>JAKSZU010000006.1:170489710-171089710 GCA_026018925.1 Tupaia tana
CCCAGTGTCTGTATTCTTTGTAATCCCTTCTCTAGAGTGTGGGTTGGACTTGTGAATATGATGGGATAATCCCTCCTGAATTACATTATAGTACTAAAGACTCCATTTTGGCAGAAGGTGATGAGATTCTCCTGCTGGCTTTGAAGAACTTTGCTGCCATGAGAGGGTCAGGTGACTAGGACATGAGGGTAGTCTTTGAGACCCCAGCATGACTCCTGACTAATGGTCAGCAAGAAACCAGGACCTCAGTCCTACAACCGCAGGTAACTGACTTCTGCCAACAATGTGAATGAGCTTAGGAGAGGACCCTGAGCCCCAAATGAGAACCATAACGTTGCCCACTGTCTTGATTTAAGCTCTGTGAGAACCTAAGCAGAGAACCCAAAATTGCCATACTGGGATAGCAGACCTACAGTCACCAGGTGTTTTTAAGCTGCCAAGTTTACGGGAATTTGTCACAAGTGTAAGAGAAAAATGAATGCATACCTGTTCCATTGAATTCTGCTAGACTCACAATCAAGAGAGAGCTAATTCAGATCCCATATGCTGCTCCTTCAGATAGTGGTCCAGAGAGCTGGGGCAATTCTTTCTTTTCTTTCTTTCTTTCTTTCTTTCTTTCTTTCTTTCTTTCTTTCTTTCTTTTTTTATTTTTAGGAGAGTTTTTTACTATAGGGTACATGTGCTCACCAGAAAGACAGACACAGAGAGACAGAAAGTGAGAAATCACCCCCCAACCCCTGGAGGGGGATGACCACACCGCAATCCCTTCTCCATTTTCCTCTCTGAATCTTGGGCATGCACACACACACGCCCGGCGTGAGTTTAAGCCACCGGGTCCAGGACTCGAACCGTGGTCACCTACGTAGGAGTCCAGCAACGTAGCCATTACGCCAACTGCTGATCCCCACATTCTTAATGAGAAGCTAGTAATACTTACCTTTCCTATCTGAAAGAGTGGCTGTGAAACTCATCTGAAATAGTAGACTTGAATGTTCTTGTGGAATACAAAGTTCTGTACAATGGTGGTTTTCAGAATGCTGAACAACCAGTTCAGTATAGGAGGCAATGGTCAGAAGGGACACAGACCATAAGCAATATTGTCATACTAGTCATACCAGGGGGTATTTCCTATAGAGCAGATGGAAAACGTACTCCCAGGTTCAAATATAGATTTTAAAAGGCTGGGGAAGAGGCAAGTAGGAGAGAAGTCAAGTACATTAAAGAGGCACCTCCATTCAGCAACTTTTCCTTCTTTGTATGTCTCGCAGTTTTGTTTTCAGTCTATTTTCTTCAAAATCTTATAATTTTAGTATCCGTTAGGTCAACATGACTCTCCTAGCTTTGTAGAAAAGACTCCACTTTAAGAGGATATATAGCTCCACCATTTCTTTTTTTTTGGAGAGGTTTCTTCGCTATAGGGCGCATGCGCTTGCCAGACAGACAGAGAGAGACATAGAGACAGAAAGCGAGAAATCACCCCCCAGGGGGGATGGTCACACCGCAATCCCTTCTCCTCCATTCTCCTCTCAGGATCTTGGGCACGCACGCACACGCGCCCGGCGTGAGTTTTAAGCCACTGGGTCCGGGACGTGAACCGCGGTCGACTACGTGGGAGTCCAGCGACATAGCCATTACACTAACTGCTGGTTCCCTAGCCCCACCATTTCTAAGAAACAATGGTACCATTAGCATTTCCCTGCATCTGTTCAATGAAAACAAAATGGAGACATTATTGAGTACTCAGCTGCGCATTATTGAATGAGAAATGAGAGGCTGTTCCTTCTACAATGTCATTCACTTTTATTCCTTTTGACTGTGAAGATGCAAACATTGACCTCCAAGTTCTAACTTTTTCCCGAAGATATTTGACTTTTTTCTTGCACATATTTTTTGTATCGCTTCCTACACTGACGCTTCCTAAAGTGTCTCAGTTGCTTTCGTGGCTTAATTGTACAGCGGCATATTTAAAAGTCATTATTTTCATTGTCTATTAACTGTAGCCCAGAACAGTTTAAAAAACTGGGTGAGGCATTTTTGCAAAAGCATTTATGATGTGGACTGCCAAAGAATGTGCAGCTGCAGGAGCTTCTCTCTGTAATCTCAGACTTTTACTTGAAAATGTATTAAGGGCGGATACCTGTGAAGAAGAACCAGCTTGGTCTCCCAAGAATTGCAAGCATTGGAGAGGGAGGCATACTTTGTTTGAACATGCTAAAGCTATTGATCCTGGGAAATGTTAGCAGTTATAAAATAGTCCTTTTATATTGAAATGAGCTGCCTCACCTTCAACTGCACCTGCTATCTCACTAGTTCTTAACATCTTGAAGAGTGAATCCTGAACAGAGGTGGACTAGTAAATGTTTAATAGCAAACTTGAGGTAAGAAGGGTCTTAATTTGTCACATTTGCTGATTTCTTTGGTGTAAATAGTCTCACTGTGGCTAATTTCAAGCTACCAGAGTTAGGCCACTGTGTGCAGAGTTAGGGAAAAATATGCACTGGCACACTATTACTATTGTTTAGCATACACACAATAGACTTGAGTAATGTGAAAACCAGACATGACAGTAAAATGATAGGAAATAATGCTCTTTCCATATTTGTTACCTTCCTTTTTTCTTCTTTTTAAAATGGCTAGAAGTTGCATGTTCTGGCCAGAGAGAGAGAAAGAAAGAGAGAGAGAGAGAGAGAGAGAGAGAGGAAAGCACCCCTAATGGGGTGTGGTCACACAATCCCTTCTCCTCTATTTCACCATCCTGTTGGGACTTTGGGCATGCACATACATGTGCCCAGCATGTTTTCTAAGCCACCAGGGCTGGGATTCAAACTTCAATTCACCATGTGAGATCCAGCTCAACATACCCATTAGATTATGGCCCTACTTTATTTTTTAAATATGATTTTTGTATTGGAGAAGTTTATGATTTTTTTTTTTTTGGAGAAGTTTTTGCTATAAGGTACATGTGCTCACCAGAAAGACAGAGAGAAACAGAGACAGAAAGTGAGAAATCACCCCCCCCCCCCGGGGGATGGCCACGCCACAATCCCTTCTCCATTCTCCTCTCGGGATCTCGGGTATGCATGCACACGCACGCAGCGTGAGTTTAAGCCAACGGGCCCGGGACTCGAACCATGGTCGACTACATGGGAGTCCAGCAACATAGCCATTATGCCATCTGCTGGTCCCTAATACGATTTATTTTATACATAACACATATATTCTTTAACATTTATTTATTTATTTATTTCTTCTGTGAGAAAGAAAGGGAGGAAGGCAGCTCCAATAGGGTATTTTTACCATGATGCAACCCAGCCTCAGTCAGCCCAGATGATGGGCATGCAGGTGTGTGCCCGGTGTGCACAGGGATGTTCCCGATATGACCTGAGGATACTCTCAGGTGAGTCCCATCGTGTTACTACCATGCTTATCTGCACATGGTCCGCATAGCTGCGTGATAACGTTGGGGGCATTCTGGTTTAGTTTTAGTGACTGCATCAAAGCCCAAACAAAATGCAAAAGGTTCTAAATACCCTATATTTAAAACATGAGGTGCTAGACCATCCGTGTGGAGCTTGTGAAGGGAGTGATCCAGCTTGACTCTGCCAGCATCATCTCCTTCTAGTTGAGCCGGAAGAGGTGGGGAGAGAAATTCTATGGAAAAGGGTCAAAACCTGCAAGTGCTGTAATGCTTTAAATGATAAATGTTGCCAACTAATTTTAAAAGTGGAAACCACTGTTGACCAAATTCTCTATGATTTGTAATGTGTGGCCAAAATAATTTTAGCCCATATTGTTAATAATAATAATTCAGTATTGCTCAACATCTTTTATATTACTGACCAGTGCCTAGAACTAAATCTGTCACATTTATTAACTCTTTTAATTCAAACTAATATGTAATATCAGGTGAACACTAAAGGAGTCCAGTGGACATTTCATGGCTTTCTGTATTTGCTTTCAGAAGAAAAAATGTAGGTAATTCTGAATAACTGTGCTTGATTCCTCTCGAGTATATCCTTAACCATTTAAGGAAGCAGTGGGAATGAAGAGTGGGTCAAACAGGGCCCTGGTTACCCTAAGGTGAATGTGGAGACCTCGTGAACTGCTATGGAAATATCTGGGAAGTCAGACCCATTTATCTATTTATATTTTTAAATTATTATTTAATTTTATTTATCATTATTGTTTTTAATTTTCTATAGGGTACCTGTGTGAGAGAGAGAGAGGGTAAGTGAAAGAGAAAGAGAGAGGTCAAGTGAGAAAGCAAGCTGCTACATCTGGGTCTCGAGCACAGTCAGCCATGTGTGAGTCCAGCACCTTAACCACCACGCCACCTGCTGGCTTCCAGACCTACTTAACAGCTGCCAAAGACCTGTACCTTTCATTGACACCTGCCAAGTGTTGCATTCATAGCAGGAAATGCACAGGTGTAGGAAGAGGGTGCAGCCTATCATTTCTGAGAACCTTTTAATGCAATACTGTCATCTTATCATCTGAAGCAAAAACTCTAAGAAACCAACTTTGCTCTTTTAGCAAGGGTTCAGAAAGGCTATTTCACTGAAGTAGCAAAAATCTTACTCTAGTGTTCATTTAAATGTCTCTTAGGTCATTTTCTCTTAAATTTTGCCCACTTAAAACTCACGTTGTAAACGATATCAACAACAAAAAGCAAATCCTCTTTGAAAAGAATTAGCATATCAAATAAGAAGCACCATCATAAGGCTTCATTTTTCTGAACTCCGAGACAGTATTGAAAAAAATTTACGTAAAGTTATTGTAGGCAAGTTAAGTTGAAAAGCAAAAGGTGGTGAGTATAAAATGAAGGACAAAGATGGATGTTTCTATTCTACTATATTTTCTTTTCTTTTTTAAAAAAGAATTATTTGTTTTATTTTATTTGTTCATTCATTTATTTTAATTTGACCACACACACACACACACACACACACACACACACACACACACACACAGACAGAGAGAGCAAGCCACCAGGTCCAGGACTTGGACTGTGGTTAGCCATGTGGGAGTCCAGTTCCCTTAACCACCGCATCACCTGCTAGTCCCGATTCTATTATATTTTCTAAGGTCAACTTTGGATTTCATATTTTAGGCACTGAGATCATTACATACCCTCCCCCCCAAATGAAGGGCCAGATGATGGTGTGAAGCACCACTCTGCAAGGCAATCCCACATGGGAGAGTTTCTGGTTCAAGTCCATAGATCCCCCTGGTGTGCTGGGCATGAATGTGCCTACCTTCGGAGGCTGGCTGAAGGCTGGGGGCAGATAGCCCACCGAGACCCTCTTGAAGGTTCTCTTTCTTTCTGTTATTATTGCTCATAGAAGAAATAAATAAGTAAATTGAAGAAAATAGGACCATGATAACATCTACACATACTCACATACCACACACTTTATTATTTTTTGATTGCCAGATGGTATATGCTCAAGACAGGAAACAGGCAGAAAAAGAGAGGGAGATCCCACCTCCTGTCCCCCCTTCCCAACCATGGGGCATGGTCACAGTATAATCTCTTCTCTTTCCTCCATTTTTCCATCCTGTTGAGACTTTGAGCATGCATACATGTGCCCAGTGTGTTTTTCTGTTCTTTTAATTTTTTTTAGAGAGAGAGTTTTTTGTTGTAAGGTGGGTGCATGCACTCGCCAGAGAGACACAAAGTGAGAAATCACTCCTTGGGGGGATGGCTATGCCACAATCTTCTTCTCCATTTTCCTCTCTGGACTTTGGGCACACACACACACATACATGCTGGCATGAATTTTTTTTTTTTTGAGAGGTTTTCGCTATAGGGCGCGTGTGCTTGCCAGACAGACAGAGAGAGACAGAGAGATAGAAAGCAAGAAATCACCCCCCAGGGGGGGATGACCACGCCGCAATCCCTTCTCCTCCATTCTCTCGGGATCTTGGGCACGCATGCACATGAGCCCAGTGTGAGTTTTAAGCCACCAGGTCCGGGACGCGAACCGTGGTCAACTACATGGGAGTCCAGCAACATAGCCATTATGCTAACTGCTGGTCCCCCGGCATGAATTTTTTAAGACACCGGGTCAGGGATTCAAACTGCAGTCAACTACATGGGAGTCCAGTGGCATAACTATTACACCATCTGCTGGTTCCCCGCCCCCTTTTTTAAAGAGGGATTTTTGCTATCGGGTGTGTGTGCTCACCAGAGAGAGACAGAAAATGAGAAATAACCCCTCCCCCCCAAGGAGTATGGCCACACTGCAATCCCTTTTCCTCCATTCTCCTCTCAGGGTTTGGGGCACACATGCACACTCACCTGACATGAGTTTTAAGTTGCTGGGTCTTGGATTCTAATCACGGTCGACTATGTGAGAGTCCAGTGACATAACCATTATACCATCTGGTGGTCCCTCCTCCAGTGTTTTTCAAGCCACCAGGGTTGGGATTTGAACCACAGTCAGTCATATGAGATCCAACTCTCTTAATCACTAGGACTCAGGATCCCCTCCCACCATAAAAAAACAGTTTTTACAATTAAAACTTTGTTTCCTAGCAAACAATTTAAACATTTTTAACTGAATATGTTTTTCAAGACTATCTGTAGAGACGACATAAATAGTCAAAATCCCATTTAAAAAGATTATGTGGATTTTTAAAAACCATGTAGTCATAGTGGAATTGTATTATAATGGCTATAAGAAAGTCCCCCCCCCCAACCCCGGTTTGGAGATTTTAGAGGTGAAATGGGCTTCATATCCAGTTCCTAAAGTGAAATAGCTAGGAAACATACAGAATTCAGACATTCTTTCCCTCCCAAATTCCCCTGGGACATGATATTATTTTCGATTTACTATTCTTGCTGGGGGAGGGTGGCAGGTTAGAACTCTTCCACGTGGCCTTCCTTTTCAAAAGCTCTGACCCCATAGGACCAGAAATCAATGCAGTTTTTGGCCAGCTATCAATTTATTTCAATGATGCTTTCAGGGACCAGAGAAATGACCCTTGGGTGAGTCTGCAGGCACAGTGGACCCTCTGGGAGCTAGACCTGAGCCAGGGCTCCATCTGTTACCTGTCTCCATCTTTGACCAAATGCTAACAGGAAACCAAAGCCATACTTCAGGTCTCTGGGTACCGATGTCCCCCAGTGCCAGTAAATACCCATGGGTTTCCTTATTGTGTTCATTTGCTGAGAGTAGGGCCCCCTTCCCAGGAACTTCTTTAGTCACTTGGTAATAGATTCAAACACTGGATCAAGTGAAGCATTATTTACTGGGGTGACTGCCCTCAGCCTCCTGATCATTCAGCCTTCGTTTCCCTTGGCCGTATGGGTGGCCAGTACTCTTTCTGACTGCCCTTCTATTTTGCCCGTAGGGACACACTATACCATTAGCCGTGTCTGAGCAGGGACCCTTCTAACTACCTTTGTGATTTTATCTTTCCTTATGATATTTGTGTCTCCCTAGGGATCTTATCACACTCATCAGAAACAGTATCTCCTTTTTTTAAAAAAAGAGAGAGATTTTTGCTATAGGGCCTGTGTGCTCATTGGAGAGAAAGAGAGAGACAGAACGTGAGAATTCACTCCTCAGGGAGAATGGGTACACCTCCATCCTCATCTTAGGATCTGGAGCATGCATGTACCTGCACCCGGTGTGAGTTTTAAGCTACCAGGTCTGGGACTTGAACCATGGTCGATTATGTGGGAGTCCAGCGACATAGCCATCGCGATATCTGCCGGTCCCAAGTGACAATATCTCCTAACACTAGCCCTAGCCTACCATGGACAGCCCCCATTGAACTTCTCAGGCATGCTGCCACCCCTTTCATAGCATATCCCTTGATGTTTGGCAAATGATGCTATCTCCCAGGCTTCCTGTGGTTCAAGGATGTCTGATGGCTTTCCAGTCTCACAGAGTATTCCCGCTCCAACATGCCTGGTTCCTAGAGCTTTAAAATCCCTTCTTGCAATATTTATCATGGAAGTTCTGGAATCTCTACACATGCTACTTAGTGTGCTCCAATGCTCTTCCTAGGAGTCATCTTACTAGTGTGTTTGATCCATCTCCTAAGATTGTTGGCAGGATATTAAATCGTATATCCCTGATAAACTTTACATATCCAACCTTACATGCTACCACCCTTGATCAAATACTCATAGAGTCCAGAGCCTGTGCACCCTTACCTGGCTCCTGCCAGCTCATCAGCTCTTTGAGGTCTAGACCCTTTTCTCCCTCAATGGACCCACTATATCTTCAGCTGGATTATAATGGACTGAATCCTACTTATTGGCCTAGTAGCCAACAGGAAAATGTGTTAGTTCATTAAGAGTGGGTTCAGGAAACCTGGGAATTCATGATTCTGAGGCACACTAAACTGATGTCCCACCTGTGTACCAGGGTCAGCCCCACTCCCAACCACTCCCCTCAGCCTGAGCCCTGCCATTGGCATAACAGACCTGCCTTGTCCAGAAACTTCACTATTATTTGAGTTCTGTTGCTATTACAACAAAGTCCTGTACCTAGTCTTCAGCTTTCTCTGCCCTCACTTGAGAGGATGAGAGATTCTATTCTCCCAAGATGATTCTGTCTTGTTTACACATTTAGGTTTAGTCAATTTTAACATTTTTTGTCAATTAATCACTCTTGGTTTTTGTCATAAATTTTTTGGTTTAGGAATAACTGATTAATTCCATCATACTTGTCTTTTCTTTTTTCTTCTTTCTTTCTTGTCTTCCTTTTTCTTTCTTTCATGAGAGAGACAGAGAGAGATAGAACAAGAGAGATAGGTACCCTCAACAGGGTCTTCTTGCTATAATCCACTCCCAGCCTTAGCCAGTTGAGATAACAGGCATGTGTGCATTATCTGGTGTATACAGAGGGGCCTCAGGATGTGAAAATGAGACCTTCCCACATGGCCTCAGATCGAGGAGCATGGTGTTACTGCTATACCACTGTCTGGCTGGCCCGGCACATTTCTGAAATGCCTGCTGTACTACAGCAGTTAGTATTTTCCTTTCCACCTGTCATCAGTCTACCATCCCTGTTCACAGAAGTGTTAACAACTGAGCTGCTGCTTTGTACCAGAGGCTACCTGGGCACCACCTACCCCCAATGGAATTTGAATTGCCAGTCACAAGCTCTAAATTCCATCTCAGCATCTTCTTTCTTACTCATTCCTGGTACCCCTACTAGTTGAGTTTCCCAAGAGGAAGCCTCTGAGATGGAGATTGGAGTTCAAAAGATTTGATATGGAGCCTCTTAGGTTCCTTACCTACTGTAGGAAAGAGGCAGAAGTGGACAGAAGGAGAAGTCAAGCTGTGATGTAATTTCAACTGAGGTTGCACCTGACTCAGTGGGAATCTCTGAAGCTGTGTTGTCCTGAGATGAAGTGAGAGGTTGACCTTTATACCCCAACACTAATAAGACACTGGATGCAAAGCATCTTGGGAAAACATCATGACCTTGGGAGAAAGCAACTGTCTTTAGCCAGAGCAATCCCCATAAAGGTACTGACAGCTGAGGGCTCTCTGCTGGCAGCACTCCCAGCAGCTCAGAGAATATTTCCTTCTGCCCTGAAAAGGGCTCTGGATGGTGTATCTCAATGTCCATCACACCCTATATTCAAGGCTCTCTTAGCCAGTTATTCTTGGCTCAGTGAATCACTCTTTGCAAAGGTGGATATTAATACTAAACATTTGCAGATATGAGTTAGTAACACTGTGGTTCTAGATTTACATCCCAGGTAATTAGCAGTAGCTTTATAGCGTCATCCTCTGGAACCCTCTGTCATTCCTGGTACTCTCTAGTCACAACAGCATTCTCCAAACCCATAATTCAGGGACAGGACTCTGTTCCTTTGGGAACACTGGGTCTTGAGGATGACATTGCCTTTCTCCATCTGGCTAACTCCAGATCTCTATTTAAGAACTGGCTCAAATGTCACCTCCACTGGGGTGCCTTCACCTACCCTCAGACCAGAGCTATTGGCAGCTTTCCTTTTTTTCTACAAGCATCTGTTAAGACAGAACTTAGTGGAGTACGTTCATAACACAGAGTTACAGTTGATAACCAGACTGCCCCTTCACTTGAATCCTAGCTCTGACACTTAGCAGCTCTGTAAACTTGAGCGTGTTACTTAACCTCTCTCAGCCTCAGTTTTCTGATTCGTAAATGAGGGATCTACTTCATAGATTATTGCAGGGATTAAATGAGCTAGCATGCAAAAAGCACTTAGAATTGGACAAGGCATATGATTTACACTATACAGCCTTGTCATTACCTCATTGGAACTATTCCATCGTGGGTGGACCACTAGGGGCAAAGAACATTTCTTACTTGGCTTTAAAGAGCCAACTATTAGTATAGTGCCCACCCGGGTAGAAGATAGCAATACACACTCATTGACTAAAGTTGTCTATTTGTTTAAAATTTTGGAAATCTGTATCTAGCACCAGCAGAATAATGAATTGCTATCACTAAAAGCTACTATTGGAGGCTTAAAGAAATACAGATATTTTTCCTAGTGATGGCAGTGTTACACGAGTACTTTCCAAAGTGTTTTTGATGGAACACTAGTTCTGTAAAATAATCCATGAAAATGAGTTCAATGGCCAGATAAACTTGGGAAATGGTAAACAGTACTGTTGGATTCACATTACTGTATTACATGCTCTGGCAAGTTCTAATGAGATATGCGGTAGCTTTCATGTGTACTCACAAATTCTTTGTTTCCCCTCCTGTTGTCTTTCGGCTGAATTCAGTGGCTGAATGCTACTTAATAGCTTAAGTCAGAAATGGTAATGCATGCCTTCCAAGAACAGTTCACAAAAGGAGCAGCAGCCTTCTTCTTTTCTCTTGGAGAAGCCAGTTGCTAAGTCTAAGAGAGACGTTCAGGTGGTAAAGAACTAATATCTATCTCCAATAGTCACATGAATGAGCCTTCTTGGAAATGCATCATACAGCCCCAATCAAGCCATCAGATGACTGTAGCTCTGGATGGTATCTTGACTGAAATCCATGAGATACTGAATCAGAACCACCCAGCCAAGCTGCTAAATTTGGGGAAAATATCGTAGGTAGCAAGTGATAACTAATGTAGAATGAAATGATTTAACTTTATATAATTTAATTTAATTCTTTCTCTTTTCTCTCTCTGTCTCATTGTCACTCTCTGGTGAGTGTACTTGTACTTACAAAAGATTTTTTTAAAAAGAAAGAAAATTTAAATCTTAAAAAATAAGTTTAGTTTATTTCACTTTTGTTAGTCAGAGATTCATGTATGGCTTCTACAATGCCAGCTCAGCTGCAATGGCACGCCAGTAGAACAACCACTTGGGAGGCTGGAAACTGCACGGGAGACACTGGTTTGGTTCCTGGACCAACCTGAACATGTAGTGTGCACCTGTGCATACCTGAAATTCTAGCTAATCGGAAGGCCGGGAAGGGGATAGTAACACAGTGAGACTCAAAAATACCCATCTCTGTCTTGCTCCTATTCCCTCCCTTTTTCCTTCTCTTGTTCTCCCTCTCTTATTCTCCTTCTCTCTCATAAAGGGAAATATATATATATATATATATATATATATATATATATATATATACACACACACACACACACACACACACTCTTCAGATTTTATTATTTAATGCATTTTTTGAGAGGTTTTTTTTTTTTTGTTGTTGTTGTTATAGGGCACGTGTGCTCGCCAGAAAGAGAGATAGAAAGCAAGAAATCACCCCCCAGGGGCGATGGCCACGCCGCAATCCCTTCTCCTCTGTTCTCCTCTCGGGATCTTGGGCACGCATGCACACATGCCCGGCGTGAGTTTTAAGCCACTGGGTCTGGGACGCGAACCACAGTCGACTACATGGTAGTCCAGCAACATAGCCATTACGCTAACTGCTGGTCCCTATTTAATGCATTTTAATATACCTTATTTAAATTAATTTTGAATATACTCAAGTTAAACATTAAATACTGTATCTAAAACAAAATAATTTGAGAATTTCCTAGAAATTGTTCTTTCATCTCAAAAAAAGTTTGCGGCTTAATGTTACTACATTAGTCCTTTAGAAGCTCACCTAAAAGAAAATGAATACCTCTAAATAAATAATAAACTCAATGGTGCAAGCTTTGTTTTAGTATATTCAGATTTATGTCTCCTGAATATTCAAAGAACATTGTCATTAATCAGTATTGTCCTTGGGTGGTTTATCAGAACTCTGGGATGTCCATAACAAGCTTGCTTTCAAATTCAATGCCGTTAATACTGTATTTGCTTAATTATAGCTTTCTGCTTATATCATTTTCCTCTACTTAGTTTGCATACAGAAATGCTCTTTGAAGCTCAGATACTTAGCAACCTCCCTATTCTAAGGAACTTTGCAAAAACACAGATGTTTTGACCAGGTAAGGAAAAGCAGGTTTTTTTCTGTTTGCATGGGTTAAGAGAAGAGCAGGATAAAGAAGCTGGATGAGAGACCCTGGGCATCTTTCTCTGCACCTGCACCAGGCCTCCTCAACTTCATCATCATTTTCTTTGAAGTGAATATCCAGACCACCATACACACCAATATTCATATGTACGAACCAAACACGTTTCAAAGCCAAATGAAAAGAAATTTTAGTTTCACGGATGGTTTACATTAATCTAATAATCTATGATCTTCTCAAAAAGTTTCAACAGTGGAGAAGACCGAAGTGACAGTTAAAGACGTATTTCTTTATGCAGTTGCCAGTAAACTTTATTGAGTTACTCTTTTTTTTTTTTTTTTTTTTTTTAGTTTCACAGTCAAATAAGAAAAATCAGTACAATAATACATGTGTTTCAATTATTTATGTCTCTGGGCTTTATGATTTTGTGGATTCTAAAGAAACACTTTTGGATAGAAGAGTTAAGTCTGGGATCAGCAGTTAGCATAATGGCTATGTTGCTGGACTCCCATGTAGTTGACTGCGGTTTGCGTCCTGGACCCGGTGGCTTAAAACTCACGCCAGGCGCGTGTGTGTGCGTGCCCAAGATCCCAAGAGGAGCATGGAGGAGAAGGGATTGAGGCGTGGCCATCCCCCCTGGGGGGTGATTTCTCGATTTCTGTCTCTCTGTCTCTCTCTGTCTGTCTGGTGAGTGCACTCACCCTATAGCAAAAACCTCATATATATATATATATATATATATATATATATATATATTTTTTTTTTTTTTTTTTTAAAAGAGTTAAGTCCTGCATTAGAACCTTTACATGTATCATCTTTTTCTTCAAATCAGTCCTTTGAGATGGGAGATATTTCCAGCTAGAGAAGAAACTTGTATCAGAGATTAGCTGAAAGTAGATTTGCCTTGCGATCAAAATCACACATAACTATAGAATCATTATTTTAACCCTGTTAGTATAATTTTTGTCCTTTTAAAGTTAAAAGTTCTGTTTATAGGCTGTCCTTTAATTGATACAATTGTTAAATGTAACAGAAGAGCTCAGAATAAAGGCAGAGGTACAGTTTGCTTAAAAGATTGTATCAACTTTCCCATTATACCTTGAAGCATGTCAGGTATATCAATTCTACAATCAACTATGATAATTAAAGAAACAACAAATGCCCCAGAGGGAACATTTTCTAGCGATTATATCATAGATACATAATAATATCTTTATAAGCTAAGCAGGAAAACATTCTCAGAAGCATGTTGTTCAGGTCAGTGATTTTAAAAGAATTCCATAGGATGAATAGCTCCTCTGTCAGAATAAAAGTTGTAGTGCAAATTCCATTATAATTCTCTTTTTTCAGTCACTTGGAACTTTCTCAAAAAGTCTTTTTCCAAGTGAAACTGTCCCTCGTGGCTGCCTCCCAAATGTGATTTTGTGTTTTTTTGAGTAAAAGAAAATTTTGTTTCTCCATCCAAGAAGGAAATAGTTATTTAACCATTTTTTTCCAAAGGCTTTTAAGTATAAATATCTCAAACCCAAACTTCTAAATACTTAATATTTTATGTCAAATGAGGTTGCACTCAATTATTGCTCATTCTGTTACATTACATGAGAAATTAGGAACAAACGTTACCTAGAATTTTACAAAGCCTAGTCAATTGTTCACCCTACTCAACACAAGTTAAGGTGAAAGCAAGATTAGATTTTTGAGCTGCAGTGAGATTGCCCTCGATGAAACACTTGATTGAAGTTTGATTCACAGTGGTTTATCTATATACAATATATAC
This sequence comes from Tupaia tana, assembly GCA_026018925.1. Taxonomy (NCBI): domain Eukaryota; kingdom Metazoa; phylum Chordata; class Mammalia; order Scandentia; family Tupaiidae; genus Tupaia; species Tupaia tana. Next base: position 170,503,905 of record JAKSZU010000006.1, read on the forward strand.
ACAGTCGTAGAGTCAAGGTAATGCATCACAGCCCCTCTGTTCCAATGCCGGCGAGGCATGTAGCAAAGCTGGCAACATTGGTCTTTAAGGATTTGTCTCTCTGTCTTTAGTGATTTGCCTCTGTCAAGGGAGGTCTTTCTAAAGGTGAGCTCAGCAGCTGCCTGGGAAGTACATATTTTACACCAGGGTCTCCTTCAGACTTAAGGTTGATCAACCAGCCGTCTCTACCCGCCCTACCTAACCTGAGAACATAGCGCACTACACGTTTTCCCTGTGAATTCATTCCCATGCTGTTCATGTAAACAGAGATGCAGAGAACTTCTTAAGATATTAACTTAAGATAGTTAACTATTTCAAAGAATGTTTTACCTGTCAAATCCTCTGAGCTAGACATTGTCAGATATTATTCAGAACCAAGAAAGTCATTGGCACCGTATAAAATATATGAAATGTAAACTAGCAAGCAAATTCATAAGCAATCAAAACTTAGCAATGTACCGGTCACCTGGACTGTTTATGCCTGCTACTGAACTCTAAAATTAAACTCCACTGATCATTGATGTGGCAATTTATAAGCAAGAAAGACCAAATGTGATGGAAAATTGCACATTATTTTGTTTGGTCACAATGCAAGTTACCCTCCCCCCCCAAAAAAGGGCAGAATAAACAAGCTGGAAATATATCTCTTATGTTTAAGAAGTTTAGAGACAGTTGCTCCTGGCTGTATAGCCATTTCAGAATAGGAGATTCATCGCCTATCTAGTGGTTGATTTGCTGTGTGATGTTTGGCAATACATGAGTAAATTCAGACTGTGTAGTTAAGCAATTTATTGGTTAACAAAACTCACATTGAAGAAAAAATGATCTAGGTTGCCACTCTAAGGTATGCTATGCTTAAATATTTATGATCGTCTAGAAAGATCTTATTCCAAAGAAAATATGTATACTGTCATCCTTGCTATTTAGTACTTGGCTGCTGTACACATTGCTCAAATATTTTAACAAACTAAAGTTCTCATTTTTCTACTTAGATAAGAAAGAAAATTAATTTGTTCACTTAAATACAAAAATCGAATCTTTAAGAATGCAAATAATACTGAGAAAATACATAATGGATGATTTGAATAATCTTTATTTTTATTTATTTTTTAAGACCTATTTATTTATTTATTTAATTCCATTTATTATTATTTTTTAAATTTGACCAGAGAGAGAGAGAGAGAAAGGAAAGGGGGAAAGCAAGCCGCCAGGCCTGGGACTCAAACCATGGTCGACCATGTGGGAATCCAGCACCCTTAACCACCATGCCACCTGCCAGCCCCATTAAATAATCTTTAGAGAGAAAAATACAGACTGTAGTTTACCTGAAATGCAATGGTAAGTAATTTAACTCCTCTTAGTCTCAGGTTGTTTGTTTTAAAGTGTAAGATTCCTACTTTAAAAAATTGTCATGAGAATTAATGAGTTTACATATGTGCTTGGCATTTAGAAAGAAATTAATACAATTTAAAGATATAGTATAGATCACTGTTGTCCATTTCAATCTATCTAGTAATAATTCAATGTCCCTCTCTTAGCGTTTCTCTATCAAAATTTTCAGATTGATTGATTTAGAGTTTTCAACTGGGCTTACATGAAAAAAATCTAAATATTTAGGAAATGCTATATAGAATTATAAATTGAAAACTCATTTTGATATGTTTTAGGGCCAAAGTATATTGGTGGAAGTTGGAGCTCCATGTATGCTGAGTGAGACCTGTAACTAACAGAAGCAAATATAAAATAGAAGGCCCAGGCTGGTGCTGGAGTCAGTAGCAAACTGCAGCACTAGAAGTCATGGGGCCAACTGTGCATTCAGATCCGATCAGCTTGGCTACATTCAGGATACATGAGGGCCGCCCAAAACCTTGACAAACTGGAAGGATGGGGAGAGGGAATCATATCATCACGAGACACTAGCAAAGATGCTTCTGTCTCTCCCTTTCTTCCACTCTCATGCAAGAGCATGTGCTATCATGAGTAAGATAAATAAACTTAAATACATACACACAGTTGGCCCTGACACCTCGTGGCTAAGGGAGCCAGATCCCACATGACTGACTGCAGTTGGAATCCTGGCCTTGGTGGTTTGAAAAATACACTGAGCATGTGTGTGTGTATGTGTGCATGGAATCTCAATGGGATGGTGAGAGGGAGGAGGGGATTGAAGCATGATCACACTGCACTGGAGGGTGTCTGAGCTCTCTTCATTTCTTTTTCTGTGTTTCTCCTTGGTGAGTGCAAACACCCTATATATATTTTTTGTGTATATATATATATATATATATATATATATATATGTACATATATATATGTGTATATATATGTGTGTGTATATATATATGAAACACCCTTTATATATATATATATATAAATATATGTATAGTATATTATATATATACACACACACACATATACACATATATATGTATGTGTGTGTGTATATATATATATATATATATATGTATATATATAGTACAAATCAACCTTTCTTTTTCTCATAAAATTTAAAAATTGCATTTAAAAGATGTGTCTGTTGCTGCTGAGAAAGGATTTTTAATAGTGTACTGAAATACATCTGTATCTACATATATGCATAGTAGATAGATATGCACCTTTTGGGGAGGTGGCTGCGTACATAACATTGGAGCAACAGTCTCTACCAGAGTGCGTATGGTACACTATACCATTTAAGTTTATGTAGGCACACTCTATGATGCTGACATGGCGAAGCCACCTAATGATGCAGTTCTCAGAATGCATATTCATCATTAAGTGACACAGGACAGTATTGAAAAGTTTTTGCAACTTGCCTGGAAATTGTGCCTTTAATAACTTATCTGTGGTTCAAGACGTACTAAAAGAGCCTTGTGCAAGACACAATGAACACATGTAAAAGGTTGCTTTTAAGCTTCCAATTCCCAAGCTTAAATTATATTGCATTTGCTATAATGGAGCAATATATTATCTTGAAACGAACTGCAGAAGCACTTTTTTTCAGTTGAGCTAACAATTTTTAAAGAATAAATATATCATAGTGAAAAACTAGAAAATCGGAAACATTGCCTCATTTGTTTGCATTTTATATAAACATTAATATGCTATTTTCAAAGAAAATATGGTAGCATATTAATTCTGATAAAAAAATAAGCATTGTTAATGAGCCAAGCACCTTTGATATTTGTATTACAGTTTTGTGAAATAAAAAAACTGCTAAGAGAAGAATGTTGTGTTACTCTTGGGCTCTATTTTGCAATTTTTTTTACATAGGAAAAAAAATCTCCTCTGCTTTTTGGGAACATGCTTCAATTAAACATGAAGAGCATATTTCAATTAGGTTTTATATTTCATATGTATTTTCACAGGTGTTAGTGCCTAGATCCATAAATACACCCAAGAATTGCATGGTTATATAAGAGAGTCCCATCCTGTTTTTCTGATAGTGCATATATGTAATTCCAGATATCTACATAGCCAGTAATTATAACCAAATTCTACTATAGTTCTTGTCAAATTGCAGTCAAAATCTGCCCATTGCCTATCTTTAACATGTCACATTTACTGGGGATGTCCCATTGCACTATCAATTTAAACCATTTTTTGGTCAATGGTTCCAAGTTGGAATATCTCTAGAGAAAAGTGAAAAGATAAAGTTAGCTCTTGGTAATTCCCACAGTTGGAGGGACCAGAGGTATGGGTTTCTGAAATGACAGAAGAAAAAGCACTTTATGGGCACAAAGAATTAAATTTCAGATAAAAGGTCCTGTTAAAATTATTTACCCCAGGAACTTAAGGTAGTTTCTCAATATCTCCACCTTTCAGATTGTTGACAAGGTGTAGTTATTGAATTATTTTCCCAAAGTATTTGCTTTTCGAAGGTCTTCTTTCCACACAAAGTCAATAAATGAGATGCACAGCAATGTATAGATAAATAGATGAGATTTTCACTCCAGAAAATATCAAACGTGTTCCATTAAGCAAATATATAGAAATGTCAGCAAAATAGAAAAGTGTGCTTAGAAAGAATTGTCAGCAATCATAAAACTGTGCTGTCTGCTTATAGGAAATTCTCATTTATTAGAGTCTCTAATTTTTTAGTTTTTTTTTTGGAGGTTTCTGCTACAGAGTGTGTGCGCTCTCCAGAGAGTCAGAGAGAGACAGAGAGACAGAAAGCGAGAAATCACCCCCCTCCGGGGGGGATGGCCACTCCACAATCCCTTCTCCTCTATTCTCCTCTTGGAATCTTGGGCGCGTATGCATGCGCCTGGCATGAGTTTAAGCCACCGGGGCCAGGACTTGAACGACGGTCGACTCTATAGGAGTTCAGCGACATAGCCACCATGCTAGCTGCATTTTTTTCTATCCTGAGGAAGAGGAATAGCATGATTACAATATTCGAAACATGAAAAACTTACGGTCCATCAGAGACTTTCTGATGGTTAAATGAAACCTACCATTTGATTTTAGTTTAGGATTAAAATGACAAGGTAGACATTTCTTTTTTTTTTCTAACTTATCATTTGACTTCAGTGTATTAAAACTGCTAAACTGAATGCATCAATACTACTCTTGACTTCCCTCTGGATTATGTCCCTAGAAAGATCAAGCTTCAGCTGATAGAGCAGAGTTCTTAATCCAAAGATAATCTTTTGTGAAGCCATCCACATGGTTTTTCTCATGGTAGTCATTTTTAATTTTCTAGTAAAACCCTTTGGAAGCAACTTAGCAACATTGTTTTCCTCTGTTGAGTTTTTGAAATGATTGTAAACATGACATCACTCCTTAAGGAGAACATCTTTTAAAAAACTCAACAGAAATCATTCTAGACAAAAAGATTATGGGCAAAAGGAGTATGTGTTCTCTGTTGTTTAGTGGCAAGTCTCAGATTAACTCTGGAGCTCAAGATTCTTTTCCCACAGGCTTAAATATTGATGTAGTTTCAAAATATCTTTACAGGTTTTAATCTTTGATTTGTTTTAAGGTAACTGTGTAGTGGATTGAATTGCATCCTTCAAAAAATAAGTTCTTTTTATTTTTAGAGAGAGATTTTTGCTAGAGAGTGTGTGCACTGTCCAGAGAGACAGAGACAGAAAGTGAGAAATCACCAAATCACCCCCCAAGGGGGATGGCCATGCTGCAATCCTTTCTCCTCCATTCTCCTCTTGGGATTTTGGGCACACATGGACATATGCCTGGCATGAGTTTTAAACCACCGGGCCTGGGACTTGAACCGTGGTCGGCTATACAGGAGGCCAGTGATGTAACCATTATGCCATCTGCTGGTCCCAGATAGTCCAAATTCTAACCTCTGGTACCTATGACTGTAATCACGTTTGGAAATAGGATCACTGTTGACATAATTAAGTTAAGGATCTCAAGATGAGGTCATCCTGGATGAAAGTAGCAACTGGTGTCTTTATAAGAGAAAGGAAGGGACCAGCAGTTAGTGTAATGGCTATGTCACTGGACTCCCATGTAGTCAACCGCGGTTCGAGTCCTGGACCCGGTGGCTTAAACTCACCCCGGGCGCGTGTGTGTGCATGTCCAAGATCCCGAGAGGAGAATGGAGAAGGGATTGCGGCGTGGCCATCCCCCCTGGGGGGTGATTTCTCGCTTTCTATCTCTCTGTCTCTCTCTGTCTGTCTGGCGAGCGCACGCACCCTATAGCAAAAACCTCTCCAAAAAAAAAAAAAAAAAGAGAGAAAGGAGAGGGAGATTTCAAGCAGACATTCAGAGGACAAAGCCATGTAGTGATGGTGACAATATTGGAGTGATGCAACTCCCAGCCAAGGATTGCCTAAGATTGCCAGCAGTTACCAGCAGCTGAGAAGCACACAATAGATTATCCCTTCGAAACTACAGAAGACAACCCTGCCAGTGAATTGATTTCAGAATTCCCGTCTCCAGATATGAGAGAATAGGCTTCTGTTGCTTTAAGGCAACCAGTTTATGTAATTTCCTGTCAGCCCAAGGAAACTAATACATGGTATAACCATCCTGTGTGGCTCTTGAGACAGTTTTTTTTTTTTTTTTTTTTTTTTTTTTTTAATCTTAGCTGCTGCCAGACTATGTCAGAGTTACAGCCACAGAAGGGAGAACAATGCTGCTTCACCATCTGCTGCATTCACCCTGGAGACAAGGATCCACATAACCATTATTAGCCTCAGTTGGTAGGAGCATAAGGCCAGAATAGAAGCCTGTGGTTTACTTGCAAACATCAGCATCATAGATTAATATCCTGATTTCTCCTATGCCCTTCAGGCACAGATTTCCTTGACCAGAAAAGCCAACCCAGGCTACCTACAGTTACAATCCTAACTTATGACGACCCTTTGGTTTCTGACATAATGTAAGTCAGATGATAACGCCTGTTGTTTTTTAAGGCAGAACAATCTTTCCTGAGCATAATACAAGTCTCCTTTTAATTTGTCTTAACTTGCATAATATGAAATGACTTACTACCCCTCCAATAAAAGAATAAAGTGGGGTCAGCAGATGGCATGGTGGTTAAGCCACATGGCTGACTACAGTTCGAGTCCTGGACCTGGTGGCTTGCTTTCTTACTTTCTCTCTCTTTTTCTGTCTCTCTCTCTGGTGAACACATGTGCCCTATAACAAATTTTTAAAATGATGATAAATAAAATTAAATATTTAATTATTTAAAAAAAGAATAAAGAGAGGGAAGGAGAATGGATGGGAATAAAAGGTGAAGGAAAACGGGGGGAAAACAGGAAAGTAAGAATAGGGTGTTAAGGAAAGAGGAAAACAGAGTGGGAGGGAGGAAAGAAAGCTTTATTGATATCTGGGCTGTAGACTATATCACATTAAGTACTAAATTCAGACTGCTCTCTGGGCAATGTTCCTAAAGGAAAGTATTTGACAGTATTATTAAATAGTCCCTACCTATCTTCTTAGTTGAATGTGCTCCTCCAAAATGTATGTGCTGAAATGTGGGTGTGTTGGGATTAAGAGGGTGAAAACCTAATCCAACTATGGTGTTGAAAGGGGAGCTTTTGAAAGGAGCTCAGGGTTATATAACTTCATTAGGGTGGGTCCCCATGGTACTTTTATAAAAGGAAGAGAGCCAAGAGTTGGAACAGAGACATGGTCTTGCACTCTCACCATGCAATACCCTGCACTGCCTTGGGACTCTGCAGAGAGATTCTATCTAAAAGAATACTCTCATCAGATACGGCTGGTCAATGTGGACCTCTAAAACCGTGAGCTAAATAAACCTCTATTCTTTATAAGCTACCCAGTATGATATTCAGTTGTTAGAAAAGTGGGTTACAGCAACTACAGAAAGATAAATCCTTAGGCACGATTGACCACTGCAAGATTGAGGGGAGCAGTGATGAAGGAGTTAGCAGCCCAGCACTTTGGGAGCAGCCACAAGTCCTCATACTCTGGGTAACTCAGACCCAGCTCTGGGTTGCAAGGCAGGTGGGCCTCTTCCATCTGCACATCAGTCTGAGATTTATTGTCATCACAAAGCACTTCAACCTGCTGTTGAAATTCATGCTGTCTGTATTTCTCATTGTACAGAATGAACCAGTGCCAGCTACAACACTGAAAGATTCAGCTAATCAGAAATTTTCTTTGTATTTTTGCTAACATATTTTTCTTTTATTGTTGAGTCAGATCTTTAGTAAATCACAGAACCTTCCTCTGCCTCTTCTCCAGGTACTGCTTTCTCCCTTAATCTCATGATGGAGGAGGGGAAACCCTAGGACAGGCTATCTGGCTTCATGCCACTATGTCCAGCCATTGAACCAGCAGCAGATGAGTAAAATGATGGTATTTAAGAACAAACAAAAGGAAAATATAAATCCTCTGGGCAGCAGATATATGTAATTTACTCCAGTTTTCTGTTTCAGCTTTGAAAAGAATGCAAGATCTTAGACAACAGAGAGTCAGAAATTGGCCAGTTACAGCACTAAATCTCCCTCGATTAGGGTCATAACAAAAATACTATTTATAAACATATGGTGCAACTCGATAGGATTAAAAGACTGGTGGGTCCAATTTGCCATCTCCATCCACAATGTCCCAGGAGTAGTAAAAACCCACTCCTCGTAGAGTCCTCTTAAGCATTCTCAGCAAATCTTTCAGACTCTCTAAATTCCTTGGAATTAACTGATTTTTGATGATTGACTTGAGCTTCAGGTCTCATCTCTTTGTTCTTCCTCAGCCCCAATATTTATGCAAAAGTTTCATTTAACGACAACCAATATTGTTGAAAATTGCATGTATCTAAGACAAACTAAACATTTAACCCATTATCAACCACAATGCTTATAGTTTTCATTTATTTTCATCCCATTCTGTATAGGTCTGAAAGATTAAAATCTCTAAAACCGAGGTTTAATCCTTTGAGTGCCTATAAATAACCCTGTCTTTTGTCTACCATGAAATAATTAGACTGGCCATCAGGATCCTCCATAGTCTGGCCTTATCCTAGATTTTTTGCCTAACCTTTCACTGTTCCCTTTCATACACCCTCCCAGAAGGAATAAAAATATTTACTCTAATTTATGATTTACATATAATCATTACACATCTTTCTAGGGCACAGAATGGTTTTTAGAAGCAGGTATACAGTGTATAATAAACAAATGGAGGATACAAACGTATTCACCAGCTTCAGCATTTAACATTGTATTATGTTGCGGGCCACTCCCCTGGTTATTCTGGAAGTATGTGCTAAATTGTCTATGACGTTCTTTACTGTGAAATATAGCTCTGAAGAAAAACAAATTGATTAAAAAAAATCAGGCAAGCAGGAAGTCTCATAAATTAATGAGAATGGATTTTTTAAAGCAAAGATAACCTTAACATAGCCAATGAAAGAAGAATTTATAATTTCCATGGCGAGGACTGTGGGAAGTAAGATTTTATTTTCTGAAAATATCTGCAGTATCATTGGTCCAGGTAGATATAGGTAAAATTGCACAGAAAAATAGCTCATTAGCAAGAGATAGAAGAAGCAAACTTTTATTCACTCACTATGAGTTCTTGTAAGAACACTGTCCTGTACTGTACCTAAAGAAAAAGTTCCCTCAAAAAAGCAAAACCGGGACCAGCAGGTGGTGTTGTGGTTAAGGTGCTGGACACTCCCACATGGTCGACCACGATTCGAGTCCCGGACCTGGTCGCTTCCTTTCTCCCTTTCTCCCTTTCTCTCTCTGTGTCTCTCTCTGGTCAAATTAAAATAAATGAATGAATAAATAAAATTAAATAAATAATAATTAAAAAAAGCAAAACCAAAATTAAATTGGAAAGATATGTTTAAATGCTAACACATGGTTGGTGGGCCAGCAGGTTGTATGTTGGTTAAGGAATTGTATTCATATATGCTCAACCACAGTTCAAGTCCTGGATCTGGTGGCTTGAAAATCACACCAAGTGCATGTATGTGCATGCTTAACATCTTGAAAGGAGAATGGAGGGGAATGAATTGCAGTATGGCCATCCCCCGCCTTCTCCAACCCCCTGCCTCCCAGAGTGATTTCTCACTTTGTCTGCCTCTGTCTTTTTCTCTTTCCAGAGAGCGCATGTGTCCTGTGGCAAAAACATGAAACAAGAACAAAAGAAAGACTGGTGAAATCAGTGATTTGGTGATTTATTAGGCTTTACAAACTTGATTTTAGCTTTATTTAAATTTATTCCAAAGAATCAGCTGCTTGTAACATCTTAAGCCTTTCCTCTGTTATCTAGTTTTATACAAAGAGTAATGTTTACAATAGATTTATAAATTGAAACCTAGGGAGACAACTGTCTATCAAATAATTGGTGAATTTGTACTTAAACCTGCCTCTGTGTAAGAGAGTTGAATCTGCATGTTAACCTTTTAGTTGGAAAATTTAATCCTGATCTTCAATGTTATTACTGATATATGTAGACTTACCCTTTTTTTTTTTTTCTAGTTGTTTTGTGGTATCTCACTTCTATCTATTTCCCTTTCATTTTCCTGGTATAGTATTCCATTAAGTATTTCCTGGTTGGTTTAGTTTTGGAGAATTCTTTCAGCATTTATTTATCTGGGAATGATTTTATTTCTCCTTCCCATTTGAAGGATGATCTTGCCAGGTATAGTACTCTTGGCTGAAATTGTTTTTCTTTCAGTATTTTAAAATATGTCTTGCCATTCTTTCCTTTCCTGAATTGTTTCAGTTGAGAATTCCAGTGTTGGTCTAATGGGGTGAACATGTAAGTAACTTGACTTTTCTCTCTTGCCACTTCTAGAATATTCTCTCTCTCTCTTTTTACCAGTTTGGCCGTGGAGAGGATCTTTTTATATTGTGTCTGTTTGGCGTTCTTTGCATCTCCTAGATGTGAATGTTCTCAGGTCACTCTAAATGTGAACATTTTTCAGCTGGTGTATCATGAAAGAGAGTTTCTATGCCTTTGCCTGTCTCTCCACCTTCTGGAATACCTATTATGTGACTTTTCAGCCATTTAATGGTGACTAGGATTTCCTGTACATTGCCCTAAATTTTAATGGTTAATCTCCCATTCTTTTCAGTTGCTTGTACTAAACTGGAAGTTTTGTCTTCAAGATCAGAGATTCTTCTGTATGGTCTTTCAAGTGTTGTTGGTACTTTCAAGGAAGGTTTTGATTTCCTATATCATGTTGTTTATCTCCAGAAATTCTGTTTGATTCCTTTTCAGTATGTCTATCTCTTTATGGAGTCCCTCCTTCCAGTCATGTAAGGATTTTCTCATCTCTTGGAATTGCTTGTCCGTTTTTTCTCTTCCATCTCACTGAGTTTTGTTACAAAGAATATTCTTAATTCTTTTTCTGACATTTCTGTGATCTCTTGTGTTTTATTCATTGTTGGTGAGAAGTTATAATGTTCCCTTGGGATAAAGGTATTTCCTTATTTTCCCCTATTTCTTGGGACTCTGCTTTGATTTCTAGTCATCTGGTAATGTTCTCAATTCTTCCTACTTCTGTGGGCCATGTTTCTATAGCTGTGTGCTCATGCCCTTCCCTATAGTGTGCATTAGTGTTGTGCTAGTTTCCCTTCTCTACTGTGGAAGGGAGTGTGGAATCCACAGTAGTTTGGGGTTCAGGTTTTTAGATGGGAGTTTCTCTTCTTTTACTGATAGGGAGGGGTTGTGGAGAGAGGATTCCTCCTGAGTTTCCTGTCTTCAGGTTTTCATTCCTGTATACCCACACCTTTCTGCTCCCAGTGTGGTTGGAGGAAGAGCTGGACAGGTAGAATGTAAGGTGGTAGGACACTTCATTTACCACACAGGCTGTAGCAACCTCTCCACCACCACAGGGAGAGGGGTCCCTGATAAACTCAAACCAAGCAGCTTGGGCCTCCCTTTTGCTCCTGGATGAATGAGGGGCAGAACAGCATCAACACACATGGAGCAACAACCCTACCTTCTATCTCTTCTAGCTCAGTATTGCAGGAACCTTGTATTGGTTCTTGAAGGCTGGACCAAGGATGAAGCAGCCTTTCCTTCCTGAAGTAGGCCGTGCAGGGGATTCTGGTGTGTTCAAGTCAAGCAGCTTGGGCCTCCCTGTTACATCTTCTATCTCCCAGATGGAATAATTGAAGTTACACTTATGCATTATGATTTCCTTCTTCTCCCCCGCTTTTTAAAATAGGTTATTTATGTATTTCTCCTGAGAGAGAAAGAGTGAGAGAAAAAAAAAAAAGGAGTGAGAGAGTTACAGAGAAAAGTAACCCCAATAAAGTCTTCACACTATGATCTGCTCCCAGCTTCAGTCACCCCAGTCATAGGCATGTGTATGTACATCTGTGTGTGCCCACATGTATAGGGAGGTCCTGGGACATGAACCCAGGACCTTGTTGTATGGATCCAGTTATATTACCACTGAACCACTGCTTAGTCTCTATTTTCTATGTTTGATAAATCATCCACTTCCTTGACTCTACTTCTTCTACTATCTCCCTGTTCCATATACTTATCTTTACATTAACTTCAGAGGTATTTTCATGTTGTATCTTGCCCCTGCTCAACTGTAAGCTCTTTAAGTGAAGGGGCTTACTCAGTTCTATCCTCCCTACCTTTTTACTAACAATCCAATACTTTGTGCATAGTACTTTGTGTTTGTTTGTTGATTGCATTTTTGAATGAATAAATGATATTAATTAGAAGTTGGAAGGTGAACATTAAATAATTTAAATGTTGACTTGAAAAAACATAAATTGAGAAAAATTAATTTGAACCACATATAATTAGTGCTTACCAAGAAAAGTACTGTCTTTTGAATCTTTTGATATCTTTACCCTGTATTTGAATTTAAACTGAAATATTCCCACTTAAGTTGTCTGTGTACAGGGACCAGCAGATGGCATAATGGTTACATCATTGGACTCTAACATGGCTGACTACAGTTCTAGTCCCAGACTAGAACTTGAAACTCATGTCAGGTGTTTGTGCATGCCTGCCAAAAATCTTGAGAGGAGAATGGAGGAGAAGGCTGTCTCCTCTGGGGGTGGTTTATCACTTTCTGTCTCTCTGGCAAGTGCACACACCCTATAACAAAAATCTCTCCCTCAAAAAAAAAAAAAAAAAAAAAAAAAAAAAAAAAAAAAAAGAAGCTGTATTGTACAAGGGGACTTCAAAACATTTGTGGAAAATGAAATTAAAGTACAAATTTATTTTGGTGCAAAATTACAGCTCTCCATGCATTCTGGCAAAAGCTAGCTCCAGAAACAAGAGCATAGCTGGCTTTAGGAACTGAAAGCACCAGAGATGCTGGGGATGAGGAGTGCAGAACACAGGAACGAAGGATCCATTGAGATTTTTGGAAAGCACAAACACAATGCACTACTTCGGGACAATCAACTTTGAACTACACAGCTAGTAACAATGCTTCACATCACACCATGCTGCTGCCCCTACAGCATCAGGAGAATCTCTGATGTTGGTGCCCCACTAGCATCACTAATCCCCGCTTCTTCCAATTGATGACTACAGCCACGGCCCCAATCTTCACCAGCATGAGCTTCACAGTCACCTGCTCATTGAGTCTCTATCTTCTGGGGTGTAGGGGGCTAAGTGATGGGGGCTAGGATGTGTGTTTATACCTCTGCTGCAAGAGATGCTGGAAAAGAGAATCTCTAGCACTTTTGGCTTCTACGTTGAGAGGCAAGATCTGTCCCATTAAGTATTAAGTGGAAATTCTTAAAACACATGAAGGAGTATACTAATCTTGTGTGATCAAAAAATAGCAAGAGATATTTACTACACATAGACTCACAAATGCACACAACATTTAAAATTAACAAGAAATTGTTCACAGAAGTTATCTCTGAAGAGGGGAACTAAAGTTAGAGTTTGGGGAGTGGTGGTGGGGAAGAAGATACTTCTCATTTTCTATCTTTTTGTAGTATTTGAGAACTTCATAAAGGACTTAAATTTATTTTTACAATTTGTTAAAAAGCTGGTTAAATTTTTTTAAGGTTTTTGCCATAGATCATGTGTGCTCACTGGAGAAAGACAGTGAGAGAGAACATGAGAAATCACTCCCAGGGGAGATGGCCATGCCACAATCCCTTCTCCATTCTTCTCCTGAGATTTGAGGCATGCATGTACATGTACCCAAAATGATTTTCAAGCTACTATGTCCGGGACTTGAACCATGGTCGGCCATGAGGGAGTCCAGTGCCTTAACCACTATACGACCTGCTGGCTCTAAAACTGGTTAAAATTTTTGAAAGACCTATCCCTTTTGTCTCGACCCGGGGGACAATCAAACAGGTTTCCTGAGGAAAGGAGTGAGAGATGGGATGAACGACGCACTGTTACAACATGGAGACGACGCAGTGTTACAACTCTTCAGGGTCGTCCATTTATTGTGGGCAGCACGGAGACGACACAGTGTTACAACTCTTCAGGGTCTTCCGGAGACGACGCAGTGTCACAGCTCTTCAGGGTCTTCTGGAGACGACGCAGTGTCACAGCTCTTCAGGGTCGTCCGGATGGTCTGGAGACGATGCGGTGTTACAACTCTTCAGGCTCTTCAGGGTCGTCTGGAGACGAAGCGGTATTACAACCCTTCAGGGTCTTCAGGGTCATCTGGAGATGATGCAGTGTTACTACTCTTCAGGCTCTTCAGGGTCATCTGGCGATTGTGGGCCAGGGATTGAGGTTATATACATGCAGGTGGGCCGTGATTGGTTGTAAAAGGTGGGTTATGATTGGTTGCTTTTTGGACCAATCATGAGGTGCCAGATATGCAAATCTGAGGGATTCTAGTGGCCAATCAGAGTATGGTTTTGAAGGTGAGGTTTTGAAGGGAAGCCAATCATGGCTTTTGGCATTGTTTAATTGTTTGCTCTCTGAGAAACCTGCGATATTCGCTGGTGCGCAGCCTCCCACACCCTTTATTTAGAATGGCTTTAGAGGCCAGGATGTCTTAATTAAATTGTGTACCCTCTTTTTTCAGGAAAGGAAACCACTTAAATTTGCTGGCTATGAATCATTTCTTTTCATTCATTTATAAAAGATTTATTGAATCTATGCAAAGTCCAAGAGACATGAGGACAGAGTTTTTGTATTTTTTCCCTCCTTTCTTAAATATGGTGAAGCCTCGATGTCAGATAATAAGTACCCTCAACTATGCAGCTTTAACTAGATTAACTTTTTTTTCCTATTAAATAAAATTGGAAACTGTAAGTAGTATGTCTTCACGATGATTTCTAAGCTAAATGATGTTGGTATCTTTGAAATGAGTTACTGTAAAAATATTTTATGCTCTTGAACTTTATTTTTTAAAGATTTTATTAGAATTAGGTAACATCACCTTATGTTTTGTGTTGGATTTCAAAAGACTTATTGCCATCCAGATGTATTCCTTTAGTTGATAGGAATATAAGCATTCTGAAAGTTCGTATTTCTAAGCCTGGGATTTAACATAAAACCATGAGTAATAAAGATGTATAAAATCTAGCATCTGAATTATCCTTTCTTCCTGACATCTAGTTTTAATTTATGAAACATATATGATATGGTTAAGCCGGGTGGTAACTTAAAGGAGGATGCTTTAACGCCCACCACCCCCCCCTCCATCATTCTCTGCCTCCCAAAGCCCTTTAGGGCAAGCAACTTAAAAATAAATATATTTATTTAATTTTATTTATTATTATTATTATTATTATTATTACTATCTTTAATTTGATCAGAGAGAGAAAGAGGAAGATAGAGAAAGAGAGTGAAAGTAAGCCTCCAGGCCCAGGACTCAAACCATGGTCTACCATGTGGGAGTCCAGCATCTTAACCATCACACCTGCCGGCCCCCAACGCAAGCAACTTTCTGTGGGAATGCAGCATCCAGATGAATCTAGACCCTTATTATTTCCCCTAAGGCCCTCCTCTCTAAATATTCCAAATCTCTGCTTTAAAAACTTATCCTGGATGGAGCTGACACTGGTGTGACAGTAAAATATGATAATTTGTGAAACCATACCACATAGGAAGGTTCTTATTTCAAGTCCAGAAACCTCCCTATATAACATTGGGAAGGCACTTGCCCATGATCTGGGACTGGCTGAAAGGTGGGGTTGGATTGCAGTGTCAGAATCCTATTGGAATTGCATTCTGTCTCTTTCTTTATCTCACTCTCCCTTATCTCTCTTGCACATGAATGAATTAATAAAACACACACACACACACACACACACACACACATCATCATCCGGCTAGGTATTGGTGCAGCAGTCATGCAGTTGGACTTGGGTTAGTGTCTTGGGACCTGAGCAATCTGGCTGCGTGCACATAGGGCCTTATCTGAGGCAGCTGAGATTGGGAGTTAACTGCAACATGAAGAGCCTATTAGGGATGTATCTTTCTTTTTCTTTCTCTGTATCTCTTTTTAAAGAAATACAGAGAGAAAAAAAAAGAAGGAAGGAACAAAGAAAGAAAGGAAGGGAAAAACAAACCAAAGAAGTCATTGTGGTTGACAATGGCCCAACTGGTTGACATAAAATAATACACTTCTCTAAAAGCTCTTTGATTTGGAATTAATTTGTCTTATAAACTAGGTTTGAAATTCATCCTTGTATCTTGATATACAGCAAGTCGACTCGGTTAAAGTAATGGTTTCCAGTTTATGTTCTGTGAAATTCTAGGACTCCATGAAGTTGCTTTCTAGAAGCAAAAGGAAGAGGTCGAGAGAAGGGCTGGGAAACTGGAGTTTCAGAGCTCTCTTTCCTGCCTTGGCTCAATGCATTTCCATTCTTAACTTCCATGTAAAAGTTTGTTTGGAAAAAGGATTCTACTTATTTAAAAAATGACTTTAAGGTGTACATTCTCTTCAACTCAGAAATGTAACTTTTAGAAAATATCCTTCAGAAGTACTTGCACACATGTTAAAATGTATGTACTAAGCGCTCCTTTGTTAATGTTTTATAACAGAAGTAAATTGAAAACAATCTAGTATTCTTCAGTAAGGGACATTCATCACATTGTGTTATAAACATACTGTGAAATACTACGCAATTGATAAAATTATGGAAAGATATTCAGGACATATTAAGCTTTTAGGAACAAGTTGCAGTGCCAAGTGCATGTTATGGTTCCATTTATATAAAACATAGTTGTATATTTGCCTATATACATATATAAACGTTTTAAATGAGGGACTAGAAGAATGTACATTAACTATATCTGGTCATTTCTTCCTGAGAGGATAACATGAGTGGGAGGCTGGTAAAGAGGGACTTTCACACTTCCATGTTCTACTCTGAATGCTTTTGAATTTTTTGAGTGTTCTACTATGTAAATTTATTCAGCCATAGCTTATA
The DNA here is from genome assembly GCA_026018925.1 of Tupaia tana. Taxonomy (NCBI): domain Eukaryota; kingdom Metazoa; phylum Chordata; class Mammalia; order Scandentia; family Tupaiidae; genus Tupaia; species Tupaia tana. The sequence continues at coordinate 170,520,734 of JAKSZU010000006.1, forward strand.
TAAATTATTAAAGGAAATACTTTTTATAAGAATTTGAGGGGCCAGCGGGTGGCATGGTGGTTAAGGTGCTGCACTCCCACATAGCTGATGATGGTTTGAATCCTGGACCTGGAGTCTTGCTTCTCTTTCCCTCTTTTTCTCTCTGTCTCTCTCTAGTGAGCACAAGTTCCCTATAGCAAATTGAAGAATGGTAATAGTAATAAATCGAAATTTTAAAAAAGAATTGAAAAACACTAGGTTAGATCATGGTGCAAATGAGGCCATGAATATCTACTCTTTCCTATATAGGCAAGTTGGCATCACATACAGCCATCTCTATTTGTCTGACAAAAATTGCACCCAAAAACCCCAGCCAAGATTTTGCAACCACATGACATCTGTCACAGTCAAGAGCAGGTGGGAGAACTTGACTGGTTTACTGTCCTCCAGCTCACAGCATGTGCTGTTGGTAGACTTGGGGCTTCTTTGTTCTTCACTTTTAAATGACTTTACTGATACATGCCCTATTTGGGAGGGGGGCAACACCACCCAAATTTGGAATTAGTAAGAGCCTAGATTATTAAGAATTAAAGGGACTTTGTTCCATCAATCTTTGTCTTTTATATAAAATACTGCTAGCTGCAGCCTGATGTATTTTTTTCTTTTTTTTTTCCTAAAAAATAAACAAAACTTATTTTATTCAGAGTGCAATGCAATTTTTTTTTTTGCCCCAGCCTCCCTCATCTGCAGCTGAAGTGACCCTGTGGTGAAAATCTGCTGTGGATTTCTAGAAAAGTTTGATTTCCTTGTCATTTTCTTCTTATTGTTGTTTTGTCTAGAACATGGATGTGAAACTAGAGGTGGGGTGGCCATATTTTAACCATGAGGTGATCATACAGATGAAAGCCATATGCTAAGAACTAGAGCACAGAATGGAAGATTATGGAGTTCTGCCTCACCTAGCTATCTCACTCTGGAGTTTTTATGTCATGCTCGTATTAATAAAGCATAAGTAGGTTTAAATTAACTATCACATTATTTTACATACTCCTTAGTGTGATCATTAAATGGTTCCACAATCTTCTCTAAGTTTCTAATCTTTTCATCTCCTGATTGTTCATTGGTCTCTCACCAATCACCTTCCCAAGATTGATTCTTCATCCTTCTGCTCTGTGCCCTACCTAGAGGCTGATGCTAGTGACTTCAGACACCCAGAATCCCTTGCTTATTGGATGCTTTCTGAGTTTGGTCAATGGGATGCCCTGGCACAAGAGAGCAGAGTGGGAAGAGAAGAGGATAGCCTAAGTCTTTCTACCTTCTCCTCGCTTCGGTGCCTCCTCTCCTGCAGTGGTCTCCTGTTTCCCTGAGCTCAGATAGCCCCTCCTCTTAGCCCCCAACTCTCACTGCATCTTCAGCATTACTTCCTCCCCTAACCTCATTAGGCCTAGGGTGATAATGGCTCCTCACTGTTCCTAGTATCTGGGTGCCTCCGCATCTCTTTTTCAGCCTGTAACCTGCCCAATCTCTCCACATCGTTCTCGTATTTAAGTGCCTTCACAAGGACCATGTGCAGTGAATTGTGTCCAGCTGGCATCTGACTAATACAGTAAAACCTCTCCTGGTACATGCATTTTGAGTTTGCATTTCAGCAACTTTTCTCATCATCTTCCCTTCGCTTGAAATCCCTTTCTCCCCATCTCTGTGTCTAGCTGTCCTTCAAGGCCCTCTCAAACACCACTGCTTCCTAGTAGCCTTCCTCAATCCTCACTCCATGAGAAGTCATTTCTTTCCTTGAACTCACTCAGCACATACTTGATAGCGATGATCTTTTTCTGCTTTAAATTACAGTGACTTATGTACATGTAACTCTGGCCAGTTTATAAACTCTTTGATGTCTGAATCCATATCCAGGTCTGATTTTTTTTTTTTTTTTTAATCTCTTTCCTTTTTGCTTCTCCATAACCTTTGTTTTCGTCTCCTAGAAGTACCTGCAACAAGGGTTGGCACCAGTTGAGTGCTCTGTCATTCATTCTTATTACTATTTACTATTTATTACTGCTTCTTATTAGTAATATAATAGATACCAGTTACAGTGCATACATTTAAAAACATTATGAAAATTATGAAACGGATTGCCATTTTTCTTTGGTGATCATATGTATTTTCCACTTAAAATATATGATAGGCCCAATCTGGTAGCATCGTCAGTAGCAAACTGAACCGCAGTGCTGGAAGCACACAGCTGGCTGTGGATTTGGATCTCTGGGCTGAACTGAAAACATGGTTGCACGTAAGCATGTCCAGGATCCTGATGAGTAAGAGGATCGCATCATGACAAAACCATATCTAGGGTGCTTCTCTCTCTTTTTCCTCTCATGCACACACACTCTACCATGAACAAAATAAATAAAGTTTGAAAAATGCAGCCTTTGTCCATCTATGAGACATACACAGAGGGAGACTTTATTCTTGCTTAAATATTTTCAGATGATAGATCTGATTTTCTCCCAATACTTCTATCAAGTATCAGAGAAAAACTCATGGACGAACCAGTATTCATCTGAACTGAGATCATCTACCATTATGAATGAAATTGAAGGTATAAATTTATCCTCCGATCCAGTGTGTTTAAGCTCTGTTCATAGCAGTCCTGTAGATTCTTTCCAACAGTAGAGATAGGATAAGAAACCTTCAGTAGGCTTTCACTTGAAGAAAGAAACTTCAAAAAGACTGGAAACAATTTATCTAATCTCACTTCCCACCCCAAACATACCTACAATGTTTCTTTGTTCAATTGCTAAGTCTCATTGGAAACACCTCTACTAACAGGGAATTCACTTACCATTTAGTAAGATCATATAGTATGTTTTCAGAAAGTTCTGCCTTATACTTGGCTGAAATAGGACTATCCATCATTCTGCTTGAAACAAAGAATAAATTCACTTCCTTAAAATGTCAGTAGTTTAAGATGGCAGTCACATTGCACAAGTCTGTGCAGCCTACAAATACTCATTCCTTCCACTGGCCTTCACATCACAGGTTTGGAAAACCCATTACAATCACATGTTGTTTGTCAACATCCCTCTTCAAACATGATTCCTAGCACTGAAAATAACTTTCCTAACATACTTTGACCAGGGCAAAATACAAAGGGACTTCAAAAAGTTCATAGAAAGCAAAATTAAATTATGACTTTGTTTTGGTACAAAAAAAATTTGAAATCCATGTATATTTTTTAAATAAGTATTTTATTTATTTTTTTTAATTTAAAATTATATTTAGTTTACATTCATTCACTGTACTTCACCACAGCATATAAAATGTGATTTCCCATCCAGAATACACTGTCTATTGTCACAATCAAGTATATTACCATAGTGTGTTATCATCAACAAATAATTTTCCATTCCTTGTTCCTTTTTTATTATCATTTATACGTTCAATTTCTAAACATCATTTAGATTGTAGAGAAATTTTACCCAGCACAATATATGCCACACACCAGGGGAATTGAGAATACTGTACACAACATCATCAACAGGCAACAAACCATATCTGTGTCCCACGAATGTCTTACTTCTTAATTTTTTTCCCAGATTTCCCTTCCTGCACTCTTCCCCTCACCCACTTTCCTTTCACTTTGTCCCCAGTGTCCATAACAATTTTCAATGCTTTTATGAAGCAAGCACATGAAAATATGCTTACCATCAGATGCAATTGGGGAACTGAAAACTGAAAATTGAAAATACAACAAGATATTACTACTCATATCTTATACTTGTTAGAATAACCAAAATCCCAAACCCTCAATATCCAAAGCTGATGAGAATGTGGAGCAACAGGAAAATTTGCTCCTTGTTTGTGGAAATGCAAAATGGTCATGATACAGCTACCTTGGAAGACAGTTTGGTGGCTTCTTACAAAGTTAAACATATTATTACCAAACGATCCATCAATCTTGCTCCTTGGTATGGATTACCCAAATGAACTAAAAACTGTATCTACACAGAAACCTACACATGGATGTTTACAGCAGCTTTGTTCGTCATTGCCAACACTTGGAAGCAAGTAAGATGTTCAGTATGTGAGTGGATAAACAAATGGTGATTACGTCCTGAAAATGGAATATTCGGTGCTAGAAAACGAGCTTTCAAGTCATGGAAAGAAATGGAGGAAACTGAAGTGTATCTTACTACGTGAAGGAAACAAATATGAAGAGGACACATACAGTGTGATTCCAACCATGAAATTTTAGAAAAGGCAGAAGTATGGAAGCAATAGAAACTCAAGTGGATTTCAGGGATTAGAATGGAAGAGAGGGATGTCTAGGTAGAACATAGAGGATGTTTAGGGCAGTGCAACTATTCCATATGTTAGTACAGGGGTGGCTACATATCATTAAATATTTGTCCAAACGTCTCCCTAGAAAGTACATCACCAAGAGTGAGCACTAACGCAAACTTTAGGCTACAATGGGGTGCTTTATAGGTTCAAATGTAACAAGGGTAACATTCTATCCTGGTGACGATGCCGATAGTTGGGGAGGTAGCATGTATATGCATACAGAGTACATGGGAACTCTCTGTACTTTTTGCTCATCTCCAGCGTGTGCCTGAAAATGCTCTAAAAATATAATTGGTTAATTTTCTTTAAAGTCACATTATAACATATGTCAAGCATGCACTAACTGACTCTTTTATCAATTAAAAATTACACTTGATTGTTTGGGGCAGAGAATCAAAATTCTAATAGAACTTACAAGGCGCTCAGATAGGATAGAAGTTGAGTTCTTCCTAGTAGATTAATTCTGTTGGTAGGCAGGCCAAGAATAGTAGCCCCATGAGGTCATCATAGACCCAGTTTCTTTCTATCATTCCACTCCACCGGCCTTAAAATATGGCTTTCATTTTTGAGATTACTTCATGATCCAAGATGGCCGCTGGAGTTTCAGTTATCATGTCTGCATTCCTGTCAGGGAAAGAAAAAAGCAAAAGGAAAGTACTGAAAGGGCAAAAGGAGAAGTCTCCCAATGGAGCCAATCCTTTTAAAGGGACTTCCCAGAAGTACTTCCCAAAGACTTCTGCTTCTGTTTTATTGACGACCCCAATCTAGAAGGAGGTTGGTAAATGTAGAATTTTGAGCATATTGCTATACTCAGCCCTGTCAGTGCACTTTCACTAAATTAGAAAGACAGATGGATAATAATTAGGTATGGTCTTGGCAATATGTTCTCCTTAGTCTTATATGTAATCATAGGAATTGTTTTTATTTCACTTTTTTTTTTTTTTTTTTTTTTTTGGAGAGGTTTTTCGCTATAAGGGCGCGTGCGCTCACCAGACAGACAGAGAGAGACATAGAGACAGAAAGCGAGAAATCACCCCCCAGGGGGGATGGTCACGCCGCAATCCCTTCTCCTCCATTCTCCTCTCGGGATCTTGGGCACGCATGCACAAGCGCCCGGCGTGAGTTGTAAGCCACCGGGTCCGAGACGCGAACCGCGGTCGACTACGTGGGAGTCCAGCGACATAGCCATTACGCTAACTGCTGGTTCCCTTTATTTCACTTTTTATACTCTGCATTGATATGGCTGACCTTTTTCCCTTTGAAACTTATTACATACTTCATATTCATTAATTGTGTTATGGTTTGTTGAGATCTTTTTGAATCTTAGTGGGAGCATCAGTAAAATAAGCTTTCCTTTCTACCTTTAAGATATCTGAACATTTGAAAATTATGCCAGGATGCTGATAGACGAGACCACCTTTGAAGTTGATGTCAGCACACAGGAATGTGTAAAATCCAAGTCAAATGCTTACTTAATTCCAGGTGTTCTATTTCATATATGCACACATATATAATATATATTAGAAGTGATTTTGTGAATGGACATTCATTAATGTAAAAAATATTTATGAGACATTATTTAGAAAAAAGGTTATGAAACTGAATATGCATATGAACCCGTATTTGCTCACTTGAAGTCTAAGGGCATTAAAATGTTTCAGGATTACCTTTGGGTGGTAGGATAACTTGAGATTTTTTTTTTTTTTTAACTTTTCTGTCACTGCATTTTCAACAATACATTTTCTATTACTGTTGTCATGAGAAAGAAAGAACAATCAAAATAACTAACCAAAAAGAGAGAGTGTCCTAAAAGTAGTGTGGAAAGTGGATTTAAATCTAAAGGCTAGAAGACCAGAAAGAAAGATACTGAAGTAATCCAAAACAAAAGCGAAGAGAGCCCTAGGGAAGCCAGGAACAGTGGAAATGAGGAGCAGACAGGCTCAAGAACTATTTAGAAGGTAGGACTGAAGGGACATTGTTATCATTCGCTGTGGAAAAGGGAGGAAGAACTAGGAGATTTATTAGCTAAATGTGATTCTCTGCTAAGAGGGATTTTTAGCTAAGTAAATTACCCATTTGAGGTGTTTCCATTTTTTTAAAGTTTATTTCACTCACAAGAGAGAAACAAAGAGACACCACTGCTCACTCCCATCAGAGTGCTCATGCTACAGTCCATTCCCAGTCAGTTGGCCCCATCCTGGGCATGGGCGTGGGCGTGTGCTCCTGATGTGCTCAGGGAAGCCCTGGGATTCAAGCCTAGGTCCTTTCCCATGGGTCTAATTACATTACCACCACCTGACTTCTGAGATTTTAATTTTATTTTCATTTTAGCTTATTAATTAGGATGAAGTAAATAAAAAGGAAAAGTAATTTCAGAGAGAAAATGATAGATTAGTTTTTATGGTTATGTAACAATCCGCTAGAAAACTCAGTGGCTGAAAAACAAAAACATGCAACTTATTCATAAATCTGCAGCTAAAGCAGAGAGCTCAGCAGAAGTTTTGTCTGTGTGCTCAACTTCACATCAGTTTGGGGTGATTTAAAGGCAGTTTTGGAGAGACCTGGGATTACCTGAATGTACGTGGATATTAGGCCATTGATGGGAAGAGAAACATCTGAGAGCCGGCAAAGCCTAGGCTCCTTAGCATCTTATGTCAGTGTGGGCTCTTGGATGGGGTCTCTACAGCATGGTGGGGGGTGTAATTTCTCACTTTCTCTCCCACTGCCTCTGTCTCTGGTGAGAGCACATGCCCTATGGCAAAATCCTTAAAAAGAAAGTATAAATATAATGTGATCAGGTGTAACATGAAAACCCCAATCTTTATCATAAATGCACCTTCCTTTAGTCAGAAAAATTTTGAAGATGTTTTAATATATATAATCCTTTTCCCATCCTGTGTGGTATATTCTGTAAAATAGTAACTTTATTAAAAATATCTTTGTCATAGCAATGAAGTAGTAAGAACCAAAGTCTATTATGATTTGCATACTACCTATACAAAACTGGTGCCAAAAAAGGTGTTAGAAACACTACCTGTGTCCAAGAAATATACATATAATTTACACATAAATGATGCAATTAGATAACAATACATTTTAAATGTTTTATACTCTTTTAGCATGGAGGAGTTCTTAGAGATTATACTGGTCTTTCATTTTAGAAATAAGGACACTGAGATACAGAGAGGAAAAGTGACTTGCCACAGATCACAGGGATAACAAAATCCTGGCTTAGTAAAGGAACTCAGACCTCATAACTGTCTCAGTCATGGGCATTTCAACATGTTTCACTGTAACCCACTGGAAGAAATCAACTCACTCTCTTGCCTTTTCCTTCTCTCTGCCTCTCTCTCTCTCTGTCTCTACCTCTCTCTCTCTCTCTCTCTCTCCGTGCCATTGGTAGCACACCAGTATTGTGTACAGCAGTAGCATACCTATACAGTACCTATTATGTGATAACAGTACTAAGACTCATTGAGCTCTAGGATACCCAATTTTCAAGATATTAGAAGATGAGAAAAAAAAAACTATCAACACATTTTCTATGCACATGTATTGTAAAACAGAACATTTACATGTGATATTTTCTGTCCTATTACATGTATTTTTAAAATGATGTTCTGGGTTCACTAAATTAATTTTACCACTCACTAATGAGGTGGCTTGATCTAAACTCTACATCATGGGTCACAGATCATTAGAAACCTTGTTAACATATACAGCCAAGGTGCTAATTGTTTAGATTTATAGTAGGTACAGAAGAAAAGCAACAGTTTAATGTGGACAGAAACCCCTGGAAAATTTTCAAATTAGAAAGAAGAGTTCAGCTTTACATGGGTGGGAAAAGCATAATGTGATAAAGAAGAGGAAGTAAATGATTTAGAAACTTCAATAGGGGGGGATCCTTCCAATGTACATGTAAAAATTCAACGCTTCTAAAAATAAAACCTAACATTTAACTTTACAAAGGGGATATATAAGAATAGCATTTTAAAAATAGTAAGTCTCAGTAATGTCAATGATAAAAACAAATTTTAATGTCTCACACACAGAAAGCATACAGAAATCTGAAAAAATTAAATACAGCTTCCAGAGAACGAAAATATGCGAAAATGATCTAGACGAAATTTGCATTTGTTTTCTATTCTTCTTGTTATAAATTCAAAAAGGGTCTAGTGATCTGTCAGTGAAAGTGACAGAGGCCTGTAAAACAAGTGGCTGGACAGTCACTCGCCCAAAATTTTTCAGGAATGAATGCAAAAAAGAAGATTTTGGAGCCCTTTGAGCTGATTTTTTTAAATTCGAAAATGCAATATGATACCTAGTATAAAACTGGCTGACTGAAATCCTCAGTGACTTCTGCCTTCCTTCACTCTCAGAATTTATATCTACTTCTGGCAAAAGACAAGCAAACAAAGAAGCAAGCCCAGGAGCCCATTTCGTATGTGTATGTAAAATGTGCACAGCCCGGTGCATACGTGTGATCACATCAAAAAAATGTGCAGACTTGGCAGTTAGGAAATGTCACTGCAATCGTTAGTAGGTAAAACTTCAGTCCCTTTGATGGAGATACCATCTTTCAGCCAAGCCCAGACAGAAAACCTTTGGTTCCAGTTAAACCCCTCCCTCTGCGTTCAGCTGCTGGGCTCCATCCGGAGGGCTGGAGGTTCTCCCTCTCCATCACAACTAAGCGTTCCCAGATTCAGGAGAAACCCTGGGTTCCTGCAGAGCCCTCAACGTGCGGCGAAGTGTCCCAGCTCCGAGAGGGCAGCTGGAAATGGATTTAAAATGGCAAAGCGGACCAATCAGCGCCGCCGCGCCTGAGCAGACTTTAACACACGCCTCTTCCCCAAGTACGGAACCTGGCAGTGCCCTAACTCCTTGCCTGGGGCTGCAAAGTAGGCGTTTTTATTCCACGGTGGTCTGTATCTTTGAAAAAAAAAATTCTTCCCCTGGTGAAAGTTTTTATTTTGGAATTAGTCCAAAATAATTTTGGGTGTGATGTGTGAAAATCTGAACCTAATTTTTTCAGAGTTTTGTGTTATTCAAGGATGAAAAGAGGTACATTTTAAAATGTACTCCACCTTTTAAAAACGGACTGTGGCCATTACAGTGTTCACATAACTCAGCAACAGCCCAAGCTATAAAATTAGAACTTGGCAGAAAGGGAGTTCTTAAGCAAAAGGTTAAATCGAGGTAAAGTGAAGGGAGAGCGGAGCAGTTGGCGCAATCGTGGAGTTAAGAATCTCCGAGGCGCCCTTTGCCCCGAGAGTGTGGGAACCCAGGTGCCAGCTTTCCCGCTGGAAAAAGCTCAATGAAACCCGCGCGCTCCGTGCGTGTGTGCACATGTGCATGAGTGTGCGAATGTGCCTTTCGGTGTCGGTGTGCCGTGTGTGTGTGTGTGTGTGTGTGTGTGTGTGTGAAGGCATGGGTGTTTGCATGTGTGTTCACGAGTGCGCGAGAGTACACGCGTGTCTGCTTGCAAGTGTTTACACTTGTGTGTGCGTGTGTATCTGTGCATGCGCGTGTGCTCTCCCGCGCGCTCTGTGCCGAGGGCAGGCGAAGCGGAGGAGGGCTGTCAGGGGTCTGCTTCTACTCCTCTGCAGTCCTTTCCCACTTCCCGGGGCTGTTGGCGCCGCAGGGTGCAGGCGCAGGTAAAGGCTGAGCTCCGAAACGTGTTTCTGGACAGTCGTGTTCTCGCGCCTCCCTAGGACAGCTGCCCAGAAGTGACCTCGGGCGGCGGGTGGAGCCAGGCCCGCCGCGAGCCGACTTGGGATTCCCAGACTGTCCCTTTAACCCTGCCGCGGGACAGGAGCACGTGAGCGGGCTCCGGGTGGCACTCGGGCGCCGCCGCCGCCGAGGCAGTTAGTTGTATTTCGAACGCAGCCTCTGGCCGGCGGCCAGGCGCCTTGGCTCGGCGGAACGCCTGGCCTCCCTCCTCCTCATACTTTTCCTCCTGCGCAGCCCCCTCCCCTTTATCCGCCCACGATTAGAGGTGGGCACTTCCCCCACCCCACCACCCCCTTTCCGAGCGTACACACACTCATCCCGCTTGAATACCGGGGCAGGAACTCAGAAAACTTCCAGCCCGGGCAGCGCGCGCTTGGTGTAGGACGCAGGAGCGAGCAGCCGGCCCCCTCCGACTCTCCGGTGCCGCCGCCGCCTGTCCGCGCCACCCGAGGAGGCGCGGTGCCACCCACTGCTCTGTCCCTTGCTTGCGTTCTGTGCCTGACCTGATCCCGGCGAATCTCCCCATCCTTCCTTTGCTTTCTGACTGCCCAAGGCGCTCTCTCGCTCTCTCTCTCTCTCTCTCTCTCTCTCTTTCTCTCAACGCGAAGCGGGGGGGAAGAGGAGGAGGAATTCTTTCCCCGCCTAACATTTCAAGGGACACAATTCACTCCAAGTCTCTTCCCTTTCCAAGCCGCTCCCCAAGTGCTCCTAGTGCCGGCAACTCCTGATCCCAAACAGCGAGCACCCTCTGCAACTTCAAAGCCTCTCTGCCTCTCCTTCGCTTTCCACCTCCTCGCCACCGCCACCGCCACCGCCACCTCCGGCACCCACCCGCACCGCCGCCCGCAGCGCCTCCTTCTCTCCTCCTCCTCCTCCCCTCTTCTCTCTTTTTGGCAGCGCTGGACGTCCGGTGTTGATGGTGGCAGCGGCGGCAGCCTAAGCAACAGCAGCCCTTGCAGACTCCAGCTCTCGCTCCCCCTGCCTGCCTCTCAGCCCTTCCACCCCGTCCCCCGAAAGGTGCTGGGCAGACTCCGGGCGGCGGAGGCTAAGCGGCTGCAGCGGCAGGAGCGGCGGCGGCAGCGGCGGCGGCGGGAGGCAGGATGAGCGCACGCGGTGAAGGCGCCGGGCAGCCGTCCACTTCAGCCCAGGGACAACCTGCCGCCCCGGCGCCGCAGAAGAGAGCACGCGGCCGGCCCAGAAAGCAGCAGCAAGTCAGTACGCTGGCGCGGGGAGGCATCGGCCACCCGCGTCCCCCTGCGAGGGCCCGGGCGCGCGCCGGACGCCCCGAGCGCTGGAGCCCGCTGCGGCCGCCACCCGCTGCCGGCGTGCGGAGGGAAGGGGTGGCTGAGGGGCGATAGCGTTCCCGGCGAGTGCACCGCGGAGTCCCCGGCGCCCGCGCGCTCCCGGCCGGGAGGTGGGAAGCCGCGGGGAGCGGCCAGGGAAGGCGGGAGGTGGGGCTGGCCAAAGAGCGTCCTCGGGCTTTCGCTATTGTGCACGGCTCCGAGTGGCGCGGTGGCGCTGGGTGACTGGAAGCGGCCGGAGTCCCACAAACGAGGCTCGCCGGCGCTTTCCGAGCGGCGTTTACAGTTGCCCGAGGGGACGGAGGTGCCGGGGAGAGAGGCGCTCTGGCTGGCCAGGGCTGAGGGCACCAGAGGCTCTTTCTCCCGCCTCGCGGGACCGTTTCTGAGCCGGGAGCTGGCGCGCCGCAGCCGCCCCCTTGGCGCCCTCCCCAAGCACTCGGCGGCTCAAGACTCGCGCCCTCGCGACAAAGAACGCGTGAGGACCCGGCTTCCCGATCTTTGTAGGGCTCTTTAAACGCGGTGCGGCGGCCACCAGAGATGGCCGAGAGGGGAAACAAGGAAGCCTGAGCCGCCGCGGGACGAGGTTAACTCGTTCAGCCAAGGGCGCGTTGGAAGGAGGGTCCGAGAGGGTGCACGGTAGCTAGGGTCAGCTCTTCGCTAGGCACTGGGTGCTCCTTTTGCTCCCTGGATACTGCGCCTCAGAGGTGCAGACATTAAACGTTCTTCTAGGCTAGTGGCTGGGGTTTGGGAGGGGACGATCGTGGGGCGCCCGGGACCCCGCGGAGTGGAGGGTTTTGTCTGCGGATGCAACCAATTAAGCGTGCAGCGGCCGCTTGCAGAGCTGCGCGCAGCGCCCAGGGCGGGGGTTTCTTCGCTGCAATTTCCAAACTTCGACAAGGGAGGTTGGAGCGGTACGCGTCTATTGAGAACATTTAAACTCCACTTCCTCGGGCTTTAAAACGTCTCCTTCACTCCCGAGCCTTCAGTCGGTTCCTTCGTGGCAAACACGCCGATTAGAAAATACTCCTAGAGTCCCAGAGCTGCCCGAGAGCAAGGTGAAGAAAGAACAATGTTTGCAGGCCAGGGCGTTTTAGAAAAAGTCAGAGCGTTGTACCTTTTCGAAATCATCAAAGGAAACGAGCCGGTCTAGAGGCCCCTGAGTTTTCCCGCTCTGCCCAAGCGACACTTTAGACCACATTTGGATCCTGTTTTACACCTCCCAGGAAGTCCCCCCTCCCGTTTCCCACCAGCCACCCAGCTCTAACTCTACTAATTGCTCCCTCCCCCCAATCCGAAAGAAACTACGGAGAGATCTGGAGAGGATGGGAGGTTTTACCTTTGCGTTAAGGCAGAGTTCACAAAGAAAGAAAAATGTGTCTCAGATCTGTTTGCTCTGATGTGCCCACTGGCGCTAGTGATCCCACAGAAACTTGCAGGGAACCTTCCCTCGATTCGCTAAATAGGATGTGAATTTTCATGGAGGACTTCATGCATTTTAAGTTAATTAGTTTCAGTTAATCACGGAGTCTGAATGAAATGTGTATAGATGATTCACTGGATAAATATTTCGGACCTGGAATATTAATCATCACCATTCTCTGAACCACTTGAGTATTTACTACTTGGCATAGGACCTACTTAAAGGTTTGCTAAACCTACTGATTGTTTCGATTGCTCCTTCCCAGACACTTCCGTTCTTCCTCACTTCTCCCCCCCCCCCCTTTAAATTTTGTTCAGCTCAGCCCCCTACGAAGTTATTCGAAAGAAACTTTTGAGCAAACTGTGGTGGTTTTTTATCAGAAGATATTTAGACTGGAGACCATGCCTGCATCTCCAAAAGGAAGTGAAGAATTGAAGCAATTATCTAGATAATTCAAGCAAAACCTCCCACCACAGATTTACCATAATTATTTGGAAATTTTAGGGGGCATGGCGTTATTTTGAGCTAAAGAACTTGGATAATTGCTCCAATATTTCACTCAGAATGTGTTGAGTCATAATCTACCTAAAACACAGGTACGCAAAGATGATTAAAGGCCACCTTTCCAACAGGGAAGAATATGGAAATATATATGTTAGCTTCATATTTCTGTTGTTTGAAATGCCACTATAATGGAAAGTGGTATTTGTATAAAGTGGTATTATTTCTGTAAATTACCAGATGCACAACCATGTGAACTTTATGCCTTAAAAATAGAACTTCCTTTCTAGAACGTACCAACTTTTGGACCTGTGAATATTTTAGGTTTGAAATAGAATTCAGTTTTCTTATGGAAACTAGTTTTCTCTTTGAACCCTTGATTACAAGTATAGTTATGTCCCCTTTCTGTAAGCTCTGCGTTATCATCCTCCATTTATGCTTGAACTGAATGTGTTCCAACAGCTCTGCTGAGCAGCACATGCAGAAAATACAGTTAGAGTCAGGATCAATTTCTTTGAGTTCTTGCCACAACAGCATTTCTTTTCCCTCCACAATTAGGAGCCAACTGGTGAGCCCTCTCCTAAGAGACCCAGGGGAAGACCGAAAGGCAGCAAAAACAAGAGTCCTTCTAAAGCAGCTCAAAAGGTGAGATTTCTCAAATTAAGTTCTCCTAACTTCATCATTGACTACTGGAAGCACCCTGTAATTTCCCACACCTACAGATTTGTCCCATCTGAGCAACCTAAAACTCACTTCCTACATTTCCCACTAATTAGATGGGAGATCACTTTTTTGCAAAGTAGATGGTATGTGTAAAAATGTTTGTGAAGGTACTTACAGTGTTGTTTCTAAATAAACAAACACCAAAAGATAAGAAGTTTAAATGGGGAGGAGGGAAGAGGGGAAAGAGGAGTGGAGAATGATACAATATTTGCACCAGTTGTAAACTTTTTGCAATGTCCTTTGAAAAATAAGAGATTAATTTACTTTGTGCTTTTTTACATGACTTACTTAACAAGTCTCCCTAATAAAGTGAAGTGCTTTGCCAAATGGATGATAATTAGAAGTAAATCTAATCATAGGATACTGGAAAAAATTTTCAGGAGTTTTTACAGTTTTAAATGTGATGATAAAATATACTTTTTAAAAAACAATCCTGATTGTTTTATAATATACCTGTGAAAGAGTATATCATAGCCTCAAAAAGCCTTTCCATCAAGTGATATAAAAAAATGTCCTGAGAAGTTTCTTTAAGCAAATATTTGACTTATTTAATATATATATATATTATTTAATATATATATATATATATATGTTATATATATATATTAAATGGACAGGCTAGAACTCAGACAAGTATAACATTCACTGTTTTTCTTAATAACTGTAAAATTTCAGTTTAAAATAACTTTATGTTGATTGTATTTGCACTACAAATATCTTAGGTTCAATACATGCATTCAAAATAAAAATGAATATAAAAGTCACTTTTTTGCCTTTATACGTAAATTGGAAAGAAAGTTTTCTGTATTTTATATGCAGGTATGTATAGTAGTTGAAAACGAATGCTCAAAAATAACAAGTAAATTTTGATGTATTTTAAAAATAGATTTGAATACACCACATACACGATTTGATAAAAAGAGCTGTATGCTCATCTTTTTGAAATTACTGTTTTGGGTGGTGTTGTTTGTGATTATGGGCACTAAACATGTTGTATGTGATAGTTTTCAGTGTTGTGAACTGCCATAGCAACTCATGACACACATAAAGTTACTTGGGAAGTAAATATGAGTTCTTATTTTAACAGTTTGAATAGAGTTGGAAGAGCAGATTTCTAATATATTTAAATTTCATTACTTTTTAGAGTTTAGATCAGTATGATTCACATTTAATCAATAAACTTTAAAGTAGTTGTAACAATGTTATTTAAAGTAACAACATATGATGTGATATTCCTAAAATGAGTACTTTCTATTTTTCTCCATTTTATCTGATTTATAAAGGAACTACAAAAGGACTAATTTTACCAAGAAGTTTTTCTGTGTTACAGTGTGGAATTTACCTAACTTTTTTATTTTAAGGAGATGGCAAATTAATATCTTGGTAGGTAGCTTACAAACATTTAAGTTATAATGTACTATCTCTCAGGAATAAGTACATTATTTAAAATGCACTATCAAGATGAAAACAAAATATCTTCCATATTTTACTGTATTACTTTTTCTGGAATGAATGGATAGAAGTGTTTCCCTCATCTCCTCTTCCTTTCAAAATCTGTCACTAACAAAATTTTATTGACAAAAGAAGAATCTTATTCCTAATTTACCATCTAAAGCAAAACAACAACAAAAAAACTGACCTATTCCCAAGTAAAGTTTGATGTATTTTCAATGACTTTGGTGATAGACATTTACAAATATGCCTACTCATCTCCCTGGTCATTCTGCTTCTATGTGCATACGTTACTACATTTTCCAAAACAGAAGTAGGTTTTGTTTTTAACTAACAAAGTACTTTTCTGAAATTTTATTTTTCCAGACACAATGATTTCTTACAACTCTGTTAGAAAAGTCCATCTTCTAAGAAAAGTGAATAAATACATTTGCCTATAACATGACTGTTATTTTTCTTCAGTTTTATAAATTACGCTTCATTTGGAGAAGACAATACTTTGCAAACTAATGAATGACGTTGATGAATTGTTCGTGGCATGTGTAAACTTCAGGTTTTTCACTTTTTGAGTATGTTTTTACCCTATACAAACATGATTCTCAAACATATACTTGCTTAGCAAACATATATTGTATCTTAACAAAACATGGTCATTAAGATTTTGAAATGCAAATATTTCTAGAAAAAGTTATATTGTTCATAACATGCAAAATAAGCATACTCTGCGAGACTAACCAGAGTAGATATGAAATGTCTTCTATAGTTAATTAGTAAATTGGATATTTTCCTGTAAATGAGACTCATGATGAAAATACATTATAAAATGTGGTAAGTGAATGAGAGAAAAAACCGAAAATAAGAGGAGCTGCAATGTACTCTGGAATCCTGATGGTGTTATGTGTTTAAAATTTCTGCTGTTTGCAGTTTTTGTTTTGTTTTGCTTACAAAACTTGTGTTTGGACTTAGTAACTGGCCTTGGGGCATTTGAAAACAAAAGCACTTATTAGAAAATTAACAGTGTGAAACTTGACAATGCATGCAGAATGTTGCAAGACCAAGAAGACAACTACAAAATTAGCCATCACTTTACTTTCAGGCCACAGTCAATAGAAAATTGAGTTATGTAATATGTAAAGTGAGCAAATTTATAAAAACACAATTTGTTATTGCTCAGAGCTTTTGGAGAAAATAATTATTCATCAATCTACTTACATTGTATTAAAACTAATTCCAGTGGCTCATCATTATGGGGCAATTCATTGTATGGCATTCCTGAGAACTCCAATATGAGCACTCAAATTTTGTCCCCGAACCAGTTTCAGAAAGAAAAGAAATCGGAAGTTAACATTTTCTTGAATAAAAAAGTTATCCATGTATGTGTGCATGGAGGGTGGGGGGGGGGGGGGGGGGAGTGGGAGTATATATCTCTGTGTGTCTCTGTCTCTGTGTGTCTTTACCTTTTTATTTTTTAGTGTGAGCTATACTGTGACCAATTGTCTCTTAATTTCCTTTTTGTTTTGTTTTGTTTTGTTTTTTCCTCATGGTTGTGTTGGATAGAAACACTTTGCATTTTCACATTTCCTGTGTTGGAGAGAAGGAAGATACCATCTCTTTCATGTTTAGTTTAGGGTTTTCTTGGTTCTTAAGGATAAAAGAATACTGGCAAAATTGTTACAAATTCATCGGTGTTTAAGGTCACAAGTCAAATTTATCTTTAACCTCTCCTTAAGGTGCTTTTAGGAAAAATATGTATTTCTGATGTTGAATTACATTTTAATGGAAAGAAAATAAATATAAAAATGATCTCAGGTGTGAGAGAACCATACTGTGTAATGTCGTAGATTTGCTTGACCTTCCAGTTGGTTCTAAGTGAAATGGCTTGACCTAGAGACAGAGCATAGAATGAAAATATCTAGGTGAAGGGTGTATACTTCAGATAATGTGTCCAGAATAAGTATTTAATTTCTCTCTTTAATTTGCTATACAATGAAGGCCCGATATTAACTGTATACTATAAAGGCTGGTTCCTGCTCCTTCCAACCTTTACATTCCTTGAAATGTGGCTGATTTTTCATAGATTATTACTTACAACAATCACGGATATTTTAGGAAGAGAGAATGTGGGTTTTTACTTATCATTTCAGACAAATCTTAGAGCATAGATGCTAAATGAGGACAGAATTTTAAAAAAATATATATGTAGTAAACCCAACTGAAGAGAATAATCAAAGACATCATTATAGGGAAGGCAGAGAAAGATGATGCTGGAACTCATAGAATCCTGGCCCATGTTTTTCACAGTATTAGTATGATTTCATTTGAATCCTTTGTGCTTTAATGAGCAGGTAAGTTTCATTGTGAACTTCGGGGTCCTATCTGAATGTACAAATGAATTCAGGCAGGTGGAATTTATAAAGTCTAACTACTGTTTTTATAATCTTGTATTTTAGGCTGATTTACCTAAACATTTGATTTTTTTTTCTTTCTTTTTTTAACTTCACTTTGCCACGGAAGACAAATGCTTTTGAATCATCATATATATATGTATATATAATGATCCATATATGTTTGATTCAAATGCATTTGAGTTATTTCAAGGGACCCATAGTTCTAATTTTCTGGAAGCTATCATCCTTCCAAACTCATTAATTGGATGCTCCTCATTACTTTGGTTGACCCACATCCCTGGCTCATTTTTATCTCAAGGTTTCAATGGAACATGTTGCTAAGGAAAGAGAATATATCACATGGATATTGTGTTGCATTTCAGTTTTCCTTGAGAAAAGATGGACACTGAGCATTTTATGCCAGGTAATCATTTAAACCCATCTTGTCTTATTAATCACCTTTTGGTAGTTTCCAGAATTCATTCTAGAACCACATAACTTAGCACAAGGATACAAACAGTTTTGAATCTTTCCTTTACCCAGGAGAAAAAGGTATATGGAGAACTGAGAATATTTTAGGACTTCCTTTATCTTATCTTGCTTTAATACACTGGACAATTTTGAATGACGCATTCTATTTGATTTAGTGAGTAGTGTAGTTATTTTTTTTTCTCTAGAATAATGTAGGAGACAGTTTGCTCAGAAGGTAGCTTTTATGAACTCTCATATCATTGCTATTGGTTATTACTACTATTATTTCAAAAGTGGTAAAGAGAAGATTTAGGAGAGAGAATCTTGAACTTGAAAATGAGAACTTTTACTCTCATGTTGGCATTTTTCTTTTTAAAGAGAGATCTTTGCTATGGGGTGCATGCACTTGCCAGAGAGACAGAGAGGCAGAAAATGAGAAATCATCCTCCAGGGGGATGGCTACATTGTAATCCCTTCTCCTTATTCTCCTCTCTGGATTTTGGGCATGCACGCACACGTGCTCAGCTTGAGTTTTAAATTGCCGGGTCCAGGATTTGAACTTTGGTCCGTTATGTGACATAATCATAACATAATCATAACGCCATCTGTTGGTCCGCATGTTGGCATTTTAAAATTAATGTTTGTGGGGCCAGCAGGTAGTTAAAGGCACTGGACTCTGACATGGCCAAGTTTGAGTCCCAGACCTGGTGGCTTGCTTTCTCACTTTCCCTTTCTCTCTCACTCTGTCCTTCTTTGGTCAAATTAAAAACAAACAAACAAATAAATAAATAAAGTTAAATAAAATAATTCTTAAAAAAATTAACGTTTGTAAACATGAAGACAGGTAATGCAAAGTAGTGACATAGAAGTTGACAATATGGTCTTCCTTGGGTAAAATAAGCATGATAGAACTTATTCATATTTTCTACTGAAAAATTTATTGTAGTAACAAATTGCAATATCTTTTCAAGAGTGCAAGTTATTGAACTTAAAATTAAGAAACCCACAGCACTAGATTATCAAAAGATAGAATGAGAATTTACTCTGCTTGGTTCAGTTGATTAATCCTGTTGAGTTTGATCCCAGAGCTCACTGATTTACACTGTTTATGTTTTTAAAAAGAGCAACCAAAAGAAATAAAATGTGACTTTCTAGACTTTGGATGCTGGCTCCATGTCATCCTAGATCTAGCAAGTCTTGGTGTTAAAAAAAGTTTCAATATTCATGGGACTGAAAGAAGACATGACCACACTCAACTATTATTCTAGGGCATTTTTTGGGTGCAGAAGCACTGATTGGTTTGGAGTGGGGGGTATTCTGAATCTCTCATGAAGTGGGAAACAGGAAGTAATAGTTGCCCTACTTAAGTAAGATGATGCTGAGAAAATCGCTGTGGAAACGTAAAGAATTGGTAGGTATTTTTAAAAAGAATTATTTATTTTAACTTTATTATTATTTTCAAATTTCACGAGAGAGAGAGAGAGAGAGAGAGAGAGAGAGAGAGAGAGAAAGGAAGCCACCAAGTCCAGGACTCGAACTATGGTTAGTCATATAGGAGTCCAGAGCCTTTAACCACCTTGCCACCTGCCATCCTGGTATTATCTTTTTAAGGGTAGCATTTTAAAATAAGGAGAGAGATACATTTGGGTACCCATCAAATGTCATAGCATTTGTTAGGTAGTTTACATGCATATTAGCTCTTTAAATCCTCTGATACAGATTCGGTGGTTTTCATTCCACAAATGAGAAAACTGATTCAAAGGTGCAAACTGTGACTGTCTAATATCTAACTCTAGTAAGTGGCACCTGGATACTGTCTTCACTACTACATGCCATTGGTTATTAATATTTTATAGAATATTTGCTATAAGGCAGATTTCTGTTATCATCAACATATCTGCCTAAAATGCAGACTGGAAGTTAAGATTGGAGACATTTTTGGAGGGCTGTTCTCTAGAAGCCCATAAAGGGATGAGAAATGTGTGTTTTCTGTGATTGATACCATAGACCTCTGACCCTCAAATGGACCATAGGGCCAAGGCTTTGGGGATTACAGCACATCCAGGAGGGATAGATTAAATAATTTCTAAGGTTTTACCTAACTCCAGAATGTTGATGATAAGAAACAAGACACACATAAGTTAAACAACAGTCCTTTTTTCCTCTCCTTCCCTTCCTCCCTCCCTTCCTTCCTTCCTTCCTTCCTTCCTTCCTTCCTTCCTTCCTTCTCTCCACACTTCTTTTCTTCCATGAACACATAAATTGTAAATAATTCCTGTACAATAGGCACTAATGCTAAATACTGTATTCAAGTTCAAGATATATATTAGCTAGATGAATTTCTCTTACTATTATTATTACTATTATTATTTTAAATGTAGAGCACTTAGTTAGGAGCCTGGAGTACCAGACCTTCTTAGAGAAGAAACAGTTGTATTTCCTATTTAACATTCCTTCCAATCCTCATGAACTTGCTTCTAAACATATAAAATGAGGCATACAGCTCTGAATCTAAACTTAAAACAAAAACTAAAAAGTGTGAATAAAGACAAGCAAGGAAGAAAGAGCACTTTGAATGACAGTTGCAAATATCAGCTTAACAGTGCTGGTAGTAGTATGAAATGTCACTTTTTCTGTTGTTGGAAGTTTTTGCTATAGTGGATGTATGCTCACCAGAGAGAAAGAGAGAGAGCGAAAAAGAGAAAGAGAGAGAGAGAGAGGAAAAGTGAGAAATCACTCCCCAGGGAATGGCCATGGAGGAGAAGGGATTGCAGCGTGGCCATTCTCCCAGGGAGTGATTTCTCATTTTCTCTCTCACTGTCTCTGTCTCTCCTGCGAATGCACGCCTCAATCCCTTCTTCTCTTGGGATTTTGGGCACAGATGCTCATGAGCTCTGCTAATTGTTTAAGTTGCCCAGGTCAGGACTCAAACTGCAGTCAGCCATGTGGGATCCAGCAGCCTTAACCACTATACCACCTGGCTGGCTCTGAAATTTTAGTTCTTACAAATTCAGTATTCCTATCATCTCTTCTTTCTCTCACTCTGTCTCTAAGCAGTAAGTGCTTAGAACTACATAGTTAGGTCTCAATTACACATTGGTCTGTAGTATAGGATGAAATTCTACTCTGGCCAAAGGAAACCAAATAGTCGCTTCTACAGTAGTGCGTATGTTCACGTATTAAAACAAAAACAAACCCCCTGTATGTTTTGTGTCTCTTCTTTGAAAAATAATATCCAGAAGAGCATTAAACACCGGAAAACAATGTTAAAGCCAATATTTTCCAATATGTAAAAATCCTGAGTCTTTGATCATTGCCAGTTTACGAACTAAAATCCTAACTTGTTTTGAGCCTTTGTGGAGTTTGATTAGAATGATTAAATAATGTGGGTTTTAAAGAACAATGGAAACCTCCCAGCTCGAAGCCACACAGCACAGCTAATGTGTTTCTTCTAGATGTAGTCTCAGAAGAGGGTTTCAGTTTACATGTCACACTGGCCTCAACGACCAAGGAGCAAGTTTGCTTTTAACAAGTCAGAGTGATAATCGTGATATCTTGCCCTTTAGTTAATGGTGCGAATTTTATTTCTCAATGGACTTTTTGTAAATGAGATGTTCCTTTAAAAGTCATCTTATTTGCAGGACTTTCTCTCTTTGAAAGATTTGTTTTCTCTGACTTTGAAATGCAGTGAAATCTTTTTAGAAAAAAAAAAATCCTTCTCTTCAGTAGATTTCAGATAAACCCAGATGGCATCATGGCCCCTGAAACATAACAACTACACAGAAAAGGCCCTGTGTAGTACCATCAGCCTTTCAGGTTATAAAATCTCCAACCCTCAGCCCCACCTACCACTCCCATTCCCATTAGAAGGATTTCTACCTTCCATGTTTGTGTAATTTCTACTGGGTAAACTGCACAATCTTACAATTGCTTCCAAAGATTAAATCAGATGCTGCTTCTATGCTGGGGAATTTTGTACTCATGTAACACCAGGCACTAGCCAACGAGTTTCTTAAAAGCTTCATTTTAAAGGTGACAAATAGGTGTAATGGAATATTTGCATTGACTGAACCTTCTGTGAGATTGGACTCACTGGAAGGAAACTTTCCTTAGGAAGGAGTGAAAGAACACTTATTGAGTACTGCATTCATGGCAGGCACTTCCAAGTGCTGTGAGGACTCTTTACAGAGGGATTATCTCCATTTTAAGGGACATGCCCAAAGTCACAAAGCTAAAATGGCAGAGGAGGGATCTGAATCTAAGCTTTCCAGAGTAGAGTCTGTGTTCCTCTCAGGACATTTTCCTCTCCATGAGACAACCCTGTGAAAGATGGTGTGGTTTGCTGGGCTTGCCTGGCTTGCATTAGCTTAATTCATGTCCTTCCAATGAAAGGTAAGACAATGCCACTAATTCCTGAGAAGAAATGAATCCTTTGTGGATTCATTCAAAAGTAATACAAAAAGATGGAGAGTGCTCAAGTCCCACCATTAGATAGAGCTGCTGAATTCTATAGATTTCCTTCTGTTCTGAGAAATTAACTGAATCGGTCACAATTTTAACTTCCCCAAATATTTTCTATGGTAGCAAATGCTAGATACCAAGAAGTGGCACTGTTAAGAAGATAGAAGCAGTCTTTAGAGTCAAACCAAAACTGTTCAAATCCCAGATCTGCTACTTACCACTGCCTTTGTGTGTGACCTTGAGTGAGTTATTTACCTAACCTATTTAAGACTTAGTTATTTATTCGCAAAGTAAGAGAAATATGTAATAAGTCCTACTTTATAAGGTTATCGTAGGATTAAAGTAACCCATGTGACTGACTTAGCACAGTGCCCGGGGTATCTTAAATGCTCAGTAAGTGTGAGCTAACATTACAATCATATAGAGTTAATTAATGGGACATGTTGGATACTAAGGCCAAATTAAGGAGACATTTGGAGACAGAAGGAGTGAGAAAGATTTTGGTTTATTTTATCATCTTTCTATCTACTGTCATCTGTAGAGATCTATTTTTTAATCACATAGGTTGAAGAAAAAGAGGAAAGTTTCATTTGTCATTTTAGTGTCACTGTACCAAGTACTTATGGGTTGCTAACTTTTAGATAACAAGAATAAAATGCAAAACAAGACATCCTGGCTCAGGTTACCTATATTCTTGTGTTAATATAGCCTTGGCAGGATTGTCATACACAAACAATATGTACTAAGTTTGATTTTTTTTTATCCTGAAAAGTATAAACACATGTTTTTATAGAAAGTTTATATAATATACATCTGTATGTGTGCTAGTGTGTTTGGGGATTGGAAGAGAGGTGACAAAACAAAAAAGGCTCATTACTTTCTAGATAACGTTTAAATTTGATTCAAAAGGAAGAAAAAAAACGACTGATATCAGAAAAATCTTCTGTAGAGTAAAGCAACAAAACCAATTCTGAAGATAGTTATTAATGTACTTGTGTCAGCTCTAGGTTGAGTGTGGAGTTATTGTTAATAATGTATATTTTTATTAGTTATTTTTAGACATCTAAAATTTCTATTATCAGGGACAAACGTTGATGATTTCTGGTAGCTTTTTTTCCCCCTCTCTCTGTGTTTTGAGCGAACTCATTGACAGGTAATTGTTTTTGGCAAGGAACAGGAAGTTAGAAGTATGTAGAAGTATGCAAATGTTATTTTGAACTACATTGCTTATGTATTCCTGTTACATTTAGGCTTGCTTTTGACTAGCAGTCTAGGTAGAACTGCTTCATAAATTGCATAGCAATATATCAATATTAATTTTGTGACTAGTTGTGACAAAACCTTGATCATTTAAGAAACAATTTTCTAAAATAATGATTCACATAATTATGGAATGTGGGAATGATTTTATTATAGGCAGAAATAAAAGAAGAATAACTTTTTAAAAAAGAATTTGCATGAGTTTCAAGAGAGACCACTCTAAGGGAATCTTTAGGGTTGTACAGATATCGCTCCACATCAATGCAGCAAAAAACAACAGAGAAGAACCTACTCAAACGCAGAGGATGAATCTTCAGGAGAAAGAAGTTGTTAAAGCCATCCTGATGGCTCACCTGAAGCCGTACATTCTTATTTGAAATGTGCCCCTTGGTGCAGCACTTACAAATACTGTCAGGTAGGAAACTTTATGACTTCCGTTTTCGTTTTGCAGAAAGCAGAAGCCACTGGAGAAAAACGGCCAAGAGGCAGACCTAGGAAATGGGTGAGTAAGAAGATGTAATTTCTGTTCTTTTTCTTTTTTTTCTATAAATAAATTTAAAAATTGAAATACTACTTTTATTTTATCCATTATATGAATTTCTAATTGCTAATTTGGTGAGTCTTTGAAAGGGGCAAGGCAAGCTATGCATTTCCCCCATTTTTTATGTCTAGGCTCCAGAAATGTACTCAGAATACTTTCCTTTCCAGAAGGTGACTCCTTTATATCATTTATTAACATCAAGAGTCTTCACTCTTTCTTCGACAACGAGATCACTTGTTCAGTGGGTGAAGTAACTAAGGTTAAAAGGTATTATGAAAGCTTGGAAGTTGATAACAAGTGGCGATAAAATTCAGACAAAATGTGTATGAGATAACTTTTTAATGTTGTCTCTCTTTTTGGTTTTCTCCATGGCTTTTGTATTGGAGACGTCTCATTTTCTAGGTGGTTTGTCTTTTCACCCTGACTTTGTTAGGAAACACGGTTTAGTTTCCAATTTTTCTTGCTCCCCTTTGTAGTAGTTCTCTGCACACTGATGTTAGAGACGAGTGCATCCATGCCAGTTGGAACCTTAGTTGCAACACGGCAAGAAAGAAAATCTTGATCATTTTCTTGGTCCCAGAGACACGTAGATCTTGTACCTTTTGAGGTCAGAAATTCGGCCATCCTTGAAGAGCTTCTCTAGTTTTACCACTTGAAACTTATTTCCTTGGTCATGACATTACTCACATTTTTGTCACAAACATGAGAAAAGTCTTAAAAACAAATATACCACTTCCTTTTTTTTTTTTTTTTTTTTTTGGGAGAGCTTTTTCGCTATAGGGCGCGTGCACTTGCCAGATAGACAGAGAGAGACATAGAGACAGAAAGCGAGAAATCACCCCCCGGGGGGATGGTCACGCCGCAATACCTTCTCCTCCATTCTCCTCTCGGGATCTTGGGCACGCACGCACACGCGCCCAGCGTGAGTTTTAAGCCACCGGGTACGGGACGCGAACCGCGGTCGACTACGTGGGAGTCCAGCGACATAGCCATTACACTAACTACTGGTTCCCATAATATACCACTTCTTGAGAAAGGTTATCTCTAGCAGCATTGTCTATGATGGGTTCTTAGGCTTTCCTTTTTCCTCTTCCCTGGTTATTTCCTAATGCTGCATCTTTTCAAACTGTCGTTCCTGCTGTGCTATATATATATCGTTCTGTTATATATATATATATATATGTATATATATATATATATCGTTCTGTTAGTTTGCCATTCCTTTCTTCTTTAGAGTTCTGTTTCACTGTATAGTTATACTTTGATACTGTCTTTCATTTCATTTATCTGTTTTGTATGTTGTTTTCCCCTCTGCTCAACTTGTGTTGGGGTTGAGTTCCTTAGTCCAATTAAGTGAGGATGATCTTTAGATAAAAAGCATCTCGGTGTTAAAGGGTAACTGTAAAGAAGGCATTGCACTCAACCTTCTGTTCAGTAAATGGACTCTCTTCAAACATACCTACCACGTGATGATCACCTAGCCTATGCTCAGTTATCTTTAATATTAGGGCACTCACTGTCCCCGAAGGCTACCTCTTCCTCCCTGGAAAGCTATGAACACTAGAAATCCCTCCATTTGACTCCCTGTAACTTCTGCCCACTCTCTTTAGACCTTTCTCCGGGAATACACAGAGTAATTGTTTCACATTCATTCATGATAAGCCTTCAGATATTTGAGGACAATTAACACATACTCTTTGTTCTCTTTTCTGGTTTGAATGTACCCAATTCTTTTATTATTTTTTTTTCATAAAAGAACATTTTGTTATTCTTTTCTGAGCATGTTTGTTTTTTAATCTGGGTGAAATGTCACCCAGAATGGAGTATCATATTCCAGGTGTGGGTTCTATACCTGGTGGGTTTATCACCTCCCTATTGTACATCTGGTTCCAGTTATCTGTTGCTGCTTAATCAACACCACTCTCTGTCCCCTCCCCACAACAAAACACTTAATAGTGGTGTGGTGGTTAGGGTGCTGGATTCCCACGTGGCCAACCATGGCTCGAGTCAAGCTCTTCTCTCTCTTTGGTCAAATTAAAATACCTAACTAAATAAATAAATTTAAATAAAATCATTTTAAAAAATTAAAAAATACCATTTAATAGTGAAAAGAAAACCAACTCTCTTAATATCTCATGGATTCTTTGGTCAAGAATATGGACACAGTATTGCAGAAAAGCTTGTCTGTGCCCCAGGAGGTCTGGGCCTATGGCTGAGAAGATTCCAGCATCTGGGTATGTCTCTAATACTTGGGGTCTAGAATCCAGAGGCTTCTTCATTTCTAGATCTGGTGCTTTGTCAGAACTGGCTGGAAATGTAGGCATATCTGAGAGTGTTCACCAAATTACCCAGCTTGGCATCCTCAGGCGAGTAAGCCTTGCTATGTGTCATCAGGGCTCCCTGAGAGAGTGTTGTGATAGTGGAGGAGAAAGCTGACAGGCCTTTTTAGACATAGTCTCAGAAGTCAAAAAGTGCTACTTCCATTCTGCTCCTGTGAGCATGTTGTTCTCAAAGTTGATATTGGCAGAACATCAAATATAGGCCTGCTATTTCCTAAGCATCAGAACTCTGAAAGGACATTCTACCTCCATTGAACTAATCAATAAGAAAGACCCGTATCATCTAATAGGCAACCTACTAGAAAATAGATAGCTTTTTGAAGTCATGGAAATAACAAGGCTGACATTAAATTTTAAAATTGTAAGTAAATACAATGAAAGTTAGCCAGTAAAATAATAGTCTCCATCAAGTGGGGGCATCTAACCAGTCTCTCTGCCTTTCATCCCTTCTACCTCCTTTGGACTGTCCTATAATGTTCATGAATTAACCTTCATATCTCAGAAACTTCCTTTTCTTTTTCTTTCTTTCTTTCTTTTTTTTTTTTTTTTTATGCAGAGTGTGTGTGCCTGCAGAGATAGAGATAGAGGGGAGGGAGAAAGCACTCCCCATGAAGAATGACCATGCTGCAATCTTCCCCCCTATATCTCTCTTACCTTTTCAGGATTTTGGGTGGGCACACACACATGCCTAATGTGTTTCTCAAGCCGCTGAGTCTGAAACTCAAATGGCGCTGTCGGCAATGTCAGCTCTGTCTGCCTTAACCACCAGGCTGTGGAGCTGACCTTTCTCAGAAATTTTCTATGGTGCCACAACTGGGCAGTGACTAAATGCAACCTGCCCTAGCACCTTACAGTCTCCTAGCTTACCCCCAACTGTCTTTATGACTCTATTTTCCACCACTCCTTCATACAGCTGAGCTGGAGTAAAACAGAAGGCAATAAAAGATCTATATTTTTGTTGTTGTTTTTAATGGGGTTCTTGCTCACTTGGGGGAGCTCTGACTTCCAGGCATCTGATCCTGCTATTGGGTAAGAAGCCCCTGTGAGGTGACAATGGAAATCTTTGCCTTTCTGGAAATAGTAGGACCAACCTCATTGACTCTTTGGTTTCTAATTTTTACTGGCTGCCAGAATGGAAAATATTGTGTGGTGAATCATTACAAGTCCCTGACTTGGTCCCCAAAGAAGAGCTGTTCTACTTAGAAGAGGAAATACAAGGAAACTGTATATTTTCTCTAGACAGTGTGTTTCCTCTCTGCGTGTGTATCTGCTGTTGGGTAGAGTATACAACCAGTCACAGCAAGGCATTCCATCCAATGGCATTCTTTGCTGAAAAGCTCGTACTGAAGAAATAAATCATGCATTTTCCATAGGAAATGGGCTTGTACTTTATAGCAAGTTCAATTTTTTTCCAACAATGTCATTAACTGATTTCCTTGAATTAGAGATATATTTTTGAACTGACTGGATTTACTAGGCATACGGCTTAGAAGCCAAATTGTTCCCTCTTTACTTTTGTGAGTTGTTTTGTTTTAAAGTTCTTTTGCATTAACAAAAAGAACATGCCCTAAAAATCTATAGACTCATGTAATAAGCCCGGGGTGGGAACTATCTCTGGTATAAACCTCTCATGTGACGTAATTGGGTTCAGTAGTTGGTAAGTTAATCAAAGGTTGCTTAATCAAAATATGTAGGTGTAAGAGGGAAACTTACATTAATCTTGCTTCTGGAGGAGATGGAGCACTGACAAAGCCAGTGATCCAATAAGCATGTTGACTGGGTTTGGTTAAGAGCATGTCCATTGTTTAATTTTCCTTTGACTTTCTTCCCCTGGTTGGAATTAGATTTCAGATCTATTATTTTGATGAGCTAGTCTAGATTTTCACTTCTTGTGATACGGATTTTTGGTATATGCTTAGTAATTAAAATGTATTTTTTGGATGCATATAATGTATTCAACATTGGTAAGTAATTATTTTCTGAAACTGTTTCTTTCTTTGCAGTATTTTGTGATAAAAATGGAGTACTTTTCAAATCCTAACAGAACTCTGTAGGGAAAAGTGGTTTAAGATTATTTTGTTTGCATAGCTTGCTGCACAATTCACTGAAGTGATTATTTACACTTGTAAGATTAAATATGAAAACACTAAGAATTCATTCCCAGAGGCAAGAATTGGATTTGATCATTAATGTTTTGATCCAAGATTAATCTTTTTTGTTTATTTAATATTGAAGTGCTATTTAAAATCATTCTGCTACACGGGGGTCTTTAAAAACTAGATTGATCACCCATTTGCATTTGGTATGGCCAACTTTTACGAGGCCTATCCATTCAACACTCTGAAGACTGTGACCACAGTGCTAGTGACTTTGCTGTAGTGCGACAGTAGCCTTGCGATCTTACTACATTACAATGAAGGAAGTTTTTCTCTCAGTTTTGATAGAGCCGAAAATTCTAGAAATCAGGTAGCTCAGATAAATATCCTATTTCTCTACATAGTATCATCAGATCAATAGAATCCTGACCATGACAATGTTCTTTGCTTCACTCTAATAAAACGACAGAGGCTATGGAATTCACTGATCATTTTATATGACAAAAAAAAGTATGTACAACTTTTTTTATACAACATATATTCTCATGCACATATTTACCTAAACTTAAGTATTTATGGATGGTAGTAAATATTGCTAAAAGATTAGAAATGTACATAAAATTAACACGCTGGATAATTTAACTAGATGAATGGATTGAAACTATTACACCATATTCCAAGAAATCATTTTTGTTCTGTTTTTAAGGGAAGAGCCTTTTTAAGATTTTTTAAAGTTGAAATCTTCTTGATTCTGAACTCTCCAATGTTTGACACAAATAAACATTTCTGACAACATTTCAGTTGGGTAGGATTAAATCAAATCTACATCCTCTACTCCAGATTGAAATAAGGGCCTTTGCGTTTTGATGGGCTGAATACCTTTGGGTGGGTCGCTTAATTTACCCATGTGTTTTCTCATGTTTAAGCACCTGACAGGAACATTTGTCTGTAAGTAATGGCTGCCAAGCATTTACTGTGGTTGTAAAACACAAAAACCTTTATTGCGGTAACCAGTTCTGTCATCCAGGGACTGATTATTGGGTTTGTAGAAGACCCAGGCTCTCACCCACTTCTTTGCTTTGTTTTCCCTGCTCCCCCCTGCTGCCTGCCCTTTGGCCATTTCACTGCTCATTAGCGCCTCCACCAGATGGGGGGCAGGGTCAGGAACAGGGGGTCAGCTCTGGTAAAGGGCTTGGTGGGAAGGAAGCTGGGAGTAATGACCAACAGGTTTTCAGATTATCTCTTGATGTGCTGCATCAGGCTAGCCTTCAACCCTGTCCTCAGGAATAACTAAATGCAGCCATGACACTGAAGCTTGCTTTTCATTGTAAATTATTTATTCTTTTAACAAATCTGACTTTATGAATTTGATAAGTCCTTTTTAGGATGCTATAGTAAACAGAAGTCTATTTTGTAATATTTCCTTTGTTTTGATGAATGGCTCCTGGTCAAGTTTGGCCCAGCAAATCTTTTGCCCAGGTTCAAATTCAGAACTGAGTCTATTCTCACATTAGACTCAGGTTGTGTAATGACAGTTCTTTAAATTCCAGTAAAGGAAAACTACCTTATGATGCTGGGAGGGGCCCATGTGGGTGTTAAAAGTCCTGTAGCTATCGCTAAAAATGTGACCAAGGCAAAGCCATGGCATTGCTGTAGACTGTAGTGTCAATGTATTGACCCGAACAATGCACTGAGTGCCTCTGGAGTACTGTGCCAAAGGCTCAGCATGTAGGGTAGGCTGCACCGAGATAGACAGAGGTGACTTCCACACTTTTTCTTCACTTGCTTGCTTGTCTCTTGCTTGGCTGGACCATTTGAATCTTCGGGCTCCAATTGTGAGATTCTAGTTTTGTTTTTTTTTTCAGTGTGTCTGAATATTTATTTTATTATTTTAATTTATTTGATACATTCAATCACTGTACTTCACTATGTCTTGTAAAATGAATTTACCCAACATGAACATACTTCCCACCCGTCCAGTTGAAGATATCGTACACATTATCATCAACAGACAGTCCTCCATCTCTGTGTCCCTCCAATGTCTTGACTCTCTTTTTCTCCTGATTCCTGTCCTATCACTCTCCCTCATCTCCCACCCTTGTCTGAATATTTGTTAAAGCCTTCTCATTCTATTATTGGTCAAATCCTGTGCTAGGTCCTAAGGTTGTGAAGGCCAACAAAATAGTTGGAGATGCCTTTGTGGAGCTCAGAGTCTGGGAACTCCAGAGAAAACCTGATGATTATTTGCCAGGTAGATTACCATGTTTTCTGTGCTTTGGATGTGATGAGGTTAAATTAAACTACAGTTGTCAAGCATTTGCGCTCTTTAGAATTTAAGGTCCTTTCATAGAAGTTATTGGTTATTATTTGCTTTCCCCCAATAATAATCTGTGTCATTATTTGAATTTATGAATGTGTGTGTGTGAGTATGACGCATGAATTGGCTGTGCTATGTGGGCCTGGGGTTACATTTTCTCGTTATCACCACAGAAAATATTCAGCTAATATCAAGTGTACACAACCTTGATTTATCAGACCAGTAGGTGAATATTATCTAGATAAGATAGGCTTAAAATAATAGATATTAAATTGTCAGAGGCAGACTCCAAAAAGGGGGGAGACAGAGAATCAGAAAGATCTTGTGGCGAGATTCTAGCTTTGTCCATATTTTTAGTTGAACATATTTTGTGAATCAATAAAATATGGAAAAAGTTTAGTATGGAAGCGAGAGAAGAGATGGGGAAAGGAAAAAGTAAAAGTGTGCTTAATTGACAAAAAAATGAGAAGCTATTTGCTGATAAGTTAGAGAGTAATATCTTTGCCTTGACTGATATGCAAAGTATTTGTGTTGGAAAAAGAAATGCTGTACACTGTAAAGATGTGATTAAATGTAAATAAACAAATTAATTAAAAAAAAGAAAATACTTAGGAAGAAATTTGATCAAATCTTAAAAAAAAAAAAAAGACCACGGTATTTCTATAGGACCACCACCTTAGCATATGTTGATCTTATTTTTCTCTTTGATCATGCTGAATGTAATTTACATTTATCAAGTAGTTATTAAATCACTAGGTCTTAAAGCAACCTAATTATATATTTTAAGGTTTTTGAATAGTGCTTCCCTTTGTATTTGAAAATGAGTTCTTTTAGGGTACAAAGCATAGCATATTTATCTTCTTACCTTCTTCTTCTAGGATATAGGAGGGAATTCAGCAAAGTGATTAAGGGCTCAGACTGCCTGGGTTCAGGTATCAGTTTAATCAAAGCAAGTTGTTCATTGTCACCAGTCCCAGTTTCCCTGTCTCCAAAACAAAGGATAATCGTAGTTCTCATCTTATAGACTGTTTTGCAAGAATTAAATGAGACAACGTGAAAGTACAACGACATACAGCAAGCACTCAGTAGATCATACTTGTCGATGGTGGTATATAGTTCTAGGCCCATAGTAGTGATTAAGAAGTGTTCAGTGAATAGAATGACAGTTTTTCTTTAACGCATAAAAACACAATCTTAGAATTTTTGTTTTCCTATAGTGAGTATGGGTTTGAATAGCATTCTTTAACCTTTTTTAAAAGATTTTAAAAAATTTTTATCACTCATTTATTCCATGAGAGAGAGAAAGAGAGAGATACAGGCACACACACATACCCACACACACAGAGAAGCAGGACCCTCACACAGGGTCCACAGCAATCCCACAGCCAGGATGATGGGTACACATGTGTGCCCAGGATGTATAGGGAGATGCCAGGATACAAACAGGGGAAGTTACCATGTGGATCTAGTTGTATTTTTGCTGCACCTCTACACTGCCTGACCCCTAACTTTTATTTATTTTTTAATCTGATCATTTATATATTTTTTTCTTTTTCTTTTCTTTTTTTTTTTTTTTTGAGAGTTTTTTTTGCTATAGGGTGCGTGCGCTCGCCAGCCAGCCAGAGAGAGACAGAGAGACAGAAAGTGAGAAATCACCCCCCCAGGGGGGATGGCCACGCCGCAATCCCTTCTCCTCCATTCTTCTCTCAGGATCTTGGGCACGCACGCACACGTGCCCGGCATGAGTTTTAAGTCACCAGGTCCGGGACGCGAACCATGGTCGACTACATGGGAGTCCAACGACATAGCCATTACGCTAATTGCTGGTCCCCTGATCATTTATATTTTCAAAGAGGTTTTAAAGTGCAACCTATAGGCATCAAAGCAGTGTTTGCAATAATTTTGAATTACAGTTTCTGCCTTTTGGTTTAAGGACTAAGCTGCAAGCCATTATTGCCTCAGTCCAGCAGACTTTTAATACTTTGCCCTATATTAATATTTCCATCCCCTCACTTTTGCAAATAGCATTCAACTTTCCAAAATAGATTCTAGTGCTATTCCTTAAAAGAATTTTTGTCTTAGTATTGGATCACCAGGAAAACAGAAGAGAACTTTGCTGGCCAAACCTCACAAAATAACTTTCTAAGGTAATTTCTCATTGTTTTCCTATGACAATTCATTTTAATAATTTGTTTGTGTCCCATTTCCTTACCTTTAATTTTCAGCTACTAACGTAAAAAATAAGGAAATAGAGAGCGTCAATTAATAATCCTATTTATTTGACTTCTTTCAAGAAATTTTGCAGCACATAACATGACACACTAAGGCAGCGAAGCGCACAACTAGGGATTTGTTGAGAAAAATCATCTAAAACCCTAGGCTTACGTCATTTCAACAATAAGTATTTTACAGTTGAAATAAACAGGTAACAACATGCATAACTTAGCAGCTTAAGCATCATCATTACCAATAAAAGAAACACAGGTTTACCATGTTCTAGACATCCCAAATATTTGCAGTCATAAGGGAGCACCCCATTACAGGAAACCCCAAAGCCCAGGGAGGTGAGAGAATTACCAGGCAGAGGAACATGGAATCACAAGGTTATAGCTGTTAACGTTCTGTAAGATACTGCTGGTTTTGCAATAGTTTAGTTTTCCTTGTTCAAAATTATTCTAATGTCAGAGAAGACACATACCATCTAATTGGTGTTAGAAGCTGATCCTGGAATACAATTCCTTAGTACAGAGTCTCAGTTCCTATATTCTCGTTCCTGCCATTATTCCCTTAGGTAGTCCAACTTCAATGTTCCTTAACTTTTCTAATGGAAATTTTTAAAAGTTATTTATTTTTTATTATTTTTTATTTGACCAGATAGACACACACAGAGAGAGAGAGAGAGAGGGAAAGTGAAAAAGTAAGCCGCCAGGTTTGGGACTTGAACCATGGTCAGCCATGTGGGAGTCCAACACCTTAACCACTACACCACCTGCTGGCCCCTGTAATGGAAATTTGATGAAGCGTTTGTATGCCTGAGCCCATCAGTGTGTAGATCTGAGTGGGGTGGAGTTGGAATGTGTATGAGCATGAACATCTCCACCTCCATCCCTCCATTCTCATACAAGACTGACGTCCACTACCTTTGATGCGTCTTTTATGAATTTTAAAGAAAGGATTAAAAGGCAAGGTATGATAATGCTGTATGTCCTATAACATTTTCATCTCTTGTGCTCTTTCTAACTCTCAGGATTACTCTCTTCTAGGATTAAGTAGAGTTTTATTAAAATCCTTTATCCCCTTTTCTTATTTTGGACGATAAATTTCCCTTCTATATTCAATGAAAATTATCTCCTTCCCTACCCTGACTCTTTCTGTTACAATTCCTTTCATGGCAATGGTCCAGAGTTTAATGACATTCTGTTTTGATTTACCATTTACAGAACACTCACTTCCAGACTGTCCAACCAGGACAATGGTGGATCCTTTGTTTGTTACTTAGAGAATGCTCTTTCTCTAGTAGTAGCCTACATTTTTTGGGGTATTACTTTTTTGTATTACAGTTTGTCAGTGAATCAGTCAGACTTCTTAGGGTTTTGTGCTTTCCATGCTATTTAGACAATCGATGAGCTACACAAAAACATTTGAAGTTCGAAATTTTATAAATAATAAAAGGATGACTTTTTCTTATATATAATATACTTTGATATTAAGTCACCAATTTTAGTGAAGATTAATTGGGATGCTTCTCAGCCATTGACAACTATGGGAAAAAGACTCATAACTATTAATTTACTTGCATTTATTTATTTATTTTCATTTTTTGAAGTTTTTTAATTAAAAAAAAGGATCAAACATACATACCAGAGTGAAACTTATGTATTCAATAGGAAGTACGTACAAGAATGTTCAAAACAACATTGTAGAGGACCAGTAGGTGGCATGCTAGTTAAGGGGCTGGTCACTTCCATATGGCCACCTACTGTTCGAGTCCCAGATCTGGTGGCTTGCTTTCTCACTTTCCCTCCCTCCCTCTCTCTCTCTCTGTATATCTCTCTCTGGTCAAATTAAAATAAATAAATAAATAAATAAATAAATAAATAAATAAATAAATAAAATAAGAAAACATTGCATATAACATGGAAAACTACAAAGAACCTAAATGACTACCAACATATGACAAATTATAAGATATTTGTACAATAGAATACCGTACAACAAAAGAAGTGAAATTGCACCACAAGCAATATGGATGAATCCTAGAAGCATAATAGCGCATGAAAGAAACAAACTATGTAACCATGATTCCAACTTTATAAAGTTCAAAGAAAATAACCCTAAGTTAGTAATGTTTTTGAGAGATGTTTTGCAATAGGGCCCATGCACTCGTTGGAGAGACAAAAAGGGAAAAAATCACACCCCCCCGGGGGGTTGGCCACACCACAGTTCCTTCTCCTCCATTCTCCTCTCAGGATTTTGGGCATCCATGTACACATCCGTGGATTTGATTTTGAAGCCACTGGGTCTGGAACTCAAACCGTGGTCAACTACGTAGCAGTCTAGCGACGTAACCATTATGCTATCTGCTGGTCCCTGCTTGAATTCTTGAAAATTCTTAGGGGTCTTTAGTACTCACGAGGAACTAATTCATGCACTGCTTACTTGTACCACGTTATTTCCTGCTAACTATAACAAAGCAAATGGGTTTGCGTATATTATTGGAGTGACAGGATGCTCAGCGCACATAGATTATGTAACATTGAGAGGGTTTCGCCATACTTAGTCACAGTCTGAACAAGGCTCTTGTGACTGGACTTTCTCTTTACATTAAGCATTTAGACTCTGTTTAGGAAACTGCCATTTTAT
The DNA here is from genome assembly GCA_026018925.1 of Tupaia tana. NCBI lineage: Eukaryota > Metazoa > Chordata > Mammalia > Scandentia > Tupaiidae > Tupaia > Tupaia tana. The sequence goes on from JAKSZU010000006.1 coordinate 170,556,919, forward strand.
ATCCATAAGGTACACACAAAATTTTCAATTTATGTAAAAATTTAGATGTTTAATTTTATAGTTGTTTTCTTTTGAGTCTGAGAGAAGTGGGGACCACAGAAAATGTTCAGATTACTGTAGTTACAGTCTTGAGATGGTCTTTGATAGAAAAATACTCTCATGTAAATGAAAAAAGCTATCTAGGAAGGAGGTTTCATGAGAATCCTTGATAATGATGTACAAGTTTAATCATCCTTCCTGTGATCTGAGAGTCTTTAGACATTCGACCTAAATTTTTCCTTGTACGGTTCTCAGTCCATTTCCTCTTGTCTTGTTCTTAATGGTGATAGAGACCATCTGCTATGTTCCTCTTCAAAATAAATCTTCCTCCTTAGGGTAGTGTAAAGTGTACACACTTTGGATCCTAACAGATCTGGATTTGAGTTTAGGTCTTCTTTATCACGTTCTAGCCTAGGCCATTGTTACTGTTCTTAGTTTAAATTTCCTCTTTCATAAAATGACCCTAGTAATATATCCCTTGCAGTTTTACCTGAAATATCCAGTTTCTAGTAAATGTTTGAAATACGGTTGCTTGTATCTTTATTACTAAAACCTGTGAGGATGTTTTGTCAGCTTTCTCTTTCCAAAGGAGCATTCGCAGTTCTTTCTATATCCTATTTTTCTTCTTTTTCTTTTTAATAGAGAGGTTTTTGCTATAAGGCATATGTGCTTGCCAGAGAGACAGAGAGAGACAGAGAGACAGAAACCAAGAAATCACTCCCCAGCAGGGATGGCCATGCTTTATCATTTCTTCTCCATTCTCCTCTTGGGATTTTGGGCCTGCTCCCACATGTGCCTGGCATGAGTTTCAAGCCTCCGGGTCTGGGATGTGAACCATGGTCAGCCATATGGGAGTCTGGCAACATAATTATTACACCATCTGCTGGTTTCTCTGTGTCCTATTTTTCTAACACATTAATGAGATTTCAGATGGTATGGTAGATGCAATGAAATGCAATGAAAGGCCTATCTGATTTGTTTCTGACTTAATGAATTTTTAGCTTTATGACCTTAGACAGGTCATAAAGATGTCATATTTGACATCTTCGAACCTGTTTGCACATAAGTATAATGGGAATAATAGTTATCACATATTCTGTTTCTTCTTTGGGTTTTAGTCAAGATAACATCTCATTAATTTGTAAGTCATGGAGCTAGCAGGTGGCATGGTGATTAAGGCACTGGACTCCCACATGGCTGACTGTGGTTCGAGTCTCAGACGTGATGGCTTGTTTTCTCACTTTCCTTCTCTCTCTCTCTGATCAAATTAAAAATAATAATAATTAATAGAGTTAAATAAATATTTTAAAAAATTGTAAGTCAGAAAACATTATACAATCATAAGGTGATAGTGGTATTAGCGATTAAAATGTAATACTTTACAATATGGTTAATGAAATTGGTCTTGTTATTTATATAACTTTAAAACTTAGCTCACCATCTCCAGCCTTACCCTCGCCCTATGTAACTGTTACAAGGCATTTACTCTCTTTCCATTTCTATCTCTTATAGTTGGAAGGCTAAAAAACTGACAGCCTTACAGATACATACTAAAACAGTTCTAACATTAGAGGTATTGAGTCTGGGTACAGAGATAGTGACTCAAGAGGCAGGGTTCAGTGAAGTTCAAAGAGAGCCAGACCTAAGAGTTGAAATGACCCAGGAGAGGAAGATGAGCTGAAGAGATCTCTCCAGTGGTGGGTATTGAGGTGGTAGATGACAAAACTATGTCTCCGTAGACAGTCATGACCAAGTTCCAACAGAAAAGTATTCTGATCAAACATAATCTTAAAGAGAAGACAACTTCGATTGGGATATTGGAGAATACTTAGAGTAGAAGCGACCATGAAGGTTTTAGTGATACCCAGCAGGGGAGGATGATGGCCTGTTTGTTTGTAGAGATACAATCTAAGGTGAGAGGCTGGGATGGTGGATGGGTGTGTGGGCAATGGGATACTGTAGAAGACAATGGGAAAGTGGAGTACTTCAGCAGTGAGAGTCTGAGGAACCATGAGGTCTGCCTAAGAGCACTGACCTGGGGAGAAAGGGAAACAAATATGACGTAGTAGTGCCCAGGTGAATATTCATGTGAGCTATTGGATATTTCAAGTCTATCGAATGTACATTTAGTTTGTAAAAGCAAGAACCTCTCCCATATTTATATTATATTAATTTTTTGTTCCCTCATTTATTTTGTTGTATGTTCAATTTTGAGGCTGAAAGTATACCTGTTTGGGCAGTGGAGAGTGGGATTTGGTTAAGTATGCCTGCTGATTATTTTCCATGCTTTGGCATTCTAATCAAACCAGCTACAATGACCCAGCTATCCATGAGGGATTTATAGATGTTGCTTTCCTGACTTTTCTCCATGGCTGCCTGTGACCTTAACTATTGAATCATTTAATCGTTTTGGGCCTCCCAAGTCAGTGATTCTGAGTGGGCGGGGTGGTAGCGTGATGTCATGTCTGGGGCATGAGTCTGTATTCTCGCTGCACAGGGTCCCGCCCTTCCTGGTCCAGGCAGTTCAATGCACAGTGCTTGGCCCATAGTGAGCACTCAATAAATTTAGTTACTTTTCTCGTTGCTCTGGACCTCAGATACGAATATCCCATTTTGAGAAGGTCACCTTAGCATTAGTTTCCCCGATTAAAATCCACGGTAAAAGTGGAGGCAGATGTGTAGGAACTCTTTAGAGTTAGTCTAGGAAGGATAATTGCACCGAGATTCTTTAGCTCATCTAGGAAAGATAATTGCACCTAATTTACAGCTAGTCTTCCCATGCTCATGAGTCATAAGATTTCTTACAGGATTGGGTTTTAACTTAATGCAGCATTTTAAAACTATGTGTAATATTGCGACAGTTGAACATACCCATTAGGAGAAATAGCTAATGGAAGTACAAAGTGTGAGGTAGTCTGTGTTCTACTGACACGACTTGTATTTTGTGGACCTCCCTTTACTTTCCTTTGAAATACAAGGGTCAGAAGGAAGGCTCTCCATGTTTTCTCCAAATTCCTAGATAGGAAAAGAAATAAAGCCAGAAAGGAACCTTTGGAAAACCTTGCACATTTGCATTTTTAAAAATGAAGTTTCTTTCTTGTCCTTTCTCTGACAGGGAGAAAGATTAGACTCTCTTCTTGTTTATCCAAAATTCCAGAAACTGTATCTTTACATTTCTTTTTAATTGAGGTAGTTGTGTATTCACATGAGTTGTAAGAAATTACTCAGAGAATTGCTTCGTATAGTGCCAGTTTCCTGTCGGTGGTGGTATTTTATAAAATCACAGTGCAATCTGTCGATGAGGATGTTGACATTAAATAGAATCCACTCATCACATGCCAGTCTTGACATTGTACCTATGCTCATTTGTGTGTGTATTTTAGCTTACATGAAATTTTACCATGTGTGTAGGTCAATGTATCTATCATTATTATCTTTTAAGAATGTCAGTTGATTGGTTGGTCTTGTTATGTCCCATGATCACAGACTAAAACTAAGTCGTCTCCTCTAAATAAACAGGAACTTTGCCTGACTGTAGGAATGTGGGGAGTGGAATTCTGGCCCACAGTTCCTGTGTGTGGCTGTTCAGTTACTTTTTCACATTCCCTCATTATAAAGAACTGGCTGGCCCATACAGAATCATAGGTGGGCTTGGCACACAGCTAACTACTTGCCTGGAGTAACTGATGCTTTTGAACCACATTGAGAATTCTGCCAATTTCAGAGGCCAGGAGGCAAAGAGCCGGCCTAGGACTGTAACACACCTGCTTTTCCTGAGGCTACATACCAAAGGCATATCTGAATACCTGTATATCCTTCGGGATATATTGAAACATGTCTCCAAAGTCTTGAAGTCATGGAGACTTTTTCTCATCCTAGAAATATTTTGTTTCACATAAATTCAAAGTGTCCACAAGGACTAGCAGTCATTGGGGAAACTGTCTTGTTAATTGTACTTTGATTCTCTGACTGTTTTTCTAGAATTAATTAAAGTAGAATCCTGCTTTTTCACACCTTTAGAAATATCTACATTTAAGAATACTGCATTAAGTTATTCATTTAAAAATTTTTAAAATCTGTGCGCACACACATGCATGTACGCACATGCACAGACACACTGCAAAGCTTTGCTGAGATGCAAACACTGGGCAGAAGGCCAAAGCTGCCTCGCCAGCTAAGTATCTCAATCCCGTACTCCAGTCTGGAGAAAACTAGATTTGCAAACAGCTTAAACTGTGAACATTAAAATTTGAGACTGGCAAAGGCCTACTGTGCTCCATGAGTCATTCCCACGATCTGATTGTTTGACTAGATAACCAGAACGTAGATGGTGATGATGATAATAATTGCTCGTAATAAACAATGAGCAAAACATTGTAAATGTGATCATTATGGGACACTTTTAGAGAAAATGTTTAGTGTAGTTGGATCGAATGCCCTACTGGATTTCACATCCCAACTATTCTGCAAATACAAAGAGCTTCTTTTCCTCTCTTTGGGCTAATACTTTTCCTATTGACACTTTCAAATCCAGGAATTACAAGTGGCATTCTTTATTTTTGGTAGCAACTGTCATCTTATTTAAACAAAGACTGACTTTCAAATCAGCTGAAGACATTTTTGAGAATCTTAGAAGTGCAGAAAAAAATACTTTGAAAGAAAAAAATACATAAAAGAATATTGGGACAGGTTGCTATCACTTTCATAGCAAACGTCGTTGGGCTTTCCTGAATCCAAAAACGTGGCACATTGCTGGTGTGGGCATGACGAGTGGCAAACGGAAGACTGTGGTTCTGCTTCCTGTGTCCTGCTGTCTGCCACCGAGGTCCAAGCAATGCCAGAACAGTGGATTTTGAAAGTCCAGTAGAGCCCCTGTTATCTGCAGCTTCACTTTTCATGGATTTAGTTATTCATGGTCTGAACATAGGTGAGTTTAGTACAGTACAATATGATATTCTGAGAGAGAAGAGAGAGACCCCATTCACATAATTGTTATTAGGTATTTATTATAATTGTTGTATGGGTCATCTGAAAAGTCATGATGTATTTTTGCATTGAAAAACAAAAAAAGTCATGAGTTTCTCAATGATCCAATATTTCATTATTGGTTATTATTAATCTCTTACTGTGCCTCATTTAGAAATTATACTTTATCATAAGTTTGTATAGGTAGAAACAGTGTTTACGGGTTTAGTATTATCAGAGGTTTTAGGCATATACCCGAGGGTCTTAAAATGTATCCCCTGCAAATAAGGGCACTACTGTATTAAAATACTGGTCTCTTTCGTGCTTGATTTTCCTAATTTTAATTCTAGAATTGTTCTAGAGGATGATATAGTTTCTTTCTCTTTCTTTCCCTTCTTTCTTTCTTTCTTTTCTTTCTTTCTTTCTTTTCTTTCTTTCTTTCCTTTCTTTCTCTCTCTTCTTTCTTTCTTTCTTTCTTTCTTTCTTTCTTTCTTTCTTTCTTTCTTTCCTTCTTTCTTTCTTTCTTTCCTTCCTTCCTTCCTTCCTCCCTCCCTCCCTCCCTCCCTTCCTTCCTTCCTTCCTTCCTTCCTTCCTTCCTTCCTTCCTTCCTTTCTTTTTCTTTCTTTTCTTTCTTTTTTATTAAGTTTACTTATTCTATGAGCAAAAGAGACAGAGAGAGAGAGAATCCTTCACAGTATCCAGATACCATGATCCACCCAGTCTTCAGACAGTCCTGGGTCTTGAGCAAGCTCATGCTGGGGGGATTCAGAGAGTTCTCTGGGCTTGAACTGGGAGTGGCACATTTTACCACTGTGTCACCATCTGGCCCCAAGATTACTAGAGTTGAATCTGCTCATATTCTGCAGGTGACAAATGAAAGCCAAGACAAATGCATGTTCAGCTCAAGGTCACATAGCCTTGTTAGCTCCAACAAGAACCACTTTTCCTGACTTTCAGGCCCTTGCTTTTCTCTACCATAAGCTGCTTCCTCTTGCCTCTCCTGTCTTTCCATGGTTTTTCCATTTATAATGTTAACCACAGTTCTTCTGGCAAGCCTCTTCCCCTAGGTCCTATATTTGTGGGGTTTTTTTTTTTTTGGGGGGGGGGGGTTGTTGTTATAATAAAGTATCACGAATTTGGGTACCTTACCATAGCAGAAATATATTTTTTCATGGTTCTGGAAACTTGAAGTTTGAAACCAAGCTGTTAGGAAGGCCAAGCTTTCTCTGAGGGCTCCAAAGGAAACTCTGTCCCATGTCTTTTCCTTAGTTTCCGGTGTTGCTGGTGATCATTGATGTTCCTTGGCTTTTAGGTGCACCACTGCAGTTACTGCCTCCATTGACACAATGTTCTTCTGTGTATCTCTTCTTCTAAAGACACCAGCCATATTTGATTAAGGTGCACTCTAATGATCTCACCTTAACTTGATCACATTTGCAAAGGCCCTATTTCCAAATAAGGTCACATTCATAGATAGATAAGATGGGCTGGGACCTTAACATATCTTGTGGGGAGGGATAATTCCACCCATAACAGGTCTCGTTACCTTCAAGCCCATTTTTAGACTCAGACAGGTGTTTGTAACATACAGTAAGAAATGGCAATGCATTTCATTAAGTGGAAAGCTTCATATCCAACATTTGTATTTTGTTACGATAACACATTGAAAAAATTTACAGACTGTTTTGGGTGTGATTTTTGGATTAATTCCCTCCTTTGAAACCATTTGTTTGGCCCAGTTTATTTAAAGGGTGGAATGAATAGACCTTAGAAAACCCTAATTTTTAAAATTTTCAATTTAGCCTGAAACCTATAAAAGTTTTTTAGAGAGCTAAAAACTATGTTACAAAATGCCAGCATTATATGTGTTTATCATTTTGATCTTCAGTTTTATTAGATGCTTGTTTGCATGTGCTAAGCCGCTAGCTAAAACAAAAAGAACTTTCCAATTTTTGTTTGTTTTTGCAGTAATAAAACCTAGAATAGAATATTTGCTATATATTTAATAGTGTGTATACACATTTTAAATAAAAGTTAAAAAGAAGCAATCCTATTCGCTCAGCACTCTCGACTGCATGCATTCCCACAAACTTCTCTGGTTGAGTTTAATGATTTGCATTAAATCTTCTTGACCTCATTCTCTTTAATATTATTTGATTAATTTGGGAGGAAATAGTCATAGAGTCTTAATTTGTACCTTTTTTAAAAAATATTTTTTAAACTAAGTAATGGGAATGGACTGCCATGTCTTTTATTAACTTTTATATGCACGATTCCAAATCTCCCTTTAAATGAATGTCTTTTAGCTTCAAATATACCTCTTCCCCTAAGGCTAGTCCCCATTTCCTATAATCTTACAGACCTAGGAGAACAATATTTTCCCTTCTGTCGTTTTGATAATTACGTCCTCTGTGCTCAGTGGTGGCCTATTAACTCACATGAATACTGTGGGCTTGCAAAATAGCCTCGCATTTCTATATATTGGAACTGTGAGAATTTTCTGTAATAGTGCTCTAGCAATAATGATGGAGGTGCAGGCATTTCCTGAGGATTAATGACCAGCTGGGAGGAACCAGTGGCCCTTGGCTCTGCCTCCCAGCCAGCCATTAATTCCAAGGAAATGTCTTTTGCTGAGGTCGTTATTGCTATTATAAGCTTAAAATGGAAAAACATAATAGGCGTATGAGTTATTTTTATGGGTTGATGTAGTTTCCAATGGTATGTACTAATTCGAGAAAATGAATGCGCATACATACAATAGTAAGTCAGATCGTTTGAATCATCCCTCAGTATTCCATATGTTTTATGACTGGTTTTATGCTTCTCTACCTTTCCCAGTTAGAAAGAAAGGAAGAAAATTTGATTCAGGAATTCTGACATTGGTTCAAGGCTTAAAAGTAGTGTATTTAGGGACATGGTTGGAAACACGTTTGTGTGATCAACTTCAAGTAATTTTCAGTTTTCATATATGATCTAAAGGGAAAGGTTTATTTTCCATTTTTCTGATGATAATTTTTCTGTTAGAATAAAGTACTGCAAGAGATAAAAATGGAAACGAGTTTCTCATAATGATTTTGCTGTGCTTCTTTGATTTTTCTGTCATCTGTTTTATAGACAGCCTTATATTTATTTACACCTTTACATAGTGAATCATTGAGGGTATAAGACATAGCCTTGTTATTCAATGTTCCTTTTAAAATGTATATTAAATATTGTTTTATGTGTATATTTAATATTACAATGATGGGGAACCCTTTAAAACAAAACCACAAGAATCTCCAAAAAATAAAATTCAAAAGTTAAAATGTTGTTCATCAGATTCTTTTCTGATTCTTTTAAAAAGCTAATCAACTGTTCTGTTGCATTGTTTTTATCTAAATTATTGATGAGACTTTTCTAGAAACATTTTTTAAATGTACAAAAGGGAAAAATCTTTGCAATCCTGAAATATTGCTACCTTTGACCGTATGGAGAAGTGTGGTCAGTACCGCCCAGACATGGTGATGCCCAGGGACCATTTTTATCTATCGTCAGTTAGCAACTCCATTTGCCAAGCATGGGCCAGATTCCCGGGGATTTACAACATTGCAGGACACAAGTCTGCACTAAAAGAAATAGTAATTGAGCCAGCCAGTGGCCTGGTGGTTAAGGTGGCTGGATTCCACATAGCTAACTACGTGGTTCAAATCTCACACCTGGTGGCTTGAAAAACACATTGGGCACACGTGTGCCCTAAATCCCAAAAGGAGGAAAAAATGGAGGAGAAGAGGTTATGATGTGACCCTGTTCCATGGTGGGTACTTTCTCACTTTCCCTGTCTGTCTGTCTCTGTCACTGTCTGTCTCTCTCTAGCAAGTGCAAGTGCCCTCTGGCAATTTTTTTTTTTTTTTTTTTTTTTTTTTTTTTTTTAAAGAAAACAGTAATAAAGCTGACCCTTGTCCTGCTAAGTCCTCAAATTCCTCTCTCCCTTCTTTCCTGCCTCCACCAAATTCTTTTACAGCCTCTACCAAGTGCACCTATCAATAGCACTTCACTTCCCAAACTCCTAATTTGGGTGGATGCATCAACCTACCTGTCATCTGCCTGTTTTTCACATGCATAATTGTGCTTTCCCTGATCTTACTACACTTGTCTTGGTAGGCCACTTCCTTTATGTCCTTACTCTGTCATGTTCATGTCATGTCAAATGGCTCTGCTTCTGTGACTGAATCGTTTATAAGTTTTCGGGTCACATAAATAGAATGATTTGGTTCTTAGATTCCTCATGTACTTTCCTCATGTACACACTGCCAAGCGAGTGAACTTCCTATTCTGTGGATAGGACAGACGTTTTCCCACCTGGAGAATTCTTTCTCCCTCTTTGAACTGCTTAACATCTTCACTGATTATCCAGGCCCATCTCAGAGAGCATTCTTTTATGAACTAGCTCCTGATGTCTGGAGTTAGAACTGAGCTGTCTCACTCTGGAACATGAACACACATTTTTATGCCTTGCTTATAGCACTGTCCATTTTCTCATGGACTGATAATTTTGAAATGTTTTCTCATCTTTGTTTACCAGTTTTGTCAGTTTCTTGAGAAGAACTTTCTATTAAAAAAAAAAAAAAAAAAAAACCTGAGACAGTGGTGTACATAGTAGTTGCTTAACACACGTTTGTCGAATTAAGGAAAAAATAAAATACATGGCTAGGCTATTCAGGGTATTCCTACAAAATGGTTTCTTAAAACTGCATAATTGGGAATTTGTTTCTTTTAAGAAGCATTTCCACTGTATTATGTCATTAATTACTGTACCCTGAGGAATTATTGTTGCCGCTAATCTCTTGGATCCAGTACTCAGAGACATAAATATAAGTGACATTAGCACTGCTACTGCATTCAACAAGATTACAAAATAGAAAGTAGACTTAGAAGCAGATGTGAAAAAATATCTTCAAAGGTAGTAAGAAATAGAAGATCTTTCTGAGCTTGGTTCATGTACACAGTCTCTATCGAAGCTGCCAAGCATGACACTTGACAATTTAGTGGCATGCTCTTCTGCAGAGATGGAAAGAGTTGTGTCTATTTTGGGAGATTTTTCTCCAAATGAAAAACCAAAACAAACAGTGTGTCTATAATTGAGTTTAAAAAATCATTTAAAGAATCAGTGCTTACTGATTGGGATGGATGAAACAGTACCATGCCAAAGCTTATATGTGAATATAGATAGGTCTTATTTTTGATTCTCATTCTATGTATATGGGTCACTATGGAACATGGAGTTAAGAAAATACATTTGTTTTCTTTTCTAAAATACTGCATTGGTAGTTCCATCTCTTTTTCAGTTATGTCAATTTTTCTTAAGTTGGTAAAACCCTAGATGGTATATATAAGTTTAGTTCCTACATCTTGTATAGCTATGATAAACAAATGACAAAATCTTAAAAGTGGTTCAGCAGGTGGCATGGTAGTTAAGGCACTGGGTTCCCATATGATCAACTGTGGTTTGACTCAACTGCTTGAAAATCACTCTAGGCACATGTGTTTGTGTGTTCAAAATCCTGAGAGGAGAATGGAGAAGGCATTGTGGTGTGGCTCTCGCCGCTGGGGTTGATTTCTCACTTTCCCTCTCTCTGTCTCTCTCTGGCAGTGAGCACATGAGTCCTATGCAAAAACATAAAAACCAAACAAACCAACAAACAAAAAAATAAAAAAAATTTATAAAAGTAATTGAGTAAAGAACTATTTAACTATTTTCAGAATACATTATACTTTGTAATTTAATATATTAATATATATATGTATATATTTTTGGAAAGATTTTTGCTACAGGGCGTGTGCGCTCTCCAGAGAGACAGAGAGAGACAGGGAGACAGATGCGAGAAATCACCCCCCAGGAGGGATGGCCATGCCACAATCCCTTCTCCTCCATTCTCCTCTTGGGATCTTGGGCACGCACACGCATGCGCCCAGTGTGAGTTTAAGCCACTGGGTCTGGGACTTGAACCACAGTCGACTACAGAGGAGTCCAGCGACATAGCCATTATGCCATCTGCTGGTCCCTATTAATATATTTTTTAAAAAACATCAATTTATCCATGGTCATGTTTCTGGTTCCACAGTGTAATTTCAGATTTTAAAGGGTATTATGAGCATTGGATATGCTTAATTTTTCTTAGCATCTTGCAGGAAACTTAGCAACATGGACACACACTCACATCCTGCACAATCTCAAACAACAGAAAATGGCTTTCTCTCTGTCTTCTGCTTCCTTCTCCCCCAGCTCCTCATAGTGTTTCCACTGCTACTTTCACTAGGCTTAGACATTTTAGGTACTTTTACATTTTTATGTTACACAGGAACTAAGGAGAAACTAAATGTTTTCCAAAATGTATTAAAAATACTACTTCAGAACAACCAATCTGCTTGGATGTAAAAAGGAAGCATTGTTAGAAATGTCTTATATTCTAAAAATACTAGAAGCACGGGTCACTTGGTAGATGGCCATTCCCCAACTAAGAAAAAATTCAGGAAGAAAGAAAATAGATTTAGAGTTGCAGGTAGAGATGAAACACTCATGTACTTAGTTATATATGTGTGAAATTTCGGAGAGGAAATAACTGAAGATAGAGATATAGAAGCCATGGATGGTAGTAGATGAAGCCATGGCTGTGGATGAAGATTCCAAGAGGATGCAGAAACTGAAATGTGATGTAGAAAGTGGAGAAGAAAGGGAATATGGGGACCATTGTACACAAAAAAAGATAAACTGGATTATCATCAGCTGCCAACAATAGTGTGTGGCTTGGCTGTCATCACTACATCTTTCTCCAGATATCTTCCTGTACACAAGAATGCCTCCTCCCCACTCACACACAGCTCACGATAATTGGTATGGTTGGGATTTCTCTGTTAGCTCACTAGATTAAGCTCACTGTTGAGGTACACCAGGAACAGCAGTGAACCCTAAATTCTGGAGACATGGTCAGCACTCAAGAAGAGCAGGGGAATAAAACTAGGGAGAACCCTTTCTGGGCCAGATCATTAACTTCTTTGTAGTGACATGCGGTTTTCCACTTGGAAAAGCTAAAGTTGTATTGTGGAATTAGCTTTGTGGAAAGGAGCATTTCTGTTGGTTTACTAAAACTGTTAAGCCACTATAGGGCACGAGTGCAATCCTGGTTTTGGAAGTTGGCTGACCCTTCTTTTCTGCAGTATGAGGTGAACATCTGTAAAGAAGAGTGAAAGGTCCCCGGTGTGTTTCAACTGACTGCCTTGGTTTCACGGATCAGTAGATTTCAAAGACAAAGGGAAAAAATCGTGACAATATCCTTTGCATGAGTCAGATGATGAGAAACTGAATTGTAATTTGGGATTCATTCACAAGAAAAGCCTTGGAAAGTTTTCACATGAATAAGATAGTATGGATAGGAATGTCAGACTGTGTGCCCCGCTCAGTTTGACTTACTAGAAGACTTTGTCTTCAGACTACAAAAGTTGTAGACTTTACACTGAACAGACAACTTGAGGTTTTCAAACCTTCTGAAGAGTAGGGTGTTTCTAGGTATACTGGCTTGGCACAAGAATTTCACTTGTGCCTGATTTTGGCTAAGCAGTATTAGTAATCCAACAAGAATGCTCTACTCTGTAAAGCTAATGGTAAAACAAAATCTTAACTTTTCCAGATGGGAAACGGGACATACACCTTCACCTAAGGAAAGAGGCATTGTTTCCCGCACTCTGGCTCTGCAGACTTTGAATAGTCTCATGAATATTATGTATATACAGTAAACATTTATGACCATATTTAGGTCCCAGCAGCATTACGGATTTTGTGCTGGTATGGAGTTGTTGATGAGTACCACAAATAGTAATCCTTTATGTCTGAGGTATCCATGGTAACTAAGTAGAACCCATTTCCATTAAGCTTATGAGCTTCCAAACTGCTAACCAGGCCTAGGCTCTGTGGGCTCCAGGATTTCTAATTCATAAAACACTCCAGAGACATTGGTAAGTGCTTTTCAGAAAAAGCAAACTTAAGCAAGGGATTTTAAGAGATTTGAAGAATGCCACAGAGCAGCCAAGAAGATAATTTTTGGCCCAACTGTCAATTTAATTGAGTGGTGTTATAAAGACAAAATTACATAGCTAGAAACGGAGTTATTATTATCAGAAAAATAATAGTGTTTTTTGCACCTTATTGAAATCTTCTATCAAGTTACTAACTCGATTGTCAGGTATTTTGTAGATTGCACTCATTCACTTCACACTTGACACGGAATATCAGCTTTTCTATAAACAAGCACATTTTTGCACATTTTTTTAATACAGGAAAATATTTCACATACTAGAAAAAATGTTTTAAATTCGTGACATTAATATTGTAATTTTAATATAATCCTCTTTTTTTCTAGGACACGCTACAATTTTTTTAATACTGTTTACATCTGAGGCACGTAGTAGTTTTTCCTTTGGATTATACAAGGCAGGGGTCTCTAAAAGTTCAAGGAAAAAATGCATATTATGACAAAACTATGAATATATTTTAAAATATCTTTGCCCAAAATAAACTTATTTTGTGTGTGTGGGTTTGTGTGCCTCTGTGTGTGTGTCTTAAATTGCTATAGGACGTGTGTGCTCACTGGAGAGAGGCAGAGAGAGAGAGAGAGAGAGAGAGAAATCACCTCCTAGAGCAGATGGCCATTCCACAATCTTTTCTCTTCCATTCTCCTTTTGGGATTTTGAGCATGCATGCACACGTGCCCAGTGTGTTTTTCAAGCTGCTGGGTCCAGGACTCAAACTAAACAGTAGATCATGTGAGATCTGGCTGCCTTAACTACCTCCATGTCATCTGCTGTCCCATAAACTTGTATTTCTATGACATTTTTCCACAAACTTTTCGAAGCCCCCTTCATGTGCATTGGTCATTAAACAGCAATATAAACTTGCCAGTGGCCTATATATCTCTTAGCTTATTTGATGGTGATTAGAAATATTTTGATCTATTTGATTCACTTTAGCTCTTTTATACATTGGTATATTTGTGTTTGATCTTATGGGCATGAACTCTTGACACTATGCTTTATAGGTAGAAATGAAGTTATTCTATAATAATTAAATATATATCCTGAAAATATTATGGCTATTGTTCAAAAACAATTATTATATTAAATACAAGCTAAGTCTTCAGACTTCCTGATGTTTTCAACTTTGAACTAGAACACACTAGAATGATTTTTCTTCACTTTTCCAGTGTTAAGACGAGAAGACACACATTTTAAGTATCTGTATGCCCACCTAGATTTTTACTAATAGCTTTAGTTACTGGCTAAAATAATGGAGCATCAAAATTTGTGAACTGTAATAATAATACCAAGTGTATAACTATAATCCCTCTGTGTCCAAGGAGAATGTACATACCTCTATATTGGAGAGAAAAACAATTTGCAAACATAGGTGAAAAAAATGAAAACTGAGAATGATCCCTCAGGAGACATCTATTTACTCTCTGCTAACATTTGTCATGCGAATGGTAGATATTGGAGAAGTACCAGTAAATGGGTTCTCATGCTCTTACATGCTAAAGAGGAATCATAAATGATGACCTATGGGACCAGCAGATGACGTAATGATTACATTGCTGGACTCACACATAGTCAACTCCAGTTTGAATCCCCAACCTGGTGGCTTCAAACTCATGCTGGATGAGTGTGCATGCATGCCCAAGATCCCGGGAGGAGAATGGAAGAGAAGGGATTGCAGCATGGCCATCCCCCTTGGGGGGTGATTTCTTGCTTACAATCTCTTTGTCTCCCTGTGTCTCTCCAGTGAGTACATGTGCCCATGGAAAAATCTCTCTCTAAAAAATATAACAATAATAGTAATAAATAAATGATGACCTAGTCATTAAAAAATAAATATGATAGAGACCAGAAATGGCACAGGTCTGGAGACTTTCTGAGTACATAGGCCCATGGTCTAGTGCCAGCTGAAGGCTAGATCGATTGTGGCATTAGGACTATGCTGGGGTGCTATCTCTCTCTCTCTCTTTCTCTTTTTCTCTCCCTTGCTTGTTCACTCATGAAAGAAATAAATACGTAAACAACAAAAAAAGTAAAGATGGTAATTTCAAGAAGTGATAAGTGCTAAAAAGCAAAGCGAGTCAAGTCAATATGATGGGGAGTATTGCAATAGAGGGGGCTGCTTTAGATAGTCTGGGTGGGCTTGGTTCAGGGAGATGGATGACCAAGGAGGTCATGTGCAAACTCCAAACCCCAAATGATCAGAAGCCAGCCTTGCAGCTTATAGGTCCATTTGGTGACATTAACAATAGATGAGACGAGAGAGCTGGGCTCTAATGAAGCATTTATTTATTTTTAAATCCTGTGGGTTATAAAAAGTACGACAAGGCAGAAGACCCAAGGATATGTTACAGGTGTCATAAATTTAAGAAACTAACCAAAGAAATCATTAATACAGTCTTTCTTTTTTATAGCAGTGCTAACTTAAGAAAATCACTGCCAGGACCATCAGGCAGCATAATGGTAACATCACTGGACTCCCATATGGTTCACTGTGGTTTGATTCCCAGACTCGGGGTGGTATCTGAGCAGTGGTTTAAAACTCAGGCTGTACACGTGTATGTGTGTGCCCAAAATCCCAGGAGGAGAATGGAGGAAAAGAGATTGTGGCATGGTCATCCTCCCTGGGGGATGATTTCTGACTTGCTGTCTTTCAGTCTCTACAGTAAGTACATGCGCCTTATAGCAAAAATCTCTCTCTAAAAAAAGAATATCACTGTTACTTAGCTGAGATGCAACCAACAAGTGCCGGCATTGCTTGGCATGGTGCTCTCCCAACCTCTCTGAATCAAATTGTTCTTTCTTTTGCTGTTTTTCCTGTCAGTAGGGAGAGGAAAGAAGAAGAGGGAGAGAGTACAGGAGAGATCAATTCTTATTTTCTGGTGTCTAAACGCTGTAGAAGAATGTAGTTTGAGAAAACAAGAGTGTGAGGAAAGAAGTGAAAAGAGATGCTGCAAGGTATTAGCTTGCATAGTGATGAAAATGTGGAGACTATGGATTGAGGGTCTGCCATTCTTATTAACTGGTGTTTCTGAATATAGGTAATGGCACAAGCAGTACAGAACAGCCACTTGTTCTGGTGTGTGTGTGTGTGTGTGTGTGTGTGTGTGATGAGTAGAAATCTAGCCTGTGGAGGCACTGAATTCTTTTCTAATTTTTTGCTCTGTCGAAATAGCTCTGCTTTTCAATAGGAAGGCAGCATGAAAATCCATAGGCTTTCTCAGGAGGGAAACTTCTGGGAGCTTTCTGTTGTGGGGAGAGTCAGCATATTTGGAGTGGTATCTGAGCAGGAGGAGTCAGAATTGGCTGGCCAGTCTTCTCTTAGTGAGTGTTTATTATGTTTAAGGCTAGAGAATTAATTACTGTGAAAAAAAAAATAAAGGAACAAGAAGACCAAAACCCTATCCTCATGATACTGACAAATCAGTTGGACTGAGCGCACATGAATCAACTAAAGAACACAGCTGCCAAGTTCCAATTGTGTAAAAGTGGAGGATATGAGTCTTGTGGGGACACAGAGTTGAGGCGTGAGCAATTAGGCAGTACTGTAAAGCTGCCGGCATGGGAAGAATTTGGGGTGGAGTTTTGAAGAAAGTAAAGAACGGATATGAATCAATATACATGAAACTTGTCATCTTAACAAGACTGGAAGCATCTCAAGGAGAAAGACATGACTTGTCTTTCTGATGTATCTCCCCAGGTCTCTTGTGCCTTGTTGGACTCTCTTGGGCAATTATTTGCCAAGAGCTCGAATGGCTAGACATGGGCACCATGTTGCAACATTCATTAAAGGCTGGTCTTCTACTCTGCCTCCAGCCACAGCACAAAATGAAAACAGATGTCACAAGCACCTTGTAGATCTGTCCCCTTTGTCTTCAGATGTTCACCCCCTTTTCAAGCTCTTTCTCCCTCCCACATTTCTCACAAAAGAATGTCTGCATCTGAGAATGAGCAAATATCCAGTAACCATCTGCAGCTGGCCTCACTAAAAGGGGAGAATCTGTTGAATGCCACTGGAAATATAAGGATCTCTTGTGACAGTAAGGTCTCGGGAGAAAACGAGTGGTTAAATTGCCAAGTTCTTTGAGTCTGAAGCTTTTTTTCGCTTGCAGTGCAGATAAGTGCCCGATTTTGTACTATCGAGTTTCTGACTTCTTTGTTCTGGCCATTTTTTCCCCCAAAAAATGCCATTTTCATTTGTTCTAAGAGTTCAGAACATGCCAAAGAGCTTCTCTGAGCGGTAGGTGGTTTTATAGAGCACACAGAGAATGAAAACTAAATCTCATCCTGGAAGTAATCCATTATAACCAGGGAGGAGTTGGATTACTTTCCAGGCTTGGCTGTGTCTGAATGTGAAACAGGAAAGGGAGAACTGAGGCAATGAGTTGCCTTATTGGGCCCAAAGCACCATTTTACTGTAAATACGGAGAAACACTGAAGCAAGAGTTTCTTTTCATAGGTGCTATCTATATAGGCAATTGCTGTTTTCTCCATGGTTCCTATTCAATTCAATGCATTTTAAAAGATATTTTTTTGGGTGATTCCAAAAACCAAGATAATATCAGTCTTGCCTGTTCCTAAAATCTTTCACCTAAATCCTCATTAGAATTGATGAAAATGCTATACCAATTTTAATAAACCATCAATTAGGCGATCAGTGATTTTAAATGGATTATTCTTGATAGAATAATAAAATCACGACATTTTGAAGTTAAGAAATCAATTAAAATTATGTTCCAAAATCCAAAATATAAACAATGTCATGTTATAAACACTGATACTGCCCTAAATTGCTAACATGTTGTGTACAAGTGAGTCTAATAGATTGCCATTGATTTCCTGTATACTTTGAGAGAATGGCATTGGTAAGCCGCTACACTTCCTTGATCAATGAGGCAGAAACTTTTTTGCCAAACTTTCAGTCGATGGAAGAATTAGCTGGAATAAAGGTAGGAACTGTTTTCTAAGGATCCTACTCGTTCAACTCAATACCACTGAATCTTTGATTTACTTTTATATAGGGTTCTTTGGGCCGATTAGTATGAGTAAAATTTGAGAATGAGGACACCCCCATCACTATCATTAAGTACATTCACAGATCAGAGCAAGATTAGAGAAAGAATGCAGAGGATCACAGAGGAACTCAGAATGATGACAACAATAACTAGGAAATCAAACACGATGGTTGTATACCAGGGATCCTACTTAGCAAAGGGGAATTGCCATTGCCCTCAAAGTTTCACCTGTAGATGGATAGGTCCTCAAGTTTAATCTGACATTATAGTTTACACTTCCTTCTTGCTGTCTACTGTGGTAACCAAGAACATTGAAGAGTGTGCTGTCAGCAGAAGTCACTCCTCAGGGGTCATAGTGAACCATTTCTGTTGTACCAGCTCCTTCCCATACCATGGGCTAGAGTTTGCTGCTTTATTTGTGTATTTAAGAAAGAGTGGTCAAGAAATATAATTTACAGTTTATTCTAGCATATGCTATTTTGAATATACTTTCATAGTGTAGGTCATGTAAATAGAGTCATTTAAACACAGTCCTGTTTAATGTTCTTAATCAATATATGGGGTTTTCAAAAGTTAATAGAAATGTGCCTTATGGAAAAACTATGTATGGGTTTCAATTTTACTTTGGCACCAAAATAAATTCGTACTTTAATTTGATTTTCCTACAAACTTTTTGAAGTTCCCTTGTCCTTATTGAATGCCTACCAAATGTGTGAATTGTTCCAGAGATCTCAAAATAGACTTTAAAGGCGCATTTTTATTGACAGTTGTATAAAATAAGAAACTGAGTCTCAGAAAATTTAAGTAACTTGCAAAGATACATAAGCTTAAAAGTAATAAAACCGAATATTGAACCCAGGTCTGTCAGACTCCAAAGGCCATAATTTTCTGTACCATAAAATCAACTCAA
Source organism: Tupaia tana (assembly GCA_026018925.1). Taxonomy (NCBI): domain Eukaryota; kingdom Metazoa; phylum Chordata; class Mammalia; order Scandentia; family Tupaiidae; genus Tupaia; species Tupaia tana. The sequence continues at coordinate 170,575,909 of JAKSZU010000006.1, forward strand.
TTAGAACTATTCTGGAAATCTTACAGGTTTTCTGCCCTTCACACACTTAGCTTTAGGATGTAAAAGACTGGTTATGTGTTCAAAATGTATAGTGTTCAATATTCCAATTATGTTTGATAAACATTTACTGAACACTTAACTTTACATATATATATATATATATATATATATATATATATATATATATATATATATATATATATATATATATATATATATATAGGTCATTGTTATAGGTTTGTGTGTAAGTAAAATATAGTTCTTAACTCTAAGAACTTATAGACTAGGGATAGATATACATGCACATACCACTTCTGTATGTTTTGAACTCTAACTATGTGTCACGTTATTGCTAGTTGCATTATGCACATTATCTTCCTTTACTATTTAATCTTTACAAGAGCCTTGTGTAGTACTGGTTCTATAATCGTTTTTGCCCAACTATAAATAAAAACAAAAACTATCTATGAGGACTTTATTCCAATTACATAAAATAACTATAAAGTGATGAGTGGCATATAAACTAAGCTCTAAAAAACAAGTAGGATTTTTTTTTAAGAGTTTTGATAAGGGCACATGTGCTCGCTGGAGAGAGACAGAGAGAAAGTGAGAAATCATCCCCCAGGACCAATGTCCAGGCTGCGATCTCTTCTCTTTCATTCTCCTCTCAGGAAGTTGGGCACATGTGCCCAGTGTGATTTTCAAGCCCTTGGGTCTGGAACTGCAACTACAGTCGGCCATGTGGGAATCCAGCGCCTTAACCACTGTGCCACCTGCTAGCCCTAAGAATGAGTAGGATTGTAATAGGACAACTGGAAGAGGATTATCCTGGAACGATCTTTCCATGTCATGTGAAAAGTAGGAATGCATTAATGGAGGTGGAGAAGTGTAGGGTGTGTTCAAGTAAGAACAGTTAGGTTAGGTTGGATCGTACTAATCAGGACCACAGTATGTCCAGAAGGGCGGATCTAGATGATGAACCCAAACAATAAGTGGTAACAGGTCATGAGGGTCTTACACTCAGGCACAAGGAGATTGGACATTATGGGAAATGGAAAGCTCTAAAGGATTTCTAACCAAGAGAATGACAGATCAAATCTGATTTAGGAAAGATGTAGACTCACTCAGAAATCTACATCATTAGCAATAATCATTAGCAGTAGTATAATGACCAGTGTATTGTAATTATTTGCTACACCAAGCTTCTTCTTTAGAAATTAGTTGCAAAAATACGTGTTCGGGGACCAGCAGGTAGCATGGTGGCTAAGACGCTGGACACTTCCACATGGCCAGCCACAGTTCGAGTCCCGGACCTGGTGGCTTGCTTTCTCGCTTTCCCTCTCTCCTCTCTCTCTCTCTCTGTGTCTTTCTCTGGTCCAATTAAAATATATGAATAAATAAATAAAATTAAATAAATAATTCTTTAAAAACTACATGTTTGTAATATAGATTTATACATTTTATATGGCTAAATCAAAAGAATAGTAATAGGTTGAGATTTGAAAATTAAGTGCAATTACAATATTAAATATCAATAAATAACGTTTTACCCAACATGACCATACTTACTTGTTCATGAATTGTCTATGGCTTATTTTGTACATGATAGTGACAGAGAAGAGTACCTGCAACAGACACTGTCTGGCCAACAACGCTTAACGTATTTACTATGTGACTCTTAGCAGAAGTTTGCCAAATCCTGCTCTAGTGTTTTTTTTCTGGTCCTCTTTAATCCATTTGTATGGGTTTCTTCCTTTAGCATATGAATGGAAAATGAATTTAAGTTCATTAATAGAAACAAGAAAACTTGAGCTTTGCTTTCAGATATTTTTCCTTCTCTTGAGAATTTTGAATGTTCTATATCTCAAGACTATATTCTAGATTCTCAAGGCAAAAGGATAATGAGGTAGAATATGCTTTATCCATTACCATATCCCTCTCCCACGGGGATTCTGAAAGTGTGGTTTTCCCTTTAGGTACAAGAACTACATTCCTTTCTAGGCACGTTTAAGTTTTAGTTCCCACTCAGGCCATCAGCTCCATAGGACGATGTCAAAGGATTTCTCAGGATCATTTAAAAATCCCTTCCAGTTGAATTTCTGCCTATACTTCATTCAGTTGGTTTTCTCAGAAAGGCTCAGGAATAGCGGAGTAAGTAATCTTTGATTATGAACAATACATTGTTTTTAGCTTTCCTATTTTGGTGTGCTAATGTCACACTAACCTGCCAATTGCTTTTGTACTTTGAAGCTTTCAAAGCTTCCCAACATCGTAGTTTTCTTGATTTTCAGGTAGTTGAGCATAGCAAAGGAGATGGGACATACAATGGCTTCAGTATAGAAGCCATTCTGAAGTGGTAAGGAGGCAGTAGGATGCAAACAGAAAAACATCCTCACTTCATGTCTTTATCCACTACTGAGCTGAATGTAATCTGGCTTCCACTGCTCCATCCTCATAGAGTACCCACTCAGAAAGTTCTCTAAACATGGTCACCAATAACCTTGTAACTGCCAAATCCAAGAGACACTTCTCAGTCCTCATCCTAATGTCCATCCTGAAATAGCTGACATTTTGACTATGGTCCACTATTGCAAACTTCTCCTCTGTGGATCTTGGAACAAAATCTAATATCTGCTAGGCTCTTTCAGAATTGAGAAAAAAAATTAAATAAGAGAATGAATGATCATGATTCTAATGCATCTATCTTTCTGAGTCTGGGTATACAAGGTAACATTTTCACATGGCTGCTTGAAAATATTAGGAGACTTTAAATGGCTGGCCCCAATGTCCTTTCCCTTTTCCAATTTGGAACTCCATCTCAGAAAACAGTCACATTTTGAAACAGATGTAGCTCTTCCTGCAAGTTTTGTCATTGAAAAAAAAAATTGAAATCTTACAAATCTGCATGCACTTATTTTATCTTCTCATCTGTTTTTATCCAACCAGAAAGGTGTTTTTGTTTTGTTTTTGTTTTGTTTTGTTTTCCTCCCTCAATAATATCTTTTAGACATACCGTGTAGCTTGGCACTCGGGCCCTCTATAGTGGATTTTATTTTGTTTAAATCACACATGTCTAAAAATAAAAGCATGTTTATATTTAAATAGAGAATAAAACAAGTAAGTTGTCCCAGATTCAATTTTTCATTCCTCTATTTTCATCCTGACAGTGGCTCAATATATGCTAGGTTTAGTGCCCCGACCTGCAGGACAGTCGAACAGGTACCTAGGTGAGGTTGGTGAAAAAAGGATTCTACGTGTTTAGGTTGACAAGATTCCCACAAACACACACAGAGTGGAGACCAGACAAGGTGCTGATCAAGTCTCATTTATTAAGGAAGAATTGTAAGCTTATATACAGGCTGGTGGGTACCGATTGGTTGCCTGAAATGCAAATGAGATAAAACAGTATGAGCCAATCATTAATGTGGGTGGATCTCTCCCCTTGCCTAAAACCCCAACCACCCCCAGGGAGAATAGTTGGTCACATGATTTCTGAAAAATGGTTTGCTCAATAAGAAAGTGAAACCTAAGGTTTCTAAGATGGCAGACAGCTCTCAAAATGGCTTCCATATGCAATGCCCTCCACAGTTTAGTTGTCCTATTGGTAGCAATATTATATATTGGGTTGTCGGGAAGCTCATGGCACATTTTTGCACAGAAAAATAGAGAAAAATAGGTCATGACTTTCTCAACAACCTAATATATTTCATTTAATTGAATAGCTGTGTTCTTGAATGACTAAAGGATATTCCTCTTCTTCTTTTTTTTTTTTCCCTTAATTTGCCAAAAGGCACCTGTGCTCACCAAAGAGGACAGAGAGACAGGATAAGGAAAAGGGAGACAGCACCCACCAATGGGGCATGCTCACACCATAATCCTTTCTCCTCTATTTCTCCATCTTGTTGGAATGGGGCACATATACACGTGTACCCAGTGTGTTTTTCAAGCCACAGTGTCTGGGATTCATACTGTGTAGTTGGCTGTAGGAGCTCAGGCTTCTTTAACCACTGGGCCACAGGGCTGGCCCGGTAAATGACCTTATTCTAAGTTGATATATTCATAAGCACTAGAACTTGTCATTTATAACAACCCTTAATTTACTATTTCAAAAACCATATTGTGCTGCAAAGACTGCTTTATTTATATTTTTATATATTTATTTTTTTTTTTAATCATCAGTCTACTTTTCAACTTTCTATGATTTTGAACTACCAATTTGGTGGATGTTCCTTTTTTTCCACCTTCGATTTTGCCAAGGGGTTGGGGGTGTTGCACTTGCCAGAAAGAGAGAGAGAGAGAATGAGAAATCACCCCTACTCGGCGTGGTCACACCACAATCCCTTCGCCTCCATTTCTCCTTTCTGTTGGGATTTCGGGCACATGAATACACACATGCCTTGAGTGTTTTTCAAGCCATCAAGTCCAGGACTTGAACTGTTCAGTCAGCCATGTCAGATCCAGTCTGCCTTAACCACTAGGCCACAAAACCACCCCCTACCTGCTTTATTTTTTTAAAAAAAAAAAGTGCTCTTTTTTCTTTGAATTATTTTTACTATGTTTAGAGAATAAATAAGGCCATGTAATAGATAATTAGCTCATCTCAGCTATTACAATTATTTTTATAATCTTTGATTTAAAAAATATTGGAGGGAAGAAATGAAATTACATTCAACTAGGCTGACCCTAGACTTTTTTTTAATGGGGATTGGTGAGGTTTTCTCATTTGCTGTTGTCTTTGGTTTTCAACAAAAAACCAAAATTCTTTGGAACTTCTTTTCAACTTCTTCTAACTTCTTTGGAAATTCTTTCCTTTTTCTTCTGAATTAGTGATATAGGAATACAGTACCAATAGTATGTCAGTCTGTCATATAAATATGTATTTGTGAGTGATTTACTTAGCTGATTTGGCCTGTTAGTTGAATATGTATTTGAGGCACTGGATTTAAGAAATATAAGATCTGTATCATATTTTTTCACAGGATAAATTCCAAGTTGCTACAAAATTAGTCAATCATTTGTATTTAAATATTTTCAGTTTGTTTTCAACTAGGAATTTACAGTGTATACTCACTCCCAAATCATAGTGTAAAGTGTATATGAAAGAACTTCAAAAAGTTCAGAGGAAAATGGAACTAAAGTATATTTTGGTACACACAAAAAACAATGGAAATCCACATATAGTTTTTTTTCATAATACATATTTCCCACGAACTTTTCAGAAACCCCTTCAGAAGTCAGATATATTAAAATGGTGATAGAAAATATTTGATAATTTGGCCAATAAGTTACTTTGCATATGGCAAAGTGAAATACTGCTGTACCTCTCCTAATTTTCTTTCAAGAAAAGCAAATTCTAAAAGCTCAAAAAGAGATTTTAGATTGATAATTCTCAATTTCTCTTATCTTTTATGAAACTGGCAAAAGAATTTCTGACCTCTAATTTTTGAAAGCCATAAAATCATTTGACCAATTAAGCCTGAACTTTATAAATAAAATTTGAACCTAAGGGCAAATCCTTCTGAAACTTACAAATCTTTGAAATTAAGTTTTTAAGTGGAATTTCCAGACAGCCTCGAAGAAAGCCACGTTACATGTCCCTAAAACACATTAAGTTATGTAGATCTCCACCGTGAATGCTCAGTTTGTCGTAGAAGGAAAGGACTTTCAATATCTGAGCGGTGGAGGGGTAACAGGTGAGCATTAGAGAGCGTGCTGGGAGAGGGTGGGCTCCAGGTTCTGGAGTTTGAGAGTGGAGAGAGCTCACCCTCTGGGGTCTGTGTTGCTGGGCGGATTCTTTGCAGCTCTAGTTTGTGAAGTGATTTATGAGAGCTGCAGCCATGGGCCATACATCACCTTCCTGGTTGGCTTTGTGACACCTTGTCACATTCTTGTGGGCTGGGGGAATTCATTGTTCTTGTTTGGACTGATAAGAACAAAAAAAAAAAAAAGGAAGAAAGAAAAAGAAAAAAAGAAGGAAAGCAAGAAAAGAAAGAAACAGAGAAAAGGGGGTTTTCTCACTGCAACCTTGGGAAAAGCCTAGGCGTGGAATGTTGGCTGGAGCTAGGGCCCGCAGTTTCCCAAGCACTTTGCATCTGCCCGCATTCTTCAGTCTCAGGGAAGCTTGCCATGAGGTGTGCTGGCTGAAGATTTATTTGCCCGATGGAAGTAGTTTCCTGGTTTGGAGCTGTTTCTTTTTGCTGGGGTGGTACTGTGAAGAGGAGCTTTGGAAAGGGTTACGCAGGAGGGAGAGTTTCCCTTGAGAAGTGGGAGATAGAATGGCTGAGTGGAAATCCCAATGGAAGGTAAAATAACCCTGGTCAGCAGGAGAACGTAAAACACAGAGGCACTTTTTTTTTTTTTTGAAAGGTTTTTGCTATAGGGTGCGTGCGCTCACCAGACAGACAGACAGAGACAGAGACAGAAAGCGAGAAATCACCCCCCAGGGGGGATGGTCACGCCGCAATCCCTTCTCCTCCATTCTCCTCTCGGGATCTTGAGCATGCACGCATACACGCCCGGCATGAGTTTAAGCCACCGGGTCCGGGACACGAACCGCGGTCGTCTACGTGGGAGTCCAGCGACATAGCTATTATGCCAACTGCTGGTCCCAACTCAGAGGCACTTTTTGATGTTGGCTGGTCTCTTCAAAGTTCATCCTGCTTTACTGTGTGCTTGTCAGGGATGGTGCCATGCAGAACCGCTCCTTGAATGTGTAGTTCCCCATGCTTCTCTTCGTACTTTGGCAACCCGTGTGCAGAGGCTGGCATTTGAGCTCAGCGGTCCGAATGCAGTAAAAGAGTTTGAGAATAGGAATTCATCAAGCTACTGGTCAAAAGATCATGCGAGGTATACATAGGGCATTGTCTCCCATGTCAATAGGGGAAATGATCTGCTTGCATTTTTTAGACCTCTTCTCTGATCTTTGCTTAAAAAAATGGATTAAATTCTTTTTCATCCAAGGAAAGTAACAGATCAGATCATACATACCGTGTCATGGGATTATAAAAGCTCATACTTAGTTGTTGAAAATGCATGTCCTTGAGACCAGCAGATGGAGTAATGGTTATGTCTCTGGACTCGTATATAGTTGACGATGGTTTGCGTCCCACCCCTAGCAGCTTAAAACTCATGCCAGGCACATGTGCATACATGCCCCAAATCCTGAGAGAACGGAGGAGAAGGGATTGTGGCATGGCCATCTCCCCTAGAGGGTGATTTCTGTCTCTCTGGTGAGGCACACGTGCCCTATAGAAAAATCTCTCTCTCTCTCAAAAAAAAAAAATATATATATACACACACACACACACACACACACACACATATATATATATATGTATATATATATATATTCTCTTTAAGATCAGCCGAACACAAACATATTCCATTTACTAACATTCTCTGTCATCATGCTGTTGTTGATTTGGAGGACAGGAAGCTACTTGCATTCTGGCCAAGGATGAGGTGTTTGTGGAATATGCATACTTTTGTGCTATGCTGTTAACAAGTTCAAGTGTAATGTCATAAATCACTTTACCTGGAAACACCATTCACACATCCCCACTATGGCTCATTTTGAACTGGAGCCATAGAAAACTATTTTCAAGCTTCTTAAAGTGGTTCTCTGCAATGGTGCTTCTTGCAGAACATGTCTGTATAAACAACTTCTCGAACTTGATTTACCAAGCAACTCCTATTCACAGGGGATGCCTGAAGAACTGCCAAGGTAGGTAGCCTGAGATGGAGAGTCACCGGCTAGCTTGTGGTGATCCTGCATGCAAATGAAAGTTACCCGTGCAAATGAGTAACCCTAAAGCCAGGGAATGGGTGACAGCACGGATGTGCAGGATTCAAGTAAGAACCTTGTTTGGGGAAGCACACATGCTTTGTTTTGCATCATCTACCTTGCTATAAAATGATATTTTGATGAACATTTAAATATCTTAATACTACATAAGCAATTCTGTTAATATTGGCATTAAGCTTTTAACACTCTTCATTGTTTTCAATCTACAAGCCCAGTTTCCCTAGTTTCTTTGCAACTCTGATGAGCCTGCCAGTTCTGCCTTTGACTTTTTTCTAGCTTGAAATCTACTCTGATTTTCAGAATTAGGTTTACTGACAGTGTTTCACTGCTCTCTGCTGGAGAAGCCCAAAGCCAAGCCAGGCATCCAGGCTCTAATCACTAGCAAGGAATGCAGGTGAGATGGCTCAGATGATTAGCTCTTTGGCCTCTGAAATTAAACTCAGCACAAAACGTCATGCTGTTGATAGGTCACAGCTCATAAACCATTGTCATACGGGCTAGAAATGGACTTCTCCGGAGAGGAGTATGGGTACCAAGAAGATGTAACACTGCCCACACTCCAATTTCTTACTTCAAATATTGTTCTCTTTAATGCTACACAGTCTGTGCCATTTCTCAAGTCAATTTCCATCCTCCCATTTTTTTTTTTTTTGAGAGGTTTTTGCTATAGGGCGTGTGCGCTCGCCAGACAGACAGAGAGAGACAGAGAGACAGAAAGCGAGAAATCACCCCCCAGGGGGGATGGTCACGCCGCAATCCCTTCTCCTCCATTCTCCTCTCGGGATCTTGGGCACGCACGCACACGCGCCCGGCGTGAGTTTTAAGCCACCGGGTCCGGGACGCGAACCTCGGTCGACTACGTGGGAGTCCAGCGACATAGCCATTACGCTAACTGCCAGTTCCCCATCCTCCCATTTTTGATACATAGGTATATACTTGATTGAAACAAGAATCCCCCACTCCCCAACAGAAAGAAAATAAAGCTCTTTTGACCAAACTATCTTAAGTTTGAAATAAATTATATATAAAGGTCTTGCTCCTCTGAACTAGAGAAAAGAGATCAAGAATATTTACCAAGTAAGCAAAAAATGTATTAAGACAGTTTTCTCCCCAAAAAAGTGTTTTTAGGGAGGAATAGATATTAATTTATATCTTTATTTGCATGAACACAAAACTATTATAATTTAGAGGCTATACTTCTCAAGTCCAAAACAAAAGTATGAATACAAAAACAACAGCCAACATTTTATATATATTGCTTTAGGTATATATATTGAGTATGCATATACAGATATGTATATTTATGCACACGTGCATGCGTCTTTATATGTGTATTATGTGTATCATATTTGCTTGGGAATAGGGAGAGGGTATATAAGCATCACACATCTCCAAAACATTTTATATTCTTTAGAGTCTGGCATCTTTTAACTTAAAACCAACTTGAATAGAAATCATAAAAAGCTAGCCTTGCCGCAGCATTAAAGTGCTATTCTATTCTACAGCATTCCAAGTGAATTATTGCTGTGCTGTCAAAGAAAACAAAAACATTTGGGAAGGACTGTTTATTTTACAGTGGTTGACCAAAAGTATGCAAGTGGTTATAAAAAAAACGTAGACAGCTAGCTATGGGAGGTGCCATTTGCACACTCTGACATCCATTCACAAACCTTTGACACTGACTCTTGATCACTGAAGATCATAGTAGAGGCAACAGGAATTTCCATGGGGAAAATCCTAGCACTTTCAAAGCATTTTCAGTTCAAAGCCAATAAATAAAATGTCTGTCGTTCTGCATCACTGGCATTTCCTCATTCACTGAGCCTCGAGGTGTGCTATCTTTTTCTGAGAAGAGTGGGGGAAATTTTGCAAAACGATTTCTCTCAGACGTTATGGCAATATGGAGCCCTGCTGCCTTTTGTATTTAAAGATTAAAATAAAAACTGCCTCTGACAGTGTTAATCCTTTATTAAACAGTTATTTTATTTCAGAGCACGATGGAACTTAGAGATCCCGACCACAGCCCCTTTATAGTACAGATAATAAAAATGTGTCCTTACAGAAGATAAGTGACTTAAAATCACACAGCTAGGTAGTATAGTAGAATAAGAGACAATCAGACAATATACAGTCAAGACCTCATGATATCTCGCGGTAATTGCTTATCTAATGCTGAAGGATTTCTCATTGGTAAAGAGATCCTTGTTCCAGGACTCAAGGTCTTTGGGGATTAGGTTTCTTTTACTTTAAGGGGGAAAAAAAAATCACTAAGTTGGGATTCATTTCTCTTTCTGGGAGATGAGTAAGATATGTTTTTCCGAAGTGGCAATCGTCATAACTGGTTCCAATGATTCCTCTCCTGGGGTGACAGATAATGACTCTAGATAAACTCAGCACCATTCTGTCCCCAGAGGCCTTCAGTAAATACTGAGTGAAAGAACGAGGTAAGGAAATGCATCTGATTTCTTCTCTGTCCAGGTCATTGTTGTTTCCTGGGTGGCATGTACATGTGGGAAGACCCCCACCTTGAGAAGAATCAGGGTGCTGCCGGGAGCTGATAGGCAATGTGCCACCATTCCTGCGTACTGAGGCTGAGGGCATCTGGCTCCCCTGAAGCTCTGTCCAAGGAGGGGGGATAGTGAAAGAGACAGTGGAAAGGGAGAAGAACCCCCTGCATCTGTGCCTCTACCTCCGTAGCTCCTTCTGGGACAGAGTTTTGTGTCATGTTGGCCCAAGAGCCAGTTGTCCTTTGGACAGCTCAGCTGTTTGTGTCTCCTGAATGAAGACGCATCAGACTTTTTTTTTTTTTTCAGATGTAGCATCTGCCTTTCCTCCCCGACATCCTTGGATTAATCACGTGCTTGCTGGCCAGGATATGTAAATAAGACTTGGCTAAAAATCACTTAAAGGATTATGAAACAATCTTGCTTAATAGTAGCAAAACAAAACAAAACAAAAAAGCACTCCAACAAATCCTCCTGTGTGCTACTAAATAGTGGAAAGTTCCAGTTACGGTTGGAACTGTCCTGGCTGGAGTATTGTCCTAGACCCGGAGAGAGGGAGGGAAGAAAGGAGGCAGGAAGGGAGGGAATTTGACCGGGAGCGGAGAGACTGCAGAAGGAGGGCCTGACTCACCCGCCGCGCGGGTCCCTCCCGCGGTGGCTAATGAGGAGCCTCGCGCTGGGAAAGGAAGCCTGCTAATCCCGGAGCCGCCTTGCACGCCTGTGCTGGGATGACTGACACATTCCCTCTCTGAGCTGCACCCCTTACCCCGGTGGCTGGGCAGCCCTTGGTAGGTCCCCAGTCGGCTCAGACTGCAGGGTTCCTACGTGGCGTCTGCAGTGGACTGTCTCCATCTCCTGTCCCTGGGCGGTCGGCTGCTAGCCTGGGGCCATGGAGCGTCACCTTCTAGTTGTCTGTCACCAAAGCTGCCTGCCCTGCCCAGGGGAAATGAGCATGGAAACCCTGGTGACTGTGCGTGCCAAGAGCAACCCTGGTCAGTGAAAAAGCTGGGCAGGCGGCGAGCTCCCGCGGCACGGCCGGCCTTTCCGCCCTCCGGTGAGAATCACGCGCTGCTGTTTCTGCGGCTCCTGCCAGCTGGCCCCTGCCCACCTTCTCTGTTCATGCTGAAGCGGCCAGGAACGAGGGGAAGAGGAAGCCTCAGCTGTGCTCCGAGCGCCGCTGCCAGGGGCCTCTTTAGTAGGTCGGGCAGCAGAAACAAAACAGGGGCAGAGCTGCTGAGCGTGCAAACAGAACCGGCTGCGGGCGAGGGCGGGCCGGGGAGCAGCCGGCTGTGCGACGTCGGCCTGCGGCGGGCTGGGGCGGGACTGCCTCCTCTTACCGACGGGAAACTGAGGACCACAGAGCGTGCGACCTAGTCTAGGTGAGCAGACACGGGGCCTGGAGTGAAAACAACGTCTCCTGAAGGCCCGCTCCTAACTGCTGCTAATGATGGAACCCTTGACAAGTTACTTGCCCTCCCGGCCTCAGTTATCTCATCTGTAAAACGGGAATAAGAATAGTACTTCTAAGTATTGCTGTTTGAATGAGACGGGAAAGTGCAAACTGAGCGCTTGGCACACGCCCAGCCACCTAAGCTGTCAGTCCTGTAATGTTGACTCCTCTCATTTGAATGAGAATGTAAGTGAAACAGAAAAGATAAGGAGTTGTTCTGAAATACCTGATCTGTTAGGGATTTTTCTTTTTTCCCCAGAGAGAGAGAGAGAGAGAGAAGGAGAGAGAGGGAGAGAGAGGTACTTTTGCTATAGGGCGCATGCTCTGGCCACAATCCCTTCTCCATTCTTGTCTGAGGATCTTGGGCATGAACGCACAAGTGCCTGGCCTAAGTTTTAAGTTGCTATGTCTGGTGTAAGTTTGAAGTTGCAGGGTCCAGGACTCAAACTGTGGTTGACTATGTTGGGAATTCGGCAGTGTAACCTTTACGCCATCTGCTCATCCTGCACATGTTTTATAAAACACAGGGTTATGGGACCAGCAGGGGATGTGGTGGTTAAGATGGTTGGATCCCACATGGCCCAGTGCACTGTTGGCATCTCCATCTGGGGCTTGAGAAGCAGGCAGGACGTAGGTATATTTGTGCCCCAAATCCCTCGAGGAGAATGGAGAAGGGATTGCAGCAGGAAGATGAGTTCCCATTCTCTCTCTCTCTCTCTCTCTGTCTCTCAGAGTATAGGCATCCTATAACAAAATCAAAGCAACAATAAAACAAAACAGAAAACAGTGTTACATTTCACAAAGGATAAGCATGAATTAAGATGGGATTGATTATGTGATTTTTGGTCAGCAGCGATGCTGAAATGTGAAATTCAATGGCAGACTCTCCTTCCGCTTCCAGGATGGACCCAACTTGAATCTTTTAAAAAAAATTTTTTTTTTATTTTGGAGAGGTTTTTTTTTTGCTATAGGACGGGTGTGCTTGCCAGACAGACAGAGAGAGACAGAGACAGAAAGCGAGAAATCACCCCCCAGGGGGGATGGCCACGCCGCAATCCCTTCTCCTCCATTCTCTTCTTGGGATCTTGAGCACACACGCACACACGTCTGGCGTGCGTTTTAAGCCACCAGGTCCAGGACTTGAACCATGGTCGGCTACGTGAGAGCCCAGTGACATAGCCATTACACTAACTACTGGTCCCGTTAACTTTAATCTTAACCTGAATAGAAGTTCATCTGTATGCTGAATTCCTCTCACCTGTAAACTAATGATGGGCTGCATTATTGCCAAGATGACTTCTTTCACAATGCTAAATGTTTCCCAGAAAAAGAGGTATACTATACAATAAGTACACTCTGCTCTCTCTGTGTCTCTCTCTGATCAATTTTTAAAAAATTAATAATAATAATACATATAATTAAATAAATAATTAAAAAATAGAATTCAAGAAGGAATTGAAAACTAGAGAAACAATTTCATGTGATGTTTTGATACATGTGTGTACTCAGTGGCTGCTGGAGAAACTAGCATCTTTACCAAATGATGAGTTGTCTGTTGATAACAACTAAGCCATATTAACGTGCTGTCAAGGGAAAAATGTAGGCTCTATTTGTATTGGTCTCATTTCTATTTCTTTCTAAGGAAGGTTCCTGTATTTATGCATGTAAACCTCAAGGTATGCAGTTAGAATAGTATGTAAAATGCTTCAAACTGCATCTAGCATATATAAACAGTATGCAAGTGCTATATAACATTACATAAACATTAACTAATTGTATTAATCACTTTTTTTTTTTTGGAGAGGTTTTTTCTATAGAGTGCGTGTGCTCACCAGATAGACAAAGAGAGACAGAGAGATAGAAAGCTAGAAATCACCGACCCCCAGGGGGGATGGCCACGCCGCAATCCCTTCTCCTCCTTTCTCCTCTCGGGATCTTGGGCACACACGCACACGAACCCTGTGTGAGTTTAAGCCACCAGATCTGAGACTCGAACTGCAGTAGACTACATGGGAGTCCAGCCACATAGCCATTAAGCTAACTGCTAGTCCCTGGTCCTGATCACTTTTAATTTCCAAACTGGAATTGTCTCACAGTCGTGCTCAGTAAGTGTTAAATCATAATAAGCCATCCAACTGAATATTTTCAATCAGTATTCGGTAGAATAATTTCTGTCTGGTGTATATAAATCATATTTACATAAAAGTCTTATCTGTCCTTTTTATTTATAGTTGATTTATGTTTTTTCTTCCATAAGAGAGCGAGAGAAACCCAGAGAAGAAGAGAGAAAGAGAGAGAGAAACAGATGCCACATCAGGGTCTTCATGTCACAGTCAATCCCCAGCTTCCACCAGCCTGGATTGTGTACCCGTATGCAAGCATATGTACAGAGAGGCCTCAGACACAGCTTGGGACCTTCCCTTTTAGGTCCAGCATCACAGAGAATTGCATCACCGCTGTGCCACTGTCTGACCCCAAAATCTTCTCTTTTAAGAAAATTTTAGGGCCAGCCCATGGTCTGGTGGTTAAGATGGCTGGACCCACATAGCTTCCTGTGAGGTTTGAATCTTAAACCAAGCAGCTTAAAATACGTTCCAGGTGTGTTCATGCCCCAAATCCTGAAAAAAGAGAGACACGGAGGAAAAAGGATTATGGCATGACCACGTCCCATAGGAGTGCTTTTTCACTTTTCCTCTTTGTCTCTGTCTTTCTCTGGTGACGGCACACACCCTGTGGCAAATTAAGAAAGGAAAATTTCATATTCTTCTACTCCATTCTCTTTTTAGCACTAGAGTAAGTGGTTTCTTACTGTTTATTCCTTAGCATTTTTTCCAGAGAAGCTTTTGACTTTAAGTGGTGACATATAATGAGTCAAATTACATTTATTGAATTTATTTACTCTAAATTACAGAGTCTTTTGAGTAGAAGTTGTCCTTATTTATTTGTTTATTTGTTTTCCTGAGTGTCTGAGTCTCAGAGAAACATGTTTTCAGTCCTGGTCATGATAGTGGGTTTTTAAATGACATCACGAGATACATAGTTCTCAGATACAAAAGTTTGTTGTTATGTTCTTTTGGCAAGGAAAGACTCTTCTTCCTGGGAAATGTAGCCACAGAATCCTGGGTTTGAATTGTATTAATATCCTTGTAGATTGAAAACAAAATGTTTTCCCTCTAAGTTTTTGTTCTTTTCCATTTGGCAAACCCAGGGCTTTGCCACATGAGCCAACGTGTGTCTCATTTGCTTGGCCGCCTATGCACGAGCAGCCGTGTGATAGTGTCTGGAATGCGCGCACAGTCCTGGGAAGGAGTACATGCTGGAAAACAGTTGCTTTTAGACAGCAGGATCACCGATGCCCCTCACAGCATAGGCTAAAGATCTCAAACCCATTTCCTTTTTAGGAAAACGATTTTAAGGTAGGCTGCCCCTCCCACAGTGGATGGTTCAAATACTCACACCTATGATAAGAGAAGATTTTGTATCACTAATGACTGGAACTGGAGAGTCCCAGTTTCAAAGTTAGTTTGAGACTTGATCTGAAGATATAAAATATCTACACCAGGAAAATCTCTCTCTCTTAAAAATAAATGACTAGGTTCCTGGACCAAGCAAAGGATTAGACGTCTCCAACTTGGCTTCTATCCATCTTTGTTACTCTATGTATGGTCGTCCTTTCTAAAGAAGAAAAGGTCATTGACTAAATGGTGCATGGTCTTGAGAGGTTAGGATGCTGAATGGAGTTCAGGCTGGACTGTTCTCAAACTTGCTGACATTCGCTTAAGGTTAAAAATGCACTAAGCACCCTTCCTCTGTTTTTTCCTTCTGGTGGGGAGCTTCTTTTGCCCCCTCATTCTTGCAGGGAATTACTGAGAACATTGGCTAAAAAACAAGGGAGAGGTGTTCAAGGAAGGAGGTGTGAATCCAGCAAGGACACACCATTTAGTTCAAGGGAAATTTCCAGACAAAGCTCAGCCCACCAGCCAAGACCCACGTGAAAGTAGTCACTTTCACTATGTCTTATCTCAAACATATTCTTGCTTTTTGAAGGGACAATCCAATAAATTCCTTACTTTTTGTTTTATTTATTGCCTTGCCCAGCATCCCGTAAGAAGTGAGTGAGACTCCTTTGAAGTGTAGGTTATGAAATTCCTGTGATTTTTAATGACTTTGAACTCATTTAGAAAATAATGCATGTTCTCCATGGCCCATAAGTGTAGGAAGCCAATTATCTCACTCCGCTTATGTGGCAATGTAAGTGTGCCTTTTCTATAAAGTGTTTATTACATAAATGGCCCCTCGTGCAATGGATGCTAACTGCAGTGAGGAATTTCAAAGGCAGAAGAGTTCGATGACTCGCTCTAAGTCATGAATGAAGGCAATGAAAACCTTATCTTGGCTATTTTATTATTTTTTTTTTTTTTGAGAGAGAGATTTTTGCTATAGGGCATGTGTGCTTGACAGAGAGAAAGTGAGCAATCGTCCCCCCAGGAAGGATGGCCATGCCACAATTCCTTCGCCTCCATTCTCCTCTTGGGATTTTGGGCACTCACACACATGTGCCCAGCATGAGTTTTAAGCCTCTGGGTGTGGGACTCAAACCTCAGTGGACTACATGGGAGTCCAGCTCTGTTATCATTACATCATCTGCTGGTCCCTAACTTGGCTATTCTTAAAGTTGGCATTCTGGTGAGTCACTGTGTGGAAGAGGACTAAAAAATATTTTATACTTACTACAATTCTAAAAAAAAATCTTTAAAAACAATACTGAGTTAGATCTTCACTTATATAATTAAAATAATTAAATAGTAAAGATTCTTTGGCGTTGGATTACCAGAACCCCTAAAGTAAAGTATCTGACTAGCCAATATTAGCTGGTCCCTTTTCAATGAATAGCAGTGTAATTGTCCCTTTTCTGCTTTTGACTCCAGGGCATGAATGTGTCTTTTGGATCATCCCAATGGGTTTTCTATGTTTCCTCTCAATCTCTCTCATTTACACACACCCACACACACACAGCTCTTCCACAGACTAGGAGAAATAGTTGGTTTTTCTGAGGTTTTTAATCCTCTTTTCTGTAGTGGTTTAGGAATATAGGATATAGTTTGTGAGTTGGGAGGGCACAGATATTTTCTTAAAAAGAATCCTTTGAATAAAATTTTGTTTACACCTTTGCCTTCTTGACTCAGTCACCAAATACGTCCAGAGTAGTTACAGTGTGCTAACTCTCCTAACAGCCATTCCCTTTTAGAGATTCAGCCCCAAGCTCTCTGAAGCTGCCCTCAGAGCCTGGCTCTTTTCGACAAGAGGGAGCTGCCTTCCAAGCCTATACTAGCCCGAAGGATGACGTGCGTGACACCTTGTGTTACTACACTTTTGAAATTCAGTATCACCTCAAATGAAAATATCCGAGATATTCAATGTTTCTTAAAGGAAACATTAATTACGTGTATTTTAATCTCCTAAACTTTTTAAAAAAATTTCTTTTTAAAAATTTTATTTAACTTTTATTTATTTAAATTTGACCAGACAGGGAGAGAGAGAGAGAAAGTGAGAAAGCAAGCCACCAGGTCCAGGACTTGAACTGAGGTCAGCCATGCGGGAGTCCAGCGCCCTTAACCACCACACCACCTACCAGCCCCAGTCTCCTAAACTTTAAAAAATTACATGTGTCATATAAACTCCAGTGTTTAACCAGATATTTAAGACTCTTTTCATTTGGATTTTGGATTTATTATTGTAAATGCTATTGAATCGCTTCTGTATTTTTTTTCTCAAGTGCCAAGATAGAAAAAGAGCTTTTTCCTACAAATCAAATAAACCTCAGTGTGCCATGAGCTACTGGTGTTATCTGGCATGTTTCTTCTCTTTCCCAACAAAGTGACTTAGCACTGAATTGAGGGTGCTCAGAGGCATTGTGGATGAGCACAGGTAACCCTTTATGGTAAATACGTAGTAAACACAAATCTGGTAAATAGACAAGTATATATTCTTGCAGATAAAAACAGGCAAGTGTTCTAGAGAATTCTCATTCCAAGAATACCAACTGAAAACATGGTTCATGAATGTAAGAAGGTATGGGACAGAATATTCCAGCTTTGGAGAATATTGGATGAATTGGGCTTTGACTTTAGAGAGGTAGGTAGGGAGTTGTTGACAGCTCTGACTTTGAAAGAGGTTTAGGTCATGGAAAAATATGTGTTGGGGCTGTCATGAGGATTATCTCATTTTTTTCTCGTAATAACTCAGTGAGGTAGACGCTGTTATCATCCTCACTTTCCTGATTAAGAAACCAAGGCACAGCGAGGTAAAGTAACCTGCTGGAGAACTCAACTTCTCAGAAATGTTAGAGCCAGCAGGAGAGGTCGCTTAGGAGTCATCGTGTCTCACTACCTATTTCTTTCTATATCCTCGCCTCTCCATGGCAGATCCCTCTGAGAAATTGTTCTGCCTTTTTCCCTAAAGAAGTCCAGGCTATTTTCCCACTAATTTTAACACATTTCTATAATTGTTTTAGTATTGCTACAAAGATGGGTCCCTACAGCAACAACATCACCAGTTCACAGAGTAGTAAAGAATATTACAAATCCTCTATAGTAATTTTATCAGCAAACACACTAAGCAAGGTCAGAGTTGCCTGCCTATGTCTTGAAAATTGTCATACAGCAAATTTAGTAGTTATCAAATACAGACCCCTGTTTAATATAGCACTGAAGGGGCCAGCACGTGGTGTGGTCGTTAAGGGCGCTGGATTCCCACATGGCTGACCATGGTTTGAGTCCTGGACCTGGTGCTTTACTTTCTCACTTTCCCTCTCTTTCTGTCTCTCTCTCTCTCTCTCTCTCTCTCTCACTGTCCCTTTCTGGTCAAATTAAAAATAAATAAATAAGTAAATAAATAAATAAAAGAATTTAAAACAAAATAGTATGAAAACATGGTATTGTCCCAATGTACTCAACTCCAGTAGGACAGAGGCCATGTTTTATATCTTTGTATGTCTAGCCCTTTGCGCAGTGCCTGAGACAAAATGGCTGCATAATTTATGCTTGTTGAATTAATGATAGACGGAATAAATTAATAGGTCTTGGCTTTAAGTTTCTTCAGAGTTCTGCTTAATCTTTTATTAATATATTCTTGTGATTTGATCCTTGCAAAAAGCAAGACTATCATCTAGCATTATTCTAAACACTGTATTTCTATAATATTGCCTAAGATGGAAATTTTTCTTTTGTCTTTTCTTTTCTGGCAGCTGTATTACCCAACTGACTCAAGCTAGCCACATATACTATGAAAATCAGCCTCGTCTCCTCTTACCTCCACATATTCTCTGTTTTCAGGTAGTCCAGAACTCCACAGAAGACTAAGTCCTGGAGTTAGACTAAGATTGAGAGGTCCTTTTTATTGTTTCTCTTATATATGCTTTTTTTTTTTCTCTTTTTTTGCTATAGGGTATGTGCGTTCTCCGGACAGAGAGAGAGAGAGAGAGAGAGAGAAAGGGAAAGTAAGAAGCCACCCCCCCCCAGGGTGATGACCACATGACAATCCTTTCTGCATTCTCCTCTCAGGATTTTGGGCACACATGCACTCACACCCAGCAAGTTTTTCAAGCTGTGAGGTTCAGGACTTGAACCGCAGAGTTGGCCATGTGGGATCCAGCCACCTTACCTTCCACACCACCAACTGGCCCGTATTTCTTGAATATTCTTATGTGCCCCTAGTCCTTCTTTTACATCCTCTCCCATACACTGGAGGAAAATCTCTTTTTAACATAGAGTACAAAAACTTAGCTCTTCCAACATTGTTTTGATTCCAAACCCTTGCACCCGATAGGCCATCTAGAGAATTGGAATAAACAACCATTGTAGCTTCAGGAAGCATCCTGGTTTCATGATCCATTTCTGCCTCTTAGGGGCCAGACAGTGCTAAGCGTACAGGGGACTCAGCCAGAAAACTGGCAAGTCAGTTAATCTGTAGTTAACCACAGCAATAAATGAACACAAAGGAAATGCAGATGTAAGTAGGGGATAAACTCTGAGTGGCTCCATTAGCAGTGACTCATGATGTTGAACTACAATAATATTTTCTTCCATCTACTCTCCCCATTCCTGTTTTGAACCTGGAACAGCATTTAGGGATGATTGTTAGGCTTGGGAGTAGGTTCTATGGTTATATTTGTGGAGGATCCGTTAATCTGGCTGATAAATATTTCCATAAATAAGTATCATTGAAAGTGACACTGGGTATGGTAGTAATTAAGAGGGTGGCTTAAATACTAAAAAACCCCAAACAGGAAGAGAACAGGTTTCTGGCATCTCCAAGTTGGAGCTGCAGAATCAGAGGTGGCAAGGTAGAGGTGGAAAAGACAGGGACACTAGTGGGCTCCAGTCTAAACTCTACCACCCTTTGCCATGTCACTGCAGCAAGTTGCTTATCTAATGACTGTGGGCTCATTTTGCTCACCCATAATATTGGTATCATTTCTCAGGAGAAGTAAGAGAAAGCATGACTTTAATGAGCCTAGCCCTGTTCTAAGCCATAAGAGAGGTTACCTTCAAAAGTGTGAGTCCCTGACCAGCATTTGCGTAATGGCTGTGTCACTGGACTCCCATGTAGTCGACTGCGGTTTGAGTCCAGGACCCGGTAGCTTAAACGCATGCCAGGCACGTGTGCATGTGTGCCCAAGATCCAGAGAGGAGAATGGAGAAGAAGGGATTGCAGCATGGCCATCTCCCCTGAGGAGTGATTTCTCGCTTTTTGTCTCTGACTTTCTGGCTAGCACACTCGCCTTACAGCAAAAAAACTCTCAAAAAAAATTATATATATATATATATATATATATATATATATATATATGAGTCCCTTTTTTGTGTGTCTCATTCTTTCTCTGCAGTGTCTTTACTGCATTTCACAGCTGACTCTTGTTCGGTGCTGCCCACTTAGTCAATTTGGCGATTACGGTTTTTACAGTAATGTGCTTCCTCATCTGCTCACTAGTGGATCTGGACTGGAGTGAGCTGCCTCTCCACCGACACTCACACTGATGGTTTTGGCTGGGGGACAGAGTCTGCTGGCAGAAGCGTAAGAGGGAACATACCGTGGTAGCAGCATGAAAGAATTTGGCAAGGAGGTGCTCGTCACATGATTGTGATTCATACTATACTCTGGAACTGTGGCAGAAGGGCTAGGAAAGGCTTTTAATGCCAGTACACAGAGAGCAGAGACACTCATTTTCAAACATCACATTCTTTTTATAGTACAGGCATGCCTCACAGGGAAAATATTGAACTTGGCCTGCCAGCACCATGAGAGTTGTCCCAACTGTGATTTTATTGCTTGAATCACTCTCTGAATCAGATACTAGCTGCATGGAGGAAGTCTTCTATTAGGGTTGCTTTGAAATTTTGTTTTTAATTAATTAACACCAACTCAGGACTGGGTTTTTTATTTACTTCTCTCTGACTCCCTTTTTTCCTTTCTTTGCTGAAACATCGTAGACAGTTCCTTAAGGTCTAATTGGGTCGTTGTAAAGTATCTTGGCTGAGAGAGCCATCTGTGTTGGGTGAACAAAGCCAGGGACTGCTTCAAAGTGGAGTTAGCCATCTTTGAATGAATCTGATACAGACTAGCTACAGTTGGGGAAAGGGTCTCTAACGTCTGGCATAACACTTTTTGATCCCTTCAGCAGTCCTCAATCCATTCATCCTGTTGTTAAAACTTCAAACTAGAGCTGGCCAGCTGTTGGGAAAAGTCCTCAGTTTTATTTCAACCAAATGGTGCCTCCTCCTGGGGCTGGAAGGGAGCTGACTTCAAGCACAATTATAAATGTGTAGCTCTTTCGAGCAGCGGAAACCTACAAAATGGCCTTGACTCACAGGGCCCCTTTGGCTCAAAGGCTCGCTGCTTCCCGTGTGCCATAAATCTGTATCTGCATCAAAAAGTGTAAAGACTGCAGTGTATGGAAGTCCCTCTTCCTCTGTGAGTGTGTCTATGACAGATTTATACTGATGGCTAAACTGGCCCTCTGTCACAGACTCCTATTATAGTCATGCCCCACTGACTCAGCCCCGATTTCCTGTTGAAGGTGAGACGAGGTCCTGCTTGAAGGAGAGTGAAATTACAGCTCTACTTTCTAATTGCTGTTAGTACAGGAGGAACTTTAAGGGCCGTAGCAAGACCCACTTTGTTCATAGCAGCATCTACTGTCTCTACGATGGCGTGGTCACAGCCAAAATCCGAGGCATTTAATTTCATGACAAGAGATTAAATGCCATGATGGGCCACTCCAGAATTCTACATCGGATGAGTAGAGATCAAACAGATACATTGAAAAAGAACAAATAACCTCTTTTGTTATGGTTTTTGTCTCTTCAAACTTAATTTTTTTTCCCTAAGCGTATAAGGTTAAAATGTGAAAAATTAAAAAAAAAAAAGCACCAAATCCACTTATATATTAGCATTTCTAAATGGATGCAGAACAGAGCTTGTTTTTGAAACCACCTCTTTGGTTGGGATTTTTTATCCTTTACAAACATGGTAGGCTGTAGAAGCAGTGGCTCATTAGGACCCTTGTCCATTTTCCCCTCACTGTTGGCCCTGTCCTGAGAATCATGGTGAGGTTAGTCCCTAGTGGTCAAGAGAGGAGTCAGAGCCGAAGTTCCAAGGGTTAAGCAGCTAGATGACAAGAGCCTAAGTGATTGGTCGATTTCAGAGGAGAGGATCAAGTGACAATGATTTTAGAATAGTTGCATCTTCTAAGGGAAGAAGAAGTAAGACTGATGTTGGACCTTCCCACTCTATGTAGAGTCCAGTCATCCCAGGACACTTGTCCCTTTATCATTGGGTTCGCTTTTGCTCAGAGCATGCAAAAGTATCACTAGCTGAAGTAGGGTGTCTGTCATAGCTTTAAATTCACCTTTTTTTTTTTTTTTTTTTTTTTTTTTTTTTTAAAGGATGGTAGTATGATAAAGAGATGATATAGAAGAGTAAAAGTTTATATAGCTGGCCCGACTGTGGTGGGACAGGCAGTAGGGCACTACCAGTGATATTGGAGCCACACGGGAAGGCTGGGTTCAGATTCAGAGTCAACCTGAACATACTGGGTATGCCCACGTGCCTGTGATCCTGGCTAGGTGGGAGGATAGCAGCATGATGAGACTCTGTCAGGAATACCTTTCTTCCTCTCTCTCTTCCTCTCACTCCCATGACAGTAATAAATACATACGTTTTGAAAAAAAAAATCTTAAATTCTTAAAAAGAACTTGCCTAGCAACAACTACTTTTGTGCTTTTTGAATGCACCATTCTAATTCATTTTTTTTTCCATTGACCAACTTAACGTAAGCATGGTTATATGCCTCTGGCATTTGTTCTATATCCTCCGCATTAAAAAAAATATTCTAAGCATTCTGGTTTAAATAGAAAGTCAGATTGCAGTTTGAAAAACTTATTTTTGAAACTCTACCATCTGCTGGATTTGTAAAAGAGGATCTGGTAAATGAAAATTGTGTGTAGTGTGTGTGTGTGGTTTAGTTTATAGGCCCCGCATACTTCTTTGATCATCTGTTTTCCAAGCTCATTCTTATCTTTTAGAAGATGTTTCCAGGATTTATGCATTTGGCAAGGTTTCAGAGAACTCTATAGTGGTGGAGAGGTACACTCTGTTTATAGAGAAGCTTGAGTCAGGGTCATTTAAAGCATTTATTTTGTTCTGTGCTTAAATTGATTTCTGCTTTGGACATTTCTTTCAGATGACCCTCTTTTTTTTTTTTTTACATTGGCAAAGCTAAGCATTTTATTCATAAGAACTCTAACAATAAAGCTTTTTCAATCCAGACATAGGAGGACATTTGCAAAATGCATCAAGAAAGTATGCCGATTGTTTTTCAAGTCATCATGTATGTTGAGAAAGCATTGTGTTCATTAGTGTGTGCAAAACTATACATTTAATGATGCACAAGTAAAACTGACCTCTCCCTTTTGGTGCACAGATGTATAAACTTTATGGGAGTACACCCCAAGGTAGAGACTTATTGGAGTAACTCTTAGCAAGGGCAAAGTCGGTCATAAACAGTGATGTAATAACCCCACAATTATGTATGCTCCACTATTTGGAAAGGAAGTCTGGGAGAAGTGTTTTATTTGGTTACATGGTCAAACAAGAAGTGAGTAGAAAGCAGCACAGACCAAAAGTTTGCATTTGTTGTGTACACTCCAAATCGCATCCTAATGCAGCTTTACAATGTAAATCCACTGGTACCAGTAAAATGGCATTTAAAACAAATAGTAAAATGAACAACATTTGCAAAGCAATAAAGACACCACCTTTGCAACCACTTTACTACAGTTTTGAAAAATGTTAGTGAATAGCTCTCCAAAGATGCAAATAAATAATATTTTATTAGATTTCAGCTCAGGAGAAAGGGGAGGAAAGCCTTCAACTAGAATTACATGATTATTACTTTGCTCCTCCCTCAACCCAGCAAAAACATTAAAATGGAACATAAAATAAGTCTATAACAAGATTTATGGGGAAAGGTATTACACTTAGGGGCACATTGTGCAGAAAAGTCATTAAAATTGTTTGGGCTTTAGAAAGAGGGGGAAAAAAAAAACCCTTTGAGAAAAATGAGAAACTCAGACGTAGCAAATGCCTTTCTGACGACTACTCGAGACTCTAAGTTTTAAAAAGCCATTGTACCTTAAGGTTCTGATTCATTCTTTATTATGTCAGCTCCCTCCCACCAAACAAAGTTGAAAGTTTTTTTTTTTTTTTTTTTTTTTTCTGGAAACACACTAAAGGAGACATTCCTTTTGCATGCCCTGGTAGACTGGAGCTATTGTATGGTAAAAACAATATAGGCATGTTATATTTGCCATATGTTAGTTAGAATTTCAGCAAATAAATATTGTACAGAAGTAGATGAAAGCAAAGTTCACTGATGAGGAGGGTCCTTATGCCTTAACTTCCCTTCTTCATGCTATTTCGTCTGCCTAGCAGATTTTTCTGGTTGGGTGTATGTGTGTTTGGATAATGGTGGTAGGTCAGCATGTTCTTTATGCTTTGTTCTGGTCTGAGAATGATTAATACACTCAATTCCGCATTATATGCTTTCCTGCTTCCTTTCCCGATGCTTTTATGTTATGCAGTTTATTCTGTCAGTAAAGTCGAGGAGAGCGAGTGTGTGTGTTTGTGCATGTGTGTGTGTGTTTTCTTATCTGTAAAGTTTTAACTTTGGCTTACTGTTTAACCAGGAAACTCAGCAGCACGAAACAGATCTAACTCAAACTATATTCCTGTTGAGAATCTCCAAGGTTTTGTAATACTGTAAAATGGTGGTTTGGGTAGAAGTTCTGTAGTTCATCTTTATCAGAGTAATCTTTTTTTTTTTTTTTTTTTTTAAAGGGAATGTTTCAAGGAGGTCTTTGAAAACCATTTTCTTCAAATGTTCATTGCATCTAAGATCCCATTTTTGTCCCTTTATTTGCTCCAGAATACCGCCAGACTGCCGACAAAGAAGGGCCTGTGCTCCCAGGAATTTTCTACATTCCTCTCTGGAGTAGGCATTTTTCTCAGCTACAAAGGCCCTTTGGCGAATTCCCTCTAATCATTGGATTTACCCTGGGCTCTGATAGGTGCCATTCATGGACTTGGTCTGCTGTTTGATGGGGCTCAGGCATTAATGGGACCTTTTCATGATAAACAAAACTGGGTAACATTACCAGAGGGATCACAAAGCTGCTGTTGTGGGGAGGTGTGGTGCCTTTCTCTCTCTTTTTCTCTTTCTGGTTTTTTTTTTTTTTTTTTTTCTTCTTCCTCCTAGTCTTCCCCTCTCTTTTCTTTTTATGAATGTACATTTGTATGTGTGTGCGGCATGGCCGTTTCTAGAAGCAGATCTTCTGACCTTTGTGGCTGCTCGTAAGTCAGTGGCCAATTGCAGGCCTTTGTCGGATAGGAGATGATTCTATAAACTGATCTACAGTAGCTCTGCGGCCTGCGGGGAGGTCTGTGTTTTCCTAATTGATTAAACATTGGAGGAACGCTGCATGAAGAATCTGATTTAGAGATCTTTCTTACATGCTGGCATTTCATTACCGAAAATTTCTGAGGGTTGAGATGAATGGGTCTGCGGGAACAAACACTTCACATAGGAATCTGACTTCATGATCCTGCCCTGCCCAGTACATGGCTGCCTGGGCTGTCAGAGTCAAACTGCACGGGGCTACTACAGTCACCGCTGTAACCTGCCTATTTCTCAGAATGCAAACTTGCTTAGTCAAAACCTGATTCCCACATTAAAAGAGAAGGAAAAAGTACTGTTCAAAATGATCTAAAGTGACATACTGTCTTTAGAGAGATTTTTTGTTTATGGGGTGCATGTGCTTGCTGGAGAGACAGAGACAGAGAGACAGAAAGTGAGAAATCACCCCCCAGGGAGGATGGCCATAATGCAATCCCTTTTCCTCATTCTTCTCTCAGGATTTAGGGCACACACATGCACTCACATGCGCCTAGTGTGAATTTCAAGGGCGCCGGGTCCAGGACTTGAACTGCTGCCGGCCACGTGGGAGTCCAGTGGCGTAACCATTACACCATCTGCTAGCCCCAGCATATTTTTTTTTAATATAAAGGAACTGACATCACTAGACAACATGCAATCATGCTATCTATGTTATTTTATAGGTTCTTGGAAAAAAAAATCAAGAAAACATTTTTTTTAATTTTAAATAAAAATTTTTGTGATGTTACTTGGGAATACAGAAAGCTTTAGGCGTCCTGATAGAGGAGTATTCTACTTATGTTTAATGTATTTTTCTTAAGCTCCATCTTAATAGTGGAGCCCAGGAAAGGGACCACAGAAGGAATGAACGGTCAGGGAGAGCTTGAGCAAGTAAATGTGCCCAAAAAGGTTTTAAAATTCAAAAAGGATGTTGTTAGGTCAAGGGAGGGTGAGTGAGAGCCATGTTCATCATTTCTCCTGAAGAAATAAGAAAGTGAAATGATTCATCCATTGGAAAAGACAGAACAATGGCTTCATGGTTCCTCAAGCCACTGTGTTGATACTTCCTTTTCATTCTAATGTGACCTCCTGGCCAAGTGGGGACATTTCACTAGGAGTTGCAGTCTCCTAATAGAGAACAGACCTGATACCAGGCTGCTTTCCAGCTAAGGTGCGTTGATGCTGCTTAATACCCCCAATCCCTACTTCAGTACGTTTTAAAATATTCAGGTGCTTTAAGTCAGGTAGAGAAAAAAGTCTAACAGCTAGTATGATGGGGTAGAAAAATCATTATCTTCGGTAGAGAGCACTTTATTAACTCTCCTTCAGGCTTTGTTTTATGATTAATGCCGTTTGTTATAATCCATGCAGTATAATCTATGGTAAATCCTACATCTAATGTTCAGAGTTCTTTCTGATGACTTTTGCAACTTGAAAAGTAGAAACGCGCAGTGGCTAGAGCTCCGTGACACCAGTCCTGAAAAGGTGCTAACGAGGCGTCATTTTTTTTCCATTATGAAAATGTCATGCAATCTTGACTATCTATTCTATTGAATACTCAAGTGTTTCATACGTATGGTTATTGATTATACTGGACAACCTTGAAGGGCTTCCTTTTTGTTTGTATTTACTGTAATCCTGATGGGAGTGACTACATATTGAGCATCTTACTATGTCAAGCACTTAATTCATGCTGTTCTTAATCCTTCCAGCCATCACAATCACGCGATGATATTCCCACTACCAAGACGAGGAAACTGGGGATCGCGGAGGTTTTAGTGTTGTCAGGGTGATGTAATCAGAGTCCTACTATGTTTGGCAAACTGCGTTGCTGTGTCCTTTCTGTTCTTTCTTCTCGTCAGTTTGTAACTCATGCTTCCAAACAGATGAAAATGTAAAGGTTCAGCTCGATATCCAAATGTTTCCAAATATCCTTATATTTCATAGCTTACAGTTTATGACACGTTTGGGAGCAAGTCTCTCCAATGTTTGTTTATTCTCTACGTTTAACTTTTTCTCTCCACAATGACTTCCGATCCTACTTTTTCCTTCTCCAGAATGCACTCCCTTTCTTCACTGGCCCTCTTCCTTCTTCCACACACTTTGGAAAATCCCCCTTATGATATGGTAATTACAGGATCTTTTCTGAAGTATAGAAGGCTGGGGTAGAAGGAGATGAGGGTTTGAGTGACGTTTGTCACTCTAGGAGAAGAGTTCTGGCCTAGGGAGTGACATGGAAACATTTCAGCCAACCTTCTGAATGCTAATTAAGGAAAAGCCTGACTCAACAGTGAGTATTCTCTCCATTCTAGACATTTGCCATGGTCTGTGCCTTTTAGGTGTTTGTATTCTGAAGAAGAAAATGATTATTTCCCACATTTGGTATTATTTTTATGATGAAAACTGAAGATCTTTCAGCTCTGGATGGTTTTTATTTTAACTTACAGATATCCCATTATATCTTACAAAGCTGATATTTCTAGTTCCTTTACATTTTATGAACCTGACACGAGTATTGACAGTTTTTCGATGCTCAGGGTTTTCATACTATTCATGAAGTTGGATGTTAAGGCAGGGAATTTAAGCAAAAAGTAAAATCAAAAGAGGGGAGAAAACCTTTTGTCTCAGCCATCTAAATATTTTGTGTTTTTCAAAACCCTCATTTATAGGATAATTTCTTCATTATTTTAGATTATTTTGTATATGTAGTTCAGATCATTTTGCTAATTACTATCAGCAAATTAAGTCATGTTTGCTCTATAGACAGTGAAAACAATTGGTGTGAATTGAGAGCTCCTCACATTATTTCAGTCATAGATATTTTTCCTTTTAATAAAGAATTATTTTATTTAACTTTATTTATTATTATTATTATTTTTAAAAAGCACCCTTAACACCACACCAACTCTGGTGGCTATGACTTAACCAAGTCATAGCTATCTTAGCTATCTTTCCGTTAGAGACAAAGGATACTATCAGTCTCTCTGCCCTTTTTTTTTTTTTTTTTTTTTTTTTTTTTTTTTTTTTTTTTTTTGCTATATGCATGTGTTCTTGACAGAGAGCTAGAGAGGGAAAGTGAGAAATCATCTGCCAAGGGTGATGGCCACACAGCAATCCCTTCTCCTCCATTTTCCTCTTGGGTGCGCGCACACACACACACACACACACACACACTTGCCTGGAGTGTTTTTTCAGCCTCTGGGTCCAGGACTCAAACCATCGAGTCGGTCATGTGGGATCTAGCCACCTTAACCTCCATGCCACCTGCTGCCTCTCAATATTTTCTAATAGGGCTTATTGCACTTTAAGTTTGACTAGGAAGAGTGTGCTATGGAAGTACTAGATCTTACGTGACTAGATGACGCTATGACAGTGTTACTATTCCAAGGGCTCACGTTTGTTTGTTCTCTCAGGACACGGTCAGATGCTACTCCCCCAGCTCGTGCCAGGGTGTTTTCCATTGAGGTAGAATCTGTTCCTTGTTCAGAGCACAGCTGAGTGCTAGTAATCAGAGCTTATCAGACCAGAATCTCGAGCATGATTCAGGTGGGAACTGACAATTGTGAACTTTTGCTTAGTAGCCACAGTGAGCTCACAACTGTTGTTGGTCCAGTCCCAGCAGTCTCACAGGAGACTGCTGACCAGCTCTGTGGACTCTAACAAATACAGACTACAGTAACAATTTTATTTATTCTTGTTCTCACATAACAGAACAAAAGTAGCCCAGTTTTGGTAGTAGAAGCACTAGTGTTTTCTGAAGACTCAGTAAATTCACCTGCGTATAGGTTAAGTTAGATACAACCAAACTGGCCAGAAATTGTTTTTAAGGATTATTTACTTTATTTTACTCATCACGATCATTATGTTTTTTTAAAAAAATTGCTACAGGGGTGGTGTGGTGGTTAAAGGCACTAACCACCCACATGGGCAATCTCAATTCAAGTCCCGGACCTGGAGGCTTGCTTTTTCACTTTCCCTCCCTCTCTTTGTCTCTCTCTGATCGAAGTGGAAAATAATAAAAATAAGTAAAGTTAAACAAAATAATTCTAAGAAAAAACATTGCTATAGGACATGCACATTCAATTGGGGGGGGGGGGGGGTGAGAAAGCAAGCTGCCAGGTCAGGGACTTGAACTGCAATCAACCACATAGGAGTTCAGTGCTTTAACCATGCCATCTGCTGGCCTCATCGCCAGAGATTTTAAGGGAAATTTTGTGGTGTGCGAGAG
The DNA here is from genome assembly GCA_026018925.1 of Tupaia tana. NCBI lineage: Eukaryota > Metazoa > Chordata > Mammalia > Scandentia > Tupaiidae > Tupaia > Tupaia tana. The sequence continues at coordinate 170,605,888 of JAKSZU010000006.1, forward strand.
CCAGCTTAGAGCCAGTTATTACATTTTTTTTTTTTTTTTAATAATTATGTATTTAATTTTATTTATTCATCCATTTATTTTAGACCAGAAAGAGATACACAGAGAGAGAGGGGGAAAGTGAGTCGTACTCGAACCACGGTTGGCCATGTGGGAGTGTCCAGCATCTTAACCACCACACCACCTGCTGGTCCCATTACATTTTTTAAATTATGTGAGCTGGTCGTTAAACATAGCCATTATTAAAAATTAACATGATGAAGTTATAACTAATGTTTTTAAAAGGTAATATGCAAATATCTTTTCTAGGTTTTACTATTACTTCCAAATATCTTTTCTAGGTTTTGTTGTTATTTATGTCATTAGGTTATGTTTATTGTATTTTCATGGAGAAAATATTATGTAATGGTGTGCTCATCTCCAACTGTTCAATGATAACACCTTGGTAGCTTGAAATCAACCAGGATGGGAACATTTATACCACAGTAATTGGCCAGTACTGCAAACAAGATTTGCCATTGTTTTGCTGATTGTCTAGACTTATGAAAGAAAGTCATTGGGAGTACTTTAATAATGTGAGTTAAACTTAAAAGAGTACTTTCTATAATCTTTACATTGTGAATAGAAAAAAAAATTGGAGGAAATATTTTTTCAAGTCTTTAAAAACTGTCATCTAATTTAGCAAAGACATCACTGACATTATTGGTAAATGAATGAAGTTCTAGACTTACTATTTCACTTTGGTCTTGCTTGTTAATGTAAATGAAAATATCAAGCAATATTTATGTTGAAAATATACACATTTGTTAGTGGTACAAGTTATTTCCTTGCTCAATTTAATAATAATCTAGCATCTGTTACAGTCTGATTTTCTGACACTATTGTTAGGGACAGAGGTATAAAAACAGTGAATTTTGCAAGAACTAGAAAGTGAAACTGAAGCTACAGAAGTATGACATTTACAAATAGAGTACTATATGTTTTATTATTATTTATAGATTATGTGCTATACATTCTGTATAGCACAAAATGTATAATAAATGTATGTAAATGCATATATGCCCAGGTAACTGTTTTTGTCCCATAGAGCTAGGCATTATATATGTTTTAGATAGTATTAGATAATGAAAGCCTTATAACCTAAATCCACAAATTCTCAAATTTTTGTTGAATCCTATTTTTAGGTCCTTTTTATTACAAGAACATCAGCAGAATTTTTCAAACAGAGTGAAACGCACACACACCCCACATGCTACTCACAAAGGCCTAAGGAAGAAATGCTATCTCTACTAACCTATTTTGTTTATGAAAACTTAAAGTATAATATTTATATCTGAAATACACTGAAGTGTAGAAAAACTAAGGTTTTTTTTTAAAAAAATATGAGGTCGTGTGCCTATAAGTATAGCAAAGACTGATGATGTTGATTAACTTAGTTTCTTTTTTAAATTTTTTTTTCTGTTTTTTTTTTTTTTTTTTTTTTTTTGAGAGGTTTTTTCGCTATAGGACGCATGTGCTCGCCAGACAGACGGAGAGAGACAGAGAGACAGAAAGCGAGAAATCACCCTCCAGGGGGGATGGTCACGCCGCAATCCCTTCTCCTCCATTCTCCTCTCGGGATCTTGGGCACGCACACACACACGACCCGCGTGAGTTTTAAGCCATCGGGTCCGGGACGCGAACCGCGGTCGAATACGTGTGAGTCCAGCGACATAGCCAGTACGCTGACTGCTGGTTCCCTAACTTAGTTTTTAAACACTTGCCTCATTTTATTTTTTGAGAAATGGCTATGTACCAAACTTTGTCCTTGGTTTTGTTCAGATATAAGTAAGGCTTGGTCTCTGTTTTCAAGGCCAAGCTCAAATATTTGTTTATAATAAAGGTCATCCCACTTTAAAGATATTTTTATTCCAAATAAATAAGAAATTGGTATGAATTCATGAAAACAGATGATAATCTGGATTTATCTTCTATGGGGCAGTAATACTAAACCAACGCTGAACACCTGTTCTGTGCTGCGTTCTGTACCAGTCACATTCTGCAAAACTGAGCTTGTAAAGTGTTCTAAAGAGTTTTAAAGAGCTAGGGTCTAGTAGTTCCATTTTACACAAAATTAATTATATCAATAATCAATGGTGGAGATGAGATATGGGTTTGGATTCCCTAACTCCAAAATTCTCTTTCTTTCCTGAAAAGAATTTTTTACTCCAAGAGTCCCTGAAAAAGAAAACAAAACAAAACACCAAAAATGATACTTCTCTGTAGATCATTGCTGCGTACACATGGGGCCTGGGGAAGTGCTTTTCAACAAGTGTGAGAACAAAGCTAAGTGACAGCTGGCTGACCAGATCCGCTTTCTGCAGTAGATAGCACAGCATGAGAAGCAGCTGGCCAGAAATGAGGAAACGGGGCAGACACAGCGTGTTTTCACATTTGGAGGAAAGCAGAGAACCTTATTCTGTTCTCGTTGGTCCGCTTGGATTTAAGCGCATTTTTGACCTGCTGAAGCTACAGGATTTAATTGTTAAATTCACACTGTATCCTAAAATAGTTCCAATTCCCTGAAAATTATTTTCCTCTTGTCCCATACAGGAGGACAGTATGCTACTTAGGAGTACAAATATTGAAATTTTGTAGCGTTAGATGATGATATAAACCAGGTAGTGTGATGAGAAAGAAATGAAAGCAAACTGAAGTGTGATATAAAAGAAGGGGTAGAGAATACATTATTTATGATATTGGTTCAAGGATGTACACACACACATTACACACACACCCACACACACACTTAAAAAATGAGCAGGATATGAGATGTCACTGAGAATATCATTTCCCTTTGATTATATTATACTTTATTATTTATTAATCCAAGACTTGTTTATCTATGTATTCTCCACAAAATACATAATTTGGAACTAATAACTTTACTGATCCAAAAGACTAAAACTTGCATTATTTCACTAAAGCTGTGTCTGAAAAATCATTCCATAAAGCTAAACATTTAGGGGGCAAGTGGGGCTCAAAGCCATTGGACTCCCACGGACAGGAAGGTCCTGGATTCGCCTCTCAGGATCTCTCTGTGCACCCGGACGGGCGAGTGTGCTCCAGATCCAGGCTGGCTGAGGGCTGGACCACAGTGTGAAGAAGACTCTATGGAGAGTTTCTGTCTGTCTGTCTCTCTCACATGGAAGGAATAAATAAACTTTTAAAAAACTAAATGTATATCTAGCCAATGAATGCTAGAAAATAAAGGAAAATGTAGGATTTTATTATCATTAATGGATTGATTGATTTTCAGTCATCTGTCTGAAGCAATATTAATTATAGACTATTAGAAAAGGTAAAAGAAATGCAGAAGCACATAGTAAAATAACTGAATGAAGCAAAAATACCTTTACTACGGAAAGCTGTGGCTCCAAGAGCAGAATGATGCACTGAATCATCACTGGGCGGTGGGGTGGGAGCAAGGGTCCCTGGGAACCACTGCAAGAAGGCTCTAATATAGAAGGTTGGAGGTGTCACAGTGCGTATTTACTTAGGTCAAATGTTAGCAAAATGTTTCTGACAGTCCTGTCAAACACTCTATCAGTGGACCTAGAGAGGCTCTGTGTGCTCCAAGGTAGTGCTTCCTCATCCTGGGAATGAATGTGGATTAAACCACAAAATATCTTAACGCCTCATTATGTCACATATTTTGACTTTTTGATTGGTGAGAAACAGGCTCCTGTGGATAATTAACAGATAACAGATAATGTTCATTTTGCTGCTGGGATTAAACAAGGCTCAGGGCGGACAAATATATATTCATGAAAATTGCCCAGAGCAGTTTGATTTCCTAGTGGAAATAAAGAGGAAATGTTTTGTTTGTGGGAGATGGATTTATATTTGCTAGAACAGTAAATCACAAAACCAAATACGTAGCACAGTGATGTTCATGAGTAATAGTGACAACATTTTAAGCTTGTAATTTACTCTTAGAATTTTAAATCATGAGCTTCATTTTCCAGAGGACCTAGGACTGGAGAGGTCTGGGAGATATGTCCAAAGTCATAGAACTCATGCTCTGAGAAGCTAGGTCTAGAACCTGGATTTACTGATTCCATCGAATGTATCCATTGGCCCAAGCTAAGCATTGCAGTCACTATGAGAGGACCTTGTGGAAAAACAGAATTGACGTATGAGTTTATTCTGGTGCAAAAATTGTTTAAAGTCCATGCATAGTTTTTTCATAATACCCATGTCCATGAACTTTGTAAAAACCCCTACTATTTCTACTTCTAGGTATAGATTCATCTAACTATGACAAGCTATAGAACAATTTGTTTTAAAATGACTTCCTCTATCAGGCACTGTACAATCATCAAGTAATCTCTTTCAACATAGAATTGTGGCATGTTCTACTTTTGCATAGTATAAAGCATCCAGCATCAAGATGACTGTACAAACCGCCTCTCTCAATTCCTGAGCAAAGGCTCTTTATCTGTTTTTTTTTTTTTTTTCTTTTTTGTCACAACCTTGCAGCTGAAACATTGATGTCTTCTAAACGAGTGAAACAAGGTGTACATGCCTACTGCTTGCTCTAACGATTCTGAATGATGCTATCTATTAATAGATTCAAATAATCATTTTTCTGTTAGGGAGATCAAACTGCCTTCTCGCTTGATGGTATTGACTACTTATTCAAAATCCTTAAACATCTTGGATATGGACAACTCTACAGCCATGTCAGTTTTTGGTTAGGTGACTTGTGGAGTGAAACAGCATTAAAAAATTTAAAACTTTGCAGATAAGTAGAAAGTTATGGGGACCAGCAGTTAGCATAATGGCTATGTCGCTGGACTCCCACGTAGTCGACCATGGTTCAAGTCCCGGACCCGGTGGCTTAAATTCATGCCCGGCGCGTGTGTGTGCGTGCCCAAGATCCCGAGAGGAGAATGGAGGAGAAGGGATTGCGGCGTAGCCATCCCCACTGGGGGTTGATTTCTCGCTTTCTGTCTCTCTGTCTGTCTGGCGAGCACACGCGCCCTATAGCAAAAACCTCTCCAAAAAAAAAAAAAAAGAAAGTTATGTATATCAGATTTCTAAATGCATGTCCTAATTTTTATTTGTAGAGGCTCGACTTTCTGATTACTTGAAGAGTGGGTTATAATAAATTAACCTGATCACTTAAATATATATAAACTATATATTAAAATAGTATATAGAGATGCAAGCAGATGGCATAATAGTTACATTCCTGGACTACCACATAGTTTATCAGGACTCGAACTAGTGGCTTGAAACTCATGCACTCATGTGCATGTGTGTGCATGCCCAAAATCCTGAGAGGAGAATGGAGAGGGGATTGTGGCATGGCCAGGCCCCTGGGGGGTGATTTCTTTTTCTGTCTGTCTCTCTGTCTCTCTGTCTTTCCTGTGAGCACACATGCCTTATGCAAAAATCTCTCTCTAATTATATATATAATATATATATATATATTTATTTATACACACACACATATAAATATATATATAAAGAGCAATTGTTTAGGAATTGAGAGAGGCGATTTGTAGTGTCACTTGATGCTGGATGCTTTATACTGTGCAAAATTATAACATGCCACAATTCTTTGTTGAAAGAGATTACTTGATGATTGTACAGTGCCTGATAGTAGAAGTTATTTTAAAACAAATTGGTCTATAGCATGTAATTGTTAGATGAGCCTATACCTAGAAGTAGATATAGTAGGGGTTTTCACGAAGTTCATGGACATGGATGGGTATTATATATATAATATAGCATATATATGGCAAGGGAATAAGGATAACTACTAAAATAGCCATTTATTATAGATAATCAATGGTATTAATATATTCAGTTAAGCCAAGTGAAATAGCTGTTTTTGTAAGTTAAAAATGGTTAATATTGTTTATTTTTTTTCTGTTTTTGTCCACATTCTTCAGTGGCATTCTACCATATTGCAATAGATTACTCTTTCAGGAAAAAAAATATTAAAAAAAACTTATCACTATCCCAATACTTTTCTTGTTCATGATTGCAATTTTTAAGTTGAGGAATAGAAAGAAAAAATAAACGAAAAGGTAGATACAATGCTTCCTGTAGAAGTCCCTGTGTGGACCTGTCTCCATCACGTAAGCATATTCGCCCTGCCCTGTGCTTGCTCTGAGAAGAGCCACGCAGCATCAATATGTGTGCAAATGCTTGCCCTGTCCATGCATGGCACTCACTGCATGTTACTACTTAGGTAAGGAATATTTTCCTTAAAATTTTTTTTATTAAAAATACATATATTCTTCTCTGATTATTAAAGTAATACATTCTCTGTAAAAAAAATTTCAAGAGAGTCAGCAGTTAGCGTAATGGCTATGTTGCTGGACTCCCACATAGTCGACTGCAGTTTGCCTCTCAGACCCGGTGGCTTAAAACTCACACCGGGCGTGTGTGCATGCATGCCCAAGATCCCGAGAGGAGAATGGAGGAGAAGGGATTGCGGCGTGACCATCCCCCCCCTGGGGGGTGATTTCTCGCTTTCTGTCTCTCTGTCTCTCTCTGTCTGTCTGGTGAGCGCACGCGCCCTATAGTGAAAACCTCTCAAAAATTCAAGTAATTCATAAAAGCACAAGAAATAAAATAAAATTGTCCTCTTAATCTGACTACCCAGGAGTCAGAGTTAGTATTTTAGTATGATATATATATATATATATATATATATATATATATATATATACACACACATATATATATACACACACACACACACACACACATATATATGTATATATATGTGTATATATATATGTATATAGATAGATAGATAGTTAGATATGAAGCAAAGAATTAAAATAGGACTAAATATAATATAGGGCTTATCTCCTTAAGAAAATTTAAATTTTACCTTATATATAACTTAGTATTCAGCTTTTGATACTTCATGTTGTTATATTATGAGCATTTCCCATGTCATCAAATATTCTTCTAAGTAACCAAGAATATATTAGCAATAGTTCACTTAAAACACTGAGCACGCTGCATTAAAAATCAGCCAGAGCCTTCCCAAAGAGCTGATGCTATGAATACCAATCATAGCTTAGTTGCTGTTCCATATGTTAATTTAATTTGACAGAGTTAGAGTCTTTGAAGTCCAAATTCTCTTTTGCAACCAATAAATCAGTTTTTATAGTGCCTGAACTTTTCGACATCAGCCTGCAGCTAAACTCATGTCGGGAAGTTGCCGTGAGGTCACACATAACAATGGCTAGAGGGGAGTTCCTTTGGAAATCTTGTGAGAGAGGTGAGGGGACTGTCAGGGGTCACTTGGAGGGTCAGTGCCTCTGGTGATAGCATCTTGTGGCCATACAGATTTGTTGCCATTTTATGTGAGCTCTTGAAGTTCCTATAGAGATGGGTCTGTAGTAGCCCCACAACATTCATTAATAAGTGTTTATATACATCTTTGTGTTTATTAGTGAGCTGGATGGCTTTTAAGGGAAACGTTAAGTAGAAATCTTTGCTGGTATGTGGTTTTGCTTCCCATACTATCGGCATTTAGAATCTGAGTTGTGAGTTGGTTAACTCCCAAAATACTCTTTGGGGAGATTTTTGTTTAATGGTGATGATAGTTGGTGGTACTAGTGAGAGACGTGGAAGAGGAAAGGGCAGAAGCTTTTAAGAAGATCAAAAAGAGGTGAAAAATAACAAACTATGATGAACATTAAATTCTATAGAGTAAGGATTTCCAGTTTTCTTTTATTCTTCTTTGTCAAAATGATAAAGTTCTTTGAGGGCTGATACCTATGACAGTAAGTATTACAAGATTAGAAGTTGATATAATTTGCCTAACAGACATTCCAGTGGCTCAACATTAAATAAAGAATCACGATGGCTGCAAATATTAAAGACCAAGAAATTGTCAAATTGAATTTCTTTCACAATTACTGACCATCTATGTCTACCAGATGTGTGCAAGTTGAGCACCTTGCTGCAGAGGTGAACAGGTCATCCCTGTAGGTATAACCAAGTGAAAACCGAGCATGTGAGTGGTGAACTTCCATAAAAAGGGGCAGGTGCTCTACTGGAGTTATGTTCTGAGAGTGCTGGGCCTCATAGCTTTTGTTTGACGTTAGATCTCTCAATAATTAATGAGTAAGAGAGAAAATGGTGGGGAAATTAAAAAAGGAGTCTACATGTCCTGCTCTGGGACCACCTGGCAGACTTATCCTTTGGGAGGTTCTTGGTTAATGACAGCAATTTGGGAGCAGGGAGCGAAAAGACGGAGTGACCACTTAAGAGGCATATAAGCCAACATTCGGGGAAATTGGTCATTAACGGGAAATTACTGGACAAGTGCTTAATTTTTCCAGTCAGAATGTTTCTAGGTAACAATCCTGTTGTGGCCGACTGGTTCTGGGAAGTGGTAGACATGGGATTAAGCAGCTGCACTGGATAGTAGTGATGTAATTGGGTTTCCAACATAATTTCCAGCCCTTCTCCTACTTCTGGGTGGTTTTTGACTGCCATGTGACCTAAGTTCCATTTTGGCAGTCCATTTCAGTTCCTACCAATGCTTTTCAGCCTTTACACAGGTAGTTTGACTGCCTTTTTACATTGAATTATTCAGTTCTAAAAATGACGCCCTATATCTAGAGTCTGCCATTAAACATGTATGGAAAAGAAAATGCTCTACTTAATGTAGATAAAAAGCCAAATTAGATAATCAATTGGACCACAAATTCAGCTAAAATTTGGTAAAAGTTTGTAGGAGCACCCCTTATTTTTATAGTGAGTTATGGTGTGGCGAAAAGGCACTCTGGGTTGTCAGTACCTGACTCTCAGCCAATGTGCAACCCAGCTTCTCTTCTCACCAAAGAAAGAAGCTCAGGGCACTGCTGGCACGTGTCATTCTCCGCGCCTTGGGATAGCTAGTGTACGTACAGTAGTTCTAGTCTTTGCCCTGTTCTATTCTGTGCAATTCCTTTTTCTCTCTTTTTTAATAAGAATGATTTTATTTCATTTATTATCATCATTATTATCTATTTAATCTGAACACACAGAGAGAGAAAGGGAAAGTAGGAAAACTAGCCTCCAGGTCCAGGACTCAAACCATGGTCAGTCATGTGGGAATCCAGCGCCTTAACCATCAAGCCACCAGCTGGCCCCCTGTGCAGTTTCTTACTCATACATTTCCGCAGCTTCTCTAAATTTTTTCCTCATCTCTGTGAAGGCTTATTCACTTTTCATGTTCCATATCTCTTCTCTTCTTTCCTTTGTCTTTCTCTCTATTCTTACCCTCTTAGTGGTTTCCATGGGAGTTATACCTGAACCAAATATTGCTGAGAAGTGGAGGTAGGTATTCCTCTCTCTGTTCATCCACATTTCTCCTAGAGCACAGTATTGCATCTGTTTCTGCCTTGAAGGGACTTTCCCTGGCATCTAATGGGGACTTAATAAATGTTCATGTGTTTACCTGTCACAATTTCAATAAGAAAGCTTATTCTACTTTCCAGATAGTCAATTTATAAACAGACTTTTGGAACTCAACTCCTACATAAGTTGGGGACTTCCTGCAGTCTGGTCAAACAGCAAAAGGCTTTTTGTTACAAAACTGTAATCTTGATGTACTTTGGCCCCACCTGAATTCCACTGTAATTGCCTTTACAACATACTATATCCTGCCATCATCTTAAAAAGGTTTAGTTCTGAACACATCCGCTGGCGGAGGATTTGTTTTGCTTTCTTTTCTAGGAAACTGTAGCTTAGCAAACTATTAGACGGTCTGACTATTTTTCTTTTCTTTTTCTTTTTTTCTTTTTTTTTAACTTTTTAACTGTTAATCTACGTTTTTTAAAAATAAGTAGATTACCTTTAATTTGTTTGTATGTAATACTCAATAATCACTGCTAGCAATTTAATAACTTTAATAGTAGAAAGCAATCTAACTCTTCTACTGTGTGTCGGTGAGTAAATCCCATACCTAGGAGCTACGATACTTTCAAAAATGCACATCAAAGTAATTGTTTTGCCTGGCGCCAGTACAAATTTCTGCTGGGACCTGCCCCATTTAATATAAATTATATTACCTGTGGAATTTAAGAGGATGTAAGGTGTAGCATGCCCTGCAGACAGGAAATTTAAACTATGGATTGCCTTTTTTTTTCTTTAACTTGGTTTGTTCTGGTAATGTGGAATATTTAGCATCCTTAATTTCTGTTTAATCTTTTTATTGGCATATTTTGAATTTTACACTCTCATGAAAGATAAGTTCAAAAATTCTCTTATGCAAACTTGAGAATGAAAAATATCTAAAGTTAGTGATATTAAGCCTGCTACCTAACCATAATGAAGTGGAGGGGAAATGTCATTATCTGAATGTCTCTATTTTAAAACAAACCAGAAAGAAAAAGAGAAGAAAGATGATGAAGAAACATAGGAACCTGACACAATTGAACCAAATCATCATGCTTCAAGCCTGATGTCATACCTCTGTTTTGTCTATATAGACATGAATGTAGGAATAGAAGGTCCATGAAAGAAATATGGAGACCTAACCTTATATTCATAAATCCATTGAACATAATTTTATACTCCTTATAGGACCAAGATGTTAGTCTTTTTTTTAAATTTTTTCCCCTTCTTTTTAAAGTTTATTTATTTATTTATTTCATGGGGAAGAGGGAAAGACAACAAAGGGTCTTAATGCCTTGATCATCCTCAGCCCTCCCAGACAGCAAGGACAATGGGCACAAATGCCTCAAGTATACAGGTCACCTGAGGAACTGAACCCTTGGTCTCCCATATGGATCCAGCGTCACTTGAGTAGAACATGCCTTTAGACTTTACACATGTGTTAGGAACATATGCCAACCCAATTAAAAAGATGGAGAACTCCGGCCCTCCACATGCATTCAGTCCTCAGGGCTCAGTTCTCCCAAGGACATCCCAAATCCCCATTCAGCCCACATGCTCCTCCAACAGGAGATTGCTGCATTCATATTGGGTGTGGAGAGTGCAGAAAAAATACTTTCACTAGGTTGACAAAATGGTAGTTAAAGTTATTAGCACAAAAAAGGATATATTGAAAAGAGGTGGAGGAAGGAAGGAGAGAAGGTGCACTAGAGAAGGATATTAGAGGAGCTAAGACCAAAGTAATGAAAAGGAGACTTCTCTGTGCTCCAGATGGTTCTCACATTCAGTCATGTTCCGTCATAGTCAATGCTCTACCACAACCAATAAAATGTCTCTTTGACCCTATTCAGTCTTTATCTCTATTTTTTTTTTTTTAGTTTTGTTATAGGGCCTGTGTGCTCACCAGAGAGAGACACAGAGAGAGAGGGAACATGAGAAACCACACCCCATACCCCAGAATTGATGGCCACACCACAATCCCTTCTCCTCTAGTCTCCCAGGGATTGGGGGCATGCTCACATATCCACTCGGTGTTATTTTCAAGCCTTCGGGTCTGATACTCGAACCAGTTACGCGGGATCCAGCCACCTTAACCTCCACATCACCTGCTGACCCATATTTAGTCTTTTGATTTAGTCATCGTCTAACCATCCTCTTAAGACAAGTCTCCATCACCAGGAACAGATGCTTTCTCCAAGTACTTTTCATTTTTGTCCAATAACTCAAATATTCTCTCATAGACTACTATTACAATCATGAACAGTAGTTACCACTGACTAAGGCATTGTGTTAAATCTTTTTATATCTTCCTTAAAAACATTGCATCTTACTTGATCCTCACACCTGTAAGATAGGTACTGTTGTCCCAATTTTATAGATTATGGAGTAAGATGTATTTCTTATTTATTTATTTATTTATTGTTTTCAATTTTTCCAGTACTTGCCAGAGAGAGAGAGAGAAAGTGAGATATCACTGCTCCTGGGAGATGGCCACAGTGCAGTCCCTTTTCCTCCATTCTCCTTTGGGGGTTTTGGGTATGCATGCACACAAACCAGGCATGTTTTTCAAGCTTCTGAGTCCAGGACTCAAACTGTCCAGTCAGCCATATGAGATCCAGCCATCTTAACCTCCACACCACCTGCAGGCTCTGGATATTGTACCACTTTAGCTATGAATATAAATACTATATAGCTGGTGATTCTACATAAGAACTTATTATTTTCCCTTTGCTCTTCCATGAATTTCTGTTGGTTCATTTTCTGTGATCCCTGAATTTTCATGGATATCTTCAGATAGGAACTTTGGGAACTGGATCCTCGGCCACTTTTTACAGCTCCCTCCCTTTTTGCTTTTTAAAAATAGCCCCTTGTGAGTTCTTGGCACTCTGTCCAACCTAAACTGAAATGCACACTTCCATGGTTTTCTTTTGATTTCTTACATGTTTCCTTTTGCCTAAAAAAAAAAAAAAAAAAAAAAAAAAAGGTTAAGTACCCTTTGTTCCAAGGGTTGACTGAATTCAAAGGCTCAAATTCAACTCTTAAATTTTTGACCTGTGTAAACTAAGAAGTAGCAATTCCTGCAGTAGTCACTGAATGTAAGTAGTTAAGAGAGCTAGCCTGCCTTTGACTCCACACTCCACTCTCCCGCATTCCTTCAGCACTCTATCTCCCCACAGGCTGCAGCAATGGTCAACATCCTCCCAACGACCAGCATTAGCAGATAGAGGTTTCATTGGCAGTGCTCAACCTGCCACTGAAGACTGGTCTGCAGCCTCCACTGCTCAGGCCACCGAATATGTGGGAACAACCACTGGGTGGTCTTAAACCTGTTCTTCCATAGACTCTTATACAAAGGGGAAATAAGGTTGGAAAATAAACAAGAGTTTTTAAAAACAAAACAAAAAGAATACAGGTATATGTAGGCTATTTTCTAATCCTAGAAACTTATATATAACTAAATGGAACCTTAACTCTGTATTTTAAAACACTCTATATATACAACTCACTTGGAATACTTTGATGACTTGTATTAGCATTTAAGATACAAGCAAGTTTAAAAGATGCCTCTGGGCTCAAGTGTCTGGTGCAGGAAGGAGCTGGTATTTGTTAGGAAAACATATTCAAAGGCTGGGATAGCAGATGCACCATCTTTATCACTTGACTTTAAAGTTCATTTTTAGATAAAAGGATGGTTTAATAATGGGGCTGGTTGTTTGGGGGATCGGACGTCTAAAAACCATAATATGCCTTCAGCCTTTCCCGGAAGCAGGTGACAGGGTAGTTAGCATCCACATCCTCTGCTTAACAGAGCAGCTTCTCTGCTGGCACATTGCTTGGCAGAGCTCCAAGGAAAGCTGTGATGACAGCGAGATTAGGATGCCGGAAGCAGGGCTGGGTCAAATTCTGTAAACTGTTTCTTCTATTCCCTCAGCATGGTCAATTCCACTAACACTGCTTATTGCTGAAGTCAAATGTCCTGATGACCTCTTGGTTATTTGAATTCCCATCAGTACCAAACTGAATTTCATATGGGACTCCTCTTGGTCTTCCTATCATATTTGAAATGATGGGATCCCTTATACTCTAAGCTCTCCTCCCACCCACAGATATAAGGCATCTGTTTAGAAATAAAAGTATACTATGATATAGGTTCAGTATTGTTAAATCTGCAAGAATTAAGATTGCCACATTTAGCCACATGTTTATTAATAATTTCATGCTTGAAATTATTTGACAAGCGTGGGCAGAGAGGAATGGAGCTATTACAGTGTCATTTGTATAATCAAGTCTGCACTCTATGGGTCTGAGCATATATATACTTGTAGAGAAGGCACGAAGACTGTAGTGTCTGGGTTTGAGACTGGTGATCCCTGATTTAGAACGGTGCTTCTTAATATTGATTACCTATAACTATGCTTTCTTCCTATTCATCTTTCTATTTATATTCTCTTTACAATCCCAAACGCCCAATAGTTTCAATCCTTACCACACTTCACAGAATGATTATTAAGGTGAATGATAAATATTATCATTCTTAGATTTACATGTATTATTTTGGTAAGCTAATCAATGAAAAATGTATTCATAGTAAAGTGAACTTGATACGCTTTTTTATATTCTGGCATTTATTTCTCCATAGGATGTACTACTTTAAACATTTTCAAGCCTGCAAAAATAGGCCAAAAATGTGATTTCGTCTGTTTTAAATTTGCATAAATTAATGAATAAACAAATAAAGGAAAGAATTTTTGAGGGGAGCAGTCTTTATCGTGAACTTCAGCAAAATAAAGAACAAAAGCATTATTATTTTATTATTGCTTTATTATTTATTCCTGCTCTGTCTAGAAGCATTAAAAAATTAGTGTCTGTAGTATCCTGGGTGTCCTAGAGACCTGGGTGCTTTTTATTATTCTGTTACTCTGAATTATCACTTGTGTTGAGCAATATTTCTGTCACCCAGGCAAGCAAATAAACTCTAGGCAATCTCCAGAATTTATAAGAGATTTTCACATCAAAGCTAAAGGAACAACATGAGGTTGTTGACAGATAGCCAACTCTCAGAATGTGTTAGAACATACCGGTTAAAATTCTAGAAGGAATTCTGAAATTGGACTTTCCAGGACTTAATGTCAAGTCTTGGCTCTGTCAGTTATTAATTGGATAAGTCCCTTTTTCTCCCTGGAACAAAACTTCTGCAGGTCTAAAATGTAGATTGCCACAGAATGATAATGTCTAATATATAGGAGACTATGAGAATTAAATGGAGTATAATAGTTTTTAAGATGAGGATACTATAAAATTATATAACTATAGTGTTAAAAAATAAGCTGGTTTGAGGATTACAAAATCCTCTAAAGTCATTTAGCACTTCTGTATTCCTGCTCTGAGTCAAGACCAAATTTAGATTCTTTCATTCAGATAAGTCTATATTGCTTGAAAATACTTTCAGAGAAGGAGATGCTGTAGGATTTTGCTCCACAAGCATAGTTACACTAGACATTAGAAAAACTTAAGTGTTTTCATTAATTCTTTTTCACCACAATTCCACTGTTTTCTATATACTTCCCTATCTAATATTTCTTCTGTTCCTTCTTGCCTTCTGCTATTTGTACTATTTTATAGCATACTATTTTGTGGCAGTTTTCCTTCTCTTCCTTTTCTGTGGTCAACTCCTTCAGTGGCTCTCTCCAGTTTAAACAAACCCCACTTTTCTTCTCCTGTCCGGGGTCCATCATCTGGACTTCTGCACAGGAAGAAGATTCAACAATGGCCTTCAGCTTCTAACTTCAATTCATGCAACCCTTCTGGTAAGGAAACTTTCCTTCATGTTGTCATTGAAGCCCGTTTCCTCTCCTTATTTCTTTAGAATGAGTTTCAAAACAGATGGTTACCATCCTTTAGGTTAGTCCTTCCTAGAGAGCACTTCAAAAACATTATATCACTTTTCAGTCTTTTTTGTCAAGCATGAATTATAGAACTTCCTTTAACTTTTTCTCATAAGGCATATTATTCAACCTTTTAATAAGCAGCCTGGTGTAATTGAAAGAATATGGGCTTTGTAGTTAGACCTGGGCCGAATCTGGCCATGTGACTCATGAGCTATTTGACTCCAGTCACAGCTTCCAGCTTCTCTGAACTTCAGCTTCCTCATCTGTCAGGTGGGGTTAATGGGGCCTATCTCACAGGGTCCTTGTCAGAATTGATGATGCACGTGACATTCCTAATGTGTAATCAACGTTCTCATAAACGCTAGTTGCCCTCCCACTTCCCTCTCTCGTGACCTTTCCTTACATCAAGTTGTTGTTTCCCAGTTGCTATGGAGCCTAGCACTTAATGTGGTGTGAGAATTTGAATTAATTCTCTTTCTCTATCCCTTCAAAACATGTCTTTTAAAAACTTTTCTGTTAGAGTGTTTCGTCACCAGATCTCTGAGGTCTCCTTGTCATTTTCCATGTACCTGCCTTGATGTTATGTCCATAGGGACAAGCTACTACCAAAAACCAGCTCCAAGAAGAGAACATCCAGGGGAAACAATATCAAAAGGAGTCACTTAATTAGCATTGTAGAAGTCCAGGACAGCTCTTGACCTCATTTCCATTGTGAGGAACTTCCTGGGTTACCTCTATGAGGCTTACGTGTGGCTGTCTCCAATACAGGGACCCATCAGGAGTTTCCCAGGTCATTTCAACACTGAGTTACTCATTCTCAGCTTTCTAACTCAGGTCTCCATTGTGGGATGTAGGCTCAGTGCTACTCTCTATGGCATTCTTGTGCATTACTGTAGGCAAGCACAGAACTATGCCTGGTGGGATAGCTTAGAGAGAAGAGGAGGCCGAACTTCAAGCACCCTGTACAGGGACTGACTTCTTTTCAGAAAAGACAGTATTGGCTCTGGTGTGTTTCATTTCATAAAACAGATGATGCTCAGAAAGTGTCCATTGTCTCTATCGCTTTGGCCTCATCTAATATCGACCTTCCCTTTTCATTGTATTGCCTTCCCCTTTTCTTAAGTGTGTTATCCTCTATGCATTTTGTAAATAATATTTTATTCTCTACTTCAGATTGGCTCCAATTACTTCTACTTATCCTAGCTGTTTCTTTGGAGTACCTTTGAAGATCTTCCTTGACTTACATTTTTTTTGTGGGGTTACTCTTTGAGATTAAGCTTTGAGTATTTGAGGGATTAAGCTAAATAGATTTTTGTGAAAAATCGTAACATTCTATTAACAGGTTCTTATTTATAGCAAATTGACAGAAACAAAATAGTTAATTTGTGTCATGTTGCTTCCCCTTCTCTACCACACATCCAGAGAAGACTTAAATGAGCATCTGAGTGACCTAAACTGAGGTCATGGGAAGAGAAAGAGCGGGAGTGACCAAGAGACTTAGATAATGCACGCACACAAAAAGTGAGAGTTCAGTAGCTCTAAGAGGACTGTGGTGCTGTCTTCCTTAACAGGGAAGATTATTTGATACTAAGTTCACAACCTTTAGACAAAACTCACACAGAACAATGAGAGAGTGTAGTGGACAATGACACGTTCCAGGGCTTAACCAAATCAGTTCTGCTGGTTAGTGAAGCTGTAAGTTTTAGCCGGCCTCTTCTCATGTCCAAAAACTGATTCTTAACCATCTCAAGGAGGTAGAAGGGTACCTCAATGCAAAAAAAAAAAAAAAAAAAAAAAGAAAAAAAAAATTAGAAGCATAAAAAGAAATGAAATTGAAAAATATAAAACTCGAAGATAAGCTAGGGGGAAAATGGTTTGACAGCCTGATGTACCAGACTACAGATGGGACTCTTGATGGACACTCTTTGGAATGTCATTATTGTATTTACCTTGTCTGCATTTTTCTTCATTTATTTCTAATGTGCCTGTTAATACAGTGCCTCCCTGGGAATATAAAAATAAAACAACTGAGTTCTGTAAATAGAAAAGCCTAATAAATATTCATATAACTCCAGCTTGAAGCATTACTTTATGCTCTGTAAATCACCAGAAACATGTGACAGGAACCACTTTTGATCTGTCTTAGGATGTGCAGGATACCCTAAGCAGGTCTTCCTATTTATTACTTCTTTAATTATATATATATATATGGTTATCAGAAAATTATGACACATTTTTGCATGACCTAATGTATTGTTTTCTTCTTTTTCTTCATTGACTTTGAGATAACTAATATCCAGAATAGTTCTTTGGTGCAGAAATAGTGATGAAGTGTTGAGTCTGAGAAAATAATGGGGAACAAGAGTTGGGATGTCTTAGTAGAAGACTGAGGTACAGGTGCAGAGAAAATAGAGCAATACATGGGAAGAGAAGGCTGGTGGCAGGTAGATCTCTATTCAGATCTCGAGCACTTGTAGGGCTCATGGGGAGGTGGCCAGCAGAGGCAGCTTTATAGAGAGAGATAATAAAATCTGGCTTGATGTGTTTGCTTTAGATAGCAGTGACATATCTGGTTCATATATTTTGTAGACTTTGAGAAGTATGGAACTGAAGAAAGGATGAAAAGTCAAGGCTAGAGATAGGTCTCTGGGACTCAACTGAGTATGGGTGCTAGTTGGATCCCTGTAGGGGCACTAAGGGAGTAAGTAGAAAAGGAATAAAAGAGCAAAGAGCCCCAGGACGGAAGTGGGAGCAGTCACAAGAAGAGAGAGCAGACAGACCTGTCTGAGGAGCTCCTATAATGAGGCCCTGGGAATGTTGAGAAGCCCGTGGTGATGTAGGTGTCATGAAGCTCCTGAACTGGGAAGCCACTGAGGAGTCAGTAAGGAGCCATGGTGTTTGGTGACACACATAAAAGCACAGAATGGAAGAAAAGGCTACAGTGAGGGAAAACTGGAGTGGAGTCTAGGTCTGATTGTCTTGTTTTCTCCCTGGTGTCTAGCACAATGCGTTGTGAGATAGCACTTGTTTTTGTTTGTTGGTTTGGTTTGGTTTTTAGATTGCTAGAGGGTATGTGTTCGACAGAGAGAGAGAGAGAGAGAGAGAGAGAGAGAGAGAGAGAAAGAGAGAGAGAGAGAGAGAAAGAGAGAGAGAGAGAGGAAGTACTCCCTGTGGAGTGGAGCGTGGTCATCCTGCAATTCTTTATCGTTATGTTTCCATCCCATCAGGATTTTGTACATGCATTCATGCACACACACTCAGTGTATATTTTAATTCACTAGGGCAAGGATTCAAATTGTGGTTGGCCATGTGAAATCCAGCTCCCTGCACACACAGCTTAATCACTGCACAAGGGGGCCAGTCCTGAGTGAATAAGGGAGTAAATGAATGGATCGAGTATATAAGTAGCGATAGGTATTCATGGATTTTTTTTTTCATAAATGAGAGGATAATAACAAAGTATTAAAGAATGACTATACACAATGCTGAAAGGCCTAACATGTCAAACAGGCAGAGGAGAAAGGGAATTGAGAAGAAAAAGGGAGACAGCCTAGGCAGGGGATAGCAAGAAGATAGCAGGGCGTGAAGAAGCCCAGAGGTTCTTTGCAGTGTGCAGTCATGGAGGTAAACAACCTAAATTTGTGGGTTTGGCCTTTAATTTGTTTAGATTTCTAGTTGCTTCTTAGACATTTGTTTTAGCTCTGTGATGGAAATTAAGCTTCTTGGCAAAGATGAGAACTACTTTTGTGTATCTGTTTGGTACCTAAATATAGTTCTAAAAGCATTTAGTCTATGTTTAATGACAGTGAGAGAAAGTTTTCATTAATTTCTAAAAATGACTAATTATCCATAAATTTACTCAGGGAAAACCCTGTTTTGATAAATCAAGCTAAAATATTTCTTCTCCACTTAGAGAAAACTTTTAAACTTAAATTTTCGGAATAATTCATCCAAATTCCTATCTCCTAGAGTTTCTAGGTGTGTCGCTTGTGAAATATCCTTCCAAGTCAACTCTAAATGTACTTCCCAGTCTTAGAAAAATGAAGAGATGGGGCTCTCAGAGTTGAAATGTGTCTCCCTCTATTCTCTCACTCCTTGTTTTGTTTTGTTTCATTTTCATAAGACTATTTGTCAGTACTTGCAGATGAATTAAAAGCAGTATCTTTTTGGAGAATAATCACACATTTAATTTTGTGATGTTATTGAGTGAAATGTACTCATGAGAAACATATAACTTGGTGGGGAAAGCTCATTAATTTTGAACCTGGGAAATACTTCAGTCATTAGTCTACCTGATCATCTTTATCTGGACACTTGGAAAACTTCAACTTTTTAATTTTTAACCAATATGTAAACAATTTGAAAAGAATAAAAAAAAAGCGTCCTTGAAAACATCAAAAATACAAGTTTTACCTTTTTATATCTTAAAAACATCTGGACACATTTTTCTTCAACTCTTAAGAAAAGAAACAGAATTCACCTTTTCGGTGAAGATCCAGAGGAGAGCCTTAACCAATTTCAGGAGGCTCAAGGCTCTGAAAATAACCTCAGGTGATCTCTGTGTATAACTTTCTTATATTCTGTTATGAAGGCTCCTCCCATAAACACTATGGAGAAAGAGAGTTGAAGAGGTAGTAAAGGTACTTATGTTATAAATATATAAGGGTGAATTTGCTTCTATTTTTGACAGCAAATCCAGTATTTTTTTTAGAGGTTTTGGCTATAGGGCTCGTGTGCTCACCAGAAAGAGAGAGACAGAGAGGTAGAAATAGAGAAATCACCCCCCCGGCGGGGATGGCCACACCGAAATCCCTTCTCCTCCATTCTCCTCTCAGAATCTTGGGCACGCATGCACACGCGCCTGGCATGAGTTTAAGCCACAGGATCCGGGACTCGAACTGTGGTCGACTACGTGGGAGTTCAGTGACATAGCCATTATGCTAACTGCTGGTCCCCCAAGGAAATCAAATACTCAAGAGTGAGGTCAGTGATACTTAGAGCCAGATACCAGTATTTTAATCATAATTTTCAAGGCACCTTGAAATGTACATATATGTAAAGGATTCTGCAGGTGGGAAGAGGTACGCTCTGGTATGTCTCTTAACAGAATGAAAAAGAAAATGGAGGGCCAGACAGTGGAGTAGTAGTAACACAAAACTCCACAATGCTGGACACACATGGGAAAGTCCTGTGTTTGTATTCCAGGGCCTCCCTGTACACACACAGAACATGCGTGTGTATGCTTGGGACCTGGGCTAGCTAAAGCTGGGGGAGGATTATGGTGTGAGGACCCCGTGGGGAGTACCTCCCTCTCTCTTTCTCATAGCAGAAATAAATAAACCTTTCCAAAAAAGAAAAAGAAAAGACACAGTCTTCTTTTATCTTACAGTATTTTCCCACAGAAGATGTCCAAATGCCTGATAAGAATGTTTTCAGACCTCACCGATCTTACAGCCACATTCCTTTGGAAACATTATGCTGCATAGACTTGCTAAGTCCTCAGAAGCAAAGATACACTGGTGCCCTGAAAGAACAAGTCAGCTTTTATTACGCACCTCAATATAGACATTAGGAATGTTGGTATATTTGTTAAATAATACATAAGACAGTATCACTAATGAAAATAGAGCACTAGCTCATGAACTTCTGGCTCAAAAGAAAGCAAATTAGGTAAGATATTTAATAAAAAGATGGTAGCAGTTCTCATGGACTACCCAACACATGCTGCTTCACTTTCCCATTTCTGCTCTCATCTGATTTTCCTAAGAATGAGTGACTACAGAGGGACCTTGAGCAGGGTTGCAGAAGGCGGGCACCTATAGCCGTGAATCCTAAGTATTGGGAGCAATAGTGGATAAGCTGGCAGTTAAGGAAATGTTTCAGTAATAAGGCTAGGGGTCACCAGAGCAGATTTTTGCAGGCAAAATAGAATTAAAGAAGCAACAGCTAAACATTATTTCAAAGACTGATGCAATAATTCTTAAACATTTGTGTAAATCTGTTTTTTTTTCTGAACCCTGCAACACACAAAAAAAAAGTGTGTGGAAAGGTATAGCATGTTTTACTACTTGCCATGAAAACGTATGAACTCATTGACACCGCTGAAAGACATGCTGGAGTCAGATGGTAGATTCGTGTGTAAAAATGGCAAAATACAACAAATAAAGGTTTCCTAGGTGGTGTTCAGATCTGCTATACAGTCATTCTGTTTTTCCCCAATCCAGAGAGGATTCGAGGGTACAAAGAATACAATGGACTTCAGGCAAGCAATTCTCAGTGACCAAAGATGGACTCTGAGATTCATGACATTTAGTAATTTGCCCGGTTTTCTCAGGAACAAAGTTGAATTCTGGCTCCCGAAGCTGATGTCTGAGAGAAAACAGTGGCTAAAGTGAACCAACACTTTGCCAGTAGTCACATCCCAGTGTAACTTGTTTTTTTTTTTTCCTATTTGGTTTACACAGTAACTCTCTTAAAGAGACTAAGCCACTTTTTCTGGTTTCTTTGTGAAAATAGCCATCAAACGAGAGATGAGCCCTTGGTAGAAGTTGAAAGGGGAGTTAACGTGTAGTATGAGGATATGCACAGGAAACGCGTGCCTCTAGACAGTAATACAGCTTCAGGAAAAATCTCCAAACCCAAGCAAAATATTTCCTGGATTCCCAAATTTAGAGACTGTGAATTTGAGGGTTTTCCAAGTCCTCAAAAACATCAAGGGCCCACTAAAATATAATGGAAAGCTCTAGAGGAAAGAGAAAAAGACAAGGAAAATGTAATAGATTTGTCTAAAATGTGTATTTTAGACCCTGTTCTCCTAGTACTAGCCAGACATCCTTGAGCAACTTATTTGTGTGACCATTTCTTTAGTTTCTCCAGTTAGAAATGAGGTGAAACTATTTCCACTCATTAGTAGGCCCCAAAGAAGGGTAGCATACTCCTTTTGTTTATTTAACTGGTAACCTTGGACCCAGTGAAGTAAAAGAGAAGCAAACATTCCCTATGATCATTCTTTTTTTCCTAAAGTTTATTTCTCTCTTCCATAAGAAAGAGAGAGAGAGAGAGAGAGAAAGAGAGAGACAGGGACAGAGAGAAAGGCAGAGACAGAGGCACTTATACCAGGGTCTTCACATCACTGTCCATCCCTGGTCTCAGCCAGCCTGGATCACCAGCATACCTGGCATGTACAGGGAGACTTTAGGAGGTGATACAAGACCTTCCCATGGGGGCCCAGCACCTTAGAACATTGTGTTTCACTGTGCTGCCATAGCTGGTCCTCTGTGACAATTCTTTCCTTTTCTTTTTTGAATTAATTAATCTATTTCTTTGTTGTGATTTTTGGGCTGCCAGGCCAAGGCTTAAACCACTGTCAGTCCAGCACCTCAGACATCATGCCAACTGGTCCAACCTCTCTATGATCATTCTTTTTTTAAATAATTATTTTATTTAACTTTATTATTATTATTTAATTTGACCAGAGAAAGACAGAGAGAGACAGAGAGAGAGAGAATATGAGAAAGCAAGCTGGCAGGTCCAAGACTCTAACTGCAGTCAGCCATGTAAGAGTCCAGTGTCTTTAACCACCATGATACCTACTGGCCTCTCTATGATCATTCTTAAAGGTGGCTTCTCAGAGAATAAAAGGACAAGGTTCTCGGTCCTTTACTTCCAAAGCAAAGCAGTTCTGTTTTTGTCTTTTATCTAAAATGATGTTCTGAAGGCAATGGAGTGGGGAAGACAGTGGATGGAAACTTTTAAGGAGGGTCTGGGGAAGTGGAAGGGTTCTCAATTGAAGGAGCACTTATCACTCACTATGGACTTCTCCTATTACGTTCAGGCCACAGCCAGTTCTCTGGGCTTTCAGGAAATAAGCTGGTACAGCAGTAGGCTACTCTTGCCAGCTCTAGCATTGGGCCACTGGTGTCGGCGCCGTCTCTTTGCCGAGACGGCACGACACACGGTTCTTCCTCCCGCAGTCTTTATTCACAGGTTTCAGCTTTCTTCAGCCAGCTAGCTTCTTCCCCTCTTTACCAGCTAGCTTCTCTCTTCCTCAGCTAGCTTCTCTCGCAGCTTCCTTCAGCCAGCTAGCTTCTCCCCTACTTCTTCTTTCTCCCCGTATATATAGGGTTCTCCCGGCGGCCCCACTCGCAAGTTCCTTCACCTGTGTGAGGCAAGTCCTGATTGGCTGTAGAAGGAGTTGTTTGTACACGCCTCCCTATGCAGCCAGCAGCGCCATCTTGGCTCGGCGGCCAACGGCAGCGGCCAACACACTGGAACAAAATCTAGTATGTTGCTGAAAGTCAAACAGCCTCCTGGCTTGTTTGGTGAATAACCTAATTGCTTGTAAGTTCCTGTACCCAGTGGGAACCCAAGACTCTGTGGTAGGACACCACTCTGAGTGACATTTAATAGCTTCAAATGGGAGTTCTACAGTTTGATCAGACATGCTACACCTCACCACCCTATGAAATCATCCTCTGAACTCACCCTGAGCCTGCCTTGGAAGGATATTACTTAATACTAACTTGAATTCCTCTTGCGGTTATTAAGGTCCATTTGCCCTGGTTTATTCAGGCAATGGAAGCTTTATGCACTTACTGCTCTCCTTAAGTTATTGAAGTTCATTTTTACTTTTTTTAAATTTCTTTTAAATAAATTTTTTATTTAACTCTATTTGTTTGCTTATTTATTTATTTATTTCAATTTGACCAGAGAGGGACAGAGTGAGAGTGAGAGAGAAAGAGAGAGAGAATGAAACAGTGAGAAAGTAAGTCACAAGGTCTGGGACTCGAACCATGTTTGGCCATGTGGGAGCCCAACACCCTTAACCACCATGCCACCTGCTGGCCCCTGAAGTTTATTTTTAAATGAACCAACTTCACATTAAACCACAACATTATTTTAATAGTTCCTTCCTTGACTTGCTTCTAATCCCATTGTTCTTATGCAGTATCTGAACACAGTCTCCAATTTCTCCAATATGTTTACTTCTAGGATATAAATTGCATGGAAGATATATGTTCAAATTTTGTAAATGTCCTGGAGTTCCAAGTCATTACTTACCCTCCTACCACCACCACCACCACCACACACATACACTAACACACACACACACACACACACACACACACACGTATCCCTGAAGTCACTCTCAATAGCTGTAATTGTGAAGTCTTCGGCAGAGGGCGGTTGGCTTTGGATTAGGATAGAGTATATGTTATGTATTTCATACATACAGGCCTATAGTTTATTTTCCCTTTCCTTCTTTCCTCCAGTTCTGTGCAGGTCTTTCAGAATATGTCTTCCCATTTTCTTCCATGTCTCTTCTACCATTTCGTCATATTTCTAGAGTGACCCTGGTCATAAACATATCAGAGAAGAGAGAAACCATATGTTTTGAGGTAAAATTTAACAGAATAAAGAAAGAATGCCATTAATCTCCAGCTCTTGAAAATGCCCAGAAGCTTCCATTTAGACCCTCCTTAAAAGTTTCCATCCACTGTCTTTTATTAAACTCTGGTATTCCTCAAATGTCAAAGTCCAAGATGAATTTTAAAAATATTCCTTATAAACGTTTGTTTACTCCTTTTAATTAATTACAAATAGCTCCAAAGTATTTTCCTACAATTTCTGTGGTAAATATGCTTTATTTTATGGTACAAGCTTTTGTCACCTAGCTTGGGGATTGAACTACTGTTTATACCTTTTGTTCACTTTAGATAAAACATGAAATGACACCCAAACCAACTTATGGACTGTGTCTATTCCAATATCCATTTGATTGGCCTGAACAGGAGGATATGTTCTCCTGGTTTGTAAAATATATAGCTAAGAAAACATTGTAGGCATTGCAAGGAAATTTCATGTGTACCCTGACTGGCAATTTAGGTGCTGGATTACAGGACTGCTGACCAGCAGTGGGATGCTGGAGCTATCTTCATCAACCTGTTTTGCTCTGTAGCCCCTCGTGCTTTGTGAAGGCTCCTTTATTTGTCTTTGTGTCTAACACAGGGCTTCAAACATGGTAGGCACTTAGTAGTTGCTTCCTGAACTGAATTTAACCTGAGGCTAATTCATGGTTCTTCACTATAAATTTGAAATAAAAAATAAAATACAATGAATTGAAAAGCATTATGCAGTCCTCAGGTTAAATCATGTCAAGTCATCATTAAATTTCCCATAATCTCTCAGGTCTTCAAGTGAGGATGCACATCTCAGGGACTTTTTCAGTTGTGTGCACTGAGATATGAATGTGTGTGTGTCTCCACATATAGGTCCTTACACAGCAGAAGGAAGGAAGTTGTGAAAGGGGAGAAAATAGAGCTATTGACTGAGGAGCCATAAAGCTGTTTTTAGAATGACTGCTTCTGTTGTATTGGGGAATGCTTCCTTTGAGAAGGGGTATATTATGCATCCTCTTTCCGTTAAATCTATTTTGGGAAGAAATTACAGCGGATAATATATTACCAACTCCCAGGGACCCCTAATCAACGCAGCCTCTATTCTCATTACACACCTGCTTACAGCAAAACAAATTATTCTGTCCTCAGAAATACCGACTCAAGGCACTCAGATCTCCACTAAATCACTATATTTATTAGGGAAGCATTGTAAAGTGTTAACTCCACCCCTAAAAGCAGTGAGGGAGAGCCAACAACAGTGGTGTCTGTGGTCGGAGCATTCAATCAGTTTCAACAGGGGCAAAGTCTTGGAATTGTTTTCAAAACAGTGTGGGACTTCCTACTCCTGGTGAAGATTTATCTGCATTTGGCAACCACTCCAGTTACTGTGGAACAAGAAGTTTACTTCTGAATAGTTTTACAAATTATGTGTTTAACTTCCTCTCTATAGAATTAATTCATGGTGGGGGGGGGGGCACGGGTAAGATGGGTGGAGCAGAGGCTTTCAAGGCAGGTCACAAATTTGTGCTTTAAAGTGATAGCAATTCCCCACCCTCCCCACCTCCATGCGCAGCAGTGGTAAAGTTCCGTTCCCCCTGAATGCAGTTTGCATCTTGTGTGTACATTGATTTAAGCATTAAAATAAAACAACTTCGATGTTTCGCAATAAAAAGTTGTTTAATCATTAAACAACCGCCATTTTCTTTCGCTCTTTAAACCTGCATTCAATCAGCATGGATGCTGGTTTACAGTCTAGTTAACTGCAGAGATCACAAAGGGAAGGTTAGCAGGATCACCAGCAGCAGCAGGAAGCTCTGAAACGCCCCCTTTGTCCCATGAAACATTCCACTAGACTCCTTCAGCTGTCTCCCAACACAGACTGGGCTCTGTGAGAGGTATGTGGAGAGGAAAATGCAACCTCCGATTGCAGAAGGCGCCCCCATTCTGATCATTGTTAACTGTGCAATAATTAAGGGTCTTTTTGCCACTTCAGTGTAACATGAGGAGGATGTGTTATTACAGAGGCCTAGCGAGTGGTGTGGATGTCACTCTTGGGTAAGCAAGGAGGAGTTGCAGTGTTTTATGGTCTTCTTTTAACACATGGGAGTTTTATCACTTATTTTAAAAGCACACCTTAATACCATTTTCAACCAGCCTGAATAGTTTTTTTTATTTTTCCCACAAACTGACTCTTTTCTTCTCAGAATAGGATGGTCACAGGTGCCTATTAATTGCTATACTTGTAGGAACTGAATTTATTCCCTTCATGGCAGGAAAAACCAAGGGTGTTTCCTGAAATGTAATCCTTACCATCCGTGGCCATGCCAGGCTCTTGGAAAGGATCGCGCGACCTGCTGAACAATGAATTGCTGCCTTACCACAGGCTGTGCCTTTTGATTCCTTGTTCTGGCCTCTGCCGGGTGTTCATTTTGCTGCCAAATATAGGGACCACACTGAAAAAGACAGCCCTCCACTTTTCAATAGCGGGGTTGCAGACAACCTTGGTCGTTAGTTCAGTTTTGAAGAAGACAGTGCCAAATAGTTCTTTACGTTCTAAGGAATTACAGAATATGGCAGTCATCTCCATTCGAGATGGAGAAATGAAAGTGCAGAGCATTCAAGAGAAGCACAAGATCTCATAGCTAGTTGTAACAGAAAACAGAACCCAGAATCTTGACTTACAGTTCATTGTGGTTTTGGATATCCAAGCATTTTTACTGGGCTAATATAATTTCTCCTGACTTGCTCTTTGTCCTCATGTGAAATAAAGGTTTATTGGTCTTCACTCATTATATAAGTGTGTGTATGTGTGTGTGTGTGCTTGTGTGTGTAATTCTTTTCTTTTCTTTTCTTTTTTTTTTTTTTTTTTTTGAGAGGTTTTTCGCTATAGGGCGCGTGCGCTCGCCGGACAGACAGAGAGAGACATAGAGACAGAAAACGAGAAATCACCCCCCAGGGGGGATGGTCACACCGCAATCCCTTCTCCTCCATTCTCCTCTCGGGATCCTGGGCACGCACGCACACGCGCCCAGCGTGAGTTGTAAGCCACCAGGTCCGGGACTCGAACCGCGGTTGACTACGTGGGAGTCCAGCGACATAGCCATTACGCTAACTGCTGGTTCCCATGTGTAATTCTTTAACTACATATCTATATAGTATATATATTATATTCGAGGTATACTAAAAAGGTTCATGGAAAATACGTATTATGAAAATACGTATATGAATTATGATTTCATATTTTTTTGCATCAAAATAAACTTATACTTTTAACTCCATTTTCCACAACCCTTTTGAGGTCCCCTTCATAACAGCTCTCCACTCACCAGCTCTGACTTTCTTTAAACTAAAAATTCCAATTCTTTTTACCAATCTTGGGATTTCTATTTTCTATTCTTTTTTTATCATTTTTAACTTGATCTGTGCACAGTAAACTTTTAGAATTGGAAACAAAATATTCAGGGAATTGGCTAAGTTTTACACAGGTATTTGGATACCATGCAGACAAGTCCTCCATTTCTCTGTGCTCAAATCTACTTCCTAGATAAATACTTGGGATTGTTCTTTGGTCAAAGTTTGTTGAGCCATTTCTCTCAATCACAAGATTTCCTCACATTTTTCTGCTCTATATTTTGGTGTCACATCCTTAGCACACTTGGGTTTTTGAAGTGGTGTTTTGTTTTGCTTGCTCATGGTGCATCATGATCATAAAATTTATATAACTTCCATCTTTGTAAGATGAAGAGAACATACTGCAAATTTTAAAGACTCACCCTTGTTTAAAAAGACTAGAAAGTACATTTATTAGTGTGATTTTCACAAAGAGAAGCATATTTACCAAACTAATTTATATAGATAAATAACAAGATAAACCTTGCATCAGTTCTACAGTGCCTCACATCAAACATTTCAATGGATACCCATCTCTGCTCAATTTTAAACTAAATCTGACAGAAAATATCTTTACATGTGTATGTTAAAGAAGATAGTCAAGGGGCAGTTCTGTAGTATATCAGTTACGTACTGTGCACCGGGAGTTGGATCTCACACGGCCAACTGTGTCTGAATCCTGGCCCTGGCAGTTTGAAAAACATGCTGGGTACATGTGCCTGGTACCGACCCCCAAACCTGACAGATGAAGAAATGGAGGAGAAGAGATTGTGGCATGACCACATTCCTTGGAGGGCTTCTCTCGTGTATATATGTGCCCTGCAGTGAAATAAATAAATAAATAAAGATATTTAGTCAACTCGCTAAAGAAAAACAATAGGTTAAACTGTTTGCTTTCACTCAAATAAAATCACTAATGAATTGAATGAAATGTCCAAATGCGTCAAAACATAGGGGGTTTTAACTACCAGGCAAATTAGGTATGGGATCTGTGGCAGGGAATGGTAGGTTGTTCTTGCATGGTAATAAGAACGGTAAGGAAAGGAAGAACCATGAAAGCTGGAAAAGGATGAGCAAAGAGAGGAGAGAGATGATACACTCAAGAAAACCCGAATCAACAAAGACCGTCTTTAGCGTAAAACACACTGTAAACCTTAATGTAGTTGAATGCTTATAAGAGGATATGCTTTCAATGACTCTTTTGTTTCTTTACTTACATACTATAGTGAACAAAATGCTTCTTCCTGTGAGTTGGACAGTAGGAAGTAATTTATCTTTAACCTTGTTTGGTTTGTAAATAAAACTACAGAAAGGGTCTGTTGTTGAACTGTGGATAGGCAGCCTCCATGTGCCCCCTTCACCCTTTGAGGCAGGTTAAAGGGTATGGCAATGACTACCACCTTCATCCTTTAGAAACTGTTTACAAAAGATTGGAAAATGTGCCCAAGGTCTATACCTGCCCCTCTGTGGAGCTGCTCCAGCTAAAGTAGGTTGGCGAGCCCACCTGGATTTAAAGGGAAGAGAAGAGAAAGCTTGGGGTGAGCCAGGTACATTTTGACATAAGCTTTTTGCCTTCTTCTACTGAATTTTTAATTTCCATGAAACTTAGTAGGAAAATAGACACTGACATTTTCTCTTTTTGTCTGCTGCTTTGCAGCTATTGGGATTCTGTGCCTTGGGATAATGAAGCAGGCTGTCATTTCCTCCCCCCAAATAATACATTACAAAGTGGAAATGCAAATTTCCTGTGCAAGCTCTAAGTAGCAGGTGGTATTTCCTTAATATATTGTTTTTGACCTTTGGGGAAATTGGTATTATGAGCTGACTTTTGGAAAATTAAAATAGCATCAAGGTCTTACATTTTAAATAATGTAATTAGCATCTTAATTTTAAAAACTAGACTGGAGTAGACAACAGAAAAAAGCACACATATTTTGCTTTGATGTATTATTTTAAGTTTTGCAATTTCAGGGAGGACAAGAAAAGAGATAGGTTTAGATGAATTTTCTAATTCACTAGGAATAAAAACAAGAAGAAAGGAAAAAAAAATACATACTTTAAAGTTTTACTTTAAACCTTTGCTGTTAACTAAATACTTTACTATGTTCTGTTATACAAAGAGTTAAGTATAGGGGTGTTCATATGGCAAATCTGAGTTGAGCTAAAGGTAAAGACATCTGTATTTTTCATTCATTTGCTCAGCAGCACTAAATTTCAAGCTTGTTTTTTGTTCAGCATCAAAGAAAAGGTTATGTTTTATGGTTATTGGATTTTTTTTAACCCACATATTTCATGAAAGGGTCTCAAGTCACTGGGTCTTTATATTCTTTTCAGTTATTTTTCTGCCCACAGCCCTTCTGCATGCCATCTTGTTGAATAGGGAAAACATAGTTTTATTCTTTTTCTCTTCCTTTGAAGAAAAAAAATTTGAGAGGTTGAAATACCATTCACATTTTGGAATTTCCTTCTTTACTTTCTCCCCAAATCATCATCTCACAGCTATGTAAAGCAATCTAATGTTGAAAGACTTAAGAGATCCTTGCTCCTATAAATATCCTTTGTATGATTATAACTCAGCTTATCATGAGGAATAAGAAAAGAACCCAAGAGTCACTAAGTTTATAGCTATGTATATATGTATGTGTGTGTAATATGTGTGCGTGGATATATATCCAAACATGTCCAAATGCACAAAGTATTTTCAATATACAAGCTGATGATTAAGCATCTATTTCATTTTCTTCCTCTACAAATTCCGAGTGTGTGGACATGTTAATGGATAGGGAAGAGATTGACATAGTCAATTAAAGGCTGAAATATTTACTAAATTCAAGAAATTGAAGGGTGTTTTTAAATATTTAAACTTGAATAGTTGAAACTATTGGGTTGTTGGAAAAGTCATGATGTAGTTTTCTGTTTTTCTATACAAAAATGTGTCATGAATTGGGACCAGCAGTTAGCATAATGGCTATGTCGCCGAACTCCATGTAGTACTACTTTGTAGTCAACCGCGGTTCGAGTCCTGGACCTGGTGCCTTAAACTCATGCTAGGTGCATGTGCATGCGTGCCCAAGATCCCTAGAGAAGAATAGAGGAGGAGGGATTGCGGCATGGCCATCCCCCCTGGGGGGTGACTTCTCACTTTTTAATCTCTCGGTCTCTCTCTTTCTGGCAAGCACATGTGACCTATAGCAAAAAAAAAAAAAAAAAAAAAAAGCGTCATGAATTTTCCGATGACCCAATATTTAAACTTGGATAAACTATTGAACTTGGATAGTTTAGTTATCTTTATTACCCATTTTGTAACATAGATTTGACTTCCAAGTCTAGTTTTCAAGCTCAAGAAATCTTTTTTTTTTTTTTTTTTCAAGAGATAGGGCACGTGTGCTTGCCAGGGAGACAGAGAGACAGAAAGTGAGAAATCACTCCTCCGGGGGGATGGCCATGCTGCAATCCCTTCTCCATTCCTCCATTCTCCTCTTGGGATTTTGGGCATATACACACATGTACCTGGCATGAGTTTTAAGCAGCCAGGTCCAGG
Organism: Tupaia tana; assembly: GCA_026018925.1. Classification (NCBI taxonomy): domain Eukaryota; kingdom Metazoa; phylum Chordata; class Mammalia; order Scandentia; family Tupaiidae; genus Tupaia; species Tupaia tana. Next base: position 170,637,504 of record JAKSZU010000006.1, read on the forward strand.
ACTTGAACTGCGGTGGATTATGTGGGAGTCCAGTGATGTAACCATTACCCATCTGCTGGTTCCTCAAGCTCAAGAAATCTACATTATCATCCTTAGAGTTTTAAAGCAAGGTAGTTAAGGTTCATTTAAGGTTCATGTTAATTGTCATTGCACCTCTTCTGACCAAAAGAAAAATGTGACATCTAGGTTCAAATCCTGGTATTTTAAATGCTGGTCTACTGCCCTTTTTTGGAAGCACTCTACCTGCCAGGAATTATGAATGCATATCAGCCAGTCCTTGGCGTATGGAAGGCTTTCCAATGAGTGACTATTGAATGATCAAAAAATGAATGAATAAACAAGCTCAACAGATAGTTATAAGGGTACATGGAATTCAGCCAATCTTGCTTTGGGTGTAGTATGGAATATAGGAGTGAATGTATTCAACACCAGCTGGTGTCCTGTCTCTTCTTGAAAGGTACTACAAACATTAAAGTGCCTTTTTTTGATTGTCAGCTACTTTCTTTTAAATTAAACAAATTTGTGCAGCTACAGGAATCTCTAGGCATTGTGACAAGGCTGCTGTCTTCAAAAATTCATGTTCAAGTCAAAACCTAAAGCTTATCTCTCAAAAGGGTTAAAAGCAACTGCTGTGACAACTACATCCAATGAACTATTCCTTGCCACAGCCATTCAGAACGTTAGTGATTTGGGAATCCTTGGCACAAACCATAGACACCAACTTACTTTTATCACCATACCTCTGTTGGTACACACTAAGTCTAGTCTTGGGCTGTGACAGAGGAATATTCTTCCTCACTTGGAGAAATTTGGGCTAGGATATTTGGGGGACAATTGCATTCCTACAGAGTTCTTATCATTACATCTCTCTAGAGTAATGTGGAGGTAAAATATGATCTTTGAGACAGACAGGCAAAGGTTGAATGTTGGCTTCATCCATTACCAGCTGTGTGGGTAACCTTGAGAAGTGGCAGGGCCCCATAAACATAGTGATACACAGGACAGGCCTTTGCAGAGCTCTGTGAAAGTTTTTATTTTCACGCCAAAGATTCCATACACCTGACCAGACACAACTCTAGCCTAGATGATTTTTAAATCTTAAAATCTCCTTAATATCAATCCTTTAAGTTTATGTGAAATTGCAAAGTGACCCTTTAATTTATCCTGTCTAAATAATCTCAACAATCTGCAAAGTAGACTGAATGTCTCATGAAATCTATTTTGTAAAAACATTTCACTTACTGAATAATCCATAGGGTTAATCAGAGGTATTAATGCTAAGGGATAAAAAGATTTTAAGCCCAGCCTCTGCAGTACAGTCAGCACTGCAGTATACTGCACTGCTGAAAGCCACATGGTGATTGTGGTTCAAATCTCTGGCCCAGTCCGTCTAAAAATACACACCCAGGCACAGGTGCCTGAGATCCTGATAAGCTGAAGGACTGGAGAAAGGGGATTGCAGAATGACCAGGCCCTGTAGAGAGTGCCACAGTATTGTCTCTCTTCTGAAAAACATAGGAGTCTCTGTCAACTGTTTGACAGTACTGTCACTGGACAGTAGTCTTCAGAGAAGGGAATTCTCACATCTTTTTTAAAAGAGCCATCTAAAGAAAATATGGTCTGAGTGCTCTATTTCAGATATAAAAGGGTACATCATGGGATATTCTACCACATAGTTTGAGTAATCAGAATTTATCTAGATCTTTGACCAAAGCACTTTCGAAGCATTGATGAAATACAGAGTGGATAAAGCACAGGGTGGATCTAGCACATGGGTCCAGTGCGATTTTCCTGTGCTCACTTCTTCCAGTTGTTGAGCAAGGATCACGCTCTTTAATAATATTAGCATCAGTTGATGCTTTGATCTTTGTGTTTTCCACTAGACGAATACCAGGATTCATGTTGTAGAGTGGCTTCTTTTATACTCCAGCCCACTTGTTTACATGCCTGTGATTGTACTATCTCATGTGTTGTGGCTGTAACTGGAGAATGCAAAATCCATCTTCAGGAGAGCCTTGGCCTCTGCTTTCTGCCAAATCTTGGTTCATTATGCCTCCTTTTTCTCTACAAAAGTCACTGGAACACGCACAAGTGTCATCTCTTAGTGATGAGCAAAACTGAGAAGCTTTTGTTCTGATGCTTACCTTAGTTCTTATGAATGAAAGTTCCTAAGTTGAAAGTGCTCTGCACACAGGTTGAGGAACTGAGAAGGTAAACATTCAACTTAAAGACTGGCATTCTTTACACTGTTGATTTCTTCATCTTCTCCCTGAAGATGCTGAATGAGTGATGTGTATCCATACACGTGTCAGGAGACTCAGAGTTGGCCTTGTAGGTGTTGCCCCAGTGTGAGTTTTAAGCTGCTGGGTCTGGAACTCAAACTGGGGTCAACTACATGAGCGTCCAGCAATGTAAACATTACACCATCTGTTGGTCCCAAGATTAGCTTACATTTTTTTTTATTGCCAAAGGCCATGCGCACTTGCCAAAGAGAGAGAGAGAGAGAGAGTACGAGAGAAAGTAGTCCCCCAATGGGGTGAGGTCACACTATAATCCTTTTCTTTCTATTCCTCCTTTTTTTCAGGGTTTTGAACATACACACACATGAACCCAGTGTGTTTTTCAAGCAGTTGGAGCTGGGATTTAAACCACAGTCAGCCATGTAGGATTTAGCTCCCTTAACAGCTGAGCTATGGGGCTGGTCAAAACAAATTAGCCCCCTTTTTTTCAGTTTTAAATTCTGCATTGGGGCATGTGTGCTTGCTTCTGGAGAGAGAGAGAGAGAGAGAGAGAGAGAGAGAGAGAGAGAGAGAGAAAGAGAGAGAGAGAGAGAGAGAAATCATCCCCTGGGGGATAACCACACCACGGTCCCTTTTTCTCCATTCTTCTCTTGGGATTTTGGGCATGCACAGACATGCACCTGGTGTGTTTTTCAAGACACCAGGTCTAGGACTCACATCATGAAGTCAGCTATGTGGCATCCAGCCACTTTAACCATCACCCCTGACCCCAAATTAGCTTAATTTAAAAGTTATACAGGGAACGTTATCAATTATTAGAATTATTGTAAGTGTTGCTAAGTGATTAGATGGCTGCTCTACAATTGTAGAGAAAAATCTGAGTCTTTTTAGGACAAAGCAGCTATTTGAATATTTGTTGAGTAAGTGAAATCTCTTCAACTGAAATATCTGCATAATTGCAGTGTGTTATACATGCTTGTTAATAGCCTAAGGGCATGTGTTTGAATTTGGGTGTGTTGTGTTTTAGTTCCTGCCTGTGTAACACACATGCAGACATCATCTTGCGAATACTTATTGTTGTTATCCTAAAGAAAATGTATTTCTTGACTTGTTTAACAGTTTAGGCACACTAAAGTTAATTTGTATGCAATATATACCTTTGAACACAGAAGCATTAAGTTTGCTTTTACTGAAATTCTAATTTTGTAACTTGCTGACAGTTATTTTTAGGGAGGTAATTTTTGAAGAAAATAAACAAGTTCATTTTTTTTCTCTTAAATCCTGCAATATAATTGATAGTCATTAATTAAGTTTAATGAAATATAGGTTTCTTTCAGAAGAAATCCCTGACAATAGTACGTTTTAAAATTTGGTTCTCTTTCCCAGAAGCCCAGGGTGTTTTGAAGATAGGAGAACAAGGGAAGTACTTTAAGCTGTAAAGTTTTTTCAGGGTTGCAGTTAAGTGCTTAAGGCACTGCATTCTCGATGCAGCGTCATGTTACAGTAATATTATGAAAAAAAGCTACAGGGAATTCTCATACATGCCTAATACATATAGCTTTAATGTTCACATGGCTGGATCCATTCACAAATGGGATCTGTGGGTCAGATGTAGTCTGCAAACCACTGTTATTAAGCTGTTTTACTTTTACTATAAAGTAATGGTTTCTTGTTAATATTATGAATGCATGTGTTCTTTGCTCTCTCTGTAAATCTTTTGTTCCATTCATTTTTTTTTTTTTTTTTTTGCTCTTACAAGAATGTGGGGGGAGGACATCCCTATCCACAAATCAAGTGCTTTAAATAGCCAGGCTAGAGCTGAATGAAGGAAATCAGCCTAGATAACATCTTTGTGAAATGTATGCCTATGAACTCTGCATCACACAATACAGAGGAAATTGCCATTGTCCTGCACAAGGTGGGTGAACAAAGCACATGAAAAATCCTGTTCTGGTTGTCGTGCGTATTCCTGTGCAACTTAAATGGGAGACCGAAGTAACGAACTGGCAAATCAGTGGGTATGGGTCTTAAATGTATAATGCAAAATCCTGGAATCATTCACCAGAGTAATATCAAGTTCTTTAATATCGAACAATGCAAATCATAAACAATGAGAATTCCACCACCATGGATACTCTACCTCTGCGGCCACCATCACCGCCACCTCCCTAGTGTTATTAAATAATGTGTATTGGGACCAGCAGGTGGCGTAATGGCTATGTTGCTGGACTCCCATGTAGTCGATCGTGGTTCGAGTCCTGGACCTGGTGGCTTGAACTCACGTCAGGCACATGTGCATGCATGCCCAAGATCCCGAGAGGAGAATGGGTGAGAAGGGATTGCAGCATGGCCTACCCCCCTGGGGGGTGATTTCTCGCTTTCTGTCTCTCTGTCTCTCTCTGACTTTCTGGCGAGTGCACACTCCCTATAGCAAAAACCTCTCAAAAAAAAATGTATATTAAGTTCTTATAGCCAGCAACTGTACTGCATACTTTTTACTTTTATGATGCTATGCACATCATATTCAAGCACCCCAATAACCCAGTAAGGTATCCAAATCATAAAAATTAGGAAATTGAGGTTTAAATTGCTACAGAGTCACACTACTTGTGTATAGCTGATCCCGGAAGTCTTTCTGTCTCCAAAGCCTTCACTGCTGTCTTGAATTTCTTGTCTTTGTATATGAAGGGAATGGAACTCTTCAAGTACCAAGATGTCACCTCCTAACTCTTACAAAGTAAACTGAACTTCTTGCAACATAATTTTTTCCAAGGCCCAAAAGCAGCCTCTGTAATACTCCAAAGTGGCTTCCATATGCTGGAAACAGCAACTGCAATCAAAGACAGCACCTTACAAACATCCTTCCTTTATTTAAAAAAAAAAAAAAAAAAAAAAAAAAAAAAAAGGAGAAATAAAAGCTACTAGCACTGATCTTCCCTCTCAAGATCAGAGATACCTGCATATATCTGGCAAGAAGCCCAGACATACCAAAACGTGTATTATCTAGAGCCAAAGACTTGAATACCATTGCATCTGCAAAGAGACAAGCATCTCATCTCAATAGATAGTCTGTTAGAGTAGGGCTACTCCCAGGCTGGACTGACAGGGAGTCGGAAGAGCAGCATAAAACAGAGAACAGTTATTACAGGGTGGCAGAAGGCCCCAAGCACACCCTAAGGTTCTGTTCTTCTTCAGTTTAACCAACCAGAACTCCGGTTGACTCCCATTAGAAATCAGTAGACATTACGTCGGCTTCCAGAACGTGGGCAGAAGCTCATGTTAGTTATTTACTACCCACCTCTGAAATTCCTTTTGGACATGACCAATGAGTTACAGCTGGTTTTGAGGCAGTGTGGCACACTCATTAACTAGCTGTCAGGAACAGCTACACCCTTTGGTCCACAGTGAAATGAACTCAAATCTGGATTTACCAGAGGAAAATTCCAAACAGACCAGGAAAGCAAAAAAGCCACTGACACCGCTGCCTTACAACTATAAAACTGAAACATGTACATTCTACAAAGAGACCTGTTCTTCTAGGTCCTCAGAAACATCTTGACAAAGAGGAAAACTTTATGCACTATCCCAGAATGAACAGTGCAAAGAAAAATCTTGTGCAGCTGCTCTCAGAGCCAACAGGGCATTTCTTACCAGCTCTCAAAGACAAACCAGTAGCTTGCGAGGTCAAACTATTGCTACTCTACAGCCATTTCTCTCATCCGTTGCTCACAGAAAATGATCCTTTCCACAATCAGGGGTAAATTTCCCGGGTAGTCATGGGGGTCCAATTCCCCCTTACAGGGCAGGTTGGGCCTGTTGAAGAGGCCAGGGGAATCTACTGGAACACAGGAAGAGACTGTCTCTCCTACTGCTGGGCATTGACATTTCTGGAGGTGCCACCATACATGGCCATGCCTCTTTCGTGCCCGAAAGACATAGATTGAGAACAAGGGTAAGATGGTAGAACAGAAAGATGCGTTCTGTCCAACTGATTTAACAACTTTGGAGAGGCCTCATCTCCAGGCTTTTTGTCATGGTACATAAGTAATATTCTTATCAAGTCAATTTGAGCTGGGATTCCTTGTCATGCCCACAAGCATATAAGAAGAGCTTTTTATGATAGGTGACCTGAGATGATCAAAATTTATTATCTACATTCTTATACATTGGTTTAACTGCTATTCCCTTCCTTATGTACACCAATTTCCAGAAACTATACAGAGATAAAATCATATTTACTATGTCTCATCATGTTTTAAAAGTATATGTATTTTTCTTCTGCCCACTTTTGGATGTCCAAAAAAGTAGCTCTCTCATATCAACTTCTGCCTCGTTGGAGGGAGAGATTGCGGTTGTATAAACTATGTTTTCCCTCAGCAGTCTTTCTCAGAATATGGCCTGCAGGATCACTTGCTTTATTTTAGGACCTGGAAAAGTTACTGGATCTCTCCTGAATCTGAGTGGAGTTCAGGAACCTGCATTTCTGACAAGTACCCTTTTATGAGACCTGCGAAAGGTTGGACTCACCACTTGAGGAAAAGGAGCTGGAAGAGAAGGACTTCCTCCAGACAAAGAGAGAGTTTAGAAATTAGTTGGAAAGCTTTCTCTTTTCTTTTTGTTTGTTTAGAGAAAAGGCCCTTAAGGTCAAGATCCTTGGGCCTCCGCCATCAGCTGGCACTACAGGTGTGCAGCACGCTCCTTTTAGACAGGGTCTCATTATGTTGCCCAGGCTGGTCTCAAGCTCTCAATCCTCCTGCCGTAGCCTCCTGAGTCGCTGGGTTCGGGTTCGCAGGTGCACACCACCGTGCCTAGCCTTTAGGTAGGACCAGGAATCAGAACCCGGGTCTCCTCTGTAGTCCCAGACTACAGAGCACAGTGTCTAAGCAGCATGTACCACCACAATGGGCCAAAGCCTTTTTTCAGCATTTACTCCACGTAGAAGAATGTCAGGGGAGTAAGGTGGGTGGCAATTTCTCTGTTAAGGAAGAATCTTCCCCCAGTTTTTTGTTGCTGGAATGGTTTGCTCAGGGTTTGTGAACACAGCTACTCTAAGGTTAGAGCATGAAGTGGTTGGCATCAGTAGTTTTGATGAGTAATTATGCCTTTGTATATGCTTTTATATATATAAAAGCAGGCTTTAAATGGAGTGTTTTAAAGGACTCTATATGTCAGTGTGTGTGTGTGTGTGTGTGTGTGTGTGTTACAGGTGGAAAATTAGTGCCCTGGGTAATCACATTCTGTACAAAGCCTCCAGTCAGTGGATATAGAGACCATACTGGACAAAAGGTTAAAAGCAAGCGATGTGAATACTTCCTGAGTAGAAAGCCACCTGGATGAGAAGGGAGATGTGGGATTACAAAGATGGTCCTGTAAGGGAAGGACCTGTATGACATCTGTATGGGAAGCAAGCATCTTTAATTTTCCTCACATTTTGATCACAATGATACATGATATATGAGATTGTAGACTCAATAGATACAGAAATTGTGTCTATAGATTTTCTATGGCATAGATACCATGGAGTTTGTAACAGACATTAGAGCAAGAGATAAACAAGAGGAGAAAAAGAATTTATTAGCATTTATCACTGACACGTTAGCCTTCACAGCCTTAACTGAATTTCTTCCCGTGGAGTTTCCAAAAGGAATAAAAGAAATAAAAAGATTAAGAAAAGTATAGATGAATAGCTACAGATAAGAATAGGAGAGGATTTCTACTTTTCTAGAAATCTAGTGAAAAACAAGATGATACTTACATTTCTAAGACATCTTGAACTTTTTGACAAGAACTTTTTTCAGAGTAAAGCTATTAGTGTAAAAATAGTTTTATAATGCTGACTTTTCCTTTAAATATATTAGAAACATTCTTCCAAACTAAGATCTTTAAAATTGTTACATTAAAATGTATTTTTTTTCCTCCTTACTTGGTCATTTTTGTAAAGTCATAGTCCTAGAAAACTAGATTTGTATTTAAAAAAAAAAAAAAAAGATGCTGGGGGCTAGCAGGTGGTGTGGTGACTAGGGGTGTTGGACTCCCACATGGCTGACCATGGTTCTAGTCCCAGATCTGGAGGCTTGCTTTCTCACTTTCCCTCTCTCTCTCTTTCACTCTGTCTATCTTTGGTCAAATTCAAAAAAAAAAAAAAAAAGTAAATAAATAAAGTTAAATAATTCTTTTTTAAAAAACATACTTTTCCCCCCAGGTGCTGTTTTTATAAGTAAAATAGGATAATTGTATATAACACTATAACACTGATTTTTTTCTTAAGAAAAAAACAAAAAAAAAAACAAAGAATAAGCTACTTGCCCAGAATACTTTTCTAGGGCAGTGTGATATAAATGGAAAGAAGAACTATGTAGAGCCGTACAAATTGGGCTGGCATTGTGGTGTTATTCTACATAGGCCTTGTAATCTTTTTTTTTTTTTTGGAGAGGTTTTCGCTATAGGGCGTGTGCGCTCGCCAGACAGACAGAGAGAGACATAGAGACAGAAAGCAAGAAATCACCCCCCAGGGGGGATGGTCACGCCGCAATCCCTTCTCCTCCATTCTCCTCCCGGGATCTTGGGCACGTACGCACATGTGCCCAGCGTGAGTTTTAAGCCACCGGGTCCGGGACGCAAACCACGGTCGCCTACGTGGGAGTCCAGTGACATAGCCATTATGTTAACTGCTGGTTCCCAGGCCTTATAATCTTTTGATTTATTGTCTTTAGGATTCAATTTCTTTTTTTTTTTTTTTTTTTTTAGAAGTTTTTGCTATAGGGTGCGTGCGTTCGCCAGACAGACAGAGAGAGACAGAGAGACAGAAAGCGAGAAATCACCCCCCAGGGGGGATGGCCATGCCGCAATCCCTTCTCCTCCATTCTCCTCTCGGGATCTTGGGCACTCACGCACACATGCCCGGCGTGAGTTTAAGCCACCGTGTCCGGGACTTGAACTGCGGTCGACCACGTGGGAGTCCAGCGACATAGCCATTACGCTAACTACTGGTCCTAGGATTCAGCTTCTTCATGTGTGAATTGAATGGCAATACTTTTTCAGCTGGTTATTGTGAGGGTTCAGTCAGACAGTGGTCATTAAATTGCTTTATAAGCAATATATCACTGTGTTATTATTTCTAAAGTTTATTGAGTCCTTCCTCAAGTGAGAGGGACATAGAAAGAGACAGAGAAATAGCACTACAACAAGGTCTGTTTGCCACTGTGTTCCATTCCCATCCCCAGCCAGCCCTGGATCATGGGCACACACATGCCCACATACTTAGGGAGGTCTCTGTAAACGAACCCAGAACCTTCCTACGTGAGTCAGCCTCACAGTGTCACATTTACTGCTGTACCACTGTCTGTCCCTATAGTTGTACTATTATCATATAGTACATATAGTATCATACATACACACATACACACACACATACACATACACACACACACACACAATCACATGTAAAATGAAAAGTCATGTTATCTTGAATTTTAATGACAGGACCTTTGGGTTAGTGAATATGATCCCAAAGCAGAGTTCAGAGAGACATTTTTGGAACAGTCTGAATGATTCTAAACAAAGATACATAGTTTTTAGGAGAATGGAATCCTGATCTTAGATGCATCAATTTTAGGGAAGTTGAGCTGAGTTGGGTAGATCAAGGAGCTGCATGAAGCTCCACATGATTTTGAAATTGAGGCAATTCATGAGACGCGCTGAATGAAGTATTTGGTTTTCTCAAGAAAAAAGAGAGACATTTTAATTTACAGAGACACTAATTCAGAGAAAATCTTCAGGAAAGGGCCAGCAAGGAAATATCCTCTGGAAAGACGAGTGACTATGATAATGTGGAAGCGAACTCCCTTCCACAACTGTTTAAAATGTCCAAAGTTATAAGCCAATGTTCGGGAATAGTTAACATTTCTCGGATTGAATATTAAGCTTCCTCCAAGGAAAACAATTCAGCTGTTAAAGTCAGCTGTGCACTAGTGCCAAGAAAACGGTGCTAAATTAGGGTTCTAGGAGAGATATGACTCAGTTAAGCACCATAGATCTCTCAACCCATAAACTATCCCCCTTGTAGTCCTTGAGAACATAAGAGATTACAAATAAATTTACCGACCCTTTCCTTAAAGAAGGGAAATGCCTAAAATCATGATTCAGCTCTTTAAATTCAGTTTCCATGTGTAACTATTATAACTTTTGGGAAACACTCATTAGTCAAATCATTTTGTAACACCATTTTCCAATGTTGTAGTCTAAGACCCAGACAAATGTTCTTACAACCAAAGACATTTTCTAAGTCTTGATTTTCAATCTCTTTAGTCAAAATGAAAAGAATTAAAGCTATTAAAAATCATTATTTCTCTCATAAGCATATGAGCAAGAATATGAGAAAAGATATACATGTTATGTGGAGCACTGTGTGTGTGTGTGTGTGTGTGTATTGTTCATGTCCAGACTCAATTTGATATAACCCATATGTGAATAAGCCCTCAAATGTTAAGAAGATGTATATCTTAAATGGACTTTCAACTATGTCAACAATGGATTTGGATTAATAACAACAGGTTTGGATATTAATTATTGCTCAATCAAATAGTATCTGATTTCATTTCCATTATCTTAGATGTCTCCCTTTCATCTGATATTAATCTTTCTATTTGGCTAAGCTGACATTAACTAAGGTTTGAACTTATACTATGTCATGTATATGTATGGGATTGCTTCTCTGAAACCTCACAGCACAGTGTTTCAAATACCTATCATTTTTCTTTGATACTCTTAAGCATTGCTCATGAGGAAAAGGACCTATTGTGAATGGCAATATACAGAGAAAGAGCAATACATATTGTATCATAATGTGAGCCCTTAAAAAAGTATATGGTATTTCTTTTTTTAACTTGTAGGATAAAGAAATAGGACTAAAATAGATTAATTCTTTTTCTGCCAGTAACAGTGATCCCTCGATATTCACTCAGCCTCTCTGCCTAAGGGTAAACCCCTCTTCAACCAAATCTTAAGAGAACCGTAAAAATTAAGATGGAAGGTTGACTCATGAGATCATATATTCCTTTACCTTTTCTGTGTGACTGTTCACTTCCGGTTGCTTTCCGTTCTCCAAGGCTCAGTCATCTTCCATAAACTAAAAATGGCAATTAAGCTGTTGTAACCCAGGAGCATGCCAAAGTATCACTGTGAAACTGACTGTGTTTTGACAGCACTTATCCCCATAACTATAGCTTTCATTTTTTATTTCCCAAAATTTTTTAAACTTAATTATAATCTTTAACTTTCCAAAGTAAAGGAAAAGAGGAAGAACTGCAGCCTAGAGAAGAAAACTGACAGAATTCTCACCTGCTGAAAGATTTGCTTCTAGAGAACAGAAACTTTTACTTGACACTGGCTCTCTCATGTTCCACTGAGGGACCTCAGAGGCATCTGGAAGGGAAGGAAGGTTGGAGAAGCCATATGAATGAGTTTCAGAGTCCTCCATTGGCACTCTAGTCAGAAATACCATTTTATCTGCTTTTTAAGTAGGATTCCACATAAGATCTGTTTGCGAAAGGAGGAGGTTCTGATGGAGCTTGATTTAAAAACAAATGATTTGGGATCCACAGATCACTGGACTCCTCCATGGCCAACTGTGGTTTGAGTCCCAGACCAGTGACTTGAAACTCAGGTCGGGTGCATGTGCGTGCATGCCCAAAATCCCGAGAAGAGAACGGAGGAGAAGGGTTTGTGGTGTAGCCATCCCTCCTGGGGAATGATCTCTCACTTTCTGTCTCTCTCTCTGGGGAGTGCATGCACTCTATAGCAACAATCTTTCTCTAAAAAATAAAATAAAATAAATGATTCATGAAGTTCTCTTTTTAAATAATCATTTATTCATTTAATTCCCTTTGTTATTGTTACTATTATTATTATTCTATTTTAATCTGACCAGAGAGAGAGAGAGAAAGGGAAAGTGAGAAAGCAAACTGCTGGGTTTAGGACTCGAACCACGGTTGGCCATGTGGGAATCCAGTGCCTTTAGCCACCATGCCACTTGCTGGCCCCGATTCATGAAGTTCATTTTTAAAAAAGTGATCAAAATCAAATCTTGACATTCTGCAGTGTTGAAGTTTTGTAACTCCAAATTCAGAAGGTCATGACAAAGCACGTGTTGATTACATCATTTCACAAAAGGCAAGAAAATACTTTCATTTTTGACAGCAGTAATCCTTCTCCAACTGAGTTAATAATATCATGTTGAGAAAAACACATTCAAAAGAACATTGTAAAATTTCAAAGGATAAAAAGAATATTTCTTAGCATATAAATGAAATGAATGGTGAATGAATACGCAGAGAAGGGTCATCTTTTGAACTTTTAAACAACTTGGGACAAAGGGTAAAGAAGGATATTTTTCAATCCACAAGTCAAAAGGAACTCCTCAGTGTTCACTGCATAACTTGAAACTGCTTCTGGCCCTGATGGTTCATGGCTGTATTTGCGTGTTGATATAGACTTGACATTTATTTGTTTAGAATCTGAGCTCTGTTTACTTAATCAATTTGTGACACTTTTTATTTTTATTTTTTTTTTTTTACTATAAATAACCAACCAATTCAGTCCAGAAAGGAGTTGAAGTGATTGAGCAAGAGTTCTATCTATTTATTGGAATTTTGTCCACATAGTAGGGATACTTTCCTCGGTTGGCTCAGGTAGATGAAACTATTTGTATTTGTATGGATCTAAACATAATCATAAGCCCCACTATCTCAATGAGCTGACTTAAGCATAAAGGACTCCTTTAGAAGTTTTAAAAAGTGAATATCGTTTCAGCAAATAGCTTTGATGACACCATATTTAACATAACATTTTAAATAGCTGTGCTTGTCTGCGAGATACTGGGTCATCAAAAAAGATACTGGGTCACCTACTATTGACTGGCAAGAAACAACTGATATAATTAGATTAAAATTCTACTGTTTACATTAAAACCCAAAGTCCCATCTGCACAGAGATTAAACTGAAGGCCTACTTTAAGACTCGATACATAATGATCATCTTTATTTTACCGTACATTGTGCTTCATTAAAAAAAAAAAGTTGGCAAGCCTTAATTCAAGACTCTTCTCATTTAATATTTAAATTGGTACTAAATTGAACTACTAACATCTAGGTCTTTTTATTAGGAAGGATTTTCTTTTGATGCCTACTAGAGGAGGTGGCTTAGTAAGCATCAACTTTAAAATACCCAGATTCTCTGATACTCTCCGGAAGGCTGAGAAACTTCTTAATTACTCTGAAATGGAGAGGTGGAACAGCAGATTATTTCTCACACAGGTGTCTTTCTAGAAGATCTTTTAAAACAAATTACTCAGTGGACTTTAACATTTCAGTCACTTTTTTGTTTGCCCTTGTACTGAAAAAACATTTTATTTCTCTTTTTCTTATCCTCTGCACCCCCTAGCATACTGTATCCTCAGAGGCATCCTGGCAGGGAAGGGGTAGGTTGGAGTGGAAGCCATGTGAGTAAGTTTCAGAGCCCTCCATTGACATCCATTATTATATATATATTTTTTTTTTAGAAAGATTTTTGCTACAGAGTATGTGCACTCACAAGAGACAGAAAGTGAGAAATCACTCCCCAAAGGGCGTGGCTATGCTGCAATCCCTTCTCCTCCATTCTTTTCTTGGGATTTTGGTTACCCATGCACATGTGCCCAACATGAGTTTCAAGGCACTGTGTCTGGGACTTCAGCCAGCCATGTTGGAGTCCAACACCTTAACCACTACACTACCTACTGGTCCCAGTACTCATTTGTTCTTGAAGTATCAGAATCTTCTCCCATTCTTTTGCAAATCGGGTCTTATGTGGAATTCTCCTTAGGAAGCAGGTAAAATGGCACTTCTTTCTTTCCTTTTTTTTTTTTTTTTCGGTTTTTACTATAGGGCACGTGCGCTCGCCAGACAGACAGAGAGAGACAGAGAGACAGAAAACGAGAAATCACCCCCCAGAGGGGATGGTCACGCCGCAATCCCTTCTCCTCCATTCTCCTCCCAGGATCTTGGGCACGCACACACACGTGCCCGTCGTGAGTTTTAAGCCACCGGGTCCAGGACGCAAACCGCGGTCGACTATGTTGGAGTCCAGCGACATAGCCATTACGCTAACTGCTGGTTCCCAATGGCACTTCTCACTAGAGTGTCAATGGAGGGTTCTAGAACTCATTTGGATGGCTTCCACTCCAGTACGGTATGCTAGGGAAGTGCAGAGGTCTATTTACATGGACCTTAACATTAATCATTCTTTTCTTCAGCATTTTACCTTTGAGTGTGACTGAGCTAGTTCTTCATAAGGGTTAATCAACAGAGAAGTACAGAGAACTATATGTTGAAGTCCCTATGGTTAGAGAGAGCCTTTCTTAATCTTCACATGATACATTTAACTGATGGGGTCTTTTAGTTCTTCCCACAGTTTTGCTTTATAAGTGTATTTATTTATTTCTTCCATAACAGAGAGAGAAAGGTAAAGAGACAGGACCCAAAACAAGGTCTTGACACCATGATTCAACCCCAGCCTCAACCAGTCGTGGATCATAGGTAAACATATGCCTGGTGGATGCAGGAAAGTCTCTGGATGCAAACTTGGAAATTTTCCCATGTGGATCAATAAGCCTCTCAGAGTGTCATGTTTTATTATTGTACCACTGTGCTGGCCCCCACAGTTTTATTTTACAATATTAACATTACATCACTCGAAAAAATTTCTTCAAAGTCCTTTGATGTTACTGTTGATGATATTAATGTCTTGTTCTTGAAGGAAACCTTTTTCACCCATTGTATTGTAGAAGTTTACATACAACCATGAAGTGAGAAGGTTTTTATGAAAAGCTTTTTGAAAGATGTAACAATCTCTTCACATAATGAACATAAAATCCCAGTAAACTGAGAGGTTTGCATGCAAAAGTTGGTGGGTAGTGTCTACGTGATGTAAATTCGCCTGTACACCCTTATTAGAAATGGAATCGTCAGAATTATCTAAGTAAACAACCCAAAAAGCTTTGCTATTAATAAAACAGTCATTACAAAATCCATGTTTTTGAAAAGGGCTTTCTCAGACTCTCTACAGTTGATAATGAAGGAAAACTCTCCAAGTGCGGCTGGTCAACTGGATTTTGGGGGTCTAATTCTTGTCCCCTGGGATTCACTCTTCATTAGTAACCAGCAGAATCAGAGCTGGACCCCACTGAGGAATCCACAGGCTCCCCCTGGCTAGGATCACAGTGAGGAGTGCTGAGAGATCCCAGGTGAAAATAAATCTGGATGCAGGAATCAAGGCTGGAAAATAAGCTTCTCTTGGATCGAACTGGATTTGACTTTTTAAAAAAAATCATATTTATCATTACTATTATTTTTTAATTTGCTCAGGGCATGTGTACTTACCAGAGAGAGAGACAGAGGGAGACCAAGAGAGAGAGAGACTGAAAGAGAGAGACAAAGGGAAAGTGAGAAAGCAAGCTGCCAGGTTCGGGACTCAAACCTTGGTCAGCTGTGTGGAAGTCCAACGCCTTTACCACCATACCACCTTCTGGCCTCATGGATTTGGCTTTATTTTAAAGGAAGAGAATGGTTTTTCTCAGAGCATTATACAGGGGATTAAGAGAATTAGTACACTGGGTTGTTTTAGTTTTAGAAAATGATCTTGGGGAGATTATTAAAATTCTCTATGCCTTAGTTTCTTTGTGAGAAAATGAAAACACTAATGTCTGGACCCTCTGCGTCACAAGGGGCAGATGTTAAAAATATAGGATTTTAGCTTCTACATAGTAAATGCATGTGTAAAATATTACTTTTTAAAAATATATTACTTTTTTAAGGTACATGAAAACATACTGTTCATCATACTAAAGATCAGTATGCATAGTTGATTTTATGCAGTTCTTCTTATAAAAAGGTAGATGCCATGTTTTTAAGGAAGGGCAACTGGTTTCTAGGTATCAATGCTTAGTTCTAAGCTAAGAGATGTCGCAAGGAAAATAAGAGACTTGCAGTGTATTTGGCATCCTAAAAACTCTCCAGACAGCAGCTTGTTTCCTTTCCCTTTTTATGAATGGCGGTAGTTTTATGCTCAGTCTGCATTTTCTACCAAAGCCATTCATAAAAGTAAAAACAAAACAAAATAACAACAAAAAACTTTCAGGGCACAGTCTGGAGCCCACTGGGTGCCAGAAGCTGGGAAAACATCCTGGCAGCCATAACCCCAACCACCATTGAAAGTATTCAAGGGTCTGTTTGTTTGGCGGTCTAAAAAGTATGAAGTGCTGTGTCTAAGGGTAGCTGGTAGAAGTTCTGTGACATGGACTAGGCAGGGAGCCAGGGCTGGCAGAGTTTCAGACATTGTCTTTCTCCTCATTGAAGTGTCAGGACCTAATTCATGGAAAATTGGGTGATCTGGCAGCCCTTTCAGAGGATTTCATTGAGCTGTAGTGTGCAGAAGTCACATGAATGCAGGATCCCCAGCCAAAAAGGGAGGGGGATTTCTGAGCAATAGGAACCAGTCAGCCTGCAAGAATGCGTGTGGATTTGAAACGGCTTGGGAGTAAACATGTGTACAGGTGTAATCGGCAGGAAGAAAGAAGAGGAAGAAAAGTGGTCTGTTCTTACAAATGACCCTTTTGAAATGAATACTCTCTTAGCACACGCTTTTGAATCCTAAGAGGCAAGAAGCCCTAATCGTCCTTGGTTCAATTCCAACCTGGAGAAAACATCATCCCAAAATCTGGGCTTTTATGATGATGTCATCTCTACTGTGATTTAAAGTCAAAGGGAAGAACTTTTTTCTTTTTATATTTTCCCATGAGCAGAAGTATCTTTCATTATTTATTTTTATCTTGTTCATTTAAAAGAAAAAAACAGCTTGATGATTCTTAAACATTTTTTGTTGTTGTTTTCTTAGGTTTTTTAGGTTTATGCCACAGGGCACATGCGCTCACCAGAGAAACAGAGAGAGACAGTGAGAAGGAAGGTGACAAATCACCCCCCCCAGGGAGGATAGCCACATCACAATACCTTCTCCTTCATTTTCCTCCTGGGATTTTGGGCATACTCGCACATGCACCTGGTGTGATTTCCAAGCCTACAGGTCTAGGACTTGAGTCCTGGTTGGCCATGTGGGAGTCTAGCACCTTAACCACCACACCACCTGCTGGCCTTTGTATAACATTTTTAAAAGTTTTATTTATTTCTTCTAAGAGAAACAGAGAGGAAGAGGGAGGCAACCCAACAGGGTCTCATGCCGTAATCCACTCCCAGTCTTAACTAGTCTGGATCACGAGCACATACTCATGTGTCCCTAGTATACACAGGGAAGTGTCAACACAGAAACCCAGGATCCTCCAATGTGGGTCCCGTTGTTATCACAGCTCCTCTACCTGGCTCCTTACGTTACATGTTAATATACTAGTAATAAAACATCACCCCACCACAGACATTCTAAGAGGAAGGAACATGAATAGGAGCTCATGATAGAAAGAATTGACTAACTAGTTTTATAACTAACTTCTGATATTTAAGAGAAATGTAGAAATTTTCTTTCATTCGTATATTTCGGGAAAGTGTCTCGTTATCCACATAAAGTGGTTCAGTTGTAGTCACGTATCTCATGATGTGTAGATAGAATAAGTAAGGCTTATTATCTGATGTGAGAGTGAGTAGTGAAAGTAATCCAGTAATCAGAAAAGTTCTGGCTTCGAATCCATAAGAACTAAAAAATAACAAATATTTGTACTACTCTATTGGAAAATTAACTTAGACTTGTAGAAAACAGTTACCTCAGGTGATTCACTCAAAAGAGGAGAGTGTTTTGTTCATCACATACAATTAAGTATATATAGATATGAATATAATAAAATATTCTTCATGTGATTCCATGAAGAAAGGGAGCAAACTCTCAAGGGAGAAAATATTTACAAATCTTGTATTTGCAAGGATCTTGTCTCCACTACATAAAAAGAGCTCATATAACTCAAGAATGAAAAACCAACCTAATATTTTAAATGTGCAAAGGACTTAAATGACATTTCTCCACAGAACTTACACAAATGGCCAACAAACTCATGAAAAGATACTCAACATATGAGTCATGAGGGAAATTCAAATTGGAACAACAGTGATGCTCGACTTCACACCCAGTTTGATGTCTGTAGTGAAGATCAAGCATTAGCACGTGTGGGGGAAAACTGGAACTCTTACACATTTCTGGTGGGACTGTAAAATGGTGCAGCTGCTTTGGAACACTATCTAGCAGCTCCTCAGAAAGTAAAACCAAAAAATTATCATATTGCCTAGCATGCCACTCCTAAGTATATATCTAAGAGGAATGAAAACACGTTTACACTAGAACATGTATGAATGTTCATAGTAACATTATTCTTAATAGCCAAGAGGTGAGAATGATCCAAGTCCATCAGCTGATGATTAGGAAAATAATATGTGGTATATTCATACAATGGAATAGTAATTGGTACAAAAAGGAATGAACTATTGATGCTACAACATATGTGCGTCTTGAAAACATTTATCAGCAAAAGAAATCGGATACAAAAGACTACATACTATATGATTCAACTTACATGAAATAGCCAATATAGGCAAATTTACAGGGGCAGAAAGTAAATTGCTAGTTATTTAGGTTTAAGGAGTGTGTCTCTTTAGATAGAAGAGAATTGGGTGCTTTTAGGAGAGATGAAATTTTTCTACAATGAAATTGTGTTGGTTGCACAACCTCTAAATATACTAAGAAACTCCAAACTATATACTTCAAATGAGTGAATTGTATGATTTGTAAATTATATCTCGAACATTTTTTTAAATAAGATATATTAGACTAGCCCTATAACCCAAGGGAGCTAGAGCCCATGTGGCCGACCATGTTTCAAATCCCAGCTCCTAATGGTTTGAAAAACACACCAGGTACATGTACATACCTGCCCCCAATCCCAACAAGACAGAGAATGAAAGAGAAGGAATTTCAGTGTGATCACATGCCATTGGTGGATGCTTTCTCCTCTCTGTGTATCTTTGTCTCTCTCTGTCAAGTTCATGTACTCTTTGGTAATTAAAAATAAAATATTAATAAGTAAGACCCTCTTACTCCTCAAATTTTGTGATATGCAAACTGAAAACAAAATGAATCAACTAATACGTTTATTTTTGGTATGTATAGTTGGTATGTATGCCACATTTTAATTGGAAATGTTTTTTAAGTTTGTTTATTTCTTCCTTAAAAGAGTGAGGAAGAAGCACTCCCAATGGGGGTCTTCATTCCATAATCCTACTGCCAACCTCAGCCAGCTAGGATCACAGGCAGGCACACGCACAGACTATGCACAGAGAGGCCTTGGGACGTGCACCTGGGGTCTTCCCGAATGGCCTTAGTATCGTGGAGCATTGCGTTACTGCTGCACCATTGCACTCGCCCAGGGGATTGTTTTAAGTGAGATAACCTATGTTGCATTTCTTTCATATTTAGAGATTACTGGGAATAGCAGGTGGCATAATGGTTATGTTGCTGGACTCCCACGTAGTCAACCGTGGTTCGAGTCCCAGACCTGGTGGCTTAAACTCATGATGGGCATGTGTGTGTGCATGCCCAAGATCCCAAGAGGAGACTGGAGGAGAAGGGACTGTGGCGTGGTCATCCCCCTGGGGGGTGATTTCTTGCTTTCCCTCTCACTGTCTCTGCCTCTGTCTCTCCAGCTAGCCACATGCATCTGATAGCCAAAATATCTCTAAATAAATAAATAAATATGTGTGTGTGTATATATGTGTGTGTGTGTGTGTGTGTATATATATATATATGTATATATATATATATATACATATATATATATATATATGATCACCAATAAATACTCTTTAACCTTGGATAAACCATTTGAAGCTTAATATTTCTTCTTTGCTTTGCAGGCAAGTATGTACAGACATTTAAAACATGTATGCTTAATTCTTTTTCATTACACATGTTTACTTTTAAATATATAACATTTCTTTTCTTTTTCCCTCTTTAGCCACAACAAGTCGTTCAGAAGAAACCTGCTCAGGTAAGAGATGGTCACTGCGACTTT
The DNA here is from genome assembly GCA_026018925.1 of Tupaia tana. NCBI lineage: Eukaryota > Metazoa > Chordata > Mammalia > Scandentia > Tupaiidae > Tupaia > Tupaia tana. Next base: position 170,657,841 of record JAKSZU010000006.1, read on the forward strand.
TTTCTCCCAGTGAAAATAAGAAGTAAAGTGAAATATAGATGAAAAAATCTTCCAATTAATCTGTTAATTAATATTTTCTAATGTTGATTATATAAACATTGCAATAGTCTTGAACTATCATCTGAGATTGTGTCATTAAATCCCCCAAAAAATCAAGCCTTAAGGGTACAAAGAAAATATAAATATGTTAAAAGTGCAAGCTATTCTATTTCATTCCTTACATATAAAACAAATACTTAATCTTATCATGTGTTTTAATGATTCTTAAACATCAAATTTTATACTTTTCACTTATCTATATTCCTTTGACTTGAAACAGGACTTATTAGTTATAAACTATTTCATGTCTGGAAGCATATCTGTTCCGTGTGTTATTCCATAACATTTGATGATCCCAAAATATCTAAAAGGAGCTAGAAAACTGGGAAATGAAGTTACACCAATTTTGAAGATTGACGAACTCTCAGGGCTTGCTTAAGTGAATGAATTATAGTCTCTGAAATCTTTGGCAACATCGAAATTAGGAACTGGCTTTGCCTCTCATTCCAACAGCCTGGCGATACTTATCCTAACTACAATCTCTATTACACAGAAACATAAAAAGCATTTTTGTTGTGGAAGTAGCTCTTGAATAAAGCTAAATTAAGCTAAATTAATCATGATTGCCAAGAATGTGAGATGTTACTACAGTATAAGAATACCCTGCTATTGTCAACACTTCCAGATTTGAACAGACAAGAGACTCAGCTGGTTTCATTCAGGATTTGCTACAGTACATTATTAAGCAGTGCCATGAGCTACCAAATTACTTGCAGATATCTTTCACATAATTTAAAATATCAAGAAATGTACCTTACAGGCTAGCAGGTGGTGTTAAAGTTAAGACCACTGGATCCCAAATGACTGACTCTGTGATTCGAGTCTCCCACCTGTCGGCTTGAAAGTTACCTCAGACATGTGTGCACATATGCCCAAAATCCTGAGAGAAGAATGGAGCAGAAGGGATTGTGGCATGGCCATCTCCCCTGGAGGGTGATATCTCATTTTCCCTCTTTCTCCATGGCAAGCCCATGTGCCCTATAGCAAAAACTAAACAACAAAGAAAAATGTACCTTGCACACTATTCTCTTAGGACAGTGTTGCCTTGCGTAAGAAAGACCATCTAGGCAGTCTTATATGTCTACTATTCTTTTAAAATGGTGCTTGAGGGGCTAGATGGTAGCACAATGGTAAAATGCAATTTTCTGCAAGACTGATCTACGTGGGAGGTACAGGGTTCTTGTTCAGAGACCTCCCTGAGAACACCTAGCACACGTGTGCCCATGACTGGAGCTGGCTGAAGCTGGGGGTGAATCATGGCATTGAGACCCTCTGTGGATTGCCATGTCTCTTTCTCTCTCACTTATGTTAGAAATACATAAATACATTTTTTAGATGCCATTTGAAAGAGAATTAGAGTATCTAAACACACATAAGGATCCAGAAAAGTGTATTCAAATTATTACACCAGCCATGAAAAAAAAAATTCTCATCACTACTGCCATACCTAAAAGTCAAGAGGAGAGAGAGACACTCAAAATACTCAGTAAGTGTTTGTAAATAACATTAAGAAACACAAAATGGGAACGAAAACTTGACATTTTAGGTAAGAGATCCTAAGCATATTTCATCTATCATCTCTCATCAGTAAGAAAATCAAGAGAAAGTAAATTGTCAGTTCTGTGCATTGGAGTCAAAGAATACTGCAGTGTTCACTTTTTTTTTTTTTTTAAGAGGTTTTTGCTATAGGGTGCGTGCGCTCACCAGACAGACAGAGACAGAGAGACAGAAAGTGAGAAATCACCCCCCAGGGGAGATGGCCACACCGCAATCCCTTCTCCTCCATTCTCCTCTCGGGATCTTGGGCACGCACGCACACGTGCCCAGCGTGAGTTTAAGCCACTGGGTCCAGGACGCGAACCGCGGTTGACTACATGGGAGTCCAGTGACATAGCCATTACGCTAACTGCTGGTCCCACTTTCTATGAATTCTTTAAAGAGCCATCGTTTGTGTATGTGTGTGCATGTGTGTGCATACACCCTATGCAGAGGTATACGGGAGTCAGTCCTTATGAGCTAATTGTGAGCATCTCGTCTGAATTCTGCATTCAGTTATGTCGAGTAGTAGCCTGAAATCCACTGTGATAGGCATATTTACACTGTGGAAATTGACAAATAATAAAAACCAGGACCTTTTTTTCCCTGGAGAACAAGTTGTTAGACATTTACTTATACACCACCATCCCCACCCTTCAGCCATTCTGCTCATTTGGTCTGCAAACCCAAGCATAAGTATTTTTTATGAACTCTCTAAGTGATTGCAGTGGGCAGCCAGGGATGCCAGTACTCAGTGAAAGCTTCTAAGATGTTTGAATGTTTGGTGAGCAAATAGCGGTAGGCTGTAACATATTAATATGTGGATTGTGAGGCAGATACAGATGAATGAGTAGAATGTCATGGACATTGAAGGGGGATGATTCCCTGATGAGTGGGATTTTGTTTTTATTTTATTTTTGTTGTTTAGTTGCAGAAGAGGAAATGAAGACATACATTAAGGGAAAGGAAGATGTTATCAATGAGACCAGTGGCATATATAAAGGTAGAGGCAGAAACTAGCACAGCATAGGAGACGACTATAAATATGACTGGAACTGGCCACACATTGAATATTAATATCCCAAGAAATAATACAAGTGAGATCACAGGTTTTTCCCAAGAGAATCAGGAAACTGAAGAAGCAACAAATGAGATCAGTTGATTTTCACTGATCACGCTGGCTGTTTTACGGATCCTGCTCCAGATTTTCCCTTTAAAGGAGGGGTGTTCAGACTTAGCATGAGAAAAAAGAACATGAACTCCTTTGGCTACCTAATTTATATTATCTGAGGACACACTGATGAATGATATAAACATGGAGACTACATGGAAGTCATGGAGAATAATGTAAATTTGATACTGCACTGAAAAGAATCACTTCTTCTTCCATTCGTTTCTTTCAAATTGTTCCCCCCCGCCCCCAGGGGCCAGTGGGTAGCATAGCGGTTGGGGCAATGGACTCTCACATGGCCAACCAAGGTTCGAGGTCTAGACCCATTGACTTGAGACTAATGCTGGGTATGTGTGTGCGCATGCCCAAGATCCTAGAAGGAGAATGGAGAAAAAGTATTGCAGCATGGCCATTCTCCCTGGGGTGGGGGTGGTGTTGATTTCTTGCTTTCTGTCTCTATCTCTCGGTCTCTCCAGGAAGTACATATGCCATACAACAAAAATCTCTAAAAATAAAGAAAAAAAAAAAAAAAAAAACCCTCCCAGCCACCTTTGCCATGTGGCAGTCTAGATTAACTCAGGCTCATATCCTTTCTTCATCAACAGCATTTTGAGGGGCTACGTTCCGATCCTGTTTTGAGGTGATAAAGATTTTAGCACAATTAAATATTTCACATCTAAAGAAAATAGCTCAGCAGTGTAGAAGGAGACTTAAATTTTTATATCCAGGAACATTGTGGGGTTCATTTATCTCCATTTGCCCTATTTATCCATCTTGAAAACACGATGAGAACATTATAAGATATTCTTACATAAATTACGAAGAGTATTCTTCAGTTCTGACTTATTTGGGGCTTCTTTGGTTTTCATTTCTAGAGATTTATATTCTCAAACATTCTAGAATTCTAATTAATCCTAAACTACTACCTTTAGAACACTAGTCATTCCCATGCATGTTTTTAAAATGAGGATTTTTTTTAACCAAGGGAAAATCTATAATATCTGCTACATCCTATCAATAGGACTAAAGCAGTCAGAATCACCTGTGTGTGTCACGTAGGTATGGGACTACAAGGACTACGGTAAAGTGTCCTCATGCCATCCAATTCTGAGACCTCAGAGCTTCAATAATCCACATCTCAAAACTGGGATACAAAATATCAGCATTTATTCTGAGGAATCGAATTCAGAATTATGATAAATCTCAACTCCTATGTATATGTTTGTGTTTAAGTATGTGCGTATATGTGTCTAGAGAGGAATACAGGTGTAAGGGAATCCTGCTATGGGGATTTGTGTTTGGAAAACCACCAGGTGCCATCAATTGCTAACCTTAAGTGAGCCCCATAATCCTAGTGGGAAAATTAATAGTCTTAAAAACCTAATGAAGAAAAATCTACTGTACGCACATTTACCTTCTTTTAACAATTCTGAAACCAGTGAACACAAAGCTTCCTAGAGAACTCTACTACGTTATCATTTGAAGTGATAAAAATAAACAATAAATAGGTTAGCATTATAAGTAATTACAGATAAATAGAAATGAGCTCTTCTTTTAGTAGTTGAAGTGGGTGAATTCTCCACCAAAAGGATTACATTCTTACCTTTAGTCGGAAAAGGTGGTAGGTTTTAAGTTTTTTTCCTAAATAAAAGAAACAATGTGAAAGTATAAGATTATTATTATTGATAGAGGGATCTTTGATCCTTGAGTTTTTATTTTGATTAAAAGGAAATCGCTCTCCATCCCATACTTTTTTTTCTAAATAAAGATGTCACTAATTTATCAGCTATCTTATTGTTTCTTGATATTGTGCTTTAAGGCTTTAATATGAGATTAGAAGTGGCCTTTTATATATAATTCATTCATTTTCTTTCTTCCCTACACAAAGAGAAAACAGATTTTTTAAATCCTTACAGTTATTCATTATTTCAATCTACATTTTCATTGTTGCACAGTCCTGGCAAGCTATACCTCTAGCAATTAGGACTGGTATAAACTTGCTCCTTTTCAGTTTCTCAGTGAAAGATTTGGAAAGTTTTCAGTTTCTAAAAGACTGGAAACAAAGCTTTCTCTTTTAAAATAGAATTTTTACCTGCAAGTAACATCTTCTGTGGGTGGTGTGCACCAGAGCAAAGAAATCTCAGTAAACCTTAGTTATCTTGGGATTTTTCTCCCCTGAAAAAAAAAAGAAAAGAAAAAAAGTTGAATGTTTTTACAGAGACTTCAAGGGCAGTTTTAAGGATGTTTATATTTCAGACAACCTAAACACTGTTTCGAGCAAAATGAGAGATTTCATTTTGGGACAAGCAAGTTGATGAATTGCAGTCGGCATCTTGTTCTCAAAGAAAGCATTTTTACTGGGGGCTTTTAGTCTAGACATACAGAGCAGGAAGGAGGAGAGGGGAGAGCATTCTCACTCTACACTCATCTTTTTCTTGGTACCTTGGCCAATGCAGTAAATAGTTCATAATAAATCAGACTTGCAAATAGCCACTTGTCTACTTGGGGAGCATAGTGATTTATATTGCTTCAGCCATAAAGGATACTGATTTATTTATTTTCCTACTTACACTCTTTCAACCTGGCAAAACATTTTGCGAGCCAGTAGATGTTTGGTACCAACTGGCAAAACATGGAGAATCGTATCAAAGGCTGCCCTGAGTGGCACTGTTTTGTTGTGTAGGGAGTACTTTTTGATTTCACCTCTGACCTCGGACATTACAAAGGTCTAGGGAAAAGAAGTGAGCAAAGGAGAAGGGAACATTTAACCCTTAATGAAGTAACTCAAGGGTATAACAGTCCAGGGAAATTGGTGGGCAAAGAAAACCTATCAAAATGATTATTAACTATAAACAGATGAGGCAATTAGCTTAGCTAACAGTTGTACTAAAGGAATATTGGCAAGATGAAGTCAGCTGTTTCTTGGCAGGGGAGGTCTTGGAGAGATGACATAACATGTAACAGAAGTGAAAGAGCACTCAATCTGGGGCAATTAGAGAACTCCAAAAGGCAAAATTTAGTGTTGCTGGACTTAACAGATTTGCTATGGGAATTTTTTACGGAATGGCTGTTTGTAACTATGTGGGGAAGACTGTGGATTAGGCTAAAAGGAAAGGCAATGTCTGCCCACTTTTCCTATTCATCTTGCAGAAGACTTTTCCTCTAAATTTTGATGTGAGCTGGATAAAAATCAATTATTTATTCAAGATTTAAACTTTCTTTTAACTATCCAAACATCCTCCCAAATCAATATGAACAAATACAAACTGGCTTTAAAACCTGATGTTTCATTATTGAATAGAAGTGTGTCTTTGGCTGGGGCCAGCAAGTGGTCTGATGGTTAGGGCGCTAGATACTCCCAATAGCCGACCACTATTTGAGACCCAGACCTATTGGCTTTCTCTCTCTCTCTCTCTCTCTCTCTCTCTCTCTCTCTCTTTCTTTCTCTCTGGTCAAATTAAAATAAAGGAATAAATAAAATTTTTTAAAAAGTGTATTTTTTGCTAGGAAATTTCTTTTATATTGAGGAAATATTTGCTGGACATTCAAATGTCTGCCAAATAACTAATTGTTGAGTTATAGTTATTGATATTTTCATAATCCAATTCAAAGCCATAACTCAGAATAATGGAAAACTTTTGGTGCAATTATTAAAATCCAGAAATGTTCTATTTCTTGGCAACAAACACAACAGCTAAGAAAAATTTTATACATATAGAAAATAAAGGGAAAAGGTATCTCCCAATCTGTGTCATCAGCAAACACATATAGAATGTAACCATTACATAACCATAAAGCAGCCCTTTACCAACCATATCTTCAAACTACTTTGCATAAAAATAAGAACATCCCTCAATAGTTTTGGAAATGCTGAAAGAAATTCCCTTCTTCTGAGTGCTTTCTTCATGCGAAGCTTCTTTTGCTACATCTTTATCTATTTTTTTAAGAGATTATTTTTCTATAGGACCTGTGCACTCACCAGAGATACAGAGAGAGACAGAAGAAATGAGAAATTTATGGTTACACTGCAATCCCTTTTCCTCCATTCTCCTCTTGGGATTTTGGGAATGCACGTACACACGCCTGCCATGAGTTTCAAGCTGCCAGGTCCAGGACTTAAACCATTGTCGGTCATGTGGGACTCCAGCGCCATAAGCACTGCACCACCGGCTGGCCCCTTTATCAATTTTTTTAAATGCAGAGCTCCTTTGGTAAGACTTGGAATTGGAAAATTGATTATGACTCTTGAAATTTGTAGTTAGTTGGGAACCAGCAGTTAGCGTAATGGTTATGTCGCTGGACTCCCACGTAGTTGACCACGGATCGCGTCCCACACCCGGTGGCTTAAAACTCACGCTGGGTGCGTGTGCATGCGTGCCCAAGATCCCGAGAGAATGGAGGAGAAGGGATTGCGGCATGACCATCCCCCCTGGGGGGTGATTTCTCGCTTTCTGTCTCTATGTCTCTCTCTGTCTGTCTGGCGAGCACACACGCCCTATAGCGAGAAAAAAAAAAAAAAAAAACTCTCCAAAAAAAAAAAAATTGTAGTTAGTTTATACATAAAATTATTTGCTTGATACTTTAAAAAATAGTTTAAAAGATACTTAAATTTTAAAAATGTTTAAAAATATTTAAATACGAAAAACATATTTCAAAAATATTTTTAAAAACATTGCCCTTGATTCCAGAGAAGAGAAATTTTGAGTAACCCAAAGATAAATTTACCTCTGTTGCAAATATTTCCATTGACAGAATCTTATTGAGGGGATAAGACAAACAGGAGTGCATTTTAGGAATCTAAGACATCTTAGTTTCTTTGGGGGGGGGGGGCATTCTTTAATAAGAATTTTTTTCTTTTTCAAAAATGTGTTACTGAGTCACAAATAAAGAAATAAAAACAAAATGAGTAACTGAAATTAGTAATCATAGTTCTGCACTGTAGTCTTACAGGGGTTTTAGTCTTTTCCAATGTTCTCCCACTTGACTGTTGTCATCTTTCTCTCAAGAACCCCTGCAGTGAAGCTAGATATGTGTTATCATTATAAGATGAGCATCCCTAGTCTGAACATTTGAAATCCAAAATTTTAAACTTTTTGAACCCCACCATGACACAGATGGAAAATGCCACACCTCATCTCTGTGACATACTGTAATCAAAACACTGCAATGCTGAAATAGCCCATCACATTACCTTCCGGCTATGTGGATAGGGTGTATATGAAACAAAAGAATTGTGTGTTCAGACTTGGGTCCCATCTCCAAGATGGGAGTATTTGCACTGTGGATATGTAATTATGTCAAAACTCCCCTGAGCCCTGAATTTGAAATTCACAACATTTTCCATCCCAAGCATTTTGGATCAGGATATTTAATCTGTCCCTGGACTAACATGGTGGGAATGAGAAACAGGTCACTTAATCTCTGAGGGCCATAGTTGGCACCTGAGATCATGACATCTGAAATCAACATACTGTACATTACACATGCCCCAGGGCAACTGTAAAACCAACTTTATTAAGTTCATGGTAATGCATGCAAAGGAGTCCCGATTCTTGTATATTTTTATGTGTAATGCTAAAATAAAGACAAGATCAGGTACAAGTGCTTCCATTTCTCAAGTCTCCTTTTGAAAAACATGGGTCCCTCTTAGCATTCCCACCAGAATCCCTTACACGTGTCAGATTATACAGCTTCTATACAAGGGGTTTGAAAACACTCTTGGAAAATGCATATTATGTATGGATTTCAATTGTTTTTTGCACCAAAATAAACTTGTATTCTAATCCTATGGTCCATTTAACATGTTCTCAAAAATCTGTTATGAAGTTTTCCTAGTTGGAGGAAATAATCACTTTCCATTAAGTTAAATAGCCCTGATACATTTTAAATTAAAATACCTGACAGCAAAATAGCAAAACTCAGCTTTGTGGTCTTGCAGGTCACTTAGCTGCAGATGGAACTTGAAAAATTGGTTCCTGGTCATTGCTGCTGAGGAGAGCTCTTTTTCTCTGTTCTGACAAGACTGACTCAAGATAGTCATGAACGTGAACAACTCTTAAATATGTCATTCTGAGTCCTTAAAGACTTGAACATATTAAGAGAACAAAAAGAATGTCATTCAACTGTAACTACTCTTTCTAGATTGCCAGGTATTTGTAAATTTACTGGCAAGATAGTTTAAATTACAAATGTATTTCTGGTCTACAGCATCATAAAAGATTTGCAGAATTTTTTGCAGTTTAAAAAAAAAGTAAGGACTGACTCAAACTTACATGGACTTTTGAGATTTTGCAGTCCTTACTGCGTATAAAGAGGGCCATCATGGCTACACAACCCCTGAAGTGTGCAGGGAGAGCATTTCCATGTCCCAGTTTCATTTAGAATTCATTGGTCTCTCTCTAACATGGAAGACCCGCTGTGTAGTCTGCATCTGAAAATTAAGCCCAGCGCTTCAGCTCTCAGCGTTACATACTAAACTTTCCTGTGATGCTCACCCTCACCCTCTGTGCCTGTATAGTAAGATCTGTGATTAAAGTCAAGATATTTTAAAATTTCATTGTGCAGTAGGAGTCAAAGTTTGATATCAGGCTGTCTTCTTCCTCTTTAGGAATAAATTAGTTGAAATGAGATATTTAGGGGACAGCTTCAAAAAGTTCACAGAAAATGCATAGTAAGAAAAAGTTATGGGTTTTAAATTTTTATCCACCAAAATGAATTCATAGTTCATCTTATTTTTCCATGAATCTGATGAAGTCCCCCTCAAAACATAGGCATTGTGTTGACCCAAATTAAAAGAGTGGTGATATGTATGAGCTATCACCCAGCTATTTCTGGGTTTTAGAAGGACTTTTTTTTTCAAGCTTAGCCAAATCAATGAAAGAATTATATTTATTAAATTCCCTTTTTCATGAACAAAAGCAAAGCAAAGGGAAAGTAGGTGCAATTTTCCGACAGCTGTAATAAAAATATAGTTCTCCAACTCTGCCCACGCCCCCTTTCCCTTTCATCAATTGTATGCCAAATAGCCTTGTGTGTTCCAGCCCGCAGTGGTGCCAACTCAGCTTTACTTGGTAGTAAATGAAATGGCTGGGATGTGTTCAGAGGCCTTAGTGGCTGGTGCTCTGTAAAAGTATTGCCATGCAGGTCCACTGTGAAAGTGTTTTTATCGTAGCATTCCTGAAGCCCCATTCCAATAGACGAGCCCTCCTGACCAGAAAGCTGCTGTGGCCTTCCTATCCAGCAGCTGGCCCCAAATGAGATCCGTGCAACTTGTGACCTCGGTATTCAATAACCTGATGACTTCTAGTTTGGTGTGCGGAGCTGCCTAAGCTCAGGGTCCTTTGGACATATGTTGCTAACATGCAACAGTATTTTTTTTTTTAATTTTTAAAGTTATTTATTTATTTTATTATATTTTTATTATTAGTTTAAAATTTACTATAGGTCAAATGTGCTTACCAGAGAGAGAGAGAGAGAAAGTGAGAAAGTAAGCCACCCCAGGTCTAAGACTTGAACCATGGTCAGTCATGTGGGATTCCAGTACCTTAACCACCACACCACCTGCTTGCTCATGAAGCAGTTTTTAAAACATTTCAAGTGCAAGCTATAGCCCCATCTTCTAAGGTAGGAAGGAGGATTGAAGTTAGGGGCTGCTGCCAACTACTCTGCTACAGAAATGAGTCTTTGGGGATGTCAGAGCTGGCTGCTTTTCCCGTTCATCAGCTGTTTCTGTCTGCTCATTGCACCACAGAATGTCCTGTGTGAAGTCTGGCCAGGCTGTGACATTTAGGGTAGCTGAGGGTGGGTTTTCCTACTCATCTTCATTTCTGCCAGGGAGGATTTTTTTTTCCTCATAATTGAATATACACTTGCGTCACAGCAGCCACACAGGCAACAGAAGGCCAAATCCCTGGAAAGGTCAGACCCTCACTCCCACCCCATCCACATCATCTGCTTGGTAGTCTTGCCTTCCTTTAGAGGGTGGCCAGTTGAAGCTATGCCAAGAAGAGAGATATCACCACTGAAGAGACATTGGAAGGCTGGTCCCATAGCCAAATGGTTAAGGGAGTTGGATCCCACATGGCCAACTGCAGTTCAAACCTAGGCCTGGAAGCTGGAATATGTCAGGGAAATGAAGGAGAAGGAATTGCAGTGTGACCTCTGGCTCACTCTCTCATGCATGCAAGCACAGATGCCCTCTAGCAATCTGGAAAAAAAAAAAAAAAAGAGAAAGAAAAGAAAAGAAAGAAAGAAAAGAAAAAAGGGAAAGGATATTGGAAAAATCATCCTTCTGAACATGTGAAAGCCACATTGCCTCCAAAAGTTTAATGGAGACTCCCATCCCCGACACCCTAGTTATGCTCCTAGTACTGATAGTTACTAACAGAAGAATTCCAAGGTTAGCAGACAGATCCATTAATAAAACAACTGTCCGTGTTGTGTTAAATAAACTGTTAAATAAAGGAAACAATATGAGGGGCCATCATTTCCAGCTGAGTTGTGTCTAAGGGGTTTGAATATCAGGAGTTTCAGGAGCTCAAATCAAGTAAAGTTTCTGGGAATGTTTTGAAAAGCTGATCACATTCCATTGAGTACAAGGTCTTTGGAAGTTCATGGCCTGAAAATTCTATTTCCTTCCGGATTTGGAAGTACTTTGGTTTCCAGATAGTATAGAAAATTCAAAATCAGCAGTTAGAAATGGAATAATCAATCATAGCGAGATCGAGGAGGTTTTCCAGCTCAACTGTGTTCTATTAATTTGTTAACCATGAGAAGAAGGAATAAAATATACCTGCTGGTTTTGAGGCTGTGGTCTGTTTCAGAGCAGTAACCTAAGTCCACAGCTCATGTCATAATGAGAAGTGAGTCATGTGGGGATGAATGGGGAGTGTATCTGCCAAACAGCTTAGTGACTTTCTGGAATTTAAATATTAAGTGAAAAGACAAGGTCATAGGGCAGCTGATCCTTGGCTCCTCTCTCTGTCGTCTGTCCATGGCTTTGATCATACTACATCCTCCTTTGTGGCCAGGACTCCGCAGAGAATCTCGGGGTCATGGCCTCTTGCCTAGTCGAGAGGTATAAACCTGCTGCTTAAATATGTGAAGCCCACAGTTTGGGGGTTGGGAGTAGAGGGGAGGTAGCTTCATACGTTCCACATTTCCCACAAAACCCAAAGCAGACTAAACAAAACCGGTGTGAAACCTCATGACTCGCTGCTGCTGTGGTTACATTTTTTAAGCTGTAATCCATTCATTTGTATGTGTGTTTATTCCCAGGATTTACAGCTCTCTAAGTCTTTGGGGAAAGAGAATGTTTGAAACCTTTTGCAGAGGGTTTGAAGGAAGCAGTGGCCTGTGATTAAAGTCCAGGATAGAGTCTGTATGAGCGTATGTGTGTGCGTGCGCTTGTGTGTGCATTCATGTGAATGTGTGAGCGCCCGTTCATGTGGGCTTTTTTTCCCTCCCATTTGCTGCTTTTACGCAAAAGCGTCACACATGGTAGCATTTAGGAGCCCCTTCACAGCTGAAGTGTTTCAAACACTAATGAATGGAAGTTTGGTCATATAATGCAGACAAGCTTTAAGGCATGCTTTACTGAATGGCGTACTGTAGTGACCTGGGAAAGGAAGAGAGGTATAAATTGTGTCAGTTAGCCACCCAGACAAAATGAAGCCATGTGGAAAATCAAATCTATTAAAGTATGAAGACTGTTATAAGCTGTTTTAAGCTGGCCATTCTTAAAGGGGCTCAGTTTGCTGCCGGAGTAAATGTTTACCTCTTCTCCCAGATCTTTTTCACATGCCGTCTTATGAGACAATGTGCAGCGTTTGATAAAAATCATCCTCTCACTAACGATGCCTTTATCAGAAATGTTTATTGTCTCCGCTTTACCACCCATGTCCTGAAAGGTACTACACATTTGTTAAATAAGCAAAAGGAAAGAGAACTGGGCGGTTCACATCGGCCTGCAGAAACCCCCAACAAATTCCAGAGCCATAAGGAATCAGAAGAAGGAAAAGAGAATGAGGAGTTACATATATATGTGAAGAGGCCTTGCAAAAACATGCACAGAGACTTCAAAAAGTTCATGGAAAATGGAGTTAAAGTACGAGTTCATCTTGGTGCCCAAAATGTTTGAAATCTATGCATAGTATTTTCATAACATGCATTTCCATGAACGTTTTGATGTGTTAGATATTATGTCTTAGATTTTCTCTGCTTGGCCAACCCGCTATCAAATGTTTGATTGAGGTGGGTTTAGTATTGAAATTGAGCAGTTATGCCAAACTTTGGTCATTGTCTCAAAATGTGCTTTAAATATAAGAATAAAGAAATTTATTTGGACAAAAACCCTTGTGGTCCAATCTGCAGCTTTTCACAGCATCTGCTTCTACTTGCTCACTGCCTCTGCATGGTGGTAAAGTGGTCCCATCCAGGTTTGGGCCTCTGTCTGACTCAGCCTGAATCCTGGCCCTATTCACCTCCTAGCTTTTGTTTTTTAAAGAGGTTTTTGCCTTAGGGTGCGTGCACTCTCCTGATAGTGAAGAGAGAAACAGAGACAATGAGAGGGAAAGTAAAAAATCACCCCCCTGACACCTGCGATGGCCATGTTGCAATCCCTCTTCCTTCATTCTCCTCCTGGATCTTGGGCGTGCGCACACGTGCACACACACACACACACACACACACGCCCAGTGTGAGTTTCAAGTCAGTAGATCCAGGACTCAAACTGCACTTAGCCATGTGGGAGTCTAGTGACATAACTGCTATGCCATCTGCTGGCCCCTCGCCTTGTAACTTTGAGCATGTTGTCAGTGCCTTGGTTTTTCCTTCTGTAAAATAGAAATAACAAAAGAATGTCTAAAAACATCTAGTTAGCACAATGAAAGTGTCAGCTACTGTTAACAGTATCTTCAGGATGGGTTAATTATGTCTTAAGAAAGAATCCATTTAATTTCATTTCTCTTATTTGTATGCCAGTTTTGAAAACTGATGACTGGCATGCTGTCGGGAAAAATTTATCCATTTCTTTTTTACTCTAATTGGTGAGTAAGTTTACATTGGCTTGACATTCTCTGGACTGCAAACAATTGAATTTGCTGACCAGCCGCCATGATGTCAAGCCTTAAGTCAACAGTGGCTAATGACCGCTCTGGGAAAAAACAACACCTTGATTCCTCAATTACAGTTTAAGAAGCCCTGGGAATGAGGGCTTGCCAGTCATCATCATTTTCTTGTGAAGCAAGCATAATGCACTCTGGGGACAGGTCACCTCTGTCCTGTGCGTAAGAAAGCTCACAGACCACAGGTTGAGTATAATGGTTGTGCCCTTTGTGTGTTCCAGGAGGAAACTGAAGAGACATCCTCACAAGAGTCTGCAGAAGAGGATTAGGGGGCGCCCACATTTGATTTCTACCTCAGCAGCAGTTGGATCTTTTGAAGGGAGAAGACACTGCAGTGACCACTTATTCTCTATTGCCATGGTCTTTCCACTTTCATTTGGGGTAGGGTGGGGTGGGGTGGGGAGGGGTGGGGGTGGGGTGGGGAGAAATCACATAACCTTAAAAAGGACTATATTAATCACCTTCTTTGTAATCCCTTCACAGTCCCAGGTTTAGTGAAAAACTGCTGTAAACACAGGGGACACAGTTTAACAATGCAACTTTTAATTACTGTTTTCTTTTTTCTTAGCCTACTAATAGTTTGTTGATCTGATAAGCAAGAGTGGGTGGGTGAGAAAAGCTCTGAATTGGGTTTAGTCAATCACTGCACTGCATACAAACCAGAAACGGGTCACGCACGTGACCTTGGGCATTCATATAGGATAAGCGCGGGGTGTCAGACGGTGTGCACCTCAGATACCACCCCAACCCGCTCGCTGTAGTGACTCCTCTGTTTAGACACCAAAGATAAGGACTAGATGCTACTCTCTCTTTTTCGTATAATTTTGTAGACACTTACTTGATGATTTTTTAACTTTTTATTTCTAAATGAGACGAAATGCTGATGTATCCTTTCATTCAGCTAACAAACCAGAGAAGGTTATGTTCACTTTTCAAAAAGGGAAGTAAGCAAACAAATATTGCCAACTCCTCTATTTATGGATATCACACATATCAGCAGGAGTAATAAATTTACTCATAGCACTCGTGTTCAGGACCACACTTCATTTTCAGGAAGTTTACTTCCTACAGAGCCAAATGCCATTTAGCGATAAATAACACTTGTCAGCTTCAGAACATGGAAGGAACCTAGACAAGTACAATGATCCTCTTTGTAACTAAGTGGAATAGGGTACAACAGAATAATGCATGATGAACTCACCTGAATTAGGAGGTGGGAGGAGCGAAATCTAGATTTTTTTTTTTTTGCTATAGTTACACACCAATTTAAAAAGGAAAGAAAGAAAACAGAAAAAAAAGCAGTCTCTTTTTCTCCTCTCTCTCTCTCTGTTGTGTATCAGTTTCCATGAAAGACCTAAATACCACTTACCTCAAATTAAACGTATGTGTTACTTCAAGTAATACGTTTTGACATCAGATGGTTGAGCGAGGTGCTTTATTGGGGCTTCAGTTCACCATCTCTTCATTCAAACTGCACTTTTAGCCAGAGATGCAATATAATCCCCACTACTCCATACTACCTCTGAATGTTACAATGAATTTACAGTCTAGTACTTATTACATGCTGCTATTCACAAGCAATGCAAGAACAAACCTTACTGGGTAGGTGATTCTAATCACCTACAGTTCTTTTTGTACACTTAATTACAGTTAAAGAAGCAATCTCCTCACTGTGTTTCAGCATGGCTATGTAGTTTTCTATTTTTTTTAATTAAAATTTTATGAATATTCGTTTCAGCTTCTGTGCTAGATTTCTACATTAACTTGAGTATCTTTTAACCGAGTCGCTCCTAGGTTCTTAAGGATAATTTTCCTCAATCACACTACACATCACATAAAATTTGACTGTAAATGTTTAAACATTACCCTCCAAGTCTGTACCTCAAATGAATTGTTTAAGGAAATGGACTAATTGACTTGCAAAAACCTACCTCCAGACTTCAAAAGGAACGAACTTGTTACTTGCAGCATTCATTTTTTTTTCCATGTTTGAAATTGCTCAAACTGCAGCTATCCCTAACCGAAAGTATTTTTGTAAAAGACATTTCTACATAGAAAGGAACACATTTTTACATACTTTTGCAAAGATAAATAAATAATAAGTAAATAAAATAAAGCCAACCTTCAAAGAAACTTGAAGCTTTGTAGGTGAGATGCAACAAGCTCAGCTTTTGCATAATGCAATCAAAAATGTGTGTTTTTAAGATTAGTTGAATATAAGAAAATGCTTGACAAATATTTTCATGTATTTTACACAAATGTGATTTTTGTAATATGTCTCAGCCAGATTTATTTTAAACGCTTCTTGTGTAGAGTTTTTATGCCTTTCTCTCCTGGTGAGTGTGCTGACTTTTTAACATGGTATTATCAACTGGGCCAGGAGGTAGTTTCTCACGACGCTTGTGTCAGTATGGCTTTTAGTACTGAAGCCAAATGAAACTCAAAACCATCTCTCTTCCAGCCGCTTCAGGGAGGTAGTTTCAAAGGCCAAATACCTCTCTGAGACTGGCAGATCGCTCACTGTTGTGAATCAGCAAAGGAGCTATGGAGAGAATTAAAACTCAACATTACTGTAAACTGTGCATTAAATAAGCAAATAAACAGTGGCTCATAAAGTCCCCTTCCATATCTTTGGAGGGGCCTTTTAGAAACCTCGTTGGCCAGCTCATAAAATGGAAGCAGTTGCTCCTGCTGGCCAATCTTAGAGCGCCAAGCAATTTCCATCTCTGATGATAAAGTTGCTCTTATATTTCCTGTATGTTGTACAATCAAAACACACTACTACCTCTTAAGTCCCAGTATACCTCATTTTTCATACTGAAAAAAAAAAAAAAAAAGCTCATGGCCAATGGAACAGTAAGAACATCATAAAATTTTTATATATATAGTTTATTTTTGTGGGAGATAAATTTTATAGGACTGTTCTTTGCTGTTGTTGGTCACAGCTAAGTAAGACTGGACATTTAACTTTTCTACCATTTCTGCAAGTTAGGTATGTTTGCAGGAGAAAAGTATCAAGACGTTTCACTGCAGTTGACTTCCTCCCTGTTCCTTGAGTGTCTTCTAACTTTATTCTTTGTTCCTCATGTAGAATTGCTGTCTATGATTGTACTTTGAATCGCTTGCTTGTTGAAAGTATTCCTCTAGTGGATTATCACTGTCTGTTCTGCACAATAAACATAACAGCCTCTGTGATCCTCCCGTGTTTTCATTTCTATTCTGTCATAATGCCATTAAATGAGTAATAAAGTTCAGTCAAAACAAGTCACGGGCAGAGACACTCACAAGTCGATCTCCTTGTACCCCCTACATTTTGTGCCCACACTTTGGCTCACACAGACATAGTGTGTGTGTGTGTGTGTGTGTGTGTGTGTTTCAGTATCATGTTTCTTAAACCAGCTACCCTAAACTCACCTGTTGTAATCTGACATTTGATTCCATGGAGACATCTTAGAAGAAATGTACGCAAAAACAGGGTCTAGTTTAAAACTATGAAATCTTTGGGACCAGCAGTTAGCGTAATGGCTATGTCGCTAGACTCCCACGTAGTCGACCGCGGTTCGAGTCCCGGACCCGGCAGCTTAAACTCACGCTGGGCGCGTGTGCGTGCGTGCCCAAGATCCCGAGAGGAGAATGGAGGAGAAGGGATTGCGGCGTGGCCATCCCCCCTGGGGGGTGATTTCCTGCTTTCTTTCTCTCTGTCTCTCTCTGTCTGTCTGGCGAGCGCATGCGCCCTATAGCAAAAACCTCTCCAAAAAAAGAAAAAAAAAAAAAAAACTATGAAATCTTCATGTAAGACTAGCATCGCCTGTATAAGGCAAATAACTGATATGCCCATTATCTTTGAAGTAATATTTGGAAGAGAGATCCACAAGTTGGATGAAAAAATAAGAAATGACAGCCACAGAGTTTCTCCAAATAGGAGTCTTTTAGTTCTATGAAAACTATTAGCAGAGTCAGAATTATTCCACCAACTTCAAGGTCAACTTCACACTTCTTTTGCTGATAATGAACAAATGTAGGATTTTTAGAAAGCTGAAAAACTCTGTAGATGCCCCCGTCATTACTACTAAAATTTGTTCTTCATTTAGCTTCTTACAAAGGGGAATTCATTTCTAGGAAAAACTTGGGTGGTTTAAGACATCTCCTGTTAAGATATTTGTTGTCAAACTTATTACTTCATTGCTTCATTCATTTATTTTCACAGCCAGTATTTCATGAGTGCCTGCTTTACAGCAGGCCTCAGAATAAGAGGCCTTTCAAAAGATTCTCTCATTGGAGAAAACTGTGCAGGTATAGAAATAGTAACAATACAGACAGCATGTGAAAATCTCTGAGTAAATTGGTTAGGTAACAAATTTCAAGAATCCAGAGGAGAACCCATGTCTTCAGAATAGATTATTTACGTATATCATTAGTTCAGACTAATAATAGAAAGATAGGGAAAATGCATTTAATACAACTGTTATAGAGTTTCTTCATTTTTATTAGAAAAACACATAAGTAATTACATTTGAAAATGAAAGTAAACCAAGAGAAGATCTTTGGCTTGTAAAAAAAAAAATGGATTTATTATGTCCAGAATAGGATAAGTAAATGAAGGGAATACAATTTTTACCATATTTTGGAGTTGATATTCACTAAATGATCTCTGAATTAGGTTTGTTTTTAATTCAAGAATTGTGTTTACACTAGGAGTAGTACACTTATGAAAGCTATTACGTAAAGAAATCTTACAATTTACATCTAGGTTCAAGGAGGGACTCCCTCAAAACCGCATTCAATTAATGCATTCAAATAGCCACAGGGCCTTTAGTATGTACTGGATATTGTTTGGGGCAGAAAAAGGTAATAAGCTTTGCCTACAAAGAGCCGAAACTTCTGATGAGGAAGCCGGACCCAATGTAGAGTTATGTAAATTGAATTTTATTTCATTCCCCTATAAAGTGCATGCACTCCAAACCAATGGCAGGAAGAAAATAATCTCCGGTTCTCTCACAGAAGGACTTTAAGGTCATAATCCATAGGATAGGGATCTTGAGGCTGCCTGGGCAATGAGTTTTAGTCAACATAGTATATCATGTGGGATTGTGGGGAGGGGTATAGGGTATATTTCTCAGCAGAACTAAAGGTACTCAACTCTGATGAATTCAGGAATGGTAAGTGGTTTAGGAGTATGGGCAGAATTAAAAACAGAACTAAAGAATGAATAACACTCCAGTCAGCGGGCATATGATGCAAACTCAGACTAAAACAGAACTTCAGAAAAGGAAAACACTAAGAAACCCAACAGGGGAGGATGGGTGTGCTTCTTAGCGAGTTTAACTTATATGAGAAGACTTTTTATTGAATGAAACTAATTCTTAGAGTTAAATAACGTCATCCTTGAGCAATTACTTTTCAGATCAAAGAAGTGTGGCCTAAAAGAGAAAAAAAGAAATCAAAAGTAATCACAATTACTTTTAAAATATGTAACACAAATGGATGACAACAAAACAAAATGCAATGAAAGAGGTCTATACCAATAGCCTTAGTTTAGCCATTTGTAAAACACAGTAATCTGCTTTCTTCCCAAAGTAGGTAGGAAATGGCAACAGATGTGACCCTCTGCCTGGCCGTCTGCTCCTGTGTTCATCCTCTGCAAAATTCCTCTTATGCTAACCGTATTTCTGTCCTACTCTCATATCAAGCTGCAGCTCTGACTAAGGGATAAATGCCTCCTGTCAGTGAGCAATGCTCCATTTTCTATCTAGTTTACAGTGTTTGGATTCTTGTTTTGTTTTGTTTTCTTTAAGGTTTTTGCCATAGGGCACATGTTCTCACCAGAGAGAGACAGAGAGAAAGGGTGAAAGGGAAAGTGAAAAATCATCCCCCCAAGGGATGGCCGTGTTACAAGCTTCTCTCTTCGTTCTCCCTCTGGGATCTTGGACACACATGAATATGTGCCCAGCATGAGTTTCAGGCTTCTGGGTCTGAGACTTGAACTGCAGTTGGCCCTGTAGGAGTCCAACACCTTAATTACTATACCACCTGCTGGCTCCGCATTCTTGTTTTCTTCTTTTGAACCTGACTACCTCACTAACCACCCAATTCATCCAAAGCTAAGCCTTTGCCCTACCCTCACAAGCTTACCCAAGGCCCTAGATCCTTCCCTGTACTTTGACCACCCTGAAACTGAGCCCTTACAACACATTAGTCTCATCCCTCCTTTCCTCTCAGCCAATTACCTATTTTCTCACTCTTGGATTTTGCCTGTTTTAATGGCTGCCGAAGAACATGGTAGAACCAGATCTCACCCTTCTGAGAACCTGCAGGAATGGGGGTGGGGGACCAAAAGGAGCTCTTTAATATGCTGACGTGGCTTTCCCTCGGAAGCTCCAGTGTGTTCACAAGTCACATCACTTTCTGGTATTTGCTGTTCAGCTGGGCGTTTCAGCCAGGTTTCATAGGGACCTAAAGTAGAGGTGTTCCCGTTTAAACAACAACACTCCAAGAGCTGCATTTAAAAAAAGAAGTTAATTTTGAAATTCAGGTAGTTCAGTCCCCTTTCAAAAGTACCAATGACTGATGTGCACTATTGGACAAGATGTCCCATTGCACCACAGGGTACAAATTGCTAAGAGTATGGACTCTGGCACAGGACTGCCCAGGTTTGAATCCTGGCCTTGCAATAACTAACCGGGAATCCTGGACAAGTTACATCACTATTATGGGATCTTTTTAAAATTTGTAAATAGCATTAATAGTATCTAGCTAAATGGTTACTATGAAGATGAAAAAAGCCAGTACATGTGAAATGCTTAATAGCACGAGGCGTGTAGAAGGCACTCTGCAGTGTTAGCTCTCATTTGTTAGCCTGCCTCTGGCTGCAGGGCAGGCTTACAGCTAACTCCCCTTGCCCCAAGTTTCTATTATCATTTGATCTTGGCACACAGAGATATCCACAGATCATGGTCAAAAAGGTATCAGGGTTTCAAAGACTATTTTGATTGTACATTCCATGCATGGAAATCATTAATACATGTACATACTTCATGTTCCCATGTGGTTTATAGTACTGTGTTTGATCTCAGTGAATTTGATTTCTGACGGGAGTCACCCTGAAAATCAGCAAAATGCAAATTGTCTCCATTGCAATGACAGCCTTAGGGGACCTTGATACTCCACATTTTCACTTGATTGTAGGGACACCCACTTTTTGACATTCAGTCCAGGCCATCCTCAGACCTGCTTGCTCCAGCCTCCTGATTCTGGTCTTTGTTAAAGTATCACAGTGTCAGCATATGGGTCTTTTTGGTGGTCTCTTCCTCCTGGCTGGTAGCATTCAACTCCTGTTAGTCCTTCAGATTTCAGCCTCCAGTTGTGGCCCACCCACCTAGCAGAGCTAAGCGAACTGCACTTCTGCAGTCAGTCTTTGTATTCCATTAACATTCTTTAGGCTGCCTAATTGTCCTTTTCTGTGCAGTCCTTTCCTGGTGAACTCAGGTCGCTCTCTATCCCCTTTGTGCCATGGGTTATCAGAGTGAAGATACTAGGCTCCTTGGATAAGAAACCACTGAACACTAGAAAAGAAAAGGAACATAGAATAAACGAGGAGACAGGCTTCTCCACTTTTTATTTTCTCTGATGACTCATCAGAATCGGGATGGAATGAATGTTGCATGCACATTTTCATTTGCATCCCCCTACCCTTGTCCAGACTGGCAGCTCCTGCTTTGGAATAGCCATAGTGGGCAGGATTCTAACTGCAAGTGACATTAACTCAGTTTGAAATGGCTTAAACTGAAAGGAAAATGGAGTACCTGATAAACTGATTAGTATCAGATACTGGTGCTTTAGGCATGGCTTGATCTAGGGACCCAAGAACGTGACCAAGATTGTGAATTTTGTATAGCCTGAAGTTTAGCTTTTCTATGTCTTGTTTACAGTCTCAGGTTCCGCTCTAGTGGTGTCAAGGTAGCTGCTGGAGGCCCCAGACCCACATCCTTTTGATCTAGGGAACTCTGAAAAAACATATTTCCCCCCAATATTTTCAATATCTTGGGGTTAAATATTGTTGGACCAACTTGGACCAAGGCTATTCATAACAATGATTTTGATTGGGAGAAAGAAAACACTGATTGTCCAGGTAAGGGTCACATGTCAGTCCCTCGAGCCAGTCTAGGAAGGAGGACCTACGTAGAAAGGGAGAAGAAGAGAGAAAGCCCCATTGTGAAATATGAAATGAGTGGTGCTCCAGAGAAAAACCTAAGTGCACTACCAGAAGGAAAAGGAACACAGGGGGGTGAGTGGGTGGGGCCACACTGCCTGTTAGAATGGCACAGCCTAGCCAGTCTCACTGCATTACCAGAAATATGTAGGATAAACACAAGCAAGGCTCTAATGTCTCAAAGTTTACCTTGGGAACCAGCAGTTAGCGTAATGGCTATGTCGCTGGACTCCCACGTAGTCGACCGCGGTTCGCGTCTCGGACCCGGTGGCTTACAACTCACGCCGGGCGCGTGTGCGTGCGTGCCCAAGATCCCGAGAGGAGAATGGAGGAGAAGGGATTGCGGCGTGACCATCCCCCCTGGGGGGTGATTTCTCGCTTTCTATCTCTCTGTCTCTCTCTGTCTGTCTGGCGAGCGCACGCGCCCTATAGCGAAAAACCTCTCAAAAAAAAAAAAAAAAAAAAAAAAAAAAAAGTTTACCTTTAACTTGAATGACAGATCAATCCTTTGAGGGTTGCCAGTTTAGCAGTGGACTTCACAGAGGCAAGAAATAAACCTTATTTTAAGACATTGAGACTTTGCTGTTTCTTACCACATCATAATTTAGCTTTTCTTGACTGTAATAAGGATGATTCTTTCCACATCCTTATTTTTTGCTTACAAACCACTTTCACTTTTCATTTTCAGCACCATATTGGTGATAGAAGATGTTATTATTATTATTATTATTATTATATTTACTTTTTAGTTGGGATAACTCAGCACAGAGAGCAAAGCAACTGACTTGGGGAGACAAAGCTCGTAAGAGCAGAGGCATAATGTGATCTCAGGTCCCACACTTTCTCCTCTAGACGAATACGCATTTATAGAACGCATGCATCCTATGTAAATGTCTGTCAGTATAAACCTGTTGGGTGTGCATCCCTAATATATTTAATCCTAGCTCCCCAGGCTCAAGGTCGATTTTTCAGAGCTGCTTTACCAGGCGACTGCTGAAATAACGGCATACTGAGACTTCTAGTCTTCACTCTCAGAGTACCTAAGTCTAGCCATCTATTCCATTTGGCAATTCAAGGATTACATCAGGAGAGTAAGAACTCTTACAGGTTTAAGGGGTTACCTAGTCCTCAGCAAGCAAATTGACTTAGGACTCAGATCATTCTGTGAGACCACAAGAGTTAAGGTCCCATTTTTTTATTGGCAATTTAGGGGTTTATTTCAAAATCTTGGGAAAAATTCCACATATGTGTAAATACATCCCTGTAAACTTTCTTTTTTAAAAATTCTTTTAAATTTCATTTTCTTTTATACATTCAGTCACGTTATTTAGCTTACAAAGTGAATATTACAATAGGGGACATTTAGAAGAAAAATAGAGAGGCAAAGCATTAATGGGACAAAGAAATGTGGTATTATCTGTTGAAGATAATTTTATGGTTTTATCAACTGGACTAGGGAGAAGTGTCCATTCTTTTCATTCTTTTCTTTCTTTCTGTCTTTCTTTCTTTTTTTTTTTTTTTTTTTTTTTTTTTTTTTTTTTTTTTTTTTTCTGTAGAGCACATGCATTAGCAGGAGAGAGACAGTGTGAGGGAAAGTGAGAAATCACTCTCCCTGGGGGGATGGCCATGCCATAATCATTTCTCCTCTGTTCTCCTCCTGGGAACCTGGGCACACATGCATGCACACCTGACATGTGTTTCAAACCGCTGGATCTGGAACTTGAACTGCAGTCAGTCATGTGGGAGTCCAGTGCCTCAACCACCATCCACCTGTTGGCTCCAAGGTCCCATTCTTTCTTCTTTAGTTTGGTCCCCAAATCTATAGGATTAACCAAGGTCCTGTGACCTTCCTTGCCTCTTCAATTAAGCTAGGCAGACTGATATGTGGTCATCATTTATTACAATAGGATACAGCTCACCATCAAACAATTATGTTTAGCCTAATGCCCAGTTGGTTTAATACTGTCATGAAAAACAAAACCTACAATTTAACCAGCTAATGAAAATGTGAACCAAATGCACAAGTCATTTTTATACAACTAAGACCTCCAGATACCTCTTTAATATGTCTGCTTTCTATTATTCACCACCACCATGGTGACGATCCAAGCCACAAGCACCTTTTGTTTTCTCTGCCCATACAGTCTCACTCCACTTTCTTTCTCTACCCATAGCGAGTGTCATCTTCTAACAACACAAATCCCATCCCAAATCCAACGCGTCCAGTAAAATTCAAAATCTTTCCAGTCGGCATGGTCTGCCTCTTACCTCATTTTCCAGCCTAAGCTCTCACAGTCTTCCTTAGTTAAAGCCCATTGGCCTTTCCAGGTTCACTTGGAATGAATGCATCGTTCTCTTCCTTATAACCTTGAACACTTTCTCACAGGCTCTAATACTTCCTGCCTGGAATTCTTTCCCTTCTATGGACCCCTCTACGAACCTAGCAAACCTCTTTTTCATTTATTTTTATTTATTTAGTTAGTTATTTAGTTACTTATTTTTGAGATATTTTTGCTATAGGGCATGTTCACCTACCAGAGAGACAGATACTGAGACAGAAAGCGAGAAATCACCCCCCCACACACACACACATACACACACACACACACACACACCCGCCCCGAGGGATGATTTCTTCTTTTCCATTCTCTTGGGATCTTGGGCATGCATGTACATGCACCTGGTGTGAGGTTTAAGCCACCAGGTCTGGGACTCCAACCACCTTGACTCTGAGGGAGACTAGCAATGTAACCATTGCCCCATCTGCTGGTCCCCACCTCTTTTTCACTCTTTAGGTCTAGGTTGAAATGTTTCTCTCTCTAGAAAACCTTCTCTGCCTTTCTTGCTCCCCACACTGTCACCAATACGCAGTCAAGTCCTCTAATATATATTCTCTTGTAACTTCCTGAACTGCTCCCTGGTAGCAGTCACAGCACCCTCCATTAGTCAGTGGTTTGGTGTCCCTCCTGGAGACCACGAGGGCAGATCTGTCTTGCTACCCTCACACCTGGCATAGTAGTTCCAAAACTGCTTGGATGAATGAACAAATCACTCTTGAGTTAGATGGATTCTTTCTGGCAGCCTCTCACCTGACCTTTTCCCACATCCCTCCTGTTCTCAGGTGCCCTACTGACCTTCATTCAGGACTCATTCTCCCGCCTCTCCTCAGCACTCGGCCCCTCTGCCCCCTGCAGGGAGACCTTTCCTGGCTCTGCCATATCTCACATGTGCACAGCTTCCTAGTATATTTCCAGTTTAGAGACACAAGGGACTTCCTTCCCTGTCACCTCGCCATCACTCCTTCAACAGATCCAATATAATTGCTCCTTTACTCCATTTCTATAAGTTTAACTTTCTGACAGTTTGTTCATCTTGAAAAAAGTCATCAGATAAACAAATGAGTTGACGACAGTTGCTTCGTAAACAAACCCTTAGCACAGTGTCTCAGATGCAGTACGCACTTGAAGCAGACAGTGGGTGCTTTGAGCTACTCAGCATCCATTTTATTTTGCTTTTGGTAGCCTAAAGTGCTCCCTGTTTTTTCTTTTGTTTAGGAAATAAGTCTCCTTCACACTCAGCCTGTGAGATTCATCTAGAGCTGACATACTGACCTATGTGACTTAGGTCATGCCAGTAGATGCAGTTCAACCCTCCAGCTGGTTCAAGCATAGGCACACAGTCCAAGGCGAGCCCCTGAGATTTCATGTCAGCACTTTTCTGAGACGGCTAGGAAAGTGAGCTTTTCTCTGGCAGAACTGAAGCTAGTGGGGCACATGCCTGTAACTTCCGAGAGAAGAATGGTAAGGAGGAAGGCTTGTTGCTATGTAATGTAATGAGTTTGCTAGGAATAAATTCCACACAGAAGAAAGCAGAGACAAAATTCGTACATAGACCTAGTGATAAAGACCTTATCTGAGGGACCAGCAGATGGCTCAATGGTTGTGTTGTTGGACTCCCGTGTAGTCAACTGTGGTTCGAGTTCTGAACCCAGTGGCTTAAAATTTATACCACGTATGTGTGCGTGCATGCCCAAAATACCAAGAGGAGAATGGAGAAGGGATTGTGGCATGGCTATCCCTCCTGGAGGGTGCTTTCTTGCTTTCTGTCTCTCTGGTGAGCACGTGTGCCCTATAGCAAAAATCTCTCTCGAAACAAAACAAAACCTTATATGAGCCCTGGTGGCTTATGGTTCCTAAAGGTTTTTCAGGTCTATGAGCTAATAAGGTTTCTTCTTTTCTTAAAGTTAGTCAGAGTTGGATTTCTCTTACTTTCCCTCAGAAGAGTCCTGATTTTGCCATAAATGAAAGAATGAGGGGCCAGCTGGTGGTGTGGTGGTTAAGGTGCTGGACTCCTATATAGCCGACTGAGTTTTGAGTCCTAGACCTGGTGGCTTGAATGACTAAACTATGCAGTGTATTCATGTTGAGGGAAAAAAAGAAAGAAAAAAAGAAAAGAAAGTCATTTGAAGTGCAATGTGCATTAGTGCCCAAAATACCAAGAAGAGAATGGAGGAGAAGGGATTGTAGCATGGCCGCTCCCTACCCCAGGGGGGTGACTTATCACTTTCTCTCTTTCTTTGTCTCATTCTGGTGAGCACATGCATCCTATGGCAAAAAACTACAAATATAAAAACAAAAAGAATGAATAAATGAACATGGTGAAAGACAGCAGAACTGACCTTGAGAAAGCCTCTACTCAAGTCATGGTCCTACAACTCTCAGAGTCTGAGACCTCAAACCATGGTTGATAGTTGAATCAGATCTTTGATATCTTTTCTAAGCTTAAAATTCTAAGATTCTGTGATACTAAGATTTCTATAAAGCTCACACACAAAGAAACTAGTTCATAGTGGTGAGAATTTGGATTAAGCGCCCATAAAGGAAATTGCAATGGCTGGGGAGACCTTTCCTGGCTCTGCCATATCACACGTGTGCACAGCTTCCTAGTATATTTCCAGTTTGGAGAAACAAGGGACTTCCTGGACTGATAACAGAATCTGCTGGAGCTTGAAACCAACAAATAAAATGATAGCAACCCCACAGGCATCAATAGAGTTTCATGAAGGAGCTTGTGTATCTCAGAGTCACTATATATGTGTGTGTGTCTTATGTGTGTCTATATATCCATATGCATATATTTATATGTGTATACACATACGTGTGTCTATCCATATGTGTGTCTATATATCCATATGTGTATGTTTATATATGTATATATAAATACGTATTAAATACATGTGGGATAGATGTCTTTTCTTACATTTAACATCGTATAAAAATACAGTCATTTAGGGAACCAGCAGTTAGCGTAATGACTATGTCACTGGACTCCCACGTAGTCGACCGCAGTTCGTGTCCCGGACCCGGTGGCTTAAAACTCACGCTGGGCGCGTGTGCGTGCATGCCCAAGATCCCGAGAGGAGAATGGAGGAGAAGGGATTGCGGCATGACCCTCCCCCATGGGGGGTGATTTCTTGCTTTCTGTCTCTATGTCTCTCTCTGTCTGTCTGGCGAGTGCATGCGCCCTATAGTGAAAATCTCTCCAAAAAAAAAAAAAAAATACAGTCATTTATAAAAGCATGAATAGTAATAACCATAATGATAGCAGTTACAAATTCTAGCCAGAGGTTAGAATTGGCATGGCACATGGATTAATGTAATAATGTGACTATTATTCTAGTTATAATAGGTAACATGGTATAGGTTTGTGATCAAGATGGTTTATCTTTGAACTAAATATGGCTTTGGAACACCATTTGAATGAAAGGCACATTCTCCTTAAAAGAAGGACTTTTCTTACAAAAGGGACAATTGCTATAGGAAAGCAGACACCAGGGCCAACTCTGTGGCATGGTGGTAAGAGCAGCCAGATTCCGCACGGGTGACTGTGGGTCCTGGACCTAGAGGCTTAAGAAACATGTCAGACACATGAATGGGCATGCCCAAAATCCCTGAAAATGAGAATGATGGGAAAGGATTAAGGCAAGACAATTCCCCACGAGGGGTACTTTCTCCTCTCCCTCTTTCTCTTTCTCTCTCTGGTACATACATATGTCCTCTAGTGAAAAAAGGAAAAAAGGCCAGAGCCTAATCTTACATAAGTCAGTGAAAATCGTCCCACAACTATTGTTAATAGCATCCTGACTTGTCCACTTTTCCTTCTGAGGTATATAAACTGAAAAATCTTAAAACACAGAAACCATCAAAAAAGAATCATTCTCTATTTCTTCTTCCTACTCATTTGCATGTCCGTGCGCTTTCCCAAGAACTGTATTCTCTTCAGTTTGCTATTCCCTAGGCTGCCACGGAACTTGAACTACAAAATGAAATCTTGCCCAATTTCCCAACCATCACAAACTACATACCTCTTTAAACAATCGTCTTTCAACTAGCCTCAGATTGAAATTTTAAAACCACCTTTAAAGTTTCCTTTCAAGTTTTTCGTGTCATTTGTGAGGGCATTCAGTGCACATTAGCTTTGGTCCAATGAAGAGCAATAGAAAAAGCATGAAGTAACTATGATGCTTCGATGGCATCTCGTGCCCCAGCTGAGGGGTGGGTGAGTGGGAGGGGAAGGGGGCTCTATTGAAAACATTTTCCCTTCACATAATCCAGAACTTGATCTCATGAGTGATAAGGTAAGTTAAGTTTTCAATGTGGTCTTTGTTAACTATGATTCAAAGGCTCTGAAGAAATAGGAAAATATAACAACTTTCCTTCACCTATTTGTCAAGCCATAAATAAGAAGCTAGGTTATAGCATGTGGCACAAACCATTTTGAAAGCGTTTTACTTTCTTCTTTCATGGGGCTATAAAATTATATGGTGCATTCTCAATTTACTTAGGAAATTGCTGGAGGAAAAGGGCTTAGGAAGTATTCATTTCCTATGGAACACAGGAAATATGCATAGCCTCCTATCTCTCTTTTCCTTAACTTCTGAGTGAAGGCCAATAATTTTTAACTCGTTAGCCTTTGACTTAGCAATTGTTACGCGCAGCTGTGCTGTCGTTGGAGCCGTTATTTTTCACACATTCTCCGTATATACAGACCGAACTGGAACGGTATACAGTGACATTGGCTTCCATCCATTCACTCAGCAAACGTTTGCTGAGCACCTACTATGTACCAGGCAGTATGCCGTGTTCTGGATCTACCAAGACAAGTAGTCCAGTCTCTGCACCCACAGAGCAGAGCACCAAGTCCAGCAAAGAAAACTGAAAACAAACAGCGGGGATGATAGACTATCTGAAGCAAAATGCCAGAAAGATGCAGCAGAGCTGTGGGCAATGCAGGGTCCTCACTTAGATGATCAGCTTCATAGGTGCCTCAAAGGAGGAGCCATCGAAACTGAAGCCTGACAAATGAGAAAGAGTTTAGCCAAACAAAAAGGAACAGGGAAGGGGAGAGTGTTTCCGACAGATCTGTAATATAACCTAAACACCGGAAGCACCCAACCAGAGAACTGTGCTGGGGCCAAGTGGTGGCACAGAAGAACAACTGTACCCACATGTGAAAGGTCCTGGGTTCACGTCCCGGACCTCCCTGTGTATGCTGGGCTTTCCCACCTGTGATCCAGGCCAGCTGAGACTGGATTGCTGCATGAAGACCCCACTGGGGGTGCCTGTCTCTCTTGTTCTCTCTCTCTCATGGGAAATAAATGAATAAACTTTAAAAAACAACTAAGCAGAAAAGGATTTTTTAAATGCTAAAATCACACTACTGTAATATTAAAGAGTGATTTGATGTGGTGACAACTTGTGCGTTCCTGATCAACTGATGGGTAACGACGTTACCGCAGAAAATCCCAGCACAAACCGGATAAAGTGGGTCAGAGCTGAGGCTCAAAATGACTGTCAGAAGCCATTTCATGTTATGAAAATCTCATGAATTTCCTGAAACAAAGGTCACTTATGCTCCAGATGAACAGACTGAAAAAAAAAAAAAAATACAGAAAGAAGGTGGAGGGAAAGGAAGCAGATGACGCTTACAGATGTTTCCAAAAGATCTTATACACGATTTTGCCTTCATTTTCTACAGTTCCTGTTGCAACAAATCCTGTTGACAAGAGCTTTTCAGTTCTACGAGAATGTCCTAGTAAATATCATTGTGTGATGCTTTTTCTTACATTGTAAGGACATGCAAAGGCATATCAAATCCATATCTGTTATGAGAATTGATAAGCAGAATGTATTCAATTGAGTTTATGTTACTAAATATTTAAATGTTTGGATTGAGGGTCTTTTTTCTATTTAAATCCAGATGTTTTCAACCCATTCAAAATGACAACAGATATGCAATATATTCTTCAATAATCCATATAAATCTTAGCAGAATGCCTTGCATATAATAAGTGCTCAATAAATGTTAGCTGCTATTACTATAGTTGATATGGCATATTTACAGTAAATAAACACATAATGTTTTCTAAGACATGTACACTCTTCTTAAATCAACAACACAATCACATGGTTAAAAAAAGCAAATCGTTCATGGAAACTTAATGAAAAACAACAGTGACTGGCTCCTTGAACCACCTCTGTTGACTCCTCAAATATAGTTACCATTAACTCTTTTAGTTGTTCCTTCAGGTAGTAGCTTTCTAAACTATAGACACAATTTTTTTTTATTGATTAACTAATGTGAGGCATGGCCAATTAAAATCTCTCCATGGTGGATGAGGATTTAGGTGTCGTGTGTTATTCACGTATTCATTCACTCAGCAACTAATTACTGAACATCTACTGTGCCAAGCACCAACAAGGCACTGATGGGACTACAGGAAGCAAAACTAACAGTCATCCTTACCTGCAAGGAGCTTATATCTTAGTGGGGAAAGAGATGTTAAACAAATAAATAAATGCCAAGTATGTTAGATAGTTATATCTCAGCTGATATTTTAATCCATTCCATTGCTATTAATGGAAAATATAGGAGTATGGGTAATTTTAAGAGAATAGAGGTTTATTCAGCTTATGGTTTAAAGGTTCAGTTTGGGTGGGGTCTTGAAGAGTCCCAAGGTATCACGTCATGAGGGCAAGAGCAGAGCAGAGTAGCTATGTCTGTTGATGTGTCTCTATTCCAGTCTTATTTCCTCTCCTTATCACTCTACCAGGAGTCAATCATGGGGCCTCACCCCAATGACCTTCATTCTAACCTCTTCCCAAAGACCCCACCTTTTAACACCATGGTCCAATTAAGCTTTAACACTCTTTATCTCATCACAACCATATATCAACACATGAATTTTGGGGGACATACAAAACAGAGCAGATGGATATATTTTTGTTGGAATCAAACTGAGAGAGGATAAGGAACACTGAGTGGAAGGGACTACAATTTAAATAGGTTGGTCAAGGAGCACTTCACTGAGATATTGACGGATTCTAACCCTTTATATGTCTTATGTTGGTTTTTTGATGATTTCTTCACCTTCATAGAGTTGATGAGTCTTGCTGTTAGTAAAGGGGGTAGGTATAGGAAGAGGAGTCCAGAATGACTCCTGGTTCCAAGCTACATGGTGGGCACTTGTGCTATTCACTAAAATAGGGAGAATAGAATGAGCAGCAGGTTAAGAAGAAAATAATGAAGGAAGAGAGAAGAGACCAGAATCCAGAAGCCGACACTTACACCAAGAAAACACACAGCCAACTACAGACCTGAGCATAAAGGGAGGAGCAATCTCACTTGGATATACACTAAAGCACTGATAAACATCACTTGTAGGACATTGTGTAGACACCATGATTAGGGGACCAAGTGAGAGGGGATCATTCTATTACTTAAGAGTTCACAGAGGGCCAGCCAGTGGCATAGTGGTTCAGGCAGCTGGATCCCTGTGTCTGACTGCACAGTTTGAGTCATAGCAGTTTGAAAAATAAGCTGAGCATGCCTGTGTGCATGCCTAAAAT
Organism: Tupaia tana; assembly: GCA_026018925.1. Classification (NCBI taxonomy): domain Eukaryota; kingdom Metazoa; phylum Chordata; class Mammalia; order Scandentia; family Tupaiidae; genus Tupaia; species Tupaia tana. Next base: position 170,689,887 of record JAKSZU010000006.1, read on the forward strand.
CCTAAGAGTGGAGGAGAAGGGATTGTATTATGACCATCCCTCCTGGGGGGTGCTTTTTTACTTTCTCTCTCTGTCTCTGTTGAGCACAGGTGCTCTATAGCAAAAAAAAAAAAAAAAACAAACAAACAAACAAACAAAAAAAAAACAAAAAAAAAAACACTGAAAAGATGCACTCTTTTCCAAAATTTGCATCTAGGAACAGAAGAAGTTTACTACCATTGAATAAATTTTAAATTTATCTTAATTTTATTTCATTTTAAATTGTGTTTTCTTTGCAGGCCATAGCTCATTGATCCAATATATTATAGCTACATAAAACTCCCCAAATCAAAAGTACACATTCTGTGCAAGCATACATAAAACAGTCACCAAATTGATCACAGACCAGATTACAAAGGATAAGTCAAAACTTTTTGAAAATTTGATATCATAGACATTACAGTTTTTAAACAATATTATCACTAAATTAGGCACAATAACAATATAAAAAAGGGAGAAATATTTTGATTCACTTTTTGACTAAATGCACCTCCAAATAATTCATAGGCTAAAAAGGAAATGACAATGGAAATGACAATAAAAACTACAAAATATCTAGACCTAAATCGCAATAATTGTGCTTTACATTGAAATGTATGGGGTACAGCTAAAGTGGTTTTTAGATATAAATTCATTGCCTCAAATAATTAATAAGCATTCACTTCAAGAAAATGCATTCAGGGACCAGCAGTTAGCGTAATGGCTATGTTGTTGGATTCCCACGTAGTCGACTGCGATTCACATCCCAGACCCAGTGGCTTAAAACTCACACTGGGCGCATGTGCGTGCGTGCCCAAGATCCCGAGAGGAAATAGAGGAGAAGGGATTGCGGCACGTTCATTACCCCTGGGGGGTGATTTCTCACTTTCTGTTTCTCTGTCTCTCTCTGTCTGGCGAGCGCACATGCCCTATAGCAAAAACCTCTAAAAAAAAAAAAAAGAAAATGCTTTCACTCAGGGAGAGTTGGATCCTTAAGTAAGGTCTCATGTTTTCTTTTTTTATATTTTTAAATTTAATTTTATTTATCATTATTATTTTTTATTTGTCCAGAGAGAAGGAAAGTGAGAAAGCAGGCTGCCAGATCTGGAACTCGAACTGTGGTCAGCCATGTGGGAGTCTAGAGCCTTAACCACCACACTACCTGCCAGCTTATATCATGTTTTCTTTAAAAATATACAAAGCATTAGTAAGTAAACAAACAAACCTTTATTTGTCCTGAGAAAAATCTATATCAGCAAAGTAATAAAATTGCTGGATTAATCCACTCTGTCCTTTTTGTTTTGTTTTGAAAAATCTCTATTGAGGGGCCAGCAGATTGCGAAGCAGTTACATCGTTGGACTCCCATACCGCTGACTATGGTTTGAGTCCTGGATCCGGTGGCTTGAAAATCATGCTGGTCAAATGTGTGAGCATGCCCGAGATCCCAGAGGAGAATGGAGGAGAAGGGATTGCAGCATGGCCATCCCCTGGGAGATGAGTTCTCACTTTCTCCCCTCACTGTCTCTGTCTTTGTCTCTCTGCAGCGAACGCATGCACCTTAAGGCAAAAATCTCTTTTAAAAAAATTAAATAAATAAGAATAAAAATCTCTGTTGAGCAAAAAAGTTGGTGGATTACATAGACATGCCAAAATTTAATCTCCTTCTCTGTAAATTAGAGCTCCTATAACACTGTTGTGATGATTGTAAGTTACTGCGTTTGTAGTGTTCACCTTGCTGCCCTGTAGTCAACCATCGCTAAGTAGTAAGTTATTAGAATTAGAAAAGAAACTACACTGTATGCTAGAAAGGAATTTTTAATTTTTCCAAGGACCTCAATGTACGTTTTTCAGTAGGGTTTTGATATTCATAACGCCCCGTGAGGTAGATTTGATCAGAACTTATTCGTATGTTACAGAGTGGGCAGCTAAGTTCCAGAGAGTTTACGTGCTTCATCTAAAAATCACAGAACTAGTTAGTGACTGTATGATTTGGCACCCTGATATCCTGACTCTGTGGCTCTTTTTCTTCCTTCCATGTATTTCAGCAGAGCTGCTTTGTGGAGAGCTCTTATAAAGGACCCTCATTCTCCTAGTGTAGTTAGAACACGGTTTTGCTTACCTATATCATAAGACAATACAGTTAATACTCTATGAAGATATGGACTAAGGAGGGTGCTGTGGTTTGAACACCCTCCCCAAATGTTAAGCTTTGGTTATAACAGGATTAAAAGGCAAAAACTTATTCCAACTATGATGTTGAAAGGTGGGCCTTGAGGAAGCAATTAGGATGACTGTCATGGGGCAGGTCCCCATGATGTGAGAGCAGAGCAGAGACATGCAAACACAGGGGCATGCGCTCCTGCCCCCACTGTGCTGTACTACAGCATCATCAGATGTGACCCATGGACATCCGACCTCCACACTGTGACTCAAATAAGCCTTTGTTCTTAAAATCACCCAGTTTCAGGTCATTTCTGTCATTTTATTTTCTCTCTTTTTAAAAAAGGGTTTTTGCTTTAGCGCACATGACTCGCCAGAAAGAGAGAGAGAAAGAGATAGTGAGAGAGAAAGTGAAAATCGCCCCCCCGGGGGGTGGCCATGCTCCATTCCCTTCTCCTCCATTCTCTTCCTGGGATCTTGGGCCTGCACACACATGTACCCAGCACAATTTTCAAGCCACCGGATCTAGGACTTGAACTGCATTCGGCCATGTGGGAGTCTAGCGATGTAACTGTTATGCCATCTGCTGGCCCCATTTTCGGTTATTAAAAACAGCACAGATCTTTCCTAAACCAAAAAGACTTCTAGAATTTGTGCATTTTCTTTCTTTTAAAAACTAATATTGGGCCAGCCAGTGATATGGTGGTTAAGACAGCTGGATCCCACCTGACTGACTGCGTAGTTCAAGTCATAGACCAGCAGCTTGAGAAACACTCTGGGCACATGTGCGTGCACACCCAAAATCCCTAAAGGAGAGATAAATGGAGAAGGGAGTGATCATTCTCCATGGGAGATGCTTTCTCACTTCTCCCTCTCTTTCTCTCTCTTCTCTCTCCAATTAGTGCACACACCCTCTGGCAAATTCAAAAACAAAACCCAGCAAAATAATATTTATGCCAATTAGTATTTATACCAAATAAAATTGTACGCTTTTGGGACCAGCAAGCGCAGTGGTGGTTAAAGGCGCTAAATTCCACATGGCTGACTGCAGTTCAAGTCCCGGACCTGGTGGCTTGCTTTCTCCCTTTCCCTTTCCGTCTCTCATCAAATTTAAAAAAATAATAATAACAAATGGGATTGAATAAATAATTCTTTTTTAAAAAATTGTACCCTTCCAGGGCCAATAGGTGGCATGGTGGTTAAGGTGCTCTCATATGGCTGATCACAGAATGAGACCCAGACCCGGTGGCTTGCAAATCATGTCAGGCACATGTACATACATGCCCAAAATTCAGAGAGGAGAATGGAGAAGAAAGGATTGTGGTATAGCCATTCCCCATGGAGGAGTGATTTCTCACTTTCCCTCTCTCCAGCAAGCACATGTGACCTATGGGGAGGGGGAGATTTCCTTCTAGTGTGCACATGTGTGACCTTTCACAATAGTCACGTGAGCACTACAATAAAAAATATAGAACAATCACAGTACCCACGGAATGCTGTGACACTTTGTAATCACTTTACCCCTTATTCTCAGTCACTGACAACCACTGACTGATCCACTTTCTGTCCATATGGTTCTGCCTTTTACAGAGAATAGCTGCATGGCACACAGAGTATCACCTTTGAGTTTGGCTCCTTCTCTTGGCATAGCATGTTAAAACTTCATGTAAACTGTAGGGACCAGCAGTTGGCGTAATGGCTATGTCGCTGGGCTCCCATGTAGTTGACCGCAGTTCGCATCCCGGACCCAGTGACTTAAACTCACGCCGGGCGCTTGTGCGTGCTTGCCCAAGATCCAGAGAGGAGAATAGAGGAGAAGGGATTGCGGCGTGGCCATCCCTCCTGGGGGGTGATTTCTCACTTTCTATTTCTCTGTCTCTCTCTCTCTCTCTGGCGAGCGCACGTGCCCTATAGCAAAAACCCTAAAAAAAAAAAAAAAAGAAAAAAAAAACTTCATGTAAACTGTTATTCTAATTGACAAGGTAAATGTAAATGAATCCCTAGGCAATAACTTGTTAGTTGCTGTTCTTCCTTATTCAATTGGGTATATATATATATATATATATATATATATATATATATATACACGCACACACACACGTGAGTACACAAACACACACAGAGACATAATAAATCTCACCAGTCCTTTAGGACTATCAAAAAGAACTTCTTTCTACAGCTTGAGGAGTAATATGCACTCCTTTACACATTTTCAAAGGGGATTAAGCAAGTGTTTGTAAAGGATATAAGCAGATTAATGGCCCCCAAAGATGCCCATGTCTAGATCGACAGAATTCGAGAATATGTTATGTTGTGTGGGAAGAGGGAATTAATGTTGCAGAGGGAACTAAGGGTGCTACTCGGCAGACCTTGAGATGGGGATATCCAATGGGGTACTATGTAATCACAGGGGTCTTGCAAAAATACCAGAGGGTCACAGGAGAGTCAGAACGAAGCACCATGAGAAAAACGCAGTGCATCACTGCTGGCTTTGAAGGTGGAAGCAGGTCACAAGCCATGGAACTTGGGCAGCTTCTAGAAGATAGAAAATGCAAGAAACAGATTCTCCCCTAGAGCCTTAAGAGGAAACATAGTCCTACCAATGCCTTGATTTTTAGCCTAGACAGATTTATGTTTAATTTCTTTCTTCTAGAAACTCAAGAGACTGAATATGTGCTGTCTTAAGCCACTGAGTTTAAGGTAATTTTTTATAGCAGCAACAGGAAACTAATACATATTTACTTAACTTTATAAGGAGACAGGCTGGGTAGCAATTAACTGAACTAATTTGGGGAAGGTCTTCTTCCCATCAGCCCACAAAAGTCTAAATATTAACAGTGTGTGATCCCTGACTTTGTTAGTTTCTCAGGACGGACTCCTGGAACATCTTATTCCTCTCTCTCTCCTCCCTGGCTCTGGAATTCATCCACACTCAGGGGTTTAGATACTATTTGTATGTGGGTGATTCACAACTTGTATCTCTCAGTCCTCCTTTCAGAGCTCCATTTCAAAACATCTCCATTTGGATATCTCACAGGGATTTCAAAGTGAATGTGCCCAAGCTGACCTCCTGGTTTTCTATTCCTGACCTACCATCCTCACATCCCTAGCTTGCCTTTCCCTGCAATTCTCCAGTGACTCATGAAAGAAACTAGCCCAAAAACATCTGACACCTTTCCTTAACATCCGATTACCAAGTCTTGTCAAGTCTGTCTTCAAACACATCTCGGATCTGTCCAACTCTTCTCACCTATCGTCATCGCCCTAGTCCAGGCTTTCATCGTCTCTGCCCGGAGCTACTGCAACAGCCTCATAACTAATACCTGTGTTCCCCAGCACGCCTCTCCAGTTCATTCTCCACACTGCCGCCTGAGCGATCGTTTAAAATATGGATGAAATGATGCCATTCCTTTGCATAAAACCCTTTACAAGCTTTCCATTGCTCATGCTAGAAAATCTGAACTCTTGTGCATAGCATGAAAGGCCCTATATAATTTTCCCCATTTTTTTACTACCCCACTCCCTACTGTGCAAGCATCTTCTTTAATTTCTCCAACATTTGAACCCCCTTCCAACAACCTCCAGGTCATCATATAAATTATTCATTTTGCCTGGAACATGTTTCTTCCAACTTTCCACATGACAATTCATCTTTCATATTTCACTTATTAGACAGTTCTCCCCTCACGTAAAGTAATTCTGACAGATCCCAATACTTTCTTCCATAGTTTCGAACAAAATTTGTAATTACATTTGTACTTATTTGTTTAATTCTCGTAACCCTTACTAGTCTGTAAGCTCCCGGGGCATACACCATGTCTGCTATGTTCATTTCCATATTGCTAGTTCCAGGTAGGGTGCCCAACACAGAGTAGGTACTCAATAATACTTAATGGAAGAATAAATTAATCAGTGCATGATAAATTTTGATAAAGTAAACAGAATTTTTAAAGTCTCCCAGCCTCTCTCTTTCTGGAGATGATTTCTTCCTTTGCCCTCCCACTACACTTTGTTTGCCACTTATTTCTGCCTTCCCTAGACAGCGCCATGTGCTCTTAAACCTTTCTGCAGTGTCAAAATACTTCTGTTCTGTCGCATTTCCACAGGAACTCTGCCCTCTTCTGGCCAACAGAAAAACCAGATCTATTTTAATAGATGCTTAAGGGCTATTCTATTTTCCTTAGATAATATTTTCATCTAAGGAAATTAGCAATTTCTACAAAATAAGAGCTTATCACCAATGTAAAGACTCTAAACCTATTGATGTCTAGTAATATATGTAAATTAAGTTCACTATCAAATTCACAAGTGACAAATTATTATATACAAAGCCATGTCAGTCTTCTGTTAATTCAGCACCTACTTATTAAAGCTACTTGGTTGAGAAACTTAAAATGAATCAAAAAGGGGTCTTTCAGCTTTTGCATAATAAAAACACAACCACTATGGCAATCATAGACGTATTTGACAATGGGGATTGTAGTTGATCGGCTTAAGGTTCAGAAGGACTGTAGCCATTTTGAAATTAAGGAAGTCCTCTAATGAGAACACTCTGACCAAATGCTGAGTCAAAAGGAGATTCATTTGAGGAATGGTCAGATGAGAAGCCAGGAACGGGTATTTGAAGGAATCAGTATAGTACTCAAGGGAAAGTGATTGATTGCTTGATTATAGTGAGGAATGATTTGCACGTGTTTATACCTGGTATCTATAAGTATTGAGAACATATTGTGCTTTTCGAGATAGTTTGATGGTACTTACTGTTTCCCTGTACCTGGTTATAGAACATACTCCCTTCTTCTATAACAAAACAAAAACAAAAGCAAATAAAACAACAAAATAGGAAACAGCAGTTGGCATAATGGCTATGTCACTGAACTCCCAGATAGTCAACATAGTTCAAGTCCTGAACCTGGTGGTTTAAACTCATGCCGGGCGCGTGTGCATACACGCCCAAGATCCCGAGAGGAGAACGGAGGAGAAGGGATGGTGGCATGGCCATCCCCCCTGGGGGGTGATTTCTCACTTTCTGTCTCTCTCTGTCTGGTGAGCACACATACCCTATAGCAAAAACCTCTCCAAAAACAAACAAAAAAACACAAAATAATCTTTCCCCACCCTCCCTCACTCTCATATTTGGATATGACTATAGGATGGATAATTCAAACTTGAAGAAGGAATGCTAAGGAAGAAGAATGGACCTAGCATAAAAGCAAATCCTAAACATAAGAGCAGGATTTCCCAAAGGTGGGTGGAGGTTCTCCCATGGAATTTAGAAGGAAGAGGGATGTTGTGAGAGAAGTACGTGTCTGAGGACAGAGATATGAAGTTGGGTATGGGACATCTATAAAGAATCATGGGGGGAACCAGCAGTTGGTGTAATGGCTATGTCGCTGGACTCCCATGTAGTCGACCGCGGTTCGCGTCCCAGACCCGGTGGCTTAAAACTCACGCCGGGCGCGTGTGCGTGCGTGCCCAAGATCCCAAGAGGAGAATGTAGGAGAAGGGATTGCGGCGTGACCATCCCCCCGGGGCGTGATTTCTCGTTTTCTGTCTCTCTGTCTCTCTCTGTCTGGTGAGTGCACGTGCCCTATAGCAAAAACCTCTCCAAAAAAAAAAAAAAAAAAAAAAAAAAAAGAATCATGGGAATAGCCAGCTTCTTGGTTGATTTTCCCTTAGACTAGGAAATGTCACTTTTAGTATATGGTTTTACGTGATTTATTATTATATTGTTATGTTATACTATTTACTATTACTGTAACCCTCCGTGTGGTCATTTTCTTTGGGTGTACCAAACCTTCAGTAAAATCCAGTTTACCCATACACCCTGGTATGGGAATGGAGGTAAATGGAGAAATACTTTATTCATAAGAATCTTTTGTTTGCTGCAAATCAAACCAGCTTAAGTGAAAAGAGGAATTCACTGGATTATTTAGTGGAAACACTAGGCACTCAAATTATGCATTCAAGGATCTCGTCTTCCTTCTTTTGGTTGTTTTTCTCAGGGCTGTCTTTATTTTCAGTCTCTTCTGCAGAAGGATAGAATGGCACAGGTTAAGTAATCCTTTCTAAAATGCTGGATATCACAAGTGTTTCAGATTTCAGATTTTTTTTTTTTTTTAATATTTGCGACCACAATAATGAGCTATCTTGGGAAAGGGCTTCAAGTCTAAACATGAAATTAATTTATGTTTCAAATATACCTTGTACATATAGCCTGGAAGTAATTTTATAGAACATTTTTGTATTGCCGCATTTTGACTGCAACCCATCACATGAGGTCAGGTGTGCTATTTTCCACTTATGGTGTCAGTGAGTGTACAAAAACTTGCTGAATTTGGAGCATTTTGAATTTCAGCTTTTCAGATTAGGAGAAAGTAGTTCCAATTTAGTAGCTCCAACAAAATCAGAGCTTCCATTTCTTTCTTTTAATTTGTTTTTTTAAAGTTTGTTTCTTTTTTTTTTTTCATTTCTCCCTTGAGGAAGAGAGAATCAGGTTCCTCCAACAGAGTCTTCACACCATGTTCTACCCCAGACTCTGTCAGCCAGGATCATGGCCATGCACAAGTGCACCCAGTGTACCCAGAGAACTTGGGCTGCAAACCTGGTACCTTCCCATACGACTTCAGCATCACACAGCATTTTGTGCCCCGTGTCTGGCCAGAGCTTCTTTGTCTAAGGTGTTTCAGTAATAGTACTAGGCAGGTACTGATTTGCTCCGTTTGTCCAACCCCGTATCAATCCCGTGGCCAGGGGTGGCTAAGCCTGAGGAAAATATCCATCTCTGGAGCCAGGGGTTAAGTCATGGCCTTGAACCACATAGACCAAATCTAAAGGGGGAAAACTAGATGGACAGCTTTAACAAGTGGGTATGTAATATTATGTCAGATACTGTTAAGTGTCCTAAGTAAGAGCATAGCCAAGAAATAAAGGAGGACAAGGTTTGCTTTTTAGAGAAGGTCAATAGGGAATGAGGTCAGCAAGCAAGGTGCTGGCTCTCTGGGACATATTCCAGGTGTGGGGAACGGCAATGTGAAGACTCTGAGTGTGACATTAGTTTGGGATGTTTGATAGACAGTGGAAGGCCCAGGGGGCTAGAATACAGTAAGCCAGGAGTAAACAATAGGAGATGCAGAAAGAGAGGCAGACAGAAGGCAAATCAGGGATAACCTTGTGGACCACACTAGAAGATGTGGCTTTTATTTTAAATGTGGCAGGAAGGTACTGAAGAAATTCAGTTGACATGTACTCATGTAAAGTTACTTTTTTAAAATTTATTTATTTATTTATTTATTTATTTTCATTTGACCAGAGAAAGAGAGAGAGTAAGAGAGGGAAAGTGAGCCGCCAGGTCCAGAACTCAAACCGTGGTTGACCATGTGGGAGTCCAGCACCCTTAACCACCACGCCACCTGCTGGTCCCTAGTTACTCATTTTTTAAGAGCATGCCTGATCACTGTTACAGACTTTAGGAGGGGGCAGAGTGGAGGCACAATGTAGTAATGGGAGATGAAGGTTAACAGTGGCTTGGGCTATCATGATAGGGGAAGATGTTGGACACATGGTTAGGTTACAGAACTGTTTTTAAAAGCTTCTTTCTTTCTTTCTTTCTTTCTTTCACGAGAAACAGAGAAATACAGAGAGACAGAAAGAGAGAGAAAGAGAAATAGGCACCCAACAGGGTCTTCACATTGCCTTGGTCAGCTAAAATGACAAACACACATATGGACACCCGACATGAGCAGGAAGATCCCTCAGAACATAAACCCAAGACCTGCCCATGTGGCTTCAGCATTATTGAATGTTTCATCATTACTGTGCCACAATACCTGGCCAAGATTTACATTTTTTTAAGATTTTCTTTTGCCACGGGGAGTGTGAGCTCACCAGAGAGAGACAGAGAGAGGGAAAGTGAGAAATCACCCCCTGGGAGATGACCACATGACAATTCCTTCTCCACCATTCTCTTGGGATTCGGGGCACACATGCACATGCACCTGACATAGAATTGGGAGATGGGTTTGATACATGATGTGAGATTAAAGAAAGGGGTCCAGGATGATTTTAAGGTTTCATGCTATAAGAATAAGAAGGTTCCATTTCAGTAGCAACATATGAAGAAGAATGACAGCATGTGACAACACACACACATACGCACATCTTTTTATAGAGAGATTTTTGCTTTAGGGCATGTGTGCTCACTGGAGAGACAGAGACAGACAGAGAGACAGAAAGTAAGACATTATCCCCCTGGGGGATGGCCATGCCACAACCCCTTCTGCTCCATTCTCGCCTCAGGATTTTAGGCACACATGCACACATGCCCGGTGTGAGTTTGAAGCTGATGGACTCAGGACTCAGACCCCCAGTTGATTACATGGAAGTCCAGGGATATAACCATTAGGCCATCTGCTGGTCCCCACATATACACATTTTACTAGAGAACTCATGAACTCTGCTACTTAGAATCTGGCACGCAATACTTGCACATCTTGTAAGCCTAAACATTCCACTTGAGACTTACATCCTTCAGATCCCCCAGGGAAATATTGCTCCATATCTTTGCCCCCGGGATCCTCAGACTAATCAGCTTTGTCACAAAAGTGTATAGGTTGTGCCAATGCTGGAGACAAATACTACTTTGAATGAGGAAGATTTGAGCCATGGAAGAAGCACTTAGGTAAGAGAGAAAGACAAGTGAACTTGCCCCACCTTCCCTCTCACATAAATAGCCTCATTTCCCAGGAGTGCTGTACATCAAGTTTCTTGTTTCTAATGATGTTCCAATTTGACTGCAGTTCAAGTCCCAGACTCGGTGGCTTAAACTCACACCGGGCACGTGTGTGTGCGTGCCCAAGATCCCAAGAGGAGAATGGAGAAGGGATTGCAGCATGGCCATCCCCCTTGGGGGTAATTTCTCATTTCCTGTCTCTCTCTATCTTTCTGGAGAGTGCACAGGCCCTGTAGCAAAAAACTCTCAAAAAAAACCCTATGTCTAACAATGCATAAATGTAATACTGACTCTGTACATTGGTAATTAGATAAACATTGAACATTAGTCTTGCTTTATAAAAATATTTAATAAGATAGAATTAACTTTTCAAAAAATAAATTTAAATATATGAAAATTAAGAGATGTAGAGCTGATGTAGATGCAGAACCAGTCAGAGATAAGCATTGAACTATAGATTTGTATAGGAGCATCCATAACCAATCCAACCTATTTTATGGTTTAATCCTTTAGACCATTGTCATGAATATAACACAATTTAGATGAAAATCTTCCTTACGATAAACAATTTTGCTAGTCATAAAAAAGTTATAAAACAACTATATAAAATTTACATAATAATGTATGAATTATATATTTGTTTTACTTGTCCAAATATTTTCAGTGTAAAATTTAAATAATATTTAATAATTATTATTAAATTAAATTCATCCATCTTCAGTATTTTGCCAACTTTCAGTCTTATGAAAAACAATGTACTTAGTCTTTTTTTTTAAAAAAAAAAAAAAAAAAAAGGTTTTTGCCTTGGGACGCATGCTCACTGGAGAGAAAGACAGAGACAGTGAGAAGGAAAGTGAGAAATTGCCCCCTAGTGGGGTGTGCCACCCACAATCTCTTCTCCTACATTCTCCTCCTGGGATCTTAGGCATGTATACATGCGCCTGACATAATTTTTAAGTCACTGGGTCCAAGACTCCAACCATGGTTGGCCATGTTGGAGTCCAATGATGGAACCACTACACCATCTGCTGGCTCCCTTACTCCTATTTTTTACTTTTGTTATGTTGGTGCATTTGACAAAGAAAGATTGAACATGTTTTCTTGCCTGGGTCATACAAATGTTCAGAGCAGCTTTGTTCACAGACAAGAGAGTCATTAATTCTGGAGGGTCAGAGAAGGTTTCATAGAGGAGAAGGAAGGCGCTTAACGAAGTCATCAAGGATGGTTAGGAGCCCATCGATAGTTGAGTTATGTCAGGCACACAGAAAGCAGGAACAGCAACATGTGGGGCCATGTTTTGTGAAATACAATGGGCTCTTCATGGTTGGTCATTCAGTTAGATGGGGACAGAAAAGTGGTTGGAAATAGCCAGAAACGAGAGTTGGAGAGACATCTAAAACTGGTATACCTCTCTCGGCACTCACCATTTACTGCTTTTATTCACTGAGAAATATGTTTTTGAGCACTGTGTGTCAGACTCTAGGCTAGATGCCTTCACATGATGGCCGATGCTATTACTTGGCAGGCTGAAGCCACAGAGGCAGTCTGGCTCGATTCCTGGCCCATCCTAAAATGCTGGGATGATGGCACATGGCTGAAGTTCCAGCTGCTCAGGAGACTGACAGGCAGGAAGATCGTGACAGTAAGACCCTGTCTAAAATAATAACAATAATGATAGTAGTAGTAGCTGCCTTTTATCGGTAGCCTAGTATGTAATGATTGCTTCGTTAAGTGCTCTTCATGAACTGTCTCTTAATTCTCACACCAACCCAATGATGTTGAGGGGCAGGGAGATGAATTAACCTGCCTTGATACAGCTAATAAGTGACAGAACAGAAGTTTGAACTCAGGTCTGCTTAGATCTAGAAGATTTGGGTGTCTCTCTCCCTTTTCCCACTCCCACACACACAAAGAACAATTTTTTTTAAAAAAAAATCATCTGAAGGATTGTGCTCATCCTCAAAATACATCACCTTATGAGTGTATGTCTCCTGGTGATTTTACAGGATGTGGGCAATGGCCACATCTAATGTACATGATAAACAGATGAGGCATGGACTCTTTCCTTCTGGCCCATCTCTAAAACATGCTCACCTCAGTGGTGAGGTTGGTGCCGGGATTGCTACAGTGGGCAAGGGACTCCCCAGCTAGTAAGGAAACACAGCTACTCAATTGACAGAGCTAAAGGTCTGCGTTCCCTTTTGCAGTATTTCTAAGCTCTGTTAGTGAGACATTACTTTCCTAATCAAGAAATCAGTTGAGAAGTACTTCATTTCTTTTTAATTTTTTTTTAATTGGAAACTTTTTTTTTTTTCCTGAGAGAAAAACAATTTCACTATAAGGTACATGTGCTCACCAGAGAGACAGAAAGACAAAAAGCAAGAAATCATCCCTCAGTGGGGATGGTCACGCCACAAACCCTTCTCCTCCATTCTCCTCTCGGGATCTTGGGCACACACACACACATTCCTGGCATGAGTTTTAAGTCTGGGACTCAAACAACAGTTAACCATGTGGGAGTTTAGCGACATAACCATTATACCCTCTCCTGGTCCCAATTTAGAAGCATTTTAAATGTAATATTAAGGGAAGAGAAAGAATTATCAGCATACAACCACCTGATGAAGAGATTTCCCCACAGGTGAATCTCTGGTAGCCAGACAAGGACACGAGAGTTTGCTGAAGAAAAATGAGGGAGCTGGCTCACCACGTGGGCTGTGCGGGTCGTTCACAGGACCAGTGTCCCTGGCTGGGTAGGAAATGAGACCACAATTACTGAGCATGTGTCTCTGCCAAGTCAGGCAACCAGTACAGTCGTGTCTGCCTGGAAGTGGAACTTTGTGAGAACTGTACGTATTTACCAAATGTCCTCAGGGCAGCCTGCCCCAGAGTACCTCTATTTTAAGGGTGTTCAAGGTGACACAAATTGCTCCTCCTTGATCTCTCACATCTCCCCCACAACTTGGAGCATGTGAGAAGCTACATGGAGTAGTAGACCAACCCTGCCCTCTCCAACTCAATAGTCACTAGCCACGGGTGGGTCTTGACTTGGAATGTGGCTGACACAGATTGAGATGGATCGAGATGTATTATAAGTATACAACACACGCCAGACTTTAAGAATTAGTTTTTTTCAAAAAGAATGTATGGGACCAGCAGTTAGTGTAATGGCTATGTCGCTGGACTCCCATGTAGTCGACCGCGGTTCGCGTCCCAGACCCGGTGGCTTAAAACTCACGCAGGGCGCGTGTATGTGCGTGCCCAAGATCTCGAGAGGAGAATGGAGGAGAAGGAATTGCGGCATGGCCATCCCCCCTGGGGGTTGATTTCTCACTTTCTGTCTCTTTGTCGCTCTCTGTCCATCTGGCAAACGCACACGCCCTATGGCAAAAAAACAAACAAACAAACAAACAAACAAAAAAACTCTCAAAAAAAAAAGAATGTATAACATTTGTTAATAATCTTTATATTGGTTACATGTTGAAATGAAACATTTTAAGACACTGGATTAGAGAAAATATATTATTAAACTTACCTTCTCTGGTTTCTTTTTAGTTTTTAAATATAGATATCAGAAAAAAATTACATTTATTTATTTCTTCCATGAGAGAATCAGAGAGAGAGAGACAACCACCCCTTACAAGGTCTCTACACCACAATGCAGCCTAAGCCTCTACCATCCTGAACCATGGGCACAAGTGTGTGTGTCTACCATGTACAGGGAAGCCACAGGATATGAACTCAGGACCTTCCCATATGTGTACAGTTTCACAGAGCATTGTGTTACTACTGTGACATTGGTTAGCCCTAGACATGTTGAAATTACCTATGGGCTGGCATTATATTTCTCTTGGACAATGCCACTCTGGAGTCAGGCAGAGGTGGTTAAACTCCCTGCCATTCACTCAGGTCAGCTCCTTTGGCAAGTTTTTTCATTGCTTCATTTACGTACAAATGAAGTTACAACCTCACAGAGTTGCTCTAAAGATTAAATCAGGTAACGTGCGCTCCCTAACACTGCAAGGACACATACATATTTATTATTGCTATGGCTTTCTGGTCACGTGACCTTACAGGGCAGCACAGTACAATGCTCAGGTACAAGATGGGTGGCAAAATCCAGTCATAGCCCTTAGCTATGACTGCCAGGGAAGGACTTTGCACAAGACTTGGCTTTGAGCACCCTTCTCGCCTTTCAGAAAGCCCGCCTTGGTTTCCAAGAAGCCTGTTCACTCTAAGGAAGAGCTCTTGCATAACTGTCCAGTGCCCCTGTCTACACACGCTGCATCACAGGCACCCCTCAGGGCCAACAGGCAGCTCTCTCTCCTCTCCTGGCTCTCTCTTAGGGCTTCATTCTAGGCTGTTTATATCACTGTTTATAGAGTGCCCTTTTCTTTTGTTTTTCTCTTTTCTTTTTAGGTCTGTGGTTTTTCATTTGTTTGTTTTCTCCATAGGGTCCATGCACACACCAGAGAGAGACAGAGACAGAGAGAGGGAAAGTAAGAAATTATCCCCTGGAGGGGATGAGCACACCACAGTCCCTTCTCCATTCTCCTCCTGGGATTTGGGGCACACGCACACATCCACTCGGGATGATTTTCAAGTCACTGGTTCTGGGACTTGAACCACTGTTGGTCATGTGGGAATCTAGCACCTTAACCACCACATCACCTAACTCTTTTCTTTTTCTTTAAAAGACTAAAAACAAAAACAAAACAACAAAACTCAACAAATAATTTGCAACCACATTACTCATCATATCCAGTTTTTTCCTGGGCAAATGAAGGTAGGAGAGAATGTTCAATTTTCATGTTTGAAGAGGCCTCAAGAATCTTTACAAATCCTTGGTCCAGACATGTTTATCTGCGGGTACATTTACAATGCTTTAGCCATAAATGAGGAAGTGAGGATAGATGTGTTAATATGAATGCTCGACTTCTGAACAAGACCGAATGTTCATTCATCTACTCATTCCACCTTTCAAAGGAGTTGACATTATCTTTCCAGGAGTCTACAAGCTGCAACCTGAGTAAATTGCCGCTACCATAAATTTCATTTCCATCCCATCCCATCCTCAGGTGCCTCATCGTAATTTTAAACAAATTACATTTAGTTCATGTTTCCACTAAAGCTTGGCCCTGGAAGGCCAAAAGTGCAGGGTTCCCCACTATGACAAAGTTTCTGACTAATTGATAAACTCAAAAGTAACAGATACAAAGAAATAAAAATTAAATAAATAAAAAGCAGGAAAGGGGCAGAATAACTGCCTGCCGCTGAGTGAACCTGTGCTAAGAAAGCCGTGCACCTTTCTGAATTTAAATTAATTTTCCAGCCAAAATAAGAGAGAAGAATCAAGCCACTCCTCACTTAATCATCTGCCTGTTTATGACCAGTTCTCCAACACAGGAATCCCCTTTTCCAGTGTGTGCCATCTTGGGAATCCCTTTTTCAGACTTTGTCTCATTCCTGCAGTCAATTAGTATTCACTACAGGAGGCATTCACGGTCACGCAAACCTACATATTTCATTGATCAATGTGTACAGTATTGTGCATCCATAGTGGTATTCAGAATAAATAAATGCGATTATGCTAGATCTTTATTTACTGTGTCATGGTGTGTCTTGTTGCTTGTTGTTGTACATTGACTCTATGTCTTCTGAATGGACAGGAATTACGTTATTCTAGTGTGACGTCACATTATATCTATTGAAAAATATATATCCTATGATGCCACGACACACCACAAGACATTCACCTTTAAGAGCCTTGCTTATCAACCAATTCACTTAACCACCCAGTCTTAAGAATGGAACTCGGCCATGGACATCAGGAGTGCCTGTATTAAACTGTGTGCTAAAGTTTTCCTGTAGCAAAATTTTTAAAAAAGTATATATTAAAATAAAAAAAGGATCGTGGGGGGAAAGTGGTTTCTACATCAAATAAGCTAGTTAGAGAAGACCTCTTTAATACATCAAAGAGGGAAGGGAGGGAAGTGGATTAAAATAAAAGGCAGGTAATGAACATTTGTCCAGAAGACTGGACTCGATTGACCCTAACAATCTTCGTGAGTCCTCCACCACACACAGGTGTCTACCCTGTTCCTCATGCGCTGTCTCTTCTCTGACCCTTCACTATCCTGTTCTGGCTCCAGTATTCTCCCAGCTGTAAAATATTTATTTTGGAATTCTGCAAATGAGAAGTCAGGGTCTTAAGTCACAGGTTGTTTTTCACTGGGAAAATGTTTAATGATTGTTGAGTAGGCTCAAGACACTGTCCAGAAATGAAAGGAAATACAAAGATAAACGAGAATTGTGTGTGCCCTCAAGGAGTTACAGTCTAGGGAAAGAGCTTAGATGTGTGTTCCATCACTCGACAAATATTTATTAAGTGCTTACCATATGTCAAGCATGTTTGAAACATCAAGAGAACTGCAATGAACAAAGTAGAGCTAACATTTCTATCATGCAGGGTGGAGGGAGATAAACAAAAAAGAATTAACTACCTATTGTGTCTGATACTATAGGATTGACTTCGTGCCGTTCACCAAATAATGATGACTGGTTGCCTGGTGGGCACATGGTGACACACTCCTTCCTGTTTTGTAGTTAGGTTTAGTCATGTGACTTGTTATGACCAAGGACATAAAAGCAGAAATGACATATGTCACTTACAGACTGAAGCTTTAAGAGTGTTTAAACCACCACACCCCCTTGCCACTGCTGGAGTAAGTGTGGAAACACATGTTAAACCATGCCTGCTCACTCTGAGACTGAGTGATTACCAGGAGGGAAGCCCCTGCTGGTTTGCCGTGGACAAGTAGCCTGAGCAAGACAGATTTCTGCTTTGGGTACATGCTAACATTTGGGGATTATCAGCAACCACAGCAAACTCAGACATTTTCTGATTAGAGAAGATAGTGAAGTACTCTAGAAAAATCAAGCATGGTTAAGTATATACAAAAGAATGATGTGGGGGAGTGGGCAGCAGAGGTATGACGGTTAAAGTGGTGTGGTCCCAGATGACTGACTGCACGGTTCTAGTCCCAGACCCTGTAGCTTGAAAAACACGCCAGGTGTTCCTGTGTGCCTGCCCAAAAATCCCTAGAGGAGAAGGGATTATGCATGGCCATCCCCATTGGGGGTCGTTTTCTCATGTTTCTTCTCTCTTTCTCACTCTTCTGTCTCTCTCTGGAAAGTGCGCCCACCCTATAGCAATTTTTTTTAAAGTATATATTAAAAAAAAAAAGCAAAAAAACAAAAACAAAAACAAGGATAGTGAGGGAAAAGTGGTTTCTACATCAAATAAGCTAGTTAGAGAAGACCTCTTTAATACATCAATATTTGAGCAGAGACCTGAAAGAAGTCACAGTCTCAAGATGATATCTGGGTGAAGAGCATCATAGGCAGAGAGACCAAGCAAGTACAAAGGCCCTGCGATTGGTTCCAACCTTCTTAGCCTTAACCTGAGCCATGGTAGTCGTTTTCTCTCTGGCCAAATCCTTTGGTTCTTATAGTCCTTCAATTAATCTGCTATACCACAGTCACTTTCTTCAGACATTGATCTTTCAAAAACTCAAAAATGTTTAAGTTACACAACTCAGATTATGACCCATCAGTAGCTCCACCACACTCATGAAAAACAAAACAAACCCAACTCCTAAGCATGGAACGTGTGGTCCATGCCAGCCCATGACTCCCCCTTTCTAGTCTGGACCTCACCATCATCTTTTCTTTTTTTCTCTCCAGAATTATCTCATGCCTACAGCGCCCTCCCCCCCATGCTGCTTCATGCCTCCATGTCTTTGCACATGCCATTTTCCTGGCCTTTTCCACATCCTTACCTGCCATCATCATTTTAAACTCTTCTTAAACATGGCCTTGTTTGCACAACTTTACAAGGCACTGTCCCCACAACAGGTTTAGTCCAGCTCCTCGTTCCTTCATTTTAGCATTGTAGAGATCACGTCCACAGCTGCATGTATGCCTTCACGTATGTGGCATCTCCTCCTACACAGGGTACGTTCTTCGGGGATTAAATCTTGTGATCCACTTCTCTGATCTGAGCCAGAAAGTTCTTCCCTCACCTCGGGATCATTGTGATTTCTCCTTCAAAGGCACTCTCTGGAAGGCTTCTCAGACCTTACCTCCCAAACTTGTCCCAGGCACAGTTGCCTACCTTTTGTTTCCAACTCTTGGTTTCACTCTCTTCCTGATGCTTTGAACTAAATGTTTAAAACCTATCCATATTTTTAGCTCCAGACTCTGCACTGAACACTCCAAACTTACAATCCTGGGCCTGCTTGGATTAGTCCTAGTAACTGGGCAACTGCCGGAGCCAAGATCTTATCCCCTAGTTTAGCCAGCGGATGGGCATTACTCCCCTCTGTACAGCCTATTCCCGTGTAATGCCAAGTTTCAAAAGGTTTCAAAGGCAGCAGCTTCCTACAGCACTTCGGGTGGTCCCACCAGTGCCCATCAAATAGGTCTTACCCACCTTTCTTTACCTCCTCCCTCCCTGTCTCCTTTCTCCCGGAGTTGCTGAGAATGCCGTTAGAGTCATTACTTAGCAAGAAAATTAATAGAATCTTTCCAAGCCTGTCTGAAATAGGGTTACAAAACCCACAAGAATTAAGTTGTGTGCTTTTTATAAATACTTGACTTTTTTTTTTTTCCAAATATGCATCCTGATACAGGCTGGGGTCAGAATGAGCTGTTCTCCTTGTCAGATTCTGTTATGTTAGCATGAATCTCCTCCTGGGGCCATTTTGCCTCACAGAGTGTGTTTTGAATCTTTTCTGTCCTGGAAAAACCCACAGGAGCCATGAGTAAGGATGACGGCATGCAGGGGCCTGGGTGTGGGTTGCAACAATTCTTGCCTGCCAGCTCCCAAGTTTCTGGGAAAGCAGCGTAAATAGGGTAGGGAGAATTTCTAGGCAGTACTGAATGCAGGGTATAAAGGTGAAAGTGAAGAGAAAACAAAGTTCACAAATGAAAAGAAAAGATCTAGTGGTCTTCCTTTTCCTTGGCCTAATTAAGCTTATCACTACTTGGGTGATGGAAAGAAGATGGAACGTAAGGGTTTTGCACATGTGCTAACCACAGTGGCTTCGTGTCTAGAAAGGAAAAGGAATGCTCAATTCTCTGCTTAGAACAAAAGGCACTCAAGCATATCAGAGATGTCACGGTTACTCCCAGATCTCACGAAGGGAATCAAAGGACTGGCCATTCCTATGCAGGCCTTTTACATTAGAACACTTCATGGAAGCCTAACAACATCTACACGAAGCCTTCCAATGGTGGGCAGCTGGCTGCTTGACATCTTCTCTACTTTCTTGTTTTGACTTGGATTAATGGCTTATGATATGCTTGACAGTGCTTTATTAAATCCAGAACTAACGTACCTTGAATTTTAGTCATGAGTGAGGTTTATTCAGAGACCAGTGAGAATGAGCAAAATACAACTAGAAAAGTAGGAAACCGTGTTTCCACCTAGAGCTCATTGCTCTTGATGTTTCAAATAAAGTCCTAACTCCAAAGTGAGGTGAGCACCAGAAAGACAGCAAAAGCGAGGGAGAGTTTTTCTGAAACTGGTCATAAATCTAGGTCTGTGTTTTCCTTTCTTTTTCAAAAAAATATATTTTACTTTATTTTGCTTTCCTTTATACATTCCATCACTGTACATCACTTAGCTTGTAAAGTGAATTTTCCAGCATGAATACACTTCACACTAGTCCAGTTGGGGATACCATACACATTATCATCAATAGATAATAATCCATTTCTGTGTCACATAAATGTCTTGCCTGTCTATTTTTCTCCTATGACATTAAGGAGGAAAATAGGTCTATGTTTTTCAACCTGGGCTGTACACTGAGGTCATCTGGGAGGTGCTTGTGTGTTTGTTTTGTTCTCAGAGAAGGAAGAAAATTTTAAAAGGAAGAAATTAAGGAGGAAAATAGAGAGGCAAGATACTTATGGGACACAGAAATGGGTTATTATCTGTTGATGAAAATGTGTTATGTATTGGGACCAGCAGTTAGCATAATGGCTATGTCACTGGACTCCCATGTAGTCGACTGCAGTTCGAATCCTAGACCCGGTGCTTTAACTCACACTGGGAACGTGTGCGTGAGTGCCCAAGATCCCGAGAGGAGAATGGAGGAGAAAGAATTGTGGCGTGGTCATCCCCCTTGGGGGGTGATTTCTCGCTTTCTGTCTCTCTCTGTCTTCCTGGCGAGCGCACGCACCCTATAGCAAAAACCTCTCTAAAAAAAAAAGAAAATGTGTTATGTATCCTCAACTGAACTGGCATGAACGTGTTCATGGTGGGTAAGTTCAATTCAACTTACAAGCAAAGTGATGTATAGTAATTAAACATATAGCATGAAATAAAAAGGCCTTTAAATAAAAAACTAGAGCAATTACCTGAGTGACTGTAATACAGGTACTGTCTCAACTATGAGATAAGAGGGAGCTATGAGGGAGCTATTAAATGTATTGGATCAGATAGCTAATCTCCCTCCAAACAAGTCTTTATGCTGCTTATGAAGTTTTCCTTTCTCTGGGAACAGCAGTTGGCATAATGGCTATGTCGCTGGAATCCCACGTCGTTGACCGTGGTTCAAGTCCTAGACCTGGTGGCTTAAACTCACATCGGACGTATGTGTGTGCATGCCCAAGATCCCAAGAGGAGAATGGAGAAGGGATTACAGTGTGGCCATCCACTCTGAGGGGTGATTTCTTGCTTTCTGTTTCTTTGTCTCTCTGGCAGCTTAAAACTCATGCCAGGCCTGCCAGCTCTCAAGTTTCTGGGAAAGTAGCGTAAATATGGTAGGGAGAATTTCTAGGCAGTACTGAATGCATGATATAGAGTCATTGGGTATGTGCATATCCAAAATCCTGAAAGGAGAATGGAGAAGAAGAGATTGCAGCATAGCCATCCTCCCTGGGGAATGATTTTTTGCTTTCAATCTCTCACGCTCTCTCTGCATGCACTTTGTAGTAAAAATCTCTCTAAAACAAAAAAAGTCCCATGAGTAGAATTTCTTAGGGCCAGGCTCCTCTGTCTCATCCTTGCTTTCTTGTTTACAACTCATTCCCAACATTTAAACAGTCCCAGTTTTTTCTAGGTCTTTACCCTCATCTATAGAGCCAGGTATTTAAATGACAGCCAACTCCATCCCTTCATTCAGGTGGTGGTATAAGCTAGATGTCAGTAAACTATGGACCTGGCCAATCCAGTTAACCTCTTGTTGTTTTTTTATTATTATTAATAAAAACTTATTGGAATACAGCCATGTATTGTCTATGGCAATTTTTGCACTACAAAAGTAGAGTTGAGTAGTTGCAATATTGACCATATGATTTACAAAATATAAAATATTTACTGTTTGGCTTTTCATAAATCCTAGCCTAAGCCCCATTTGGCCAGTGATTGTTTTAGGAATGAGAACATGAGTTATTTCTGGCCAACTAAATATAATGAGATGTCTGTTACATTTTTCTAAGAATACAGAACAGGAAGAAACAATCCCAGTTCATTCTCCAGTATTTTCTATATTTGGATTTGACAGTCAAATTAGTGAAGATGGCAGAGGAAGTATAGAAAGAATTGATGTCCTTGATAATATTGTTGAGTTTCTGTTATCTGATTTTGTATAGGCTGCCCAACTCTGCACTTTTAAATATCTGACATGCTAGATAGTTTTACTATTTAAATAAGTTTGTGATGTGGTGCTCTATCACTTGCACATTAAATATTCTGAGTCAAATATAAATTATCAACTTGAGGAGAAATATTAAACAAAAAATAGTTATATGAAATCATTGTCGGTAATATAGCCACACAAAACAAAAATCAGGTTCAAAGAGTATTAGGTGTTCAACAAATTTTGATGATGTTTAATTAAATATAGTAGTTCTACCTGTATTCTATCAACTGATTGAGTAATGAGCCTGTGATTGAATCTTGTCAAATAAGACTTGCAAAACGTCTACTTAGAGATTTCCTAGGATTGTTTTTTTCTCTTAAGATACAATAATACAGCAAGTTCAATTATTTTATTTATATGTCCATTTATTTTTGCCTCTGGATTTGTTTTTATGGCTGTAGCATCTAGAACTGTGGTAGATATCTGGGGACAATGGGAGAAGTTACCCTACAGGAACACAACACTATTTCAAGAATAGCAGAGAGAGAAAGTAAGTGTCCAGATTCCTAACAAAATTGTTAACCTGATAAACGGAACTTTTTACCTCCATTGTTCTCTTTAAATGAGATATTGAATAACTTTTAGTTTAGATCTCTGGGGTTGGTTTTCTATTATTTGAAGTCCAAATGACCTAACTGATGTTTAGCCCTTAAAATAAGATTTACCTGTAGATGTTTTAAACACCTATAAATATTTTTTCTTATAAGTTAATGAATCATATTTCTGGTTTCCTTATTGGATGTGGAAGGCAAAAAAGAACATCACCTCACACTTACAACAAAAAAGAAAAAACTAGATAACTTATAAAATTACAGATTTTCTTGACTCTATCACAGAGTTATGGTCACAGGGCAAACAAATACCAAGAAATCCAATAAAAGACAGATGCCAGGGCCAGCAGGTGGTATAGTGGTTAAGGCACTGGACTACCACATGGACAAGGCTGGTACAAGATAAGGCTGCCCGCTTTCTCCTCTCCTATTCAATAAAGTACTGGAAGTTCTAGCCAATGCGATCAGACAAGAGAAGGAAATAAAAGGCAATCCAATAGGGAAAGAAGAGCTGAAATGATCTCTGTTTGCAGATGACATGATTGTATACATAGAAGACCCAATAGTATACATGAAAAAACTTCTTGAAGTAATAAATGCATACAGTAAAATGCAGGATACAAAATTAGCTTACAAAAATCCATAGCATTTCTATATACAAACAACAAGCAGACAGAGACAGAACTGGAGAATGTAATTCCATTTACCATAGCGACAAGAAGTATAAGATACTTAGGAATAAAACTAACCAAGGAAGTCAAAGACCTCTATGAGGAAAACTATGAAAACCTTAAAAAAGGAAATTGAAAATGACACTAAAAAGTGGAAGGACATCAATCCCATGTTCCTGGATTGGTAGAATCAATATAATAAAAATGGAAATCCTACCTAAATTAATCTACATGTTTAATGCAATCCCAATAAAATTACAAGAGATATTTTTCACAAATCTAGAAAAGACAATAATAGAATTTGTCTGGAGCCATAAAAAACTCCGTGTTGCTAAAGCCATCCAGCACAAGAAGACTGGAGTAGGTGGCATCTCACTTCCTGATCCCAAAATACATTACAAAGCTGTGATCCTCAAAACAGCATGGTATTGGCACAAAAATAGACATGAGAACCAACGGAATAGAGCAGAGACTCCAGAAATAAACCCCAAAACATACAGCCAACTCATCTTTGACAAAGGGTACCAGTCAATCCAGTGGGGAAAGGGAAACCTCTTTAGCAAATGGTGTTGGAAAAACTGGGTATCCACTTGCAGAAAGATGAACCCCTATTTGTCACCATTAACAAAAATCAACTCAAAGTGGATCAAAGTACTAAAAATAAGACCACAAACTATAAAACTACTGGTGGAAAACACTGAGGAAACTCTGGGAGGCATTGGGGTAGGCAAAGACCTCTTAAGCAAGACCCCCAAAGCACAAGCAATAATCCCCAAAATAGACAGGTGGGATTACATCAGATTAAGGAGTTTCTGCACAGCAAAGAACACGGTAATTAGTGTGAATCGATAACCCTCAGAATGGGAGAGAATTTTTGTTAACTGTGCCTCAGATAAGGGACTGATAACCAGAATACACAGGGAACTCAAGCAGCTTGCCCAGAAGAAAATGATTAACCCAGTTAAAAGATGGGAAAAATGAGCTGAATAGACAACTCTTTAAGGAAGACATATGAACAGCCAAAAAGCATATGAAAAAATGTTCAACATCCCTCATTGTAAGGGAGATACAGATCAAAACTACAATGAGATACCACCTAACCCCAGTCAGAATGGCGAAGATTAAAAAAAAAAAAGCAAATGATGATAAGTGCTGGAGGGGATGTGGTGAAAGGGGAACACTCCTACACTGTTGGTGGAAATGTAAATTGGTCCAGCCACTGTGGAGAACGATATGAAAGTTCCTCAAAGACCTTCAGATGGAACTACTATATGATCCAGCAATTCCACTCCTGGGTATCTACCCAAAGGACAGGAGAGCACTCAGTCGGAAAAGCACTTGCACATCCATACTCATTGCAGCCTTATTCATGATTGCTAAGACATGGAACCAACCCAAATGTCCACAAACAGATGAACGGATTGAAAAATTGTGGCACATATACTCCATGGAATACTATTCAGCCATAAAAAAACAAGGCCCTGGAATTTGATAGAAAGTGGACGAATATGGAAGATTTGTTGCTGAGTGAAGCAAGTCAGGCTATGAAAGAGAGACATTGCATGTCTCCACTTAACATATACTGAATGTCTGCATTCTAAGGTAGAGACTAAAAGACTGGAGAATATAAAAGTATTAAAAATTGTAATGGACAGTAGAGACAAAGTGAAAAGAGAGTGTGAGAGAGGAAGAGCATAGGAAATTTGGGGGGAAAATGGAAAGGTAAGACACTTGTGGGACACAGATAAGGTTTATTATCTGTTGACGAGGATGTGTATGGTGGTCTCAACTGTGCTGGACTGAGGTATATATCATACTAGGTAAAGTCTCTTCATGATCTATATGATGTATAGTGATTTAATGTATGAATAATAATAGAAATATATAAATAAAAAAGAAGTACCCATTATAAGAATTATAAAGAGTAAAAAAAATTCTAACAGACTATTAAAGGTCAAATGTGAAAACATAAAGCTTAGAGTGAGAATATAGAACTACTAGGAGCCAAAGACATAAAAAGAATTCACACCCACTTGTAGGCTCTTCTCCACAGACCTCGCTGAGTAACTATGAATGGAGACAGAGATTCTGGACAGAGCATCACTTGTGTTACAGACTGGCAGATGTGAAAAGCAGCCACCGAGGCAAAGGCAGGAAGTCTCCTATCTTTTCTTCTTAGCTCTCTTAAGAGAAAAAGTCTTATTCCAAAGGGAGAATGGCAAGAAACATTGTCATCTTCGAAGCTCAGGTTAAGACACATGTCAGGAGAAGTAAACAGAAAAATCCTCTGGGGACGGGTTTCAAAAACAAAAGCAAAGGCTAGGCAATCAGAAAGCAGAGACTCCACATCTTTTTTTATATTTTTAAAGAATTATTTAATTTTTTTAGTTATTATTGTTTTTAATTTGACCAGAGAGAAAGAGGGAAAGTGAGAAAGCAAGCCTCCAGGTCTAGGATTCAAACTGTGGTCAGCCATGTGGGACTCCAGCACCTTAACCACCATGCCACCTGCTGGCCCTGGGACTCCAAATCTTATCCCACTTGTTCCAAATCTATTAAAGAGTATGGGACAAAAAGCAGTTATGTAATACGAAGTGAATAAATTGTTAGTGTTGTGGGGAGAAAACAATTTGACATCAAAGTTATAAAAGGGGAGGGGTGAAAGTATATAGTTTTTGTATGTGATTAAAGGCAAGTTATTATCAGCTTAAAGTCACCTGTTATAATGATATTTTATGTAATCTTCATAGTCACCACAAAGCAAAAACCAATAGTAGTTGCATCAAATATTAGGGGGAAAAAAAGGTATTCAAAGCATACCACAATAAAAAAAAAAAAAAAAAACATTAAAATCATGAAGAAAAGCAGCAGGAGAGAAAGAAAGAAACAAGGAGCTTACCAAACAATCAAGCAACAATTATAAAGTGGCAGTACCCAGTTCTCACCTATCAATAGTTACCTTGAATGTAAACGGATTAAATTATCCAATAAGAAGACAGGGAGTGGCTAAATGGATTAAAAAACAAGATTGAACCATATATTGTCTAGAAGAGGCTCACTTTACTAGTAAGGACACACATAGACAAAAGTGAAGAGATGGAAAAAGATATTCTACAAGAAAGTGAAACAAAAGGATCACAGGTAGCTATAATTCTATCAAACAAAATAAACTTTAAGTAAAAAATTATAAAAAGAGGGGCCAGCAGGTAGTGTGGTGACTAAGACACTGGACTCCCACATGGCCAACCCAACCATAGTTCAAGTCCTGGACCTGGTAGCTTGAAATTCACCCTGGATAGGTATATGTGCATGCCCAAAATCAAGGAGAAGGGACTGATCATGGTCATCCCTCCTGAAGGATGATTTCTCATTTTCCCTCTCTTTGTCTCTTCCCAGCAAGTTCATGTACTTTATGAAAAAAAAAGAAGGCAAAACAAAACAAAAAAAACAAATAAAACAAAACAAAAAACAAAACCAAAGAATATATAAAAAGACACACAAAAGCTATTACATATGATAAAGGAATTAATTCATCAAGAAGACATAAAAAATTTTAAGTATATATGCAACCAACAAGAGAACACCTACTACATGAAGCAATTAACTATGAGAGTAAATTCAAACTTCCCACCATAAAAAATAATAGGTAAGCAAGGTGATGGATATGTTAGTGAGCTTAATTTAAACATACAACAAACCACAGACACATAATATTCAAACTGTTCTGTTGGTGTGCTGAAAACAAAAAGAATAAGGCAGATATTGAAGACAGCCAGAGAAGAGTGTTTACATACAGAGGAACAAAGATAAGAACTACGGCACACTTCTCAACAGTACATGACGGGATCAGCAGTTGGCTTAATGGCTATGTCACTGGACTCCCATGTAGTCGACCGTGGTTAGAGTCCCAGACCCAGTGGCTTAAACTCACGCTGGGTGCATGTGCGTGTGTGCCCAAGATCCCAAGAGGAAAAGGGAGAAAGGATTGCGGTGTGGCCATCCCCCCGCACGCCCAAGATCCCAAGAGGAAAGTGGAGAAGGGATTGTGATGTGGCCATCCCCCCCTGGGGGGTGAGTTCTTGCTTACTGTCTCTCTCTGTCTCTCTGGCAAGTGCATGCACCCTACAGCAAAAGCTCTCCAAAAAAAAAAAAAAAAAAAAAAAAAAAAAAGAAGAAGAATAAAGAAAGAAACAGTACATGATACAAGAAAATGGAATGGCATCTTGAAAGTGCTGAAAGGAAGAAAAAATACACTAAAAAAAAAAAAGAAAAAAAACAAATTCTAAATTTTATATATAGCAAAAATATCTTGGAAAACATTACCAGCAAAACCTTAATACAGAATAGTTGAAGGCCTATAAAACCAGAAAAAAAACTTAGATACACACAAGGAAATGAAAACTGGAAATGGCATAAATCAAAGCAAATATGAAATTCATTTTTTTCATCTTCTAATTGATCTAAAGATAATTGACTGCTTAAGAAAATATAGTAGCAATGTATTGTTTATAGCACATGTAAACATATACAATGAGACTTCAAAAAGTTTGTAGAAAATAAAAGTATGAGTTTATTTTGATGCCCCTAATTTTTGTCCTATTACACATTTTCCATTAACATTTTGAAGACCCTCATATAAAAGAGGGAAAAAAAGAGGAAAGATACTTTATTTTAAATATATTTTTATAGAATATTTCATCTAACAATTGAGGAATACACATTCTTTGCTGGTGCACTTGTAATGTTCACCAAGCTAAATAAAATTCTTGACCATTTAACAGACTATAAGAAGTATAAAGAATGTCAATCATACAGACCATTAACCTGGAAATCAATTAAAGGAGAAAATGTCCAAATATTTAAAAATCAAGCAACCTATTTCTAAATAACTCAGGTCTAAAAAGACATCATAAGGAATATTAGAGAATATCCTGAATTGTAATGAAAACACACAAAACACCAAAGTAGATAAGATCTAGTCAAAATAATGACTTGAGGAAAAGTTATAGTTCTAAAATGCTTACTTTAGAAAAGAAGAAAAATTCAAATCAATGACATAAGCTTTTTCCTTAAGAAACTTAGAAAAGAGCTAAGAAAATTAAAGGAAGAAGGAAGAAATCATAAAGATTAGAGCATAAGCCAATAAAATTAATAACTCATGGCGAGGGACCAGCAGATGGCATAGCAGTTATGTCGCTGAACTCCCACATGGCAGGCCACGGGTCAAGTCCTGGACCCAGGAGCTTCAAAGTCACGCCAAGTTTGTGTGTATGTGTGCCCAAAATCCTGGGAGGAGAGAGGAGGAGAAGGAATTGAGCATGGCCATCCTTCCTGGGGGTCATTTCTCACTTTCCCTCTCATTGTCTCTGTCTCACTCTCTCTCTGCAATGAATGCACACTCCCTAAGACAAAAACCTCTCGAAGAAAAATTTAAAAAAGAAAACTCACAGGGCACACAGTCTTAAGGCTGAGGCATGGTGGACATTTCTAGGGCAGCAGATCCCCAGCCTGTGAGCCTGAGCCTTCTGTGCTACTTTCTCCCTTCATCTCATAACCATGTCCACCAATGAGAATGCAAATTCACCAGCTGCCCGTCTTAACAGATTCAAGAACAAGGGAAAAGACAGTACAGAAATGAGGCGGCGAAGAATAGAAGTGAATGTGGAGCTGAGGAAAGCTCAGAAGGATGACCAGATGCTGAAAAGGAGAAATGTAAGCTCATTTCCCGATGACGCTACTTCTCCACTGCAGGAAAACCGCAACAACCAGGGCACTGTAAATTGGTCTGTTGATGACATTGTCAAAGGCATTAATGGCAACAAGTTGGAAAGCCAGCTCCAGGCTATTCAAGCTGCTAGAAAGCTGCTTTCTAGGGAAAAACAGCCCCCCATAGACAACATCATCTGGGCTGGGTTGATTCTAAAATTTGTGTCCTTCTTGGGCAGAAATGACTGTAGTCCCATTCAGTTTGAATCTGCATGGGCACTCACTAACTTTGCTTCTGGGACGTCAGAACAGACGAAGGCTGTGGTGGATGGAGGAGCTATCCCAGCGTTCATTTCTCTGTTGGCCTCTCCCCACGCACAGCAGTGAGCAAGCTGTGTGGGCTCTAGAAACATCGCAGGGGATGGTTCATTTTTCGGGACCTGGTTATTAAGTATGGAGCAGTTGATCCGCTGTTGGCTCTCCTTGCAGTTCCTGATAGGTCATCGTTAGCATGTGGTTACCTACATAACCTTACCTGGACACTTTCAAACCTCTGCTGCAACAAGAATCCCGCACCCCCGCTAGATGCTGTTGAGCAGATTGTTCCTACTTTAGTTCGTCTTCCGCATCATGATGATCCCGAAGTATTAGCAGATACCTGCTGAGCTATTTCCTACATTACCAATGGTCCAAATGAACGGATTGAAATGGTTGTGAAAATGGGAGTCGTTCCCCAACTTGCGAAGCTTCTAGGAGTTACCGAATTGCCCATTGTGACCCCTGCCCTAAGAGCCATAGGTAACATTGTCACTGGGACAGATGAGCAGACCCAGGTTGTGATAGATGCTGCAGTACTCGCCGTCTTCCCCAGCCTTCTAACCAACTCCAAAACAAATATTCAGAAGGAAGCTACGGGGACCACATCCAACATCACCGCCAGTCGGCAGGACCAGATCCAGCAGGCTGTGAATCATGGGTTAGTCCCGGTCCTCACTGGCGTGCTCTCCAAGGCTGACTTTAAGACGCAGAAGGAGGCTGTGTGGGCTGTGACCAACTACACAAGCGGCGCAACAGTGGAGCAGATTGTATACCTCGTCCACTGTGGCATCATAGAACCGCTGATGAACCTCTTAACTGCGAAAGACGCCAAAATTATTCTGGTGATCTTGGATGCCATTTCAAATATTTTTCAGGTTGCTGAGAAGCTAGGAAAAACTGCGAAACTTAGTATAATGATTGAAGAATGTGGAGGCCTGGATAAAATTGAAGCCCTACAAAACCATGAAAACGAGTCTGTGTACAAGTCTTCATTAAACTTGATTGAAAAGTATTTCTCTGTAGAGGAAGGGGAAGATCAGAATGTTGGGCCAAAACTACTTCTGACAGCTACACCTTCCAAGGGCAGGGTGGGACTCCTGGGGCCTCTAACCTCTAGACTGTACAGCTGAGGCACAAAGGGGTTTGTCATGTGCTGTGTTTGGTATCAGTTTGCCTTACTGTTTCTCTACCAAGAACTCTTTTTAAATGTGGTTGTTATTGTAGCACTTTTTACAACGAAACTATACTTGAACAGTTCCAAACTGTACATACTGTATGAAGCTTGTCCTCCAAACGGGGTTCTTATTTCTATGTGGAATTTCATACCTTGCAAGGTCCTATAAATAAAATTAAATTCCACCCTTTTCTTTAAAAAAAAAAAAAAAAGAAAAGAAAACTGATGGAGAATATTGATAGTAGAAGTTGGTTCTTTAAAAAGATCAATAAAGGGGCCAGCAGGTGTCATGGTGGTTAAGGTGCTAGACTCCTACATGATTGACCATGGTTCAAGTCCTGAAACTGGTGGTTTGCTTTCTTGCTTTCTCTCTCACTCTCTCTCTGGTGAGCACACATGCCCTATAGCAAAAACTCAATAAATTTAATAAATAAACAATTTTTTAAAAAAGATTAGTAAAATTGACCAACCTCTAGTCAAACTAACCAAGAATAAAAGAGAAGATGCAGATTACAAATACTAGAAATCTTTTACAAAGGTTATCACTATGTAACTTACAGATATTTAAAGGATAATGAAAGAACAACCCTATTGCATACATTTGGCAGTTCAGTTCAAATGGACACGTTTCTTGAGACACAAATAAATGAACTGACTTTATGTCTTTTGAAGAAATTTTATTTCTAATGAAAACTCTTCCATCAAAGAAAATTCCAGGCCTGGATGACTTCATGGTGACTTCTACTGAACATGTAAGAAACAAACAATAATGACTTTATACAAATTCTCCCAAAGTATACAAGAGATGGGAACTATTTTCAACTCATTTAATGAAGCCAATATTACCTTGATACCAAAACCAGATAAACATATTATAAGAGGGCCTATCCTGTAACACAGCAGTTAAAGGAGCAGATCTTACATGGCCAAGCACAGTTTGAATACCAGCCATGGTAGCTTGAAAAATATACAAGGTGCATGTGCAGGCATGCCCAAAATTCTGACGGGAAGAAGGAACAGGGAAAAATGGATTGCAACATGACTATGCCACACGAGGAAGTGCCTTCTCTCTCTTTCTCTCTCTCTCTCTCTCTCACTGGTAAGTGTACATACCCTCTGGCAGTTAAAAAAAAAAGGCTAGAAGAAAAGTTAAAGCCTATATCCCTCTTCAATAACAATGGAAAAATCCTCATCAAAAACTGAGCCACCTAGGAATAAAAGGGTTCATCTACTGCTTAAGACAGGGGACCAACCAAAAACCTACAGCTATGTTATACTCAGTGGTGAGAAATTAAATGTTTTTCCCTGTACAATGGGGAGAAGGACAAAGATGTCTCCTTTTTACCAGTCCTACTCAAATCATACTAAAAATCTTAGCCAATGCAATAGGACAAAGAAAAATATA
The DNA here is from genome assembly GCA_026018925.1 of Tupaia tana. Classification (NCBI taxonomy): domain Eukaryota; kingdom Metazoa; phylum Chordata; class Mammalia; order Scandentia; family Tupaiidae; genus Tupaia; species Tupaia tana. The sequence goes on from JAKSZU010000006.1 coordinate 170,722,333, forward strand.
GAAAGTACTTACAATTGGGAAGGAAGAAATATTAAAGTGTGAAATTTTACTCTACTTGTAAACTAACAAGTTAGGCTGCTCCAGTTCCATGGATGCTGGCAGAAGGCAGAAGGCTGCTGAGTCAGAGGTACATTGCTCGTAGTGATCAACGCTTGTCAGCGTGTCTGCATTTTCCTGTGGTGGTTCCTCTAACACAATTTCCTCAGCCTGAATAGGGCCAGATAATATCTGCACATGGTTAAAGCACCCAAATATTTTATACTGCTTGTCACTGATACCCAGAAGCTTGAAATAAAGGGAGAATTTTACTACAAAAAGGTACAGCAAGCACTTTGGTATGATGGGCTGATCTACATTTTGAATGTGGTGGTAATTCCATGACTGTATGCATTTAACATAACTCATAGACATCTATCCTAAAAAGGGTTAATTTTACTGTATTTAACATGGGTTCCAGTTTTGGATGTTGTTGTTCAAATATGTCACCTAAATGGTCATTTTTTTCTATGCTTGCTTCAGACTTAATTCTCCACTTCGTATTTCACATTTATTTGACTTTTGTATTTGACAATTATCTGTGTGGTGTACCTACATAGTTATTTAGATATAAGTAAATAGAAATTTGGTAAAAAAATGTTACTACTCTATTACCTTAACTTCATGAATATTTTTCAATTAATATGAGTTGATAAGTACGATTAAAGCTATTTTCACAGTTCTATGAAAAGAGGCAAATGTAATTATGAGACTAAAAGTTAAGCAACTTTTCCATCCTTCTGCTAAATTGACCAATTCAGATCAGTCCGACTGTAAGTCAAGGGCCTTGAGGCTTGTCTGCTGCACTCCTGTGATTGGACTAACAGGGTCTGGCTACTGTTCAAGGTCAAAAGTGCACAACCCAAAACTTCCAGGCTAGGGGAGAAATCAGAAGTTGGAGTAAGTTTACCAGGTCAGAGCTAGACATACATAGGTGGAGATCTGAGACAAAGCAGACACAGTCAACAGGAAGCAAGGAAGGCTAAGAGCTTTGGAAGTTTAAACCAAGCTTTCAAGCCACTGGTGGAACAAACCAGAGGTCAAAGGGGAAACCCGAAGGAAATTCAACCCTTTAGCCTTTCTGCTGAAGAAGGATGGGGTCAGGGGGCCAATTGCCAGGTTAGAAGAGAGCCTGAAGCTGAATATCTGGTGTTACCTGGGGTGTCTAACACTATTTCAGATCTGGGTTCACAGATTAATGTTTGCATGCTTAATTCACACACCCTGCTTCCCAGCAAGGTCCAGAATTGATCAGTAAACTCAACCAGATAAGCTGATTTTGTGGAATAAGAAAGACAAGTCAGTTGATTAAATAGACAATATCAGCAATTTGTCAAGTGTTTTGGTGTTCTTTGGACAGAGTCTATTAATATTTCAATGTATGATTTACATTTAAAAGGAAAAAGGGAAGGCAGCGTGGTGGCTAAGTCACTGGACTCCTACATAGTAGATCATGGTTCGAGTTCCAGACCTGGTGGTTTGAAAATCATACTGGGTGCATGTGTGTGTATGCCCAGAATCCTGAGAGAAGAATGAAAGAGAAGGGATTGTGGTGTGGCCATCTCTCCTGGAGAGTGAGGAGGGTGACTTCTCACTTTCCCTTTCTCTGTCTCTCTGCAGAAAGCACACATGCCCTTTGGGGAAAATCTTAAAAAATGAAATAAAAATGGAAAAAAGGAGTAGTAGAAAGAAGGAATTTAAAAGTCAAACTGACAAGTAAAAATCACTACTGTATAAAAATCTCTATGCTTCATTGACCCTCTATATATCATAAGATCAAAACAGGTCTACCCTCCATAAGAAATAAAAAGAAAGTTTGCAAAGTATGTAATACATAGAAGGCACTTGATAAATAATAATTATTATTTTATTTCCTGTTTAAATTAAATCTTGGATACTCTCTGTGTATTTATATATATATATATATATATATATATATATATATATATATATATATATAATCTAGTTCATTCAAGAGATATTCATCGAGCACCTCTGATGTGTCACAAATACTCTTCTAGGTACATGGGATTCAACAAAAAAGAAGTCTCTGCCCTGGCACTGGCATTCTGTTGGGGAATTTGTGTAACATAAACCACTCACATGGCAAGAGATGCTTCTTTTGCTGAGCCCATAGTAGAATTCCTCACCCCACTGTAGGTCTCTGCTGGTAATGAGGAAGGTCACTGAGTTAGAGCCCAGGGAGAATGGTCTAAAGACTTCCCAAACACCTTCTGCACTAGTGTCACAATACCCTGCTAAATAAAAAGTTCCAGTTTTGAAGAATGGATATCTATTAATAATAGAAACTTGAATTTTGCAGATCCTTTCAGACAGATATGCTAGCATTTTTTAAATTTAAGAATTATTCATTTAATTTAATTCATTGATTTATTTTTATTTTGACGAGAGAGAGAGGGAAGGTGAGAAAGCAAGCAACCAGGTCCAGGACTCAAACCACAGTCAGTCATGTGGGAGTCCAGCACCTCAACCACCATGACACCTGCCAGCCCCTCCTAAACATTGTCAATATTTCAAAGTAATCTTATGCTGCAGGGGTTGAAGACCCAAATGCCAACTGGGGGCTTTGGGTAAATAAGTCAAGAAGTTTAGTGTCATGGTTAAAGATTAGAGAAGATTGTCAAAAAATTAAACTGTCTCCATAAAATGTGCAGTCACTACTACTTTTAGCTGCTATTTCCAAAGGAAACGCTAGTGTGATTGGATCTGTTTTTTCCAGAGAAAATTTAGAAACTCTGAATTTTTACACAAAATTAAGTGACTTTCCCAATATAATCCCTGAAGAATACTGATGAGCCCAGGAGACATCAGTTTGCAACCTTGATCGAGTTTTAGAAGACTGTATTTTTTTAAAAGCAGCAGTGTAAATAATAATTGACCCTTTTCATTTTGATTCTGAAAGATATTCTTAGAATTGCAAAATGCTAACTACAAAGGCTTTATAAATTTGTTGGTTGGTTTTATTCATCTCAAACCACCATTGTTGTCTAAGAATGTGGAGCTCAGCGAGTAGATCCTACCGTTTGTGGAGAAGCTACAGTAAGAGTGGGATAATGAGGGAGTTGACGGAGTAGAGTATCCTTGCCCTAATGTCGCATGGCCTACTCTTTCCTGAGCATTAAGACATATGGAGACTTGTTTGCAGTCACAGATTTTGTGTTCTCTCTTGACATGGCTGCAGTGAGAATGCACATCTGTGAAGTGTTTGCCAGCATGTCAAAAGTAACAAGGCTCTTGAAGCCATTTCAAACGTCATGCCAATCCTAGTGCCTAACATCTTTAAAAAGATTATGCTTTAGAGATACACACCCCCCCACCACCACACACACACACACACACACACACACAAACACAAACCAAACCTGAAATGCAATACTTTTAGCCACTTAAAAGTGGAGTTCTTTTTCATTAAGGAAAGTTGAACGTTTTCAAGTTCTTTTTACCAAACGAGCCTCTTTTTGGTAGTGAGCAAATAAATTAGCATGTGGATCGTAAGTGCTCTTAAAATGATTTCACTATAGATCTATTCATTGTTTATAATACTTGAATAAGGCTTAACGTAAAAAAGACTTGGTCTGAAGGTTTATGAGCATTTTTTCCATGAAGGAGAAGTCAAACAGAAGATCAAAGGGATCTAACAAAATACTCCCAACTTGGGGTAGGATGGATTGAGGACGGTGAAAAGAAACCACCCTCTGCAGATACTTTGGTAGCGATGTTTCATTATTTAAAACTAAAACATGATAGTCTGAGTGTATCGAGCTGATATTTCTGAACAATGTTGTTAAAATTGACATCTTTTATATTTTACCCACAGCATCAAGGATATGTTAAAAGAAGTTAGTCGAGTGTTTTACCAAGTGACAAATAGGAACAAAGTCAGGTGAATTTCGTATGCCTCTATTTCTAACAGCTATTCTCTGGGCTGCCCTGATTCTTTTTGCAGAGATTTTTTTTTCAGGCTAAGAGAATTAGTGAACAGTCTTGAATTGTCTTGAGAAGTATAATGTATTCCATATATATTTTGAATTACTATTTGATGCTTTAGATTCCCATACACTACCAACTTAAATGACTACTAACCTTTTACCTTAAAACTAGAAAAATAAAACAAAAGAAATAAAATGAATCTATTTGCTGAAAAGGCATGAATCTATCCAGCCATGATTAAACTCTCAATAAATCTGCTTCTAATCATCCATTGGTATTTAAATATATAGTAACTACTCTATTAAATTTAATTCTCTCTATTTAATGACAGTTATTCTAAATTTAATGACAGTTATTTGAAATATATATCCACAGATTATTAACAACATTTTAACAAGAATTTCAAACCATGGAACGTGAGTATGAATCCATCAAATGTCAATAAATCAATTACTTTTTAATGCAGAATGCCTGAATTGTTAAATGGAAGCATACCCAAGTGAGAATGCTTTGAAAACATTTCAATGAAAAATAATTTGCCAGGGGGAGAAAAACCCATCTGTGAACTGCTAGTACTCTTGCAGAATAAAATTAAGGATATATAACTTTAAAACGTATTTATTTTGTATAAAAATATGCATTTGAGGAGCACATTAAATTTTCTTGATTGGAAGTTGATTTTATCCAGAATACCATTTTAACATTATTAGTCAAGTGGCTTTCACTTTTCTGTTGCCAATTAAATATGTGCTAAAAATACTACATTTTTAATTGCAGGGATTCACAACCAGGTCTTTACCTTTTCTATACTGAACACAGAAAAAAAAATTAGCTTATGGTGACCACCAAATCACGATCCTTTAAATAAAACAAAGTCTTTAACCCATTCTTTTCCTGTCCCCTGGCACGGTGCGCTTCCTGTTAGTGGACTCAGGCTACCCTACCTTTCCGCTGAATGCGAGATGTTGGTGCCATTTTTCAATAGGTTTTCCCTTCCGAATAACCTCTTCCATCACTGGGGCCTTTACTGAGACCAGAAGTATAGACTGGCAAGTTTATGTTACGTAAGGATCTCAACCTATAAAGTACATCAGTAGACACGTTGTAGCATGTGCCGTTTATTAGAGTTTCCATTAAAAGTATTATGTTTCCATACTTTATAACCATAAAAGAGTAAATAATTTCAAAGGATTGCTTGATAGGAGACTTCTGTTTTAAATGGAACTTGGAAATATCTGGGAAATCACTGGAATAAATGTATTTAATAGACCCAGTGCTGTGAAGTTCTTTTTAACTGTTTTCTTAAGCACATAAAAAGATATACCATTTCCTCCAACAATTTTTGAAATAGGTTTGGTTTGGGTTTTTTTCTCTGTAACATTTGACACATAAATATTTCTTATAATGCTTTCATTGTTCTTTTTACTTTCCTTCTTTCTTTCCTCCCTCTTCCCCTTCTTTCTTTTAGGGCTGAGGCTGACTTCTTAACAGCAATAAATTCTAGCTCTCTTCACTGTTATAATCTACAGGATGTCAGAACTTAAAACAAGAAAGTAGCATTACCTGCCACTGAAGAAAACCTGCTGTACTACTTGATAAGTTGGGGAATTATACTAAACGTCCCTGTTGAGATATTTCCTTTTATAGAGGAAATACATTCTATCCACGGGACTAAGTAAATATTTCATCAATCTGTGCTGTCTAGAAAGTGAATACAGCATTCTTTGCATGGCAAAGATTAGATCAAGTCAGTTTCAGGATAAAAATATTGCTAACGTAGCTCAGCTACAGTGGCATCCACAGCTAAGATGCTGGGGTTCACAACAAGGACCACGTGGAAAACCTGGGTCATTTCTACATCTCACCTAGAGGCCAAGCACAGAAGCCTGTGCCTGTAATTCCCAATGACTTGGGAGGGTGTGGCAGGAGGGTGAGACTCTCTTTCTCTCCATATACATATGCTAATAACAAACATTTGAAGAAAAGTTAGTCCATAGAGAATAATCCAATTTGAATCACTTAGATTGGCTGTCTCTATGATCCTTATTCTCCAGGAAGTGACACAAAGTCTCCCTGATTTTGTCTGTGTAGACGTGGCCTTCGATAGCATGCTGTCTTTTTTAAGAGTAAGTGCATTTCTGAACACAGCCAAAGTTCGTCAGCAATGCTACTCGTCAGAGATGAGCACTGATAAGTAGATAATGGCTAGGTTGAAAATAATTTTATTGTCTAACTACAAAATAGAAGTCTTGAAAAGGTGAGAATTAACTTATATTTTTTTTTAAGAGAGGTTTTTGCTAAAGGACATGTGTGCTCGCCAGAAAAAGAGACAGAAAGTGAGAAATCACCACACCCCTGCCCCCCCCCCCCCCCCGAGAGGGGATGGCCATGCTGCAATCCCTTCTCCTCCATTCTCCTCTCAGGATCTTGGGCACGCATGCACATGTGCCTGGCGTGAGTTTAAGCCACCAGGTCCAGGACACGAACCACAGTCGACTACATTGGGGTCCAGCGAAATAGCCGTTACGCCAACTGCTGGTTCTGAGAATTAACTTTTTAAAATTAAATATCTTAAACTCTCAGTAATGGCCCTTGGGACCGAGAAGAATGAGCATAGCACGTTATCAGGCGGTTTTCCCTGATTTGATAAAGAAGGCACTAGTAATTCTTGTGAGGAGCTATCTGACTTTCTTGCCAGAAAGAAATTCACTCACTCTCTGTGGTGAGTTCTTCGCCTATATTAAATCATTTAATTCTTTTTTTTTTTTTGGGGGGGGGGCGGAGAGGTTTTTGCCGTAGGGCGCGTGCGCTTGCCAGACAGAGAGAGACAGAGAGACAGAAAGCGAGATATCACCCCCCGCGGGGATGGCTATGCCGCAATCCCTTCTCCTCCATTCTCCTCTCGGGATCTTGGGCACGCATGCACACAAGCCTGGCGTGAGTTTTAAGCCACCGGGTCCGGGACGTGAACCACAGTCAACTACGTGGGAGTCCAGTGACATAGCCATTACGCTAACTGCTGATCCCTTAAATCATTTAATTCTTACAACAGCTCTTCATCTTTGTTTTATAGGTGAAGAAACTGAGGCTCAGAGTGGTTGAGGAACTTTCTCAAGATCACAGAGTTAGTATTGTAGCTAAGATTTCAACACAAGTCTGTCTGAGCCTAAACTTATGCCCTTAACTACAATACCCAACATCCCTGCTGCTTCAGCATTGGATTAGACCAGAGGCCAAGACCTCTTCTTAGCAGAGTGTGTCTGGTTGAGGAGAAAAACAGGAAGTGCATGAGCAGTTCCTTGGATCTAGAGGGGGAAAACTAAATTTCTGGCTGCTATCGAGTTAGAAATGAGTAAGAGCTATATGCCTCCCTCTGGTACCAAACCCGGTTTAAGTAATTACAGAGTGGAAGGCAGGTGGGTTCACCTAGCTGAGGCAGGCAAGAAAGGAACGAAAGCAGAGGATGACAGCACAAGGCGTGTGTGATGGTGATCAAGGCCTTGCCCTTCCCATCAAAGTCAGGCAGCCTCTCTGTGTGAGGACTGTTTTGGAAAGGCTGGGAAAGGGAGCAGGAGAAAAGGGATCCAGAGCAATTTATCACCTTGACTGTCGGGGAGATGCGGTTCAGACGCCGAAGGGTAAAACAGGCTGCCTTCCACAGAGCACTCAATCTCCTGAAAGCAACAGCATAAATAGAGTTGTATTTGCCAATGAAGGTTTCTAAATGTTTAAACTAGCCAGTAACGCCACACAGATGGAGAAACTAATGGCTGCGGAAGTTAACGATTTGCACCATAGTCATTCAGTGAATCGGAGATAGAGCAGATGTAAACCCCCAATCTCGGGGCTCCCAGATCTGCACATAAACCATCAAAAATACAAACCTTCTAGTCCTGAAATCTGCCCAGTCCTTTGTCTCCTGTGTGGTCCCCTGTCAGCCTTCAACATTGCACTACACAGAAGGGATTTCTTCTCCTTTACACAGTTTGTAAGTCTTGGTTAGCTCCATGACCGGGTCTCTGTTTTTTTTTACTTTTAGTCATTCGTTCACTTGACAAATATTTATTGAGTGCTTACTATGCGTCAGGCACTGTTCTAGATGCTGGAGACACAGTGGTGAATTATACGAAGACCTGTTCTGCAGACAACACATGACAACTAAATGAGCAAGGAAATATCAGAGAAATTATTATATAGAAAATAAAACAGAGTGGGGCTGGCTGCTGGTGTGGTGGCTAAGGTGTTGGACTCCCACGTGGTTGACCATGGTTCAAGTCTCAGACCTGGTAGCTTGCTTTCTCACTTTTTCTCTCTCTTTCTGGTGAGCACGCATGCCCTATAGCAAAACTTAAAAAAAAAAGAATGAAAAAAAATCTTGAAAAAGAAAATAAAAGAATGGAGGCATGGACACTGACAGCAGGAAATACCATAGATTGAGTAGTCAAGGATTGCCTCTTAGGGGAAGAAAGTTTTGAGCTAAGACTGGATGCTAATAAAACATCCAGTCATGGGAAGATTGTAGGAAAGCAGATTTTCCACCAAAACACACTCTATCCTACTCTTTTTAGCCTGTCTTTTCTTCTACCTAAGATAACCTATTAGACTGCAAAAGAAGGAAAGTGCCATCCAACTAAAAATAAAGCAAAATGTTTTATTCTGATTTTAAAGTTTCATTACTAAGCTTTGATATTTGACTATTATTATTATTTCAATTTTTATTAACATGAAAATATCTTCCCATTTATAATAGATTAAGACAACAGTCTTGGGGCCAGTTAGTGGTTCAGCAGTAAAACATGCTCTGCTTTTCAGAATGTGGATGAGTCCAGGTTTGTGTCTGGAGGTCCCCCTGTGCTCTGGCATGCATGTGCCAATGATCCAAGGCCAGCTGAGATGAGAGGTGGTTTGTAGCATCAGGATCCTGTTGGGGGTTCTCTCTCTTGTCTCTCTCTCCTCTCTCGCTCATTAACCATAGAAATAAATGAATAAACTATAGAAAAAGAAGGTACGGGACTGCCAGTGACATGGTGACTAAGGCGGCTTGTTCCCACATAATCAACACCAGGGTTTGAATCCCTGAGTCAACAGCTTGAAAACATGTCGTGTGCATATATATTTATGTATGTATGCCCAAAATCCTAAGAGAAGAATAGAAAAGAAGGGATTAAAGCATGGCAATCCCCCCGCCACTCCTGGGGAGTGCATGCACCCTATAACAAATTGAAAGAAAAAGAGGGTCAGCGGGTGGAGTAGTGGATTAAGGCACTAGACTCCTACATGCCCAACTGTGGTTTGAGTCTCAGACTTGGTGGCTTTAAACTCACACTGGGCACGTGTTCACGTGTGCCTAAAATCCTGAGAGGAGAATGGAAGAGAAGGGATTGAGGTGTGGCCATCCTTCCGGGGAGGGATTTCTCACTTTCTGTCTTTTTGTTTCCCTCTGTCTCTTTGGGGAGCAAATGCGCCCTACAGGGAAGAATCTCTGGGGAGTGGGAGAGACAAAATTGTTTATCAGAGAGGTTCACAGAAGAGCTCAATGTTATGAAAATGTTATACCCAAGTTATATTCAAATTCATCTGCAGGTTAGATTCTGTACACTCTGGCCTACTGTGACCATCTCTCCACATTTTACTTCTACATTTTACATCTCCAGCAACCAAGATGATCTTTTCACAAAGAAAATATAATTTCTCCACTGCTTACCTTACTCCAAATTATAACTGCCTGTAGTTGTGATTACTATGGGTTTCCTCCACCAACTCCAATTTATGCTCCCAATATGACAATATTTGGAGATGAAGACCTTCCAGGAGGTAATCAGCATTAAATAGGGTCATAAAGATACGGCCCTAACCAATAGGACTGATGTCCTTGCAAGAAGAGATGCCAAAGATCTCTGTCCTCGCATGTATACTGAGAAAAGGCCATGAGAGAACATAGCAAGAAGGCAGCTGTCTGCAAGCCAGAAAAAGAGCCCTTACCAGACACTAACCCTGACAGTACCCTATCTTAAACTTCCAGCCACCAGACTGTGAGAAAATAAATTTCTATTGTGTAAGTCACCCAGTTTGTGGCTTTCTGTTACGGTAGCCTGAGCAAGTGAGCTTATGGATATTGACCATCTGTCCAACTCCTTTTGCTCTCTGGCTCATCTCCTGCTTTGCCCCCTTTCCCAGCCACACTGGTGTTCTTATTGGTCCCTGTGCATTAAACACTCCTCCTCAGATAGCCACATGATTTTCTCTCTCTCTCTCCTCCTGCCTGGCTTTGCTCAAATGTCCCTTTAAAATGAGTCCTTCTCTAACCACCATTGTTCAAAATGACAAAACCTCTTCTGCACAGTTCGTTTCATCTCCCTGCTTTATTTCTCTTCATAGCCCCTCACATCAGGCTAATGACTGTCTGAATTCTCCTACTATTATGGAAGTTCTTGGAGAACAAGAATTGTTGGCTGTTTCATATCCTGCCAAATGAGAATAGAACACAGAAACCTTGGGGCCAGGTGATAGAATAGTGCTAATGAACTGGACCAGCATGTTCTAGGCTCATGTCCAGAGACCTCTCTGAAGATTCTAGACCAGCTGAGATTGGGAATGGGACCATCACATCTTGAAGACCCTGTAAAGATATTTGTCTCCCTGTCTGTCTCTCTTTAATTTTCTCATAGAAAAAATAATCAAACTTGGAACCAGCAGATGGCATAACAGTTACATGGCTAGACTCCCACGTAGTCCACTGCAGTTTGAGTCTTGGACCTGGCGGCTTAAAACTCACACCAGGTGCATGTGTGTGCATGCCTAAAATCCTGAGAGGAGAATGGAGGAGGAGGGATTGTGGCATGGCCGTATCTCCTGGGAGATAATTTATTGTTTTTCCTCTCTCTCTGTCCTTCCTGAGAGTGCACTTGCCCTACAGCAAAAATTTCTCTCTCAAAAAAAAGGAAAAAAGAAACAAACTAAAAGAAAAGGATGGGGGGAGGTGTGCCTATGAAAGAGAGAAAGAAAGAAGGGGAGGGTGGACAGGTAGTGGGGGAGCCATTAGTCAGATCAAGATTTTGCCCACTGGGCTCAGTTCTATTACATTCATTGATCAAACTCCCCAGACATCAACTTCTAAATGCTAACAAAATAACAAAAAAATGTTTTTAAAAATTCAAAGTTCCCTGAAGAGGTACTACTCCTTAACACCTGGCAGAGCCTGTCACAAAGTAAAGAGTCAATAATTACTTTTTGAACCAAATAACTATTGTTGCCACAATCATCATCTCCTTACTCCAGTGATATCCCCTCAATTACCATCATCCAATTATAAAACAGTTTCCTTCATCTGGAAACACTACAGGTCAGTGGGAACAGGGTCTTACATGGCATGGCGGCAGTGCCTAGAACAATGTCTGACTTGCAGCAGACACTTAGTAAATATCTGTGGAGTTACTTGAATGAAATCTCACATGACAGAAAATCTGAAACTCTTCTATATAGCTCAGTGTAAGGTATCCCATGATTCCTTCCAGTAAATAAGCTATCTATATTCTTCTTGGCTCTGAGTATAATGTTCAAATCTGTTCCCATACCAAAGCTGCCATATTTTCACTTTGGGAACAGGAAAAACTCAGACTTTCTTACATGGTAAAATAGGAAACCATTTCCACAAAATATATTCATAACATTTCACAATGTGCATTTTTTTTTGGTTCATAAATTGAATTTGCCCAGCAGGAATACACTTCACATTAGTTTAGTTGAAGATATCATACGCATTGTCATCAACAGACAATCCTTCATTTCTGTGTCCCTTAAATGTCTTGCCTCTCTGTTTTTCTCCTTGATTCCTTTCCTCTCACTCTGCCCCATTTTTCACCCTCTTCTCACAGCATGCATTTTACAAGATGTATAAAATGTACAACGTGACAGGACCAGCAGTTGGCGTAATGACTATGTCACTGGACTCCCATGTAGTTGACCCTAGTTAGAGTCCTGGATCCGGTGGCTTAAACTCACACTGGGTTCATGTGCGTGTGTGCCCAAGATCCTGAGAGGAGAATGGAGGAGAAGAGATTGTGGTGTGGCCATTCTCCCTGGGGGTGATTTCTCGCTTTCTGTCTCTGTCTTTCTGGCGAGCGCACATGTCCTACAGAAAAAAAAAATACAAAGTTTATCTATCTACCAAAGCCATAAGTAAATAATATATTAATCCAATAAAGATTACTGTTTTAAAAAAATTTAGAAGGAGCCTTTTGTAAAACAAAAATTCTATCTGCAATAATCATCTCTTAATTAATCTTGAGAACTAGGATAGTTTCTCTTTATTTTGTTGGCTTGGTTTTTTTGTTGTTGTTGTTCGTTTATCTGTTTGTTTGTTTTGTTTTGTTTTTTGCCATAGGACTCATGCACTCACTTGAGAGAGATGAAGAGAGACAGAGAGGAGGAAAATAAGAATCCCCCCCCCCCCCTGCCCCCCAGGAAATGATGCCACAATCTCTTCTCCATTCTCCTCTTGGGATTTGGGGCGCACACACACAAACACATCCAGTGTGAATTTCAAGCCTCTGTTTCCAGGACTCAAACTGTGGTTGACCATGTAGGAATCTAGAGCCTTAACCACCACAGCACTTCTGACATAGACTTTATTTTTAAATGTAAGTGATTTTCTTAGAGTAGACAGTTTAGTATTATAATCAGCTGTGTTGTGCATATGGTAGTTAGTTTTCATATCATTGTTGGTCTGTTGATTTAGAGAACTTTATTTTCACCATATCAACCCTCAACCCTTACCTACTGTCAGCCTTTAAATATGCTTACAAGCATCTCCATGTCAATTTGCACTATTGAGTTACCTGATTCTAGGTCAGGAAAAATGAAATGGGGTTGGTGGTTAAAACCATTGACCGAAAATACTATGCTCTGATATTGCTCTGTGATTCTAATGAACCTGGGACCCTAATGGATTGAGCTGAATATCTGAGTAACATGGCTACCATATTTTTGCAGCGAATAAAATGATTTCTTCCTAAATTTGGAATCTTATATTATTATATCTTTAATATGTTGAGTATAGTAATATTTTTTTGAGAGGTTTTCGCTAGAGGGCGCATGCACTTGCCAGACAGACAGAGAGAGACATAGAGACAGAAAGCGAGAAATCACTCCCCAGGGGGGATGGTCACGCCACAATCTCTTCTCCTCCATTCTCCTCTTGGGATCTTGGGCATGCATGCACACGCGCCCAGCGTGAGTTTTAAGCCACTGGGTCCAGGACGCGAACCGCAGTCTACTATGTGGGAGTCCAGTGACAAAGGCATTACGCTAACTCCTGGTTCCCGAGTATAGTAATTTTTTAATTTTTTACTTTGAGAGGTTACATGGTTCTATTTTGATGTGCTCCCTATCTTGTTCATTGCTTAAGCAAAATAATAAAACTACCCCTATAGGGCAGTCCCCATGGCCTGGTAGTTAAGGAGTTCCAAATCTGGAGACCTGGAAAACACTATGGGTGCATGTGTGTGTGTACTCTCATGTGCCAAAAATCATGACAGGATGAAGAAATGGAGAAGAAAGGACTGTGGTGTGACCATGCCCTATGGGGTAAGGGGTGCTTTTTCCTTCTCCTCTCCTTCTCTCTCTGGCAAGCACGTGTGTCCCCTGACCAAAGAGAGAGAGAGAGAGAGAGGGACAGAGAGACAGAGAGACAGAGAGAGAGGAGAAAGAGAGAGAAAGAAAAATACCGTTATTAATTTGGCATTTGTTTGAATTTTGATTTTGCCAAGCAAATATTTATTTAGTGCTATGTTAGTATTAAAAGATTACAAGCACCAGAATAAAAATGTGTAGACACTACCCTTTAGATGCTGATATTAAGTAACTGAAAAGGCCAACTTTTGACACAGACTGCAGGAAAATGGAGACAAGAAGTAAAGAGATTAGTATGAACTGAGCCCACTTGAGGGCATTTGGGCATCTCCATATTCCCTACTATTAAAGTACCAGAAGTTAAGAAGTTGAACTATCTTTGAAGACAAAATACAGTATGGATAGAAGAGGCACATCTTTTATCTGCTCCAGAGTTCACTCTGAATTATTTTTGCATTCTTCTGATAAAGGTTAAAATACTTGAAGAATACAGAAACAGAGGATTGTCTGTTGATGATAATGTGAATGATATCCTCAACTGGACTTATGGGAAGTGTGTTTATGTTGGGTAAAATCAGTGTACAAGCAGTAGTGATATACAGTAATTGAAATGTATAAAATAAAATAAAAAGGGAAAGAGAACTAGGTTGAAACTATCAGTAAATGATGAAATTAAGCCAATCAGTTATTAAATATCACATGCAAGTTATCAAGAATTAAAATACAGAGTTAAAAACAACACACAAAGGTACACTATATACAGTAGGATTATTCAAATTTCTAGACCCTTATTTCTCCACATAACCATCCAAATACTGATAAGTCTTAGTAACTCCCTAGTAGGTCATCTTCTAAACAAAATGTGTGCAAACACAGAAAAGTTAAATATATAAAAACAGACTTTGGCTATCTACTTTGTCTGGAATTTATTAGAAAGCAGAAATGCCACCAAAATGGAAATTGCACACAGGGAAAAAAAATCCCACCATGCTTTTCTCAAGTTAGGTTGGAAGTGATGTAGTAAACACACCATAGTTTATGTACATAAATGTGTGGGCAACTCATCCAGGGAGTAGCAAGTGCAGAATACTAGTGGAAAAACGCAGTGTACATCAAAGAAATTTGACCAGCTGCCAACAATCATTCATCTCTTCATGACCTTTTAAATATATAGACGCCTGCCATTTTATTTCATCTATCAAAGCAGTACATTTTTATTTTTGAAGTTATGAGAAAATATAACACTGAATATAACATTATACTTTATTTGACATACAACATACACAGACTATCTGCAACCTGGAGAAGATATCATTCTTAAAAATGGAGTTGTTGATAAGTCAACAGCCATCACCTTAAGGATAATGGTTTGAGTCTGACTATAGTATTGAAATTTAATATGATTGTGGTCCTCATTCATCTTGCCATGGCCAACAACCCACATCACAGAGACCACTGATGTGCTATATCACCAACAGCCAGCTCATGAACCAGGAGAGACTTCAAATAAAGTTAGCATTGAACTGTTTCAAATGCAGAGGCATGAGGGAAACCTCCAGAATTAAGGTAGAATACTTATACTATACTAAAATATTATACTAAAAGAAAATATTTGTGTAGCTGTCCAGAAAGTTTAGGAATTGTTAGCTGTAGTTACCATAGAATCATAGCATTCCATGTGCTAACACTGTTAACTGATCAACCTTTTCAGTGATATGACTTTACCAGAGCCACTTCATACTCTTCAAATTTGTAGCTTGATAGGTTTCCATGGAGAGCTTCCCTTAAAGACATTGCCTTCTTTGGATTTTTATTATTCTATATATTGTACATGCCTCAGCAATAATCACAGTATGTTATTAATTCTGAAATGAATAACCAGTTCTTTCCCACCTTGAAATATTACTTCAATAAAATCTAGGTCAGAATATTTATCTGGACATGAAGAAAAAGCATTGCAAATAATAATTTAAAATTTATTCAAGTAATGGCATAATTGTATTATTGCTTTCCTACTGTAACCCCCCAAAAATTTGTAACAAGGAGTCTGTGTGTGTGTGCAAGACATAGAGGTAAGAGAGAAGAAAGAGGGAGGACAGAGAGTCCTCAATTCATCAGTGAGATCAGATTAAGATTTTGCAATTTGAAGATATATAAATGGCCAACAGGTTTATAAAAAATGCTCAATATTGGGACCAGCAGTTGGCATAATGGCTATATCGCTGGACTCCTATGTAGTCAACCATGGTTTGAGTCCCGGGCCTGGTGGCTTAAACTCACGCTGGGTACATGTGTATGTGTGCATGTGTACCCAAGATCCCAAGAGGAGAATGAAGGAGAAGGGATTGTGGCATGGCCATCCTTCATGGGGGTGATTTCTGTCTTTTTGTCTCTCTCTATCTGGCAAGCGCACGCACCCTATAGCATAAATCCCTCAAAAATAAAAATGTTCAATATCACTAATCACCAGGAAAATGCAAATCAAAACCACAATGAAATATCACCTCACACCAATTAGGATGACTATTATCAAAAGGACAAAAGATAACAAATTTTGGTTAGGAGGTGGAGAAAAGAGATCCCTTGTACATTGTTGGTGGGAATGTAATGCAGCCGTTACAATAAACAGTGTGGAGGTTTCTTAAAAATAGAATTACAATGTGATCTGGCAATTCCACTCCTTGGTATATATCCAAAAGTATTAAAATTAATACATCAAAATGATATGTGCACACTCATGATTATTGCAGCATTATTTACAAAAGCCAACATATGTACTTAATCTAAGTGTTTACTGATAGGTGGATGGCTAAAGAAAATATGATATATACATACACATATATTTATATACATGTATGTCATACATGTATTCAATGGAATACTATTCACTTTTTAAAAAGAAGGAAAGTCTATCACTTCCAACAATGTGAATAAACTTGGAGAACCTTATGCTGAGTGAAATAAGCCAAGCACAGAAAAACAAATACAATTTGACCTCACTTATGTGGAATCTAAAAAAGTTGAACTTACACAAATAGAAAGTAGAATAGTGATTACCTAAGACTGCTGAGAGAAGGGGAATAGGAATGGGAGATACTGGTCAAAGGGTACAAAGTTTCAGTCAGACAGAGGGATAGGTTTTGGAGATTAATCGTACAGCATGATGACCATTGCTAATAATAATGCATTGCATGTTTTGAAATTACTAAAAGAAGATTTTGAATATTCTCACTATAAAAAATGATATTAATAAGTGTGCGAGATGATGGATGATATGTTAATTAGGTTGGTATAATCATTTCACAACTAATACATATAGCAAAACAAATATATATGGACTATAATGTAAATCAAATACAGTAAAGTAAACTGAAAAAATTAACAACAAGAAAAAAAGATTTTACCCACTGGGGGCTGTGCTATTGAATTCTTTGTCCAAGTTCCCTAGATATTAATTTATACATTCCAATAAAATAAAATAACAAAAAAATACTTCAAAGAGTTCCTTTCCCAAAATAGGCATTCCATGAATACTTTTTGAGCCAAATAGTCTGTTTTACCATAACCAGTATGTCCATAATCTAGTGACACTTACACATCTACTATCATTGGATTAAAAAAATTTTGCCTCATCTAAAAACATTTGTTGATCACAAGTCATCAAGACCGAGTCTTACGTGCTGACATAGGCCTGCTCACTAATCGCTAATCAACTGAAAGATGAATTTCCCCGTCTTCTCCAACAAGGTCCAAAAATTAAGACTGGTAGGAAGTTATGAAATTAAATAACTTTCCTTTTGTTTTTCCATTTGAAGAACAGATTAGAATCAGAATGTATGACCTGATCCCAAGGCCCCTCAAACATGCAGATACTGGAACCATAGAGAGAGGATGAGGTGACAGAACCCGTGATTGTCCTTCTGGATTCAGAGAATGCTATAGCATCAACCCACCCACAGTGTTCATGTTGTAGGTTTATATTTCCCAGGTTACAAAAAGAAAATGAAGCCAACAAAACCAGCATTAGTGACCGATTGTTTAGGGCTTTCTCTTTGTTAGTGGCTTGTTCTGACAGTTCCTAAAACCACCTAGGAACAAATCTGTCACTTTAGAGCACATCCTTCCAATGACAGTGCCATCAGCCAACGCCACTACTGTGGAAATGCAAATCATAAATGGCATGTAAAAAGCAACTAGCTGGAGGTTAACAAATATAAGAATGGGAACCAAAACAGAAGACAGAGACCCAGAAAGCACCCAAAGAGGGCAGATCACACTCTAGAATTAAAAAAATGAGTAAAGCTGAGGAGTGGAAAGTGTAATTACCTTCTCCAGGAAATCTCTTCTCATAGAACATAGAACTTCTCAGGTTTATGCATGTGTTTTGACAAAACTACATAGTTCCTGCCATCCAAGAACATTAGGAGGAATCCTTAAGGAGACAGATATTTTTTTTCTTTTTCTTAATTTTATGTTTCGACTCATTTGTTTTTCACCATAGGGTATATGCACTCACTGGAGAAAGACAGAGAAAAACAAAGAGAGGGAAAGTAAAAATCTCCCCCACCCCCAGGATGGCCATGCCACAATCCCTTCTCCATTCTGCTCTAGGGATATTGGGCACGCATGCACCAAATGATCTTTCCAGACACTGGGCCCGGGACTCAAATTGCAGTTGATGATGTGAAAATCCAGTGCCTTAACCATCAGACCATCTGCTAGCCTTTTCTTGCTTTTTAAAAATATCACCAGAGTATGCATATGCTTATGAGACAGAAAGAGAGGGAAAGAAAGAAAACACCCACCCCACCCCACCCCCCGAAAGGAGCATGGTCATGCCACAATTCCTTCTACATTTTTTCATCTCATTGAGATACGGAGCATGCATGTACACACACCTAGTATGCTTTTCACGTCACCGAGTTTGGGATTTGAACTATGTAGTTAGGTATTTGGGACCCAGCCCCCTTAACTACCAGGCCATGGGGCCATCCCAGAGACAAATAACTTAAATAGGACAATTTTAAAGAAATTTCAGCATCGTGAATGCCTTAAGTGCTGAGTATAAGTCACAACCAACACCAAATCTTTGTACACCTGGATGCTACAGGGCCCCGCCCAGCTATGGCAGTCTATCTCTGCCTCTTATTCAGCCTTGAGAAAGCCAGCTCTTCCTGTTGACCACAGCAGAGCCAATTCATGTCAATTTGCTGCTGCTTGATGGATTTTAGTTCCATTTTTAAATTCCATATTTATGTGACTTCTTTCCAGGCTCACTACCTAAAATTTACTTGCTTTAAGATTGCAAATGCATAGGCCATTGAATTTACATGGTTCGATTACTGAGTAATTCTGAAAATCTCATTACTAGAGTGTGACATTTATCAAAAGTCAAATCTAGAAAGGAAAAGAAAAGACACGATGGTAATAAACTACTATTGAAACAGAATCATAAAACTGAATGTCAAACAATAGGGCATTGTAAATGATAGCCTCCCAAAAATGTTCTCTGTGATAGCCACAGCTAAGAAAAACATGTGATAACAATAAATATGGTTTCTACGACGCCACAGTCCTTTCACCACTTGTTCCATGTGGGGATGATAAGCAATAGCTCTGTTCTGCATTTTTTTTTGTTATTATTGTTAAAAAAAAATTCTTCCTCACAAATAATAAATTTATAGTGAGGGAATTTCTTTGTGACTCAAGCTTTTATTTCTTTAACTTACAGCTTTTAGGGAAGAAATTCTATGTGTCTCTGTGTGGAAAGTGTGTTAGGGCAACTTGGGATCAAGGGGAATTGATAAACACGTTATAATTTAGGAGGAAAGCATACAGTTCTCTAGAATATTTTCACCTCTCTGCAATTTAACTGGCCATTTCAACCCAATATGTGAATTCATGCTACTTCTATTAACTTGAGTTTAGACAATAATCCACATTAATTCATTGTATTTGGGCAAAGAAAGAGTAAGTGAAAAAAAATAACATGGAATGCATGAATGTGTATATCATGTTAGTCAGCTCTCTATATATTTCAGAATACCATAGCCTTATTTACATTTTAGAAACGATTTGGTTTTTAAAACTATTGCTATTTTGGTGTCAAAATAGATCCATCCTTCCAGTGTTTGATGACATATAGGGCCCATATGGTAACAGATACTCCCTGTATATAGTTTATTTTACTTAAGGAAACATTTCCATGATTTTTTAAATCACCATTGGTCAGACAATGAAGTATTTTCCTTGAAAAGAAAAGCATTCATAGTTTTATTTTTAAAAACCCTAATTATTTGAAAAATACCAGAATTGATCTCACTATCTATATTTTGATTCAATAGCACATTAACAGCTGAAATGAAACAATCTGAATGATTTTCTTCTCCTTTTGTTTAGGGACCTTTTCTTCAGAGAATGTCTAAACTGATATTATGCACGTGCAAGTACTAACCTGGACAGCGCTGACTGTGTCGTCACGATGCTGCAATAAGTTAAGCACTGAAACCAAGAGTGAGCATTTAGGAACTTTTTTTTTCTGAGTTTTTATTTCTCCATAAGCAAGAAAGAGAAGGAGAGAGAGTGAGAGAGAGAGAGAGAGTGAGAGAGGCACCCTCACCTTAGGCAGCCCCAGGTTCTGGATGGGTATGCATGTACCCAGCATGCAGAGGGTGGTTTGGGTATGCAACCCCAGACTTTCCCACGTGATCAGTCTCATAAAGCATTGCATTACCACCATGACACCATCCAGCTTGTAAAGTAATTTTACAGGTAATTTTTTATCTGTCAAATCTAATATTAAACAATAGAGGTTGGCATTCTGCATGATTTGAGGTCTTTTTAAATTTCATTTTTTCTGGAAATACATTTTTGTTATATTTTAGAAAAATACCACTTTATGATCAAGTAGACATTTTAAAACTTGTCCTTTGCCACGGGAGTTTGAGAAGCATTAAACTACACAGTGATTTGTATAGTCAGGTAACTGTTCTGTGAATTAGACGCAGACACACGCACAGGCGTACAGAAGCACAGAGGCCTTATCTTCCTAGCAGAACAGCCAGCTCAGCAGAAACAAAGAGCAAAGTTCACGAACTCATTTCCTCGGTCTCTCCAGATGTGCCACAGCTGAGGAGATGTTAAGAGGGATGATTTGATTAAATGATTGAAGCAAATTGATTTGTTATGCCTTAATCCTTTCTCGTTCTTTCTCCTTTACTTCTGTCCTTCTCTTCTGTCCTTCCCTCCTCTCTTCTTTCTCTCCTCCTCCTTCTCTTTTCTTCTTTATCTCTTTCTGTTCTGGGTATACATCATAGCTTCTTTCTCTTTTAAGAGTTAAACCAAGAGCCCACCTTCATACACATCAATAAAATTCACTGAAGGGCCAGCCTTGTGCAGCAGTTAAGCATTGTGCAGAGGGAGCAGGATCCCACATGTCTCCTGGACTTGAACCGGGTTCAAGTCCCAATTATGGTGGCTCATATGCTGGGCACTTGCACACATGCCCAGGATCCTGACGGGTAGGAGAACTAAAGAGCAACGTTATTGCAGCATGACCAGGCCCCACCGGAGTTCTCTCATTCTCTTTCTCTTTTCCCTTGTTCCTCACTCTGTCTCTCTCTCATGTGCACACATGTGCTGCCTGGCATAACAAAAGAAAAAAAAATGTTAATTCACTGAAGTGGAGTAAAGAGAAAAAGAATTCAGGGATTTATTTTGGGAAATAAAATTATGTCTGGGAAATAAAGGTACATTAGGATCATCCACAACAAACAAAAGAAACATTCTTCTATGAATTCCCCAGTGACAGGTTTTTCTGAACTAAATTCACCTTTTATTCATATATTTTAATTGTTTAGAAAAGGGATTTTTCATTCTGAATTTTTGAACAACTCTTCTTGGTGGTTTCCCCCATGAAAATCCAAAGGAATTTCTTCTAAAGTCATGAATGAACATTCCTTTAGAGGCTTTGGGAAGGGATTGGTAGAGCCATTTCCCCAGCTGCATCCCCCTTGCTACAGCTGAACCGTTGCAGACCACAGGACTTTCATTGGCCCAATTGCTTCTCCCTGGCTATAAAATATAGATGATTAAAAACAAGACACCCAAACAACCGCATTTCCTCCCACCACGCTACCCCTTCATACGTACTCAAGACAATGTAGATTTGTTTTACCTCACCTGTGTTTAACATTAGACTTATCTTCGACAACTGTTGTGTTTCATTTCACAAACAGGGAAATGAAAGCTGCCCACGCTCATGAGAAAACTGCGAAATGAATCCATACTCCTTGTTCTTTGCGATTCATTTTTCTCCTTTGTTCTGAAAACCAAATTCCCTGGGTTGGAGTTTTATACTACATTTTTGTCTTCTGCCCTTTTCTCTACTTTCCCCTCCGTTATCCTCACCAGCACACTCACCCTCGCTCTGAGTCTTTGGCTCCAAACCAAAACAGCTCTCAACTGGCCAGGACCAGTTCCAAAGCTCCTACATTGCCTAGAGATTTTTTTTTTTCCTCAGATTTTTCTAAGCCCCAGTCCTTGTAGGAAGGCATGCACCTCCAGGTGGGGTTCTGACTGTAAGAATCCTGCCTGGCCCCTACCTCGATGACAGAAGTTTATTTGAAGTATGTTACTCTTTGCCTGCTTCTTAACTTGAGGCCCAATAGTCTCAGAATGTCATTTTTCCCCCTACTGTAAATCAAGGGACAGCTGTCTTTGGAATAAATTCCAAATAGTTGGTCTGGAAATGAACTTCGCAGTGGGTCCCTCCTCCATTCTGGCTGACATTTCCCCATTAATTTCGTTTTCTCTTTCATCCATTCATTGGCTGATGAGTCTATAAATACACCTCATCTGCTTTTACTTTGCTTTTTAAGAATAAACTGATACCAAACACACTGTCTTAATTACACCCACAGGCAAAGCATAACAAGTTTGAATGTTGTCACAATATAGCTTAAAAACTTGACATTGTTAGTTATGCCAGCTGTGATAAAACTGGGAATGAAAGTCTTAATTGGAATGTGTAAGTGGGTAATTCATCTGAACAGGCATCCTTAATATTAATACATGCAAAAACCCAGAAACATGCTAAGTAAAGGAAGACATTGGACCCACAACTGGTGAGTGGATTGGTAAGAAAGCAAGAGAACATGCCCTCGACTCGCTTGGTCACAACACCTCTGAAATGAAGTAAGTCAGCCCTCCCAAATTTAAATCAGCCCTACCCCATTCTTAATGTTCACATTATGAGGTGGTTGCTGATTCACGAGGATCTGAATCCTAGAAGCACATCAGGAGGGAGACCCAGGACAAATTCTGACTTATTACCAGAAGGCAGAAGGTTTTGGCAAATTCTGCTTTTGTGATGCACATGAGATGAAAGAAAAGGATATTACGGTACAATCCATATGTTGTTGATAGAAAACTATTTTTTAAAAAACCTTTCGGTGTAATAGCATGGCTGATAGTATTCAGATAGCAGTAGCCTAGTGAGATAAATTAACGTTCTAAATTTTGTAAAGAAATTCTTGTCTTCCTGAGGTATTCTCATATAAAACCCATTCTCTTTTGATAAAGATCAATGCGGAAATAAACATCCTTTCCTTCTGATGTCAGAGCATGCTTGCACACACTAATGAAAGAGGGAACAAAAGGGAAAAAGAAAGAGAATGCACCAGCCGCAATGGGGCCAGTCGTGCTACCACGTCATCTCCTCCACCCAATCCCGTCGGGATCCTGACACGTGCAGGCACCCAGTGTGTTGTCACAGGGCCGGTATCAAACTGTGGTCAGCCATGTAGGATCTGACCTCCTCTGCACAGGGCTTAATGACTGGGCAATGGGGCCAGCTCCAACATCTCCTTTCAAATGGAAAATGAAAATCAGTGAAGGTCCTTCCTCCGAAGGGCAGGTAGTAGCATATTAATCTGCACTGCTGGAAGCTTCATGGCTGGCTTCAGGTTCAGATCCCAAGTGGACCTGAAACACACCAGGTATATTCACCTAAGATCCTAACTAGCTGGAGGGCTAGGGGAAGAAGATCACAGTGTGAAAAGATGCCATCAAAAGTGTTCTCGCTCTCTCTCTCTCTTTCTTTTTCTTTCTTCCCTCTCTCTTTGTCTCTCTCTTGCATGCATGCCCATGTACTTCTCTTATGAACAAAATAAATAGAACTATATTTAAAATAAATAAATGCTTAAAAAGTCAATAGAATGTATCTCCAGTATGAAACCATTGTTATGCCCCAGTTTTCACACAGAAGAGCCATCAAAAAAGCGAAGTTACTATGCTTTAAGCCTTGTGTAAAAACTGGTAGACATATCAAAAAAGCTGTAAGTGAGCCAAAGGAACAGAAGACTTACAGATGGCTGAATGGCTTTGACATTGATGGAGAAGAATAGGAAGAGTGATGACCAGGTGTTTCACTATTTCCAGGAGAACAGACTGAATGTGATAAAACTGTAGAAAAGTCCATTTTGGCAACATGTAAGAAACTGTAGACTCTAGCTGGAATCCATATATCACTAGAAAAGTTTACTCAAGGAGACTGGGAGAATCTATTTTCTTTTAAAAGAGAATTCCTCATCCTTACAAGAAAAGAAGAGATGTCTATTCTAGTAGCTTTCAAACTCTGAGAACCACGGGTCAATACTAACTCTGTGCTAGGCATTTTCACAAAAATACCTCTAGACTCTTTGCAACAACTCAGAATAGCAGTAACTCTGAGAGATAGCTATTGAGAGAGACTTCAACTTCAGGCCGTCGGCTTTCATATCATGTGCTTGCAGCTATGAATTGCTTACTATACACCAAAACCACTCTTGTGTACATTCATTGATGAACAAACTTTCTGAGAGACCTCCTAGTGGCTGTTTGTCAGCTAACAATTTCGTCTGCTGACAGCAGCAATGCAGTCAGATAGACAACACTAGGAATTCACCTGACCATTCAGTTTCCCTTTTGGGCACATGGGAAAACTACATCTCCCAGTCCACTTGCATCTGTTATAGATGGCGTCTTGTGACAACCGTCAGCCAATGGAATGTGATGTAACATTTGTACTTCCAGTCCTAGCCCTGAACAAGACCCATGAGTCTCCCTCATTCTCACTATTGGCTCCTCGGCTGCAGAATATAGCATAACTAGCATCAGCCTTCCAGTGAGGTCCCCAAGGACAGCAGAATCACTTAAAGAAGATGCTGGCACCCCTGAGTTGCCCACTAAAAGAAGAACTGCCCAAGCAAGATCATCCCCGTCAGACTCTGTGTAAATAAAAACAATTACCACAAAGTTTAGAGGCTGGGGAACCAGCAGTTAGTGTAATGGCTATGTCGCTGGACTCCCACGTAGTCGACCGCGGTTTGCGTCCTGGACCCGGTGGCTTAAAACTCACGCCAGGCGCGTGTGCGTGCGTGCCCAAGATCCCAAGAGGAGAATGGAGGAGAAGGGATTGCGGCATGACCATCCCCTCTGGGGGGTGATTTCTCGCTTTCTGTCTCTCTATCTCTCTCTGTCTGTCTGGTGAGCTCACGTGCCCTATAGCGAAAATCTCTCAAAAAAAAAAAAAAAAAAAGTTTAGAGGCTGTTTATAACAACAATAAGTAACAGAATTACCCCCAACAAATGCCTTCTGTGGATAGAGTGAGCCAAACAAAGATTGATATTTGTGCAATTATTTGAATTTTTTGTTGCAGCTTATTTTTTTTATTAAGATGATGGAAAACAAAAATAAAGGTGAAGAGCCTTGTAATAGGAATATCATAAACTTGACACGATCCAGAAAAAAATGAAAAGGACTAGGCATACTAAAAATGGGACCAGCAGGTGGCGTGGTGGTTATGTCACTGGACTCCCACATGGCTACTCCAGTTCAAGTCCTGGACCTCAAGCCTTGAAACTCACGCCAGGCTCATGTGTGCGCATGCCCAAAATCTTGAGAGGAGAATGGAGAAGGGATTGCAATGAGGTCATCACCCCGGAGGATGATTTCTCGCTTTCTGTCTCTGCCTCTCTTTGTCTCTCTGGCGAGAACACACACCCTATAGCAAAAGTCTCTCCAAAATATAATAATAATAAATACTTTATCTCAGTCAGACCCTCACTTTAAAGGCTAACTATGCATTCAATTGAAACAAATAATAAAATTAGAGAACATATGTAAGATACTAGAATTAAATATTACGTCTAAAAAACAAATCTTGTATGGAAACAGGACTACTCACTCCCCTTTTATATTTAATCCATTGTTTGACTATCTTACAATCAACTTAAAGGCATGTTTTCAGAGTCAAAAGCACAAAAATACTCATTTCCTCATTTTTAAACATTAGAAAATTAAAAATCAGAGAAGTTGAATAATCCCCCCAAAGTCATGTTAATAAATAATAGAACTAAGATCTCTTCCATGATTGGAAGCAGCCTAAAATAAACTGTTGTTATTTTCAGTGCTCCTCGCTGCCTCTCTTCTCTAAAAATTTGGATGTCTGCCTATCTTTGAGAAAAATTAAAAATCATAAAATGATCTTACAGCACCCCCTTTGAGTATTTTGATTCTTTGATAAAGACATTCCCATTACTAATCTTTTGAAAAATGTCCCCCTGCTATTCAGGTGTATGGGTGCTCAGAGATAGGACTTTTTAGCCTTGCCTTGTTGCCTACACAAATGATATTATTTCTACGAAGTATTCCTGTTTAATGTGGAAAATAAAGTTGTACCAAAGTTATACAGCATTAAAGAGCCTGTTGCAGTTTCACACTCTGTACTGTTGGCAGGAAACTTGGCATCCGTCCCAGTATTCTGCACCAACTAGCCATGTCTCAGGAGGAAAGAATTCCTCCCGTCTCTCTCCAACAGTCCATTCTGCTTATCGCAGACCCCCACAGAAGGGTGGTGACAAATACAAAAGGTTTCCAAAGAGAAGTGGCAGGAAAAAACGTGGAGACACCCTACCTCTTGCAAAGAAATTTGAAAAAGTAACTTATTTATTAACATCATAATGGTCCTTAGAAGAACATCATAAAAGCATCCTTTGTCTCCAGTGCCAGATCAAAGCAAATTATGTATGAGACATTTTAACTGGGAAAATTATTTTTTATTGACCATTCAACAACTTTGACCTCATGCATGCTTTACTTTATTTTATAATTTATTTAAATTTAATTGTTTTACATCTTTATGGCATACAATATGGTTTTTCAAAGCATGCATGTGGTATGTGATAATCAAATCAAGGATATTACCATACACACCATTTTCGACAAAGAACCTTCCGTTCTTATATCTGTTAAATGCTTTTCCCCTTACGCAGTTTTTTGAGAGCCAACTTTTACAATAATCCAATTCCACAGTCTTTTGGAATCAATAAAATATGTATGTAGCAGTTATACTTTTGCTTGGGGATGATTGTCACTGTAAAAATGTTATAATTAATGTGCCAGCATCCATGTACCTTTGTACCCACAATCATTTCCGTGGCTCCAGTTCCTCCAAGATTTTTGTTCGGTGAATAAGTGAATATTTCCGTGAGGGCTGCCCTGCTCTCCTATCCATGATACTGTCCTATGGCCCACACAGGGGCAGAAGCAGCTGCTTGGAGAAATTAGTAGAGTCGGAAGTTGGAGCCACACAGTGTCTGGGGCACTAGTGCTGAAGCAAGCCCTTGGCTCCTCCTCTCCTCTGCACACTTCTGGCCCTCCCTGTTTCTGTCCCTGAACTATGTAAGAAAGGAGACATGATGAACTGAAAGTAGGAATCAAGGAGGGATCTCGGGGTGAGATCAACATGAGGAATTCCTCAAGCAAAATGTTTCTGTTTAAATTATTTCTGAGAAAGCTGGGCACCCTAGTAAGTGTTTGGGGGCGCTATCAGGAGATATGAACACAGTAGGAAGTGGGGGTAGTGTAGACCTGTGCTTCTCCAACTTGAATGTGCCTGTGAACCACATGGGGATCTTGCTAAAGTGCAGATTCTGACTCAGTCTGGGGTGGAGCTGGGACAAAAACCTGTCTAATAAACTTTCAAGTGATGATGCTTTAAAAAGCAAGAGGGTAGAGAGTACATGAATTCCAGTTTCGGAACATATGAGTTGCAAACCTTGGGTTTCAGTGATCTTATCCATGGAATAGAGATGGCTTAAGTACTATCGTGTTAGATTGTTTGTGAGCATTACACAACACGATGTCATTTACCAGGCACATGGTGAGGATGCAGCACATTAACTGCCGTCAATATTTTAAGTTTGCTGCTTGGAGCACTGAGGCAGCTTCAGGAAAACTGATGCACTTTGTCAACTTGGCTATTTTTTATTTATTTATTTTAGAGAAAGATTTTTTTTGCTATAGGGTACATGCACTCGCCAGAGAGACAGAGAGAGACAGAAAGTGAGAAATCACCCCCTGTCCCCGGGGGAGATGGCCACACCACAATCCTGTCTCCTCCAGTCTCCTCCTGGGATCTTGGGCATATACACACATGGCCTGGCGTGTTTCAAGCCACCAGGTCCAGGACTCGAACTGCAGTTGACTACATGGGAGTCACCCAACATATCCATTACTGTTATCTGCTGTTCCCAACAGCTTGGTCTTTTAATGCTGAGAGTAAGGTATGCAGGAGGAGTTGAAGTAGGAGATGGGGCAGAAAGTAGAGGAGGTAGGAAAAAAAATCAGACCTGAAGAGGAATAAAAAGAGAGACTCTCACTTCTACTTTCATTTACACTCTGAGAGACACTTGACACCATGAATGCATCCCTATGGAGTTACGTTAGGAAAGGTATTTCTTGGAGAAAAATAAGGGACATGCTCTGTGGTTTCTTTTTTATTCCAAAAACAAAAGCATTGAAATAAGATTGCAGCTACCAAAATGCCACATGGCTTAACCCTCATGCTTGTGATTACCAAGAAACATTTCTAGGGCCCAGCAGTTAGCGTAATGGCTATTTCGCTGGACTCCCACGTAGTCGACCACGGTTCGCATCCCGGACCCGGTGGCTTAAACTCACGCCGGGCATGTGTGCGTGCGTGCCCAAGATCCCGAGAGGAGAATGGAGAAGGGATTGCGGTGTGGCCATCCCCCCTGGGGGGTGATTTCTCGCTTTCTATCTCTCTGTCTCTGTCTGTCTGGCGAGCGCACACGCCCTATAGCCAAAAAAAAAAAAAAAAAAATTAAAAAAAAAAGAAACATTTCTACAACAGAAATAGCATAGACTTATCAACTGAATAAAAGAAAGTAAACCAAATTATTCTGATGCATAGTCAGAGAATACACCAAAATTCTAGTTGAGTGCTTAAATATTACCTCTTTTCACCAGTTGCCTGAGATATGGATAGTAATGAACTCACTTGTGAAAATGCTACCCAAAAAATGAACTCTAATTTAATAAACATTTGTTGAGTAATTACTATGCCAGAATATGTACTAGTCATTTGGGGTATCAAATAAATAAAATATGGGTCAGCAGGTGACATGGTGGCTGGTTAAGCTGGATATTAGATTTTATTGGCTTCTTTCAAAGAATGTTGGAGTTTGTGATAGATCAGTTAGATCCATGAGAGCCTGTCTGTTAAGCTTGGTATGGTGGTTTCAGAGGAGCTTTCATGCTAAGACTAATACAAACCCCACTCTGAAGGGAAGTCACTTCTGAGAACTCCATCCAATGTCTTAGTATTTTGAGGTTTCCACTCTGGTTGGTGGAAACACAAACTATTCCAATCCTCTGTGAGTTCCATGCACTGTTCAACCCAGCGCGCTTCCTGCTTTCTCCAGTCTCGGTAGTTTCTTTACATGCACATGCGTATCTGTAACCCTCGATCAAAGACATAGGGCAAACCCTCTGCAGATCTCCAGAGCTCTCTTCTCATTCAGTTTTCCTTTTAGGGTAATCTGCTCTGCAATCTCTAGCCTCCTCAGTCTCCCCAGACTGATTTTTGTCTCCTCAACTTGGCAAGACCACTAGGCTTTATTTGTTTACCTCCCCAACCCCCGTGCAGTGTCCTGGATACTGCTTCCAAGTGTAAGTTACATTAATCATAATGCTCATCCCATCTCTTTTCCTACTCACAGAATCAAAGACTTCTCCAATCTCTGACATTTTGTCTGCTTTATAATTGTTTATTTACAGTGGAGGGACAATTGTCGTAGCAGTGAACCATTCACAGGCAGAAAGAGGGGGTAGCATAGCTGCTGGAAGATGAAGGCAAAGAGAACGAGCATTTCAGGCAAGGTTGATCACATAAGCCAAGGCACGTAGGTGAGAAACAGCAAGCATGAATATCAGAAAATAACAAGTTGGTGTTGCTGCACCATAAAGCTAAAGGCTGGAAGGAATTAGCAAAACGTGAGGCTGGAGCTGGGGTCTAGAACTAAAATCTGAGGCTTCCAGAGATATGTGTTTAAAACTATGGAACAGAGGCTGACTCTGGAGCGCAGTGATGACACACTGCCAAGCGAGTCAGCTCCATGTGGAAGACTGCAGATTCAGTTCCCCAGTCACTGTACATGCCTGGCATGATCCTACCTGGCTGGAAAGACTGCAGGAATCACACTGCAAGGCCCCTGATGAGGTCTCTTTCTCTTTTTCTTGTGAAAGAAATAAACTAAAAAAAAGAAAAGAAAAGAAAGAAAAAAAACATTAACTATAGACTAGGAAGAAAAACAATGAGCAAAGAGCTAGAAAACCTAGAGCACAATTTTAACCCATTATTTGCTGTGTAATCTTGAGCAACTTTTTCGTGCTTGTAATTTTTCATTTGTAAAATAAAGGGCCTTTGACAGTCCTTACCCAAGACTGTATTTCAAGGCACAATGTCTGCAATAATTTCAGTGGGGGTAGAAGACTGTAATATTTAGAGAAAACAGGTTATTAATGACAGCTTCCTATTAGTCATCTATTACATGCCAAGATTTGTGCCCAGAGCTCTGAATATATTACCTTTAATCCTTATGACAACCTTGATCTCACAGATTGGGAGACAGAGAGATTAATAGGTTGTAGAGATAAGATCTGAACCCAAGACTACTGTTTGTTGTCTTATTTCTGGGCATCGACATGTCTTGAAAACTCCTCAGACAATTCTCACGTGCATTCAGGGCTGAGAGCCACTGATTAACAGAGGTTCAAAGCAAATTTGAAACGGCCACCTCAGTAATAACTATAACACCTACAACAATGTTTTCCCTCCACCATTACCCCAATTCAGATGCACTGTGATTGTACCTATAATACAGCTCAAACCCCAGAAGGGGCCAGAGGTGGATGGGTAACACTTAAACCATCTGAAAGGCGATGCGTTCACGAGGCGATCGCCTCATGGACCTTAGTTCAGCGAACCGTCAGCTACGCTATTTTGTCTTCTTCACACTTTTTGCAACAGTGCAGATTGGCAAAAATGTACTAATATGAACGTTGGGGCAAATTAACCCCACATTTTATGCAGTTTATTTGGGGGAGGGCACATCGATGTTACTACAGCAAGATTTTACTGCAATCATAGCAAACTGAAACCTTTCTAGGGTCCTGGGGACTGTGCTGGGCACTGCTTCTATGATCTTGGTTAATGCTCACAAAAACCTCATGAGGTAGGTACCCTTGTTATTTCTGTCTTACAGAAAACTGAGATACAAAGTGCCACAGTAGAGAATCCAGAAATGAGTGCAGGCAGTGGGGCTCCAGAACCAGCCCTCCTCGCCCTTTATAGTGTTGCTCCTTTTACTGTGGCTCCTAGGGGGAGGAAGAAGACATTCTGTTTTCTTTCTCAGTTGTAAAGGGTAAAAGGGCTAAAAATATCCTATCATCCTTTAAAAAACTAGACTAGAACAGAAGAGGAAACTCTTAATTCCTTGAGACCGAAACTCTGACATTCTTCTGGTCTCTTGTAGGTGAAACCTCATTTTTGGCACACGGGTCATTGCTCAAAAGCAATGCATGCCTTTATCTTTTTGATCTGTGTGTGGTCTCCGTAATGTACGCATGTTATGGGCCGTGCCCCAAATCTGGCTCTCCCTTCACCAGTAACGATTTTACTACGCAGACCACGCTAACGTGGAAAACCTGGAACAAAGAGAAATTGTGACTAGCAGCATTGTTTCCATGGCTAAATGGGCTACATGATATATCACCCACTGTAAGAAAAATCATTTTTAAACATTTCTTGTTCAGCGTGGGACTCCTGAGCGCTGAAATCAAAGATGAGGGAGATAAGGAGCGAGCGAAAATATGGATGATAATATAGAAGTTTCTATTTAGATCTCCTGAAGTTTCTCATCCACACTGAAGCTAATGCACCCAAGCAGATTTCTGGTATGAGATAAGACATTTTATAAAAAGCAATTTTACCTTAGACAAGTCTTGACTATCCAGGAGGTAAGAGATTTTTGACAACATCTCCGAAGACAAATGGGCATTTCCCACGAGCTTGTGAAATGACTTTTTATACTTCTGGGAGAAAATGACAGGAAAAGAAGTGGCTTGCTGATCAGGAAAACTTCCCTAGTAGCCTCCAATCATAGATTTTTTTTTTCCCTCCCAACAAGATTTGCAGCGACAACGACACACATAAGAAAAATACATAAATTACTCCATTGTTTCATTTAGAGGATTATTTTCAACGTCCCGCAAGCAAACAAAGAGCTCTTTGATCAAGCTTCCGCAAAATATGCAAATTAACATAAATATCATTCCACATAGTCCCCTAGCTCCAAGGGGGAGGAGCTTACAAAAACAGCAAAAAAGGAAGCTAGAGTCAACGTAATAGCAAATTGGATATTAGCCCAGAATGAACAGTGGATGAACTTTACATTTCTATCATTTTTCATTTAGTAAACTTTGACTGAATGCAGTAATGATTTCTTCTATCAAACTCTGTATCAGAAATATTGAGGAAGGGATTTCCCCATGAGGTAGGAGTTGGAACTAAATGATTCTGGACGTTGGATAGAAGATGCTGAATTTGCAGATAAATAGCGCTGTTCAAGGACAGAGGAAAGCCTGCACCTGACTAGAGCCACTAGAACTCTCTGACAGGGTTTCCGAAGTGAAAACATCGTGTCCGCCCCTTCACTGGACATTTCCGCGAACATTCACTATGAGGGGAACAGGTGGGTAATAAAGTCTACATGTCTAAAATGTGGGGTCAATTTGCTCCAATATTGATAAATATGAATATATTTTCAGTCAATCTATACAAAAAAAAAACAGAGAAGAGACCGTACACTGACTATTCTCTAAGGTAAGATGGTGCATGAGAAGGTCACCTCTTGAATGCATCCTCTTCTAGATTATTAAAATGTTCCCTACCACCCTTCAGCCTCTGACAAGGGGTTGGTTTGCAGCACAGGTACAATCTGTGTGTCTGGATTGGCACCATTTCAGAAGCTCAAACCTGCAAAGTCAGGTTTCCTAGCCAAAAAGTAGGAAGTCTTTGCTGGATTTCTAGCCGACGGAGTCTGAGGCAATAAGCGGCCTACCTGCAACAAAACAGCACCGTGCTTCTGGCCCAAGGAAAATGTCCCAGTGACTGCAAGGTCCTGTCTGACTGTGTCATTTCAAGCCGACTTCTCTAGAGCTGTTTCGTAGCCCTTTTTGTAAAACCAGAGAGAACGTGATCTAGCAAAGGCTTGCCAGCAGGATCAAATCCATCCAGATTTCCTACATTAGAACTGAAAACCCTCTGAGCACGGTCATGTGGATATTGTCCTTTGGTCCTAAGTTTTAAAAAATTAAAGTAATTATTGCAATTTTTAAAAAATCTAGTAACTTCCTTAATCTGCTGAGCTGGTGGCACGAGTTTTATAACTCACTCTGTTAGCAGACGAAGGACCTCCAAATCCTGCTACAACTCTTCCTAAGACCTGCAGAGAGGCTTGGACTTGGCTGCCACCAGGCCATGGCTGGCAGTGGCAAGCAAAGAGGACACAATAACGTCCTTTTTTTTTATTAGAGAGAGAGAGATTTTTGCTATTGGGCATGTGTGCTCACCAGAGAGACAGAGAGGAGAGGAAAAAAAGAAAGTGAGAAATCACCCCCCGAGGGTATGGTCTCACCGCAATCCCTTCTCCATTCTCCTCTTGGGTTTTTGGGCACACAAGCACATACATCCAGCAAGAGTTTTAAACCACCAGGTCCAGTACTCAAACTGCAGTGGACTATGGGGGAGCCCAGCAACATAAGCATTACACCATCTGCTGGTCCCTCAACATCTTTTTTTCTTAAAGAGAGATTTTTGCTATAGGGCACATGTGCTCACCAGAGACACACAGAGAGAAATGCAAAATCACCCCCCAGGGGGTATGGCCATGCAGTAATCCCTTCTCCTCCATTCTCCTCTTGGAATTTTGGGGACACACACACATGCCTAGTGTGAGCTTCAAACTTCTGGGTCTGGGACTTAAACCACAGTCAGCCATATGGGAGTCTAGCACCTTAGCCACTATGCTACCTGCTGGTCCCACAATGCATCCTCTTTTCTCTGACTGTCAGAGAAACAGTATTTGTCAACATGGCTGATAAGAGCTTTCCTGTACTTTTCTTCAAAACCAAAGCCAAGTGCAAAGGGTTATGTCAAGGAAATTTCATTAGACAGTGCTATTTCTTTCTCTCTTTTTTTCTTGAGAGGTTTTTGCTATAGGATGCTCACCAGAGAGACAGAGAGAGACAGAGAGACAGAAAGCAAGAAATCACCCCCCAGGGAGGATGGCCATGCCGCAATCCCTTCTCCTCCATTCTCCTCTTAGGATCATGGACACGCACGCACACACTCCTGGCGTGAGTTTAAGCCACCGGGTCCAGGACTCGAATCGCGGTCGACTACACGGGAGTCCAGCAACATAGCCATTACGCTAACTGCTGGTCCCCCTAGACAGTGCTCTTTCGACATTTAAATGTCCATGCTTTTAAATCACGAATAGAGCTGAATATTTTTTCCCCTGAAGCTATTCATTCATAAGGAACATTAGGACAACTAGCTTTCTTTCCTCTGGCTTGAAAGAACCTTTGGATGGTAAGGACAGTCCAGAATCAGTAGGGTGGAAACAATGGCTAGCAGACAGTGTTAATGATCCAGCACAGAAGTAAATATGAGTTGTTGTGCTGCTCTTATTTTTGGCTGTCCATGGTAGCAAATGGAAATAAAAATAATAAAATAATAGCATTGGTGGTGGTGAGATTGGGCCACGGGTAGAATGCTGAAGTAATTCTCTTTCTGGTGCTTTTCAATTGCCAAGCAGCTAAAAACTGCTCCGTAATATTGCTTCTACCATTCTTTGAAAAATTCTCTCTCTCTCTCTCTCTCTCTCTCCCCCCCCCCCATATAGGCAACTGAATGAAATTGTTAAGAGAAAAATCACTGACTTCAGAGAGCGCTCAGATCAGCTCTAAGTAACATTTATGAAGTGTTTACTACTGGGTACTCTTCTAAATGCTTTGTCTCTATTAATTTAGTTAATCATCACAAAGATGATAGGTGCTATTTTCACACCATTTTATACCTGAGACAGGAATTAAATCACATATCCAATGTCATATAGCTCAGAAGTGGAGGACGTGGGATTTAAATCCAGTCTGGCTCTGGAGAATGAACTCAGCTATCTTTTTCCTGTCTCCATCTCTGTTTTCTCATCTAAAAAAACTATATATAGCGTATAAACCTTATAGAATTATTGTGTTAATTACATGAGATAATGCATATGTGCTTAGCACTGGGCCTGAAGCATAATAAGCAATCAAATAATGTCGGCTATTATTATTTTTTCTTTCAGCTCAGACCCAAAGAGGTAAAACCAGTAGGGAAGACTTGAAAGAGGAAATTATGCCAGCTCCTTTAGTTCTTCACCAGGGGAGTCCTGTGTTCATATAAGTAATAACTAAAGCAATAATAATGGCACCCTTGAGTGCCAACAATACGATAGGCATTATACAAAATTCGTCATTCTCCAAAACCTATTTTCTTCCCAAGCCTGCCCAGTCTCTGCTGGGTGTGTTTAAGATTACTGGCAATATATTACTGCAAACCCTGTTAGTCAAGAGGGTCTGCTGCTTTGCCTTTAAGACTTTGTCTCTGCAAGAATACAGGCGCTTTGATTTCAGCTGCAAGGGTGTTTTAGGAACAGCCAGAATCTGAAACATTCAGGGTCCTTAAGCCCTTCTACATCTGTTTGGCCATCACAACTGACTTCATTGACATGGTTGGAATTATTCAATACAACTCAATGTCCATCCAGCTCACTGTACACTCTGTATTTTCCCTTTCCTTCTTCTGCATAATTCAGAACTTCAGAATTAACCGCATTCATTTGAATTTCTGGCCTCCTCTTGAGACTATTGATTTCTACGAGTCATACAACAGTGTTCTCGGCAACCAATACGAGGTCTTCCTTTGGGCACTTAATTAGACCCATTCCCTTGGCAAAAGCTCTAGCCATCTCCTATTCTATCCTACAACAAGAGAGATAACTCCACAAAAAAATATTTCCCACTTGTAGAAAGAGGCAAAAGCTATTTGAACAGGTGAAAGACAGCTATTACGTAAGTGAGAAGCGTGGTTTCTCTGAGAGAACACTCTACCTCTCGAGGTACCCTCATGGACCACGCAGCATTCTGGTCAACAAGGAGCCACATAAGGAGCAGTTGGCTGCACCAGATAGCCTAGGTGTGCAGCAGGCTATGCTGTGTACTCTCTGTGGTGTTCACACAACACTGAAATCGCCCAAGCACACATTTCTCAGAACAAACTCCCACCGTTAAGCAATGCACAACTGTCCTTGTTTCCCTGGGAAGCCATAAGGCTGAAATAGCTGGTTATAACCCAGGGCATGGAGTGCTTTTCCTGATGCTCACTTGTCACATGATTTAAGGCAAGGCTGCTTGCTTCTCTGGGACTCAGTTTTCCCATCTGTAGAATAATATTCTCTGGCATCTTTACCACCGAGTTTAAAGCATTTCACCATATGTTTTGTTACCTCTTTGCTTTTCATAATCCTTTAGGAGTAGGGCACAGTCAATTTGCTTTAGGACCTAAAAGGGAACAGGGGAGCAAAAAAAAATTTGTGACCTGCCACAGTGGCAGTACGACTTGGATAAAAATGCATCTTGTGCATCTGAATGCTAAATGCTATTGTTTTCTTCTTTGTCAAAACATGGAATTATTAACAAAGAAACAAAACACCTTGCTTACAAGTCATTTGACTTCAATATTTCAATTAACTTAGAGAATTTGAAAACCCAGTCTAATAGAAAACATTGATGCTCAGCTAGGAAAAACATGGATCCAACAGGCCAAAGTTTCACATTATACACATATTCCAGACTTGGGGTGCCCCACCTTGTAACACTGACTACTTTAATCTTCACAGTTACCTTGTGAAATACATTATTAGTCATTATTAGTTCCATTTTACAGCTGGAAGAACTAAGAGAGAGAGTTCAAATGGCTTCTCTGGGGCCACAGAGGAAGTCAGTACCACAGTGGAGAAATTCTTGTATATACTCTCTTTTCTTCCTCACAAATAGAGAAAGCAGACTTTCTGGAGACATTCTCACAGCAGAAATCATTCTTGCAACTAGAGGCACATTCACATGATGATAGCTTTGGGGTACAACCACAGCTACAGTATTTGTAAAACATTGAAAATAAAAATAAAGGGAAGAACTATTTGGAGAAAAACAACCTTGAGGTTTATGATTCTCTAATTGTAGTCACTGGATTGCCAGGATTTGAGAGGACCCTAAATTATTCACAGACTATAATACTTATTCTCTTATTGATGAATTAACTGTACATTTATGGAATTCAATTAAATGCTGACATCTTGAAACACTTGTATTAGCCAAAAATAGTGCCAGGATTCCCAACAAATCTCAAGATGTTGTGTGTTTACTTGTGGTGTGTAGTGGCGAAGTCTGTGTGTGTGTGTGTGTGTGTGTGTGTGTGTGATATCAATTAAACATTTAAAGAACATTAAATGTATATCAATCATTGTCCTATTTGTTATAAAATAGATGGGGACCAGCAGTTAGCATAATGGCTATGTCAACCGCAGTTCGCGTCCCGGACCTGGTGGCTTAAACTCACGCTGGGCGCATGTGTGTGCATGCCCAAGATCCCAAGAGGAGAATGGAGGAGAAGGGATTGCTGCATGGCCATCCCCCCTGGGGGGTGATTTCTCGCTTTCTATCTTTCTGTCTCTCTCTCTCTGCCTGGCAAGCGCACGCGCCCTATAGCAAAAACTTCTAAAAAGAAAAAAAATAAAATAGAAAACTATCCTCCTTCCCCTTGATCAATTTAAAATTTAGGTAAAGAAACAAAATAACTGACGTTATATGTAGTAGGCTCTAGTAAAACCTAGATTTTAAATAGGTTATTTTTAATTGTCTTAATCCTATATTTCTTTAATTGTTTGAATCCTGAATTTTTGTTTCAAGAAAAGCACCTAATGATGCTACTATAATTAGTTCTTTACATTTGAAAATTAATTTTTTAGTCTCCCAATCAATATTTAGGTTGAGAATTTCCTGAAAGGCTTTTATAATCAGACTTTCTTATAAAAACAATTACATCATCAAAATGCAAATTAAGACTGCTTAATTTACACCTACATTTCTTTATTTTGTATCAAATATGGGTCTTCTATCTGCCAGCTTCTATGTTGTATATTAAGCCCTGTCCAATAATGTAGCGGAAGAAAGGCAAGCAAGCCAATGACTTCAACATGGTGAGAAAAATGCTAACAATGTATGGCCAGTGCCTGGAGATAGCCGCACCACCATGTGGGGGCCCAGGGCAGTGTGCTGAGTGAAGGAAGGCTTTATAGGGAAAGTGATGTTTGAGCTGGTCCTCAAAGATCACAAGGTCCTCAAGGTGAAAGGAGGATGAGGACTTTACCAGGCAAATGGCATGACTTGGAAGTTTCATGGGAATCTACTCATCAAGAGGAAACTTCCAGAGAAGTGGGACAGCATCTATAGGGGGCTTTGCACAGCTAGTTGAGTCAGACACTAGATTGCTTCAGCAAATGAAATGTACCAGCAGTGTCCTCTTCCCTCACTTGCAATCTTTAAGACACATCCAACTTGGCTGTCTCAACTCCTTCCTCAGTCAAATACTGGTAGTGTGTGCTTCTAACTTCTTAAATATGAGGGAAAAATAAAGACTTTGAGCTTCAAATGTAAGACCAGAGAAGCAGGAATATGTCATCAGTGTTGCTATCTTCTTTCTCTAGTTCATGAAAGAGACTTTTTTTTTTTTTTTGGAGAGATTTTCACTATAGGGCGCGTGCGCTCGCCAGACAGACAGAGACATAGAGACAGAAAGCGAGAAATCACCCCCCAGGGGGGATGGTCACGTCACAATCCCTTCTCCTCCATTCTCCTCTCAGGATCTTGGGCACGCACGCACACGTGCCTGGCATGTTTTAAGCCACCTAACCGCGGTCGACTACGTGGGAGTCCAGCGACATAGCCATTACGCTAACTGCTGGTTCCCATGAAAGAGACTTCTTGAATAACTTGCCTCTGATGCCTCTTTCTTCTGTTAACCACTTGGCTAGTTTTTTGTTTGCATTTATGCACACAGGTGGTAGTTCAGTCCCACTCTTTTAGTTAATGTTAGTTCTTATGGCAATAAAAGTTAAAATAGGGGTGCAAAAAAGATTTTGAAATAATTTAGGAACATTTTTTGGGGCTTTGGTCTGTGTCACATAAAATCAAGATGTTTGTTTTATTCTATAAAAAAAACTAACATTACTGCCCAAATGTCCTTTTACAATTTTTTTTTAGTGAAAAACATTTTAACTCTTTTCCACAGTTGTTCAGTGGCTACTGTTCTGCTGCGTAGTAAGAGAAATCCCTAGATCCAGCAGTCTGCTGTTTTGGCATTGTTTGCAAGGGCAGGTACCGAATAAAGATAATTATGTTGTGGCTCAAGATCTATCTTTTTCTAAAATAATTATTTATTTAATTTTATTTATTTACTATGATTCTTCAATTTGACAAGAGAGAGAGAAAGAGAGAAGGAACGTGAGAAAGCAAGCCACTAGGTCTGGGGTTTGAACCACAGTCGGCCAAGTGGGAGTCCAGTATTTTAACCACCATGGCACCTGCCAGTCCATCAAGGTCTATTTTTGGCTAAGGGCCTTGAGCAAAGAATAATTATATCTTTGTTTGAAGTTTTGCAGTGAAATAAACATTGGAAGCTTGTATAGACATGCTTTGATCAATAACTATCCCAGTTAAATATTTTTAAAAGATTGAGCATTTGCTAGGTAATGTGAAGTACATTTAAGAAATCTTCTTTACTGAAAGTCATGACTATTAACTAAGAGATTTATCTATTTGTTCCATGAGTGAGAGAAGTAGAGAGAGAAAAGAGAGAGACAACACATACAACAGGGTCTTTACACTATGATTCACACCCATCCCAGTCAGCCCCTGATCACAGGCATGTGCATGCCTAGTGAACTCACAGAATTCTCTGAATGCAAAACCAGAACTTTTCGATGTAGGTTAGCTTCAAGGAGCTCTGTGTCTTACTTCTGTGTCGTCATCTGGTCTCTCAGCAGATTTTTATGAGTTGCTTCATCTGACAC
The DNA here is from genome assembly GCA_026018925.1 of Tupaia tana. NCBI lineage: Eukaryota > Metazoa > Chordata > Mammalia > Scandentia > Tupaiidae > Tupaia > Tupaia tana. Next base: position 170,762,530 of record JAKSZU010000006.1, read on the forward strand.
AATCAGATATAAAATGCTTGACACACCATTTTTTAAAGAAGTAGTGGTTATAATTTCTCACGGACAACTGAGAGTGATTAAAATTAGCAAAGACAAAATTTTCGTAATATTTTATTACTGTTCATTGGGCAATTACTAAATACCATGCACATACTAAATGTCTTTTATATATACATACTAAGTGTCTTTTGTGTATATTATATATATATATATATATATATATATATATATATATATATATAAATCTCACTTGTCTTGGTATATCCTTGAGGTAAATTAATTACCCCTTCTTTAATAGGGGATGAATTTGAGAGTAAGAGAGATTTTTTTTTTTTTAATCTGTCAAAGTTTATTAGAGCTGATAACACAGAGAGCCGGTTTTCGAACTCAGGAATGTCAAATTCCATAGGCTTGTCTTTTAACCACTATCTTCCCATTGTCTTAGATAAATATTTTCCAATAGGAGACCTATTGATTGCAGATACTTTTCTCTGGTTGGTAACATAAACATAGCCCCTTACGGATTGCAAAACGCTTTCACATACGTTAGAATTGGTAATCCTGGGCCAGCCAGTGGCATGGTGGCATGGCGGTTAAGGTGGCTGGATCTCAAAAAGCTAACTACAGCTGGAGTCCCAGACCCAGAGGTTCAGGAAATATGCTGGGCCATGTGTGTTCATGCCCAAATTCCCAAAAGAAGGAGAGGTGGAGGAGAAGGGATTGTGATGGGGTCATTCCGCATGGAAGACGATTTCTCACTTTCCCTAGCTCTTTTTCTCTCTCTCTCTCTCTCACACTTTGCTCTCTCTGGCAAACGTACAAGTCTGAACCATGTGATCAGCCACTGTAGGATCCAGCCACCTTAACTGCCAAGCCACTGGCTGGTCCTATTATTATTTTTTAATGGACACAAAATATTGGGTTGTCAGAAAAGTCATGATACATTTTTGCATAGAAAAACAGAAAAAAAATGTTTCAACTGTTCTGAAGACCTAATAATTGTACATATTTATGAGGTACAGTTTTTTTTGGATACATATATACAATGCATAATTATCAATTGAGGGTAATTCACATATTTATCACTTCAACTATTTATCATTTTTTGTATTGGGAACATTAAAGATTCTTTCTAGTTATTTTGAAATACTTAATAAATAATTGTTCACTATAGTCACAAAATTACAGTAAGATTGGAGGAATAAGTGCTGAGGTTCTATAAGTAGCACAATATGGTGACTATATTGTGCTCCAATGCAGCAGAAAGAGAAGTGATAAAATATCAGTCCATCACAGACACGTGCAGATACCTCAACAAGGAGGTCTCACTATACTTCCTCATGCTAAAGAAGTGATAACTTGAGCTAAAATGTTGATCAACTTTTTTACGAACTCTTACCAACAATTAAAAATATAAATAAGGCTGAGAATAGAGGCCAAAAAATTGCATATTTATAAATCTTCATGAAATGTTAAGGCTATACTAATTAAAGGGTATATTTTTCTCAGTTTGTCTATTTAATAATCTAAAAAAAAATTAGAGGCTCTTAAGAATTATAGATAATGATCTTAGTTTTCACCATACCAAAAAAAAAAAAGAGTAACTCAATATTTACTTGTTTTAATCCAAAAAAGGAGAAATTTTCTGAAATGAATTAATGACACCTCTGAGAAGATAATGAACCAAGAAGAGAATTTTGGATCTTAATTCTTGCAGCTGAAATTTTTAAACTTAACATGGAGCAGAGAGAATACAAATCTATCTGTCTGAAGGATGTTTAGAGGATGCTCATTCAGAAACTCAGTGCCAACACCAATTTTATATGTAGCAGAAAGAGCAACAAATTCCACTTCTGCGGTTTGTATCCGGAGAAGAAAACAAATCAAAAGGGAAAATTCCAGAGAGGGCTCACATTTATTCTCCAACCTCAGAGCCTAGTTCAGGTTCGCCTGTGTGGTTTTATTGCTTAGTTCACACACACAAATTAGCGCTGGAGATCCTAAAAGCCAGTTTAAAAAAAAAAAAAAAAGTTTTGCTCCTGGTATTGATGAAAGAAAACACTCTTTCTCAAATATGTGATTATTTGGTTCCTCACACGTTCAAGATGTGTGAAAAGAAAGAGGGGAGTTTCTTTAAAAGAACTTCCTTCTACCACATTTTAAAATGTTGCTCTTTCATCCATGATGGGCAATCAGGGGCTTCTAAAAGCAAAGACACATAATGGTATCTTTTAAATTAGTCAATAGGGGATTTGGTGTCAAATTATGTATATAACCAGCGTATATAATCATGGGCCTATTTTCTATGTGACTCCTTTATAAGGAAAAAATATATAATAATTTACATTTTAAATCATTGGGATTTCACACTGACCTTTACTACAGAAAAATCCTACTGGGGGAAAAAAATCTTGCTAGAACATTCCCTCAGGAATAACTTTTTATAGTTATGGCCAGATAAAATACGGTTTGCCTGTAAGGTGAAAGCTACTATTATATCCTACCATCTGCATTATATATTACTGTGAAATTATATTGAAGTTATATTGAAATAAGTATTAGAATAAGACCAATTGCCTAACCAAAGAAAACATTCACAAATCTAATAGTTTAAGAAAGGATATGAGAAATGTAAGGTACAAAATGTGTATTTTCCTAAAGTCATATAACAGAATGATCAGGAAAAAGAGAATGTGAATTGCCTAGACGTCCAGAGTTCATGGTCACATGTTAAACTCTAAGATGGGTAGAATCTCACTGTCCTGACATTACCAAATTAATCACTTGTAAGCATACTATGTACATTAACATTTGAACTTTATCTATTAACATTGACACTTCAGAGGCCACTGCCAATCAAACTAACTTCTAAAAATACATTAGCTCTTTTTATCTTAGTCAATCTAGCAAATTTTTGTTTTTGCGGGTTTTTTGCTGTTTTTGTAATTCTGAACTGGTAGTACATTTGAGATAAGAAAAATCTTACAATTCTTTTGTTTACTTCACGAGACAGCAACTCCCAAATTTGAGCTTTCATTCAAGTTTGCTCAACTGCAGTTATTTTATCTAAGTGTCATTTTATATTTAGCAGATGAAAATTTTCTTCCTGATTTAACCTCATTCATTAAGAAAATTTATATGATATGTGAGCATTACAAAACTGTCTCCTAAATTGAAAAGATATTTATGTCTCCTCAAATTTGCCATCTCAAGAGATTTTTTAAAAAATAAAATGCTTTTTTTTTTAAAAAAAAAAAAAAAGATGCACCAATTTGCCCACTTTAAATATTTTGAATGAATCTAAATTTTACATGATTAAAAAAACCTAACCAGGCCCTTTTGGCTGAACCTCGTGTGACCACCTACTCTGGGTGGATATAATGAAGTTGAGGTATTGGGGTACAACATCTGGCAAGGACTTGTGAATTACAATTTTCTTTTACAACTGAAAACCATATCCTGGTCAAGTCTCAGTGGGATTTAATGCTGTCAGAGCACACAAGGTTTGTTTTGATCTGTTATGGAGTAACACGCATAGCTTTCGGTTCACACTAATAACATCCCTGTGTCTGGTATACACCAATCCAGAGGCTACTAATTAAAGGTTGGGATTAACCAAACACAGTTTCACTATGAAACATGTGAAACTTATTAAAACTTAAAAGTAACTGCTGATTCTCAATACAGGCAAAACTAAAGAATGTGGGAGTCTTGTGAGGTTACTTATGCCAAAAAATTTTAAAGCACATGTCTAGATGCTTCATGTCTGTGTGTCCAGTACACAATGTGTTAACATAATAGAAAAATGCGCTAAACTTTTTAAATGAGTGAAACTAAGAGATAAAAAGATTTCACAGGAAAGCAGTCCATTTCCTTCACCAGTGTTAACTTCGACTCTGAGTCTTTGGCCAATGAATACTTATATATGTAACTGCTGGAAAAATTAACCATATCATTTTTCTCTTCAGAAAACTATTAATTTGGAAATGAAAGGAGGAACAGGGAACTAGTGGAAGATAATAGAGTCCCTGACCTTCAGGGACTACGTTACATAATTCAATATGAGACTTCAGCTTTCTTTTATGTTGCATTTTTAAGTCTAAGTACAATACATATACAAAACGTGCATATTCCTTAAATGTACAGTCGACTGAATTTCCAAACTGAACCTATCCATTTAACCAGTACTCAGACTAAGAAACTGAACAATATCAGCACTCTTATCATCCTTTTTTAACTTAGCAAATTATCTCTATGGACAGTGGACACTTAGATCCTGCCCTGTATTATCATTTTTTTAAAGAATTATTTTATTTAACTTTATTTACTTACTTTTTTTTATTTGATCAGAGAGGGACAGAAAGAGAGAGAGGGGAGGTAAAAAAGCAAGCTGCCAGATCTGGGACTTGAACCATGGTTGGCCATATTGGAGTCCAGCGCCCTTAACCACTACACCACCTGTTGGCCCTGCCCTATATTATAATTTGAAAGGATAGTGAAGTCCTGAATCTGGAAAGCAATAGGAAATGGCAATAGCAGTGTCAAGTTCTCTCTGTTCATGGTTTTGACAAGGCTACTAGGACCCAACAGGGCATTTGTGCCAACAACTGCTCAAGTTTGATCCAAAAAAGGCAGAGAAGAAGAAAAAAAAGAAAATCAGTTTGATTAAAGCTCTTTTCCTGGGAGGTGCATTTGAACCTATAGTTCATGATACAGTATGGTTTGGGGGCTAACATCCCAGGTCATATAAGAGTCAAAAAGATGCCATTTCCAGAACCTAATCGCAGGAAAATCCAATCCAAATTATTTGCTCTCTCTGAACTGTAGTGACTCCATCATTAAAGAAAAAGAAGAAGGAGGAGGAGGAGGAGGAGGAGGAGGAGGAGGGGAGGAGGAGGAGGAGGAGGAGGAGGAGGAGGAGGAGGAGGAGGAAGAGGAAGAAGGAGAAGGAGAAGAAGAAGAAGAAGAAGAAGAAGAAGAAGAAGAAGAAGAAGAAAAGAAGGCGACGGTGGCGGCATGGGACCAGCATCTGGCATGGAGGCTAAGGCATGGACTCCCACATGGCAATCTACAGTTTGAGTCCTGGATCTGACAGCCTGAAAATCATGCCAGGTGCATGTGCATGTATGCATGCCCAAGATCCCAAGAGGAGAATGAAGGAGTAGGGATTGTGGTATGGTTATCCCCTTGGAGGATAACCTTCTCTCTGTCTCTCTCTCTCTGGTGAGCACATGAGCCTATGGAAGAGGAGAGAAACTGTAAATAAATAAATAAAGAAGCATCAATCTCATTGGATTATTGAGAAGATTAATGAGATTCCCTATAGTTGTTCATGGAAAATGCTGAACGTAGGTAGTAACCAAAGAACCAGCATTTATCATTTTTGTCATTATTATTATTATTATTACAATGGCCAAAAAGGTGACTCATCCTTTAGAAAAAAAGATCTCCAGACTTTCTCCTCTTTTTCTCTTCTGGATTTACATAATCTTGGAAATTTAAACAAATATCTCCTAATATTTCTTCTCTACCACATTTTCAAACTTCAGTGTACATAAATGTCACCTGGCTATATGGCACCCCATACATAAATATTCCCTTTCAGTACATCTGGAGTGGGGCCCAGGAATCTGTATGTTCTGTTGCAGAATCTGCATGTAATAGTACCCAAGCGATTCTGGCATAAGTAGTCTTCAAGTCACCCTTCCTTTCTTCTTACTTTTTTTCTTCTTATTTTTTAAACATATTTGATTGCTATACACCATTTGGCTTGTAAAGAGAATTTACCCAACATGAAATACACCTTAGATCAGTCCAGGTGAGAATACTATACACGTTATCATCAACAGGCATTAAACCATTTCTGTGTCCCATGAATGTCTAGCCTCTAATTTTTTCCCCTGATTTCCTTCCCTATATTCTTCCCTTTCTGAAATTCAGACCCGCTGAGCCTCAGAGATTATAAGGAGCATCTGCTGAAGCAGAAGAATGTTGACTGATTCAATATTCTACGCTAAATAAATGGTATCCACAGTCGACACGTCCCAAACATCGAAGGAATTTTCTAAGAAATGAAAAAATTCTCCCAACATGTGGGTTTGGGGTCTTAATTTCAAATAGATGATTTACATATCATTAAAAGCCCTAAGCAGAAGTGAGATGCTAATGAAACTGGTTGAGTTAAATCAATGCAATTTTTAAATTCATAAAGGCAAAACTGAGATGCACGCTCTTCTATAAATGTAACATTTTTCTCATTATGATTTTCTGGTTCTTGAGTATGTTTCTTGGCATCTAACAGTCTCTTTTTTTTTTGGCATTTTTAGTTCTTTTTATTTTTCTCTAAAAATAAGCCCAACACCACAGCCCAAGACACTTTTGTAACAAATTTCATTTGTACATAGAGACATGTTATACATGAAAGATCTTTTAAAATCTTATGGAAAATGCATAGAATAAAAAACCACGTGTATATTTTTTTAAAAAATTTACACCAAAATAAATTCATACTTTAATTCTATTCTTTCATAAACACATATATAGATAGATAAGAATGTTTTACTAGATTAATAACTTTTTCTGGCCTTTACATTTTCTTCCATTTTCTCTTTTTGCATTGTGATCATCCTCTTTACCTCATTTAGGTAAAATTTCTTAAAAGATATATCCCTGAATTAAGTTTAATTATAGATCTTTCATGAAAATAATTTGATATTATTAAATGAGATTGCCATCCAGATTATGCATTTAGTTTTCTTCAATTGAGATCATTTATATAAGTCCTACTGTGTGTCTCGATTCTATTAGGCTGGTTTGGTCCTTTACAAAAGATGGGGAATAATAACCACATTTACAACGTAAAGCACAAGTTTGAATGACAAAATAATACTTCTCTTCATGGAAGAAGCACCCTTAGCAATCCTCAGCTGCAGATAGAGAGCTTGGCTCCCAACACGTTAGAATTTGCTTTTGTGGAACAGAGCATTTTGAGTTCCCTTCTTAGACACCCCTCTCACAAACTCCTGTCCAATGAGCATAGTTTGTAAAACTCCTCTCACATAGTTCTAGCCTGGAAATCCTGGTCCATGACCCGACATTGTCATGTTTTCCTACATTCCTCAGATGGAAATACCTAAGAAGACCTGAGTCAAACCAATTGTAAGAAAGTGCCTGCTGACATGAGAAAGACAAGACTTAAGGGTAGATGAAAATAAACTTTTGTTAATACTCATCTCAAAAAGAAGTAGGAATGGGGAACCAGCAGTTAGCGTAATGGCTATGTCGCTGGACTCCCACGTAGTCGACCGCGGTTCGCATCCCGGACCCGGTGGCTTAAAACTCACACCGGGCGCATGTGTGTGCATGCCCAAGATCCCGAGAGGAGAATGGAGGAGAAGGGATTGCGGTGTGACCATCCCCCCTGGGGGGTGATTTCTCGCTTTCTGTCTCTATGTCTCTCTCTGTCTGGCGAGCGCACGCACCCTATAGCGAAAACCTCTCCAAAAAAAAAAAGAAGTAGGAATGATTAAGAGTGCTTTTTTTCCTACACTCCCCAAATTTCTCATAATTAAAATGTAACTTTCATAATTAGAAAAAGATACAAAGTAAAATAAAGAAGTGTATCTTAAATTAGGGTGTGCTACCATTAGAAAATATGGTATAGAGGGGACCAGCAGTTAGTGTAACGGCATTGTCACTGGACTCCCATGTAGTCGACCACAGTTCGAGTCTTGGACCCGGTGGCTTAAACTCACGCTGGGCATATGTGTGTGCGTGCCCAAGATCCTGAGAGAAGAATGGAGGAGAAGGGATTGTGGCGTGGCCATCCCCCTGGGGGGTTGATTTCTCACTTTCTGTCTCTCTGTCTCTCTTTGTCTTTCTGGCGAGCACACGCACCCAACAGCAAAAACCTCTCAAAACAAAGAAAGAAAGAAAGAAAGAAAGAAAGAAAAAGAAAATATGATATAGAGTCATTGTATTTAATAATTATTTGGGTTTTGGGACCAGCAGGTGACATGGTGGTTAAGGTGCTGGACACTCCCACATGGCCGACCACGGTTCGAATACAGGACCTGGTGGCTTGCTTTCTCACTTTCCCTCTCTCTCTCTCTGTGAATCTCTCTCTGGTCAAATTAAAATAAATGAATAAATAAATAAAATTAAATAAATAATTATTTAAAAAAATAATTATTTGAGTTTTAAATCCAAATGCTTATTAAATTCAATAAAATATTTGTTTTGAAAAAGGATGCTCAATACAATACTATTTCTTTTTTATTTTTTTTAATTATTTTATTTAAGTTTACTCATTTTATATTTGACCAGAGAGGGACAGAGTGAGAGAGAGAGAGGGAAAGTGAGAAAGCAAGCTGCCAGCTCCAGGACCTGAACCGCAGTCGGCCATGTGGTAGTCCAGCACCCTTAACTACCATGCCACCTATCAGCCCCAATATACTATTACTTTTTCTTGGATGTCAAGATTTAAGGCATGAGTAAGACTAAAGATGGGGTTCCTCCCTAAAGTTTTCTTTTTTGTTTCTTTAAAGTTTTTGCCATAGGGCTTGTGCACTTGCCAGAGAGACAGTGAGAGGAAACATGAGAAATTGCCCCCCATGGGGGATAGCCACATCACAATTTCTTCTCTCCCATTCTTTTCCTGGGATTTTGAGCACATACACACACACACACACACACACACACACACAGAGCATTATTTTTAAACTGCCAAGTTTGGGACTCAGACCGTAGTCGGCCATGTGGGATACCAGTGCCTTTACCACTATGCCACCTGCTGCCCCTGCTAAGTTTTCTAAAAAAAAACCATGAAAAGTCTTTGTACTTAGAAACATGCCGATAAATACTATTATTTGGAAATAAGATTTTAGACTCACCAAAGCCACAGATATTTAGGCTTTTCCCTAGTTTATTACTATACTCCAAGAATTTGCCTAACTGCTTTCATTGTGGTGGACAATTTCTTAAAATAATATTCAATGTATTAATTTGCCTTCATGATTTTATAATTAGATATATTGTAAGCATTCCTGATTTTTGTTTGTTTGGTGTTAGGATCAACTGAATCCAGGAAACCGTACAATTAGCAGAATTCGATCTCATTTGGAGATGGCCTTTTAAATAAGCAAGCATTAGATTTACAATGTGAGACCTGTGAACATGTCTCATTACCTAGGATTACCATAATCCTGGAAATGACAAATTTTAAAATTTGTAGATTCATTTTAAGACTACAGAGAAGGCAGAAAGAAGGAGCCAATATTTATTGTGACCAGGTGTTTCTGGCCCACTATCTTTAATAGCTAAGACCACATTGCTCTATCCCCAGAGCTCTGTTCAGGAAGGCATAAAAGGTATGAACGTTTAAGAAGGCCTGGTAAAATCTTCACCTTAACTGCTCAAAGCGTACCTCATTCTAGGGGTAGAACTTAGCAGCTCCCAACTAAAGGTGTGAAGTGCTGAGCTTTCTGAAAACAGATGTTGAAGTCAGTCAACTCAGTCTATGTCTAACACATCATCCCACTGGACCGAAGAGGAGTTTTCAAAAAGAATTCATTAAAACAAACAAATTTGAAAAAGAAAACAAACACGAAAAGACAAATGATAGAATTGACAGATAGGCTTAGCCTGAATGCACACATCTCAGAATTTCAGTGTCTCCACATGGAGGCTATCTCTGAAAATACAATTTAAGACACATAATAAATAAAATAAATAGTACTAATCAGAGAACAACAATGCAACCATCAGTCTAGTTTCATTTATAAGAACCATTTTTGTAAGCCAAAGAAAGATATATTTAAAATACAACACAGGATACTTTTCTTCTTCAATGGGGACATCACTGAGAAGAAAGGTTTTTTAATGTCATATTCCACTAACAAAATTTTTTGGAAGCCAGCCGGAGACATGGTGGTTGAGGTGCTGGATTACGACATGGTTGACCACCTTTCGAGTCCCAGACCAATGGCTTGAAAATCACGCCAGGGATGTGTGGGTATGTGCCCAAAATCCCAAGAGGAGAAGGGATGGTGGTGTGGCCATCCTCCCAGGGGGTGATTTCTCACTTTCTCTCTCTGTCTCTCTCTGTCTCTCCAGTGAATGTGTATACCATATAGCAGAAATCTCTCAAAATTTGTTTTTCATAAATATTGAATTGATCTTTAAAGATGTACTACTTTGAATAGCAAGGCCTAGTGAAGACCATCCCTGCAGAGTGTTCAACTCTGAGACCCAGAGGCTGCTGGTTGTCCTGCAAAGTTCTCTCATTCTCTCATAACTGACAGAATCCTCGGGTTTGAGCCAGGCTTCCTGTGTACTATGCTGTGCATAGAGCAAGACCTGAATGACATAGCCTGAGGGCTGGTACTACTCTGGAGCCAGATCGCTTATGTTCAAATCCCAGGTCCCCTGCTTACGAGCTTGTGACCTTGGGTGACAATTGTATTTTAATTCTTTCTGCCTCTATTCTCTGGCTGTAGGTGAGGATAATAATACTACTACACCATAATGTTTTTGTAAGGTGTCAGTGACGTTAATTCACATGACGACATGATGTTCTCTTTCTTTCTTTCTTTCTTTCTTTCTTTCTTTCTTTCTTTCTTTTTTTTTTTTTTTTGGAGAGGTTTTTGCTATAGGGCACATGTGCTCGCCAGAAAGACAGAGAGAGACAGAAAGCAAGAAATCACCCACCAGGGGAATGGCCAAGCCGCAATCCCTTCTCCTCCATTCTCCTCTCAGAATCTTGGGCACGCATGCACATGCGCCTAGCATGAGTTTAAGCCACCAGGTCCAGGACTCGAACCACGGTCGACTACATGGAAGTCCAGTGACATAGCCATTACACTAACCGCTGGCCCCCCATGTGACGTTCTTAAAGCAGTACTTGATACAGAGCAAATGGTCTGTATTAACTGTATTCATAAGTACAGTCAATGTGCAGATACAAATGAGAGAAATATCAAGAAGGAAGCAAGAACAATTGCCATATAGTATAATGGAAAATGTCTTAGAAAAAATTAAAAATAATACACATTTTTGGGACCAGCAGTTAGCATAATGGCTATGTCGCTGGACTCCCACGTAGTCGACCGTGGTTCGCATCCTGGACCCAGTGGCTTAAAACTCACACCGGGTGTGTGTGCGTGCGTGCCCAAGATCTCGAGAGGAGAATGGAGGAGGAGGGATTGCAGCGTGGCCATAGCCCCTGGGGGGTGATTTCTCGCTTTCTGTCTCTCTGTGTCTCTCTCTGTCTGTCTGGCGAGCGCACACGCCCTATGGCAAAAAAAACTCTCAAAAAAATAATAATAATACACATTTTTCTAAGTTACACAGTTTCACTGAGAGAAGTTAAAGTCAAATGGAGAATTCTGTATTATCATCCAAATGTTTCCATAAACAAAAACTAATCTCCCTCTAGGCTGAGATAGTAGTTTGAAAGAAACAGCAGACACTCGTGAAACATTTTCACCTATAAAGGTAATGGCCAAAACTTGTTCTCAATTTCACGTAAAACCCATTGTGTTAAGAAGTGAATCTCTTGGGGGCTCAACATCAATTGCATGCCTGTGTCCAAAATATTTTTTAATCACAGATCACTAGTTGGAAATGGCACAGAGAATAAAGAGACTATCTAATGAATAGAAAGCACAATGACAAGAGTCTAATTCAACGGATTTCTCAAAGGTCTTTCTCAGCTATTACAGCAATCAAACGAAGGGAAAGGTAACAGTGGATTATTACCTTTCACTCAACACTTCTCCCTCTGCCAAGAATGTTTAAATGTCACAGGAATATAATTCACATGCTTCACAGATTGTGAACAATTTTCTCTAAACCTCCAACCATGTATCCAGCAGCACCCAAGCTCAATATAATCTGAACATGACAGCCAATGGCCAACATACCATCCTTCCCCACCATTCCAACGCCCCAAGGTATGAAGAAGAGGATTCCATGCGGCACTTGCCCACAGAGGCAGAAAAACAAAGGCTGCAAGGAAAGCACAATGTCGTAAACTGCAGCTTTGCTGAACCGTTTGAAAAGTGTGGAGTCTTCATGCAGCCTGAGTGCAGCTAGAAACTTGATCATTTACTCAACTGATTGTGAAAAGGGAAAGATACTCTCAGGTACTTCTGTGCCCTTCACAAACTGTGAAATCATGGAGAGCCAGGATCACTTCTTTTTAATCTCTGGATGGCCAGAGTTTAACATAACTCCATAACGCTAATGATATCTAATATTGCACCATACTAAAAGCTTCACCACAAATAATATCTCATTTAATCCCAAGAACCCTATCTTGTATCTAAGAAACTGAGTCACATGAAGGTTAAATGTTTCACCTCATGTCACCTATTGGCAATTGTGACATTGCATAATCAATATTCGATATGTATTTTAATGAATAAGTGAAGAATAAGTTGATGCATTTCAGCATAAGAGTCTACTTTCCAAACACACAATGTCACTAGGTATTCACATATTACTAGAACTAAAAAGAAAGGACACCATAAAAGGAGTGAGGTTCAGGACCAGCAGATGGCATAATGGTTACATTGCTAGACTCCCACATATTCGACCATGGTTCGAATACTGGACCAGTGGCTTAAAACTCACTCTGGGCACATGTGTATGCGTGCCCAAAATCCCAAGAGAAGAATAAAGGAGAAGGAATTGTGGTGTTGCCATTCTCCAGAGGGGATGATTTCTCGCTTTCTATCTCTCTGTCTCTCTCTGTCTCTCAGGTGAATGCACACACCCTATAGCCAAAATCTCTTTAAAAAAAAAAAAAAAAAAAGAGGGAGTGAGCATCTCTGAAAATTACTTGGAGTGTTTGACACAATGAAGAAGAGCATTAATTGCGTACTGCAGAAAATGTAGTGATTTTAAACTGACTTTTAACTGTTCTGAATAACCACGCTCATGATCGCCATCTTATTTGGACCTAACAGTTTATTGGTCTCTAATAAATGGTAGCAACTCCCTCAGAGTAGCAGCCATCTAGTCTTAATTCAAGCACTCACTTATTCATTCATACATTCTACAAATCCTCAAGAAATCTCTATCAGTTATCAGGCCTTGGGGTTATGGTAGTCAACAAGACACAATCCTGCTTTCAGGATCTTGCAGTCTGGCGGGGAAGCCTAGTGATAAACTGAACATTGAAATAAATGACAACTGACATACATGCTATGCCGAAGAGATACACCACACATGGGAGATGTTACAGTGCTACCAGCCCAGCCTAGAAGAGTCAAGGAAGATGTTACTGATGTGAGGTTAAGGCTGGGACCTGAATGGAAGTTTGCTTGCGTGGGACAAGAATGAAGAATTGGTAAAAATGGTCCAAGCAAATGGGTGTGGTGGAGCACACCCATAATCCCAGCTACACAGGACGCCAAGGCAGGAGGCTTGCAAGTCCAAGGCCAGCCTAGGTGTAACAGGGACACCCTGTCTCAAAATAAATAAATAAGTAACGAGTTTCAGCCATGAGCAACAGCATGTGCCAAGACCTTAAGGCAGAAAGGAGCTGGATGCAGTATGGGTATTCATTTTAATTATCAAATAATGAAGTCTCCATTGGTTGGCAATAGAGTAGTATCTCCTAGAAACTGTGATGTAAGCTGCGCACCAAAAATTAAAATACTGCATGACAGACCACAGGCTGTGGTGTGGGAAATTCTTCACAATGTGTTGCTCTAAGAGCAACCTTCGAAGGGTTTGTGAATTCACAATGATGATCCTATGGCCTCTCTTAGACTTTGCCAGGCCCATCTCCTACCATACAGAACCCAGCATGAGAGAGCAGAGAAGAAAGGGGAGAAATGGAAGCAATCCTACACTTTCTGGCTTGAAAAAGAATCTCTTCTAAAGTGTTCATGCAGTAATTATCAGGTCTTCCAGCAAAGCAAATTGGGTGGTGCAACCCCACCACACCCCCATTTTCTCCCCACACACTTCCTTCCCTGACTGCCTCCACCCGCCTTCCCCTTAGACTCATGCATCTGCCAAAGTAAACAAAGATGCCTTAAAGAGGGAAAAAAAAAATGAAGAGGAAGAGAAAGAGAGAAAGGGGAATATAAATCCCTTCAGGACATTTTTCACTTCGGATTCTCACAGTAAAATTATCTAAATGCCAACCTGACTCCTGTACAGCTTTTCAAAGCATGCAATCCCCAGTCACTCAGCTTAAGTGGTATAAAAAACAGACCCACCAACTGATTGCATTCAAGGTGTGTGGTCCCGAAAAATCAATCCACTTGAAGGACAAAGCCCACACCTACTTTGCAAGTTCATTGGGTTTCTCCACTTATTGTTTGCTCCAGGTAATGCCTGCAACCTAAGTAGGAGCAGGAAAGTAAGTAGCCCTTGATAAAGTACAGGAAACGCAGGAGGAGGGAAGTGTAGTAGAGGGAGCTGGGAAGTCTCCGTTATCTCAGATTGCTCTGAGGCATTTGATCAGAGCCTTCTGATGCTTGAGTATTCTCTCAAGGTGTGGGTCACCTAGCAGAGAGCTAAGAATTACTAACATCTTACTTAGAAACTATTATAAAGCTGAATCTTGGGTCGCTCAACGTTTTCCTCATTTTGGATCCCCAGAGACTGTTCTGACTAAAACAGCCCCCCGTGTAGTGTGGAAAGAAGATAAGGCCTCCCAGCACACATTGGCTTTTCAACAATCGCGACCCTTTTTGAGAGGCCAAGCAGAAACGTAATCTTGCCCACTTCTGTGCACAGAATCATTTGCAGTTTATAACTGTTTTTTTTTTTTTTTTAAGTGAATTCTGAAGAAATTCTGTACTATTTAAGCTTATCCTTAGTTCTGCTTTGAGTTTCAAAGCCATCCTATTGTTCTAATCAAATAAAAAAGTTTTGACTTTAGCAAAATAAACATTACTGGAAAGTTAAAAAAATATATATATATACACACATCAGCTATAGGTTAAATTTTGTCCTCTTCAGAGCATTTCCCCTCTGTCAATAGCTCTTAAAGCAGGAAAAGTCAGAGCCTCAGGAATAACATTCTCATTTTCATTGTGTCGTCCCTCGTTTCCCACAAAAGCAGACCACTACACTGCCCAACTTCAGGGAGCGCCACTTGGATCAATGTAGTGTGAATAGTACATTGTGGAAGAACTCTTCCGATAGTGTATCACAGTGTGTCACAGTAGGGGCTGTTAGGCCAGAGGCCTGGGCAGCTTGGATGTAGGGGTTGGACACCATGCCCCAGTCAGCTGATGCAACCCGGATCTAATCTGTCATCAGAGCTGCGCTGCAGTCAGATCTAACCTGGATGTAGTACACGACACCCTACTCTGAACTCGGCACCAGACCCTACATGGCACCGTAGTCTGCCCTCTCCCTAAACCATTGCTATACATGGACTGTTTCTGCCTCTGAGACACTCCCCCTCCCTATGCCCTTATAAAAATCGCTAACCCCCTCCCTAGGGCATGACTTCCCTGGCCCTCTCTCTCTCTCTGTCAGACTAGCGAACCTCACCCAGAAGCATATTTCTCGCGTGGTCGCCCCATTCCTTACAGGGGCTGTTGAGTATCCTAGAACACTGGTTTAATGTACCTCAGCTTCTACATTCATGGAGAGCTTCTCCCAACCATTCTCTCTCCAAAATAATTATTCTGTTACCAATGCCCTGTGCGAGGGAGGAAAAAGAGGGCTAGGGGAAGCTGGGCCTAGTGAGGAATGGGTTTGTTAGAAACACATTGAATCATCCTGAGTCACAATTGCCCTGAAGGAGCCTAAAACCCATTCCCTTTCTGCACAGTCTGAAACTGAAGTATGTTCTGCTGAGGGCCATTTGAGCCACCCAGGCTGTGACCCTCACAGGACAATTCACCCAACGTTCAGAACCTGTAACTATGGTTCATTTCACAACTGAGACCTGGAGCTTCCTACAGCAACTTAGTTTCCTGTTATTTCCCCACGCTTTTGCTCTCCAAAGAGGGACATCTCTGGGCAGCGGTGCAACTGTTACTGATAAAGCTCAGTGGACCCTCATGAGGCAGGGCGATTTGAACTGATGAAGAATTCAAACGAGGCAGGATAAGGTAAGGTGCCTGGAAACTAATGGCTTAGCTTTTGAACGCTGTGCTCCCCGGCTGTACTCCAGGGAGTATCAGACTTCGAGGATACTTAACATGCTGGTGACGGTACGCTAGTTCAGCAGTGGTCTGTTTACTGGAGAGGGAACAAGAGAAAAACAATTTTCCCTGGAAACGTTAGAGAATGCAAAGATACACTTAATAATATTTGATGGGGGTGGAGAAAGAGCTTTTTTTTTTCCAGGAGAACTTTCTTCGGCACCACGAAATTAAAGGATTTTCTAACCCTGTCTTCTTCCCGTCTTTCCCAGAGGAGGAAATTGTAAAGGCCAACCCTTGAAAAATAATATAGTAAAATCTAACTTTATTCCCCTAATCTCTTAATAATGCTGCAGCTGGCCATGATCTATTTAGCATAACACGAAAATAATGTATTTGTACCAGGCAGATTTGAAATGCTTTAAAATAGTCAAAGCTATTTACTTGATTGATTAAGTTAAAATGTTTACATAAAAGTGTCATATTTTGACATCAGTCATACAACACCACATCTGGTACTTCTAATTAAATTGTGTGAAAAAGACGACATTTTTTTATTCAGTCACAACAATATGGCTAATGGGAAGTGCAAACGTATCCGTCATGCCCAAAGCCTGGGATCTGCAGTTATGGCATGTGGCCTCTCAAATCCCCAGATTTGGATTTTGCAAAGCTTTCATAGCCTCCAACACATGTTTTGCCTGAACAAAGACTAAGAAACTGGGCCCCACCTCTGTGTGTCAAGGGTTATTATTTTTCCCATTTTGATTTAAACCTCTCCAAGCGCCATCAGTGAACTAAACTGTAATGAGAATTAGAACAAAGTTGTCTTAAGGAATTGGTGCTCAGAGCCCAGGTAACGCACTTTGTTTTGTTAAGCTTTATTCCTGCAGATTAGGAAATAAACTCAAGAAACGTTAATGGGGGAACAGGGGAGTGCGACCCTATTATTCATTCAGAGCAGGAGCTCATTTGTATCTTTGTTGAACTGCGGGACTCAGACATACCTTAAAAATGGCTAGCTCCAAGCAAAGCACTTGATTTAAAGCATGGCTATTTTTTTCTTCCAAAAATTAAGATGAAATATATTACATATAGCAAATAAAGAACAAAATGACTTGGCGTGTTAAGGTATGCTCACTTCACTTTTAATATAGACAAATAATACTTCAGAATCCTCTTTTTTATTTTTTTTTTAAGTTAAATTATGTCCACCCCATGTGCAGATTCAATTTACTGACTAAGTACACAACCAAATCTAGGCTCCCTGGGGACCATCCATTTGCTTAAGAAGGTAGAGGAGACACTGCTGTATTTTCTTAAAGAGATTCCTGGCATTTTTTTTCCTCCTTCGTTTGGCCTTAAAGACTACCTTGAGAAATGCTGCCCAGCAGCAAAAGGAAAATGAGTTCAAGCTTCAAAATCAGGAAATTTGGGTAGTAAAATGTAAGTTATAAAGTCAATGTTGATCGAAAAATAAATCTGGGTTCTTTTAAATGAGTGAAGTGTCAGCCGTGAGAGGTAAAGACCATCCGACTTCCTTTAGAATCATTCATCCTTGCTCAGGCAAATGCTACCTCCAAGTGACTTAAGCTGCAGAAGGCTAGGTTAGCCCAAGCTGGTAAAGTATTTGCACACACATATGGGGGTGTGCTCTTATTTACCCCGTACTATGTTCAATTTAAAGAAAATAAACGTGAAGGCAGGAACCATGAACAAATAGAGGGCATGGTTTTACATAATTGCAAGGAGACTTAGGTAATGCTCTATGCGGTGTTTGATTTAAAATGTTAAAATATTAACAGAAGTTTTCTATAGCCGAGTGTTCCTATCACAGTGAAATGACTCATAAGAATGCTAAATTCAAACCAGATGGGCACAAACATTAACCGAAAAAAAAAAAAAATCAGATATTTAGGGGTCAGCATGGGTCTTCATAAAAATGAAGACCTTGTCTGAGTGAGTGAAAAATGAACTTTCAGTGATAAAAAAGAACGCAAGAGAAAATATTAGTGACTTTATTTTAATTATACAAGCCACTGTCAATTAGAAGAGCTAACATTTACAAAACGTTCTATTGCCATTTTAATTCGAAAAAGATGACTTTGGTAATCTGGAGACTTCAGATAAACCGGGCCTTCGGTGTCTCCTCTACAGACAGAGCCAGGGCCTCATTAGTTCAGCCATGCACCACGCTAATAGTCTACAAGCAACTCCTCGCTTCCCACTGAGACGTAACCTCACTGAAGTTCTGTGTGCTATAGAAACCTCCAACTCTCAACCCTGTGCCAGCCTCTGCTCTTCTCTCAACAGATGCAGAGGAAAGTTCTCATTGCTGGGTCAGACACCCCCACCAAACCTCCTTTACTCTCTTGTGAAAAATCCGTTTCCTTGCATCTTCCGTCTTCTGTTTGGTCCTCTAGAGTGTGTTACCATTTGCAGATTGCCTGCAACCTGTGCCGTATTTGAATGTGTACATATTCTACAAGAAGAAAAAATATGTGGGCTCAGAATTAATATTGTTTTTGACTTATAGGGAAATTCCAGTTGTGTTTAACTTGGACTGTGGGATCCAGGAACTTTGCAGAGAGGAGAAACGAATGTGTTTTGAGCAAAAAAAAAAAAAAAAAAAAAAAAAAAAAAAAAAAAAAAAAAAAAAAATGTGTATGGGGAGTTCCCTACTGTTTTGTTGCTGGAATCTTGGACAACACGGGGGGGAAAATGACAAGCACATAATTTAGTCTGGCAGCCACACCACTTTGTGCTGTGAGCCTGACAGTTCTTACTAGCTAAGGGTTGGCCTGCTTTGGTGCGAGGATGAGAGACCTCCCAGGAACAAGTTGGTACTCAGGAAATGGTATTTCTCATTCAGTAGGTGGCCTCTCCTCTCTCAGTCCGTGTGAATCGATGCCCCGCGTGGTGTTAGGGGGCACTGTGCTGCGCTGAGCTGTTTACCTTTTGGATGAAACTTAAAACCACAGACCTAACCATTTGTGGTCACCAGAGATCTTATGGCAGACTTTCTAAGAGCAGTTGTGTTAACTCTGAAATCCTGGCCCAAGTCCAACTAAAGTAATTACATTCTGCCTCCCTAAAATTCCCCCTGCAGTTTCAGTTGAATACGATAGTCTCAACCCTTCGACTCACAGCGTGGCTGGGCACAGTGGTTAGCATTCCATGTAGGAGCAGCCTGTAATTCCATGCTGGAAGAAGTGATTCCCTAGTTCTCACCAAGGTGCAATGACGCTTAATTCATTAGTGCTCATAAAAGCATGTGGAGAGCTTCAGTTTAAAAGTGCTTGTGGTTTGCAAAGTAGCAGGGGTATAGCAGGAGTTCTGCCTGTAAGAGCCCGCGCTCAGTGTGATCTTAGACTGCTTTAATAGAAAGATAAATTCACAACAAGGGAGGTAGAGTTGGAAGGACTCCCCCTGCCCTCTGACCTGGAAATTTCATTCTGGAGCAGTGTTTTTAATTCTGGAGATGCATTTAAAAGAGATCCTCCTTTAAGGAGAGCACATCCTCCTCAGGGACCACCACAACGATGCATGGTCTAGAAAGGGTGTCAGAGGAGTGAGGATTAAAGGAACTTGGGTTTATAGCCAAGAAGGGAGAAAGGACGGAATGAAAGAAGGAAGGAAAGGGGGGCAAAAGATTGAAAGAAAGAAGAAAAACCAGCTAAAGTTTGAAAAACATACTTTATAGTCCCACAACACAGAACCAGAATCAGTGAGTTAAAATGACAAAGAAGCAGAGGAAAATCCTTCTTTCCAGCCCTGGCCCAGATATCTTTTCCCAGCACCTCTTGCATTAATTCAACTCTTATTCATTCACCAAGACTAAATTCAAGTCTATTGCCAGATGAAATCCATTCAAGAACTCACTCAGGACTTACCGTCTATAGCACTAATTTGGTCCTTATCAAAGCTCTCAATGGAGATCGCATTCATTCCAAATGTCCATCTCTTCAATATACCGCTAAGATTTACCAGAGTAGGAACCTTGTGTTAGGCTGCTCCATGCCCGCAGAAATGGTAAGCAAAGTATGTTCAACTCAGTTCTTCACATGATTTGTTAAGAATCTAGGACATCTGTGCTGGGTCTACAGAGAGGAATAGGGTAAACCTGCCATCAACAATGATCTCCCATTGTGACATAAATGTAAAAATAATACATAAATAAAAGAAAGCAAAAACAAAAACAAAAACAAACAAACAAAAAAAAAACAAATTGGAAGGTTCAGGAAAATGTCTTTTTTCTCAGCTGAAACTATAGGCCTACACTACTACCGGACTCTTTTCAGGCAGTCTCACTCTGTTACCCAGGCCTGCCTCTTGCCTCAGCCTCCTAAAAGTGCTGGAGTCATAGGCACATACCACTACACCCAGACTTCAGCTTAGATCAGGAATCCAGCCGAGACCTCACGTGTGGTCCCAACCACAGAGCACAGCGGCTCACCAGCACACACCACCCTAGTAGGACCAGGATATTAAGAAAAAAATGCATTTTTAATAGGCCTGTGTGTCAGGGGAAGACATTTTACAGGAAAGGAACCTTAAGAACAAAGGCCTAGGCATGTAAAACATGGAGTAACTTCTTGAAATTATGAAAAGGTGTTTCTTAGAATAGAGAATATAGTTTGGGGAGGAGTAGGAAACCAGAAGCCAACTAAGTGATCTCCCAGGGCTACAGGTTAGGGATTATGAGGTCAACCCCACCAAGTTTTAACAATTCTAACCCTTTATCTGTCTGCCCTTATAACCTGCAGCAAAAGCTCAGAGGCATAGCTGAGGGCCAGCATCTAAAGGGGAAGGCTTGTGTACTGGGGGAACTGGATTTACCCTGTAGTTACTAGATCTGGCTCCAAGCCTTTTTTCTCAGTGGAAGACCCTCACTAAGAGTCATTCCTCAAGACCATTTCCTCTAGGAATTTGGTAAGGACCGAACCTGATGAGCAGGCCCTTAAAGACTGCGGTCACCTAAGAAGAGAAAAAGAAAAAATTGCTGCATGGTGGGGTAGAGTGCTGAAGCTATTTCCTCCATTTCAAGCTTCTCTTAGGCTTAGACACTTTCCCTTTGCAAATGGTGTATTCTCTACATCTTGTGGGTAAGAATTTCACTCCATACTGCACTTTGAGGAGACCACAATGTATTGTATTTTGCCTGAAATGTAAGGCACATTGAATCTAACATTTTATCAGTCTCCCAGTCTTTACACTTCATTCCCAATACTGAGGTTAAAAAAAATATATATATAGGACCAGTAGATGGTGTAGCGGTTACATTGCTGGACTCCCACATGGCCAACCATGGTTCGAGTTCCAGATCCAGTGGCTTCTCATTCATGCCAGGTCTGTGTGTGGGTGTGCCCAAGATCCCAGGGGGAGAATGGCAGAGAAGGGATTGTGGTGTGGTCATCGACTCTGGGGGGTGATTTCTTGCTTTCTGTCTCTCTGTCTCTCCAGCAAGTATACATGCCCTATAGCAAAAATCTCTTTAAAAAATAAAGAATAAAATATTTTTAAAACATGAATGAAATCTACATGGTTTGGTTTTTGTTTGTTTGTTTGTTTGTTTGTTTTTGTTTTTGTTTTCGTTTTTTTAGCTTTTTGGCATAAATTTTGAGTTTTCCTAACGATGTGGCAAATTACTCTACATTTTAGGAATGCACTTTTGCAGCTCTCCCTGTTTTGAGAATATGGACAGTCCTAAGACATATTAAATATTGTATCAAGGTGAGAGAGGAATGGTGACATTATAGGGGTATTTCTAAGAGGGCTCAGGATGAAGGGAGGAAAACAGTTTCATTGTGATCTCTTGCACCAGTACTCAAATGTGATCAGCTGAAGCTTCCTTCCAAAGCATTGTGGGAAGCTGGCAGGTTCACTTTACAACTGAGAAATACTGAAACTAAAAAAGAAAGTTTCCTAAGCCCCATTATTAAAAATAAACATGTACAGGGGCCGGCAGGTGGCATGGTGGTTAAGGGTGCTGGACTCACATGTTGCCGACCTGGTTTGAGTCCAAGACCCGGCAGTTTGCTTTCTCATTTTCTCTCTCTCTCTCACTCTATCCCTCTCTGGTCAAATTAAAATGAATAAATAAATAAATAAAGTCAAATAAAATAATTCTTTAAAAAATAAATAAATAGAAATAAACATGTACAGACAGATTAGTTACAAGACAACTCTACCATCTTAAGGGTTGATTCATTGAACCTATGTTTTACTGATATATTAACTACAAATTATAATCAATAATTTATTAACTACAAATTATAATCAGGAAAGGCCAGCATGTAAAAATCCATTCCTTTCTGGGTCTTTGAAAATGCCAAAGTATTCAGTAATAGTGAAGGAGAAAAATGTTAGGGTTTATGTATTGCAAGCTGATTGTCACGTTTTTCTTTTAGTCTGTTAGCATCCCCGTAAAGATGACATTATTACTTCACTGTAATAATGAGAACATTTATTTGCCTAAATTCATACAACTTGTAAAATGTGAAAGTGAGACATATCTGGCTTCCAAGACTACTTTTCTCATTTACAATATTTTTTTCCTGTATTGATTTTCCATAAACTCTGGATTTACATGATCTAGTAACAATTCCAGTAACAATTTTCATTTTGAAAATGCTCACTCTAAACCGCATGAGGGTCTTTACATGGCTTATAATGAACTAGCCGTTCTTGCCAATCCTTCTCATCTCTTCCAATCTCATTATCATCAAACCATTGCAAATACAATGATCCACAAATCAGATTCACAGATGAGAAAAACAAGGGTAGAGAGAAATCCATTCAATCTTACCTTCTCACTATTTCAAAGCTTTTCTTTTTACTTATTTAGTTACACTAAAGAAAACTTGTTCTTCAAACTTCAAAAAAAGAGTGAGGGAGGGGCAGACAGTGACACAGCAGTAAAACGTGATCCTTTGCAAAGCCAGCCTACATGGGAAGACTCCCGGTCCAGACTTCCCTGAGTATGCCAGGCTTGGGCTTGCCCCCCACATTGAAGACTGGCTGAGGCTATGAGTAGATCATAATGTCAAGAGTGTTGGGGATGTTCTGTCTGTCTGTCTGTCTCTTTCTCTCTCTTTACTCATGAAAGAAAAAATAAATGAAACTTTGTTATAAAAAGACATATTGGAAAACTAGCCATTTTAGGGAAACAGAAATGAAGACTTCCCACTGATAATTTCGCCTCCGGCACACAAAACTCGCGGGGAGAAGCAAAGGGAAGAGGCCTTCTTGGAGACACAGCCTCATGGATTCTGAAAACTAGCCATTTTGGGGAAACAGAAATGAAGACTTCCCACTGATAATTTCGCCTCCGGCACACAAAACTCGCGTGGTAGGAAGACTTCTCCCAGGCCTCCTGTCTCTGCACCTGTCTTTGTCTCTCTCTACCTCTGTCTCAGTCTCTGTCTCCTCTCTTTTTTTTGTAATTTTTGCTTTTTAGAATTTAGCAAGTGCGCCGCGCAGTTTTCCAATTTTTGTTTTTTTATTGAGTTTTTTAAAAAATATTAATTTTTGACCAGCAGTTAGCGTAATGGCTATGTCGCTGGACTCCCACGTAGTCGACCGCGGTTCGAGTCCCAGACCCGGCGGCTTAAACTCACGCCGGCCGCGTGTGCGTGCGTGCCCGAGATCCCGAGAGGAGAATGAAGGAGAAGGGATTGCGGCGTGGCCATCCCCCCTGGGGGGTGATTTCCTGCTTTCTATCTCTCTGTCTCTCTCTGTCTGTCTGGCGAGCACACGCACCCTATAGCAAAAACCTCTCCAAAAAAAAAAAAGAAAAAAAAAATTAATTTTTTATGTTGTATTGAGAAGTTTCATCTTCGTTTTTTTCTTCTCTTTTTCTGTTTCTTGTTTGTTTTTTTGCTGTTGTTGCTGTTGTGTCTCTCTTTCTGTTTCCTTTTCTGCATGCTCCTCAACACTCAGATTGAACTTGCAAGTTTGGAAAGAAACTGATCATCAGCCAGATGACTAGAAATCGCTGCAGGACCACAAGAAATATGGGAAAGCAGGAAAATACCTCTCCTCCAAGGGAAAAGGATAACTCCTCTTCATCCACACACAGTTCAAGGGAATTCATGGAAATGTCTGATAAAGAATTCAGAACATACGGGGCTGGCAAATGGCGTGGTGGTTAAAGGCGCTAGACTCCCACATGGCCGACCACGGTTCAAGTCTCGGACCTGGCGGCTTGCTTTCTCACTTCCTCTCTCTCTCTCTGTCTCTCTCTGATCAAACTGAAAAATAATAATGATATAATAATAAATAAAGTTAAATAAAATAGTTCTTTTAAAAAAAAAAAAAAGAATTCAGAACATTCATAATGGCAAAACTAACAGAGATGGAAGAGAAGAGAGACAACGAACTGCTGAAGAGGAAGGAGAAAGAAGTTGTTGAGTTCCAGGAGGTGAGGAAATTCATGAAAGATCTAAAAGAGGAATTTCACACTTTACAAAAGAATCAGATGGAACTGTTAGAGATGAAGGCTATAATACAGGAAGTCAAAATCTCCCTTGAAAATATTAAAAGCAGATTAGATCGTACAGAAAATAGAATCTCAGACATAGAAGAGAAAATTGCTAGCCTAGAAAAATCCAACACGAAGACTGAGAAAATGGCCCAAAAATTTGAGACCAATATACAAGAAATACTAGATACCATCAAACGTCCAAACATCCAGATAATAGGCATCCCAGAAGGCGAAGAGACTCATAAGGGCATTGATAATCTATTCTATGAGATCCTGCAAGAAAACTTTTCAAACCTAGAGAGGCACTCAAAGATTCAGTCCCAAGAAATACAGAGGACCCCAAATAGAGTCAACCCAGGAAGATCTTCTCCAAGACACATTATAGCCAGATTGACCAAAACAGCAGACAAAGACAAGATACTAAGATTGGCAAGAGAAAAACGGCAAGTTACCTACAAGGGGTATTCCATCAGACTAACAGCAGATCTTTCATCGGAGACAATGCGAGCGAGGAGAGAATGGGAAAATATATTCAACGTGTTAAGGGAAAAGCAATTTCAACCAAGAATACTGTACCCAGCAAGATTATCGTTCATTTGGGAAGAAAAGACACGAACATTCCCAGATAAACAAAATCTGAAAGAATTTGCCAGCACCAGACTAGATCTCCAAGAAGTTCTTAAGGGAGTGCTATGTCAGTAAAATTAAATGCAGACAAACAGAAATAAAAGTTCAAAAATTAAGAAAATGGGCAACTTAATTGTAGGGACAATGTCTGGAGATGAATATTATATCCCAGAATTCAATCTGGAAGATCGAGCATTAACAGAAGAAAGATTAAGTACCTGAGACTGAACTGATGAAACAACATTCTGTGACTGGACTAAAATATTTCTGCTTTTCTTCTAAGCTTTGTTGTCTGGTTTTAAAGGATTTTTGTCCTGTCTTGAGCTGTCGATAGGTGCATGTACCTACTATTTGAACAGAATACTAACCTGTTTCTAGGCTTTAAGTTTCAAGGAAATTTCATTACCAGTTCAAAACTGCTCTTCTTGAAATTACCAGGTGGACTTGCTATTGAAAGTAGTTAGATTACTTATGATATTGTGTGATCAACAAAATGTTGGGGGGAAAGGAATGGAAGACAACTGTATATAGCAGAGATAGTGTAATAAGAGAGTGGGAAAGGGCAGAGGGTCAAATATGGGGTAAAAAACATATATATACATACACATATGTATGAAAGTAGAAATGGAATATTATTGATGATAACATGCATGATTAAGCAACTATGCAGTTTATTCTAGATGGGAAACCACATTTAATATGTTGCGATGATGCTCAGGGAGTGAATGTTAAGTAATTTTAAAAAAAAAGTTGCAGGAGAAAAAAAAAAACAGTAAAACTGTTCATATCGAAATTTTTAAAAAATGCATATTTGATGACTGTAGTAAGCTATATAGCCCCAGCTGGGTACTACTTTATAATATGTTCATTCTATTCACTGAGGTTTATGCCTAAAGTCAGACTTGGGTTCATGTATAGGTATGTATCAGCTGTGCTAGCTATTGGATATATTTAGACTAATTAAGTTCATCAGCAATTCAATTAAATGGGGGGGGGTAGGCATAGAGAGCAACCATGGATACCAGAGACAATGTGGGAGGAGGGTGGGACATGGCAGAGGGTGAGGAATAGGGAATCAAGGATGGCAAAACAAAAAACAAAGTATACAAGACATAAGAATTGGAAAATTATTTGCTGATAACATGTATGTTGATGTGCTTGATTGAGCCAATACACAGTGTATTTTGGATGGAAAATTCATTTGTATGCTGTAATGATGTGTAGTGAATTAATGTAAAAAATAAATAAATTTAAAGAGAAAAAAAAGACATATTGATTTAAAATGAAGATGTGATAATATTCCACAAAAAATCAGCTAGTATATCTTTCAGTATTTTCAAAAAATAATGGAAATTTCAGCATAGAAATTCTTTAAGTTTTCTTACACTTGATCATGGAAGGCAATCTTTTCCTTCAGTTGAGAACACAAGGAATGCAGGAATATTTTCTGACATCTTTCAGGTGGTAGAAATGGGTAATAATGAAAAGGTACATTGCAATGTACTCTGTATTTAATACAACCGTCATTCTTTTAACAAATATTTATCGAGCTCTTAAACTGTCAAACTTGCCATTTCACCTCATAACTGACATCTGAAATCAGCAAAGGTTTAGGAACCCTTACTTCACTAACTGGCGATATAATCCTAGCATTAAGATACACATTTTTGGGACCAGCAGTTAGGGTAATGGCTATGTCGCTGGACTCCCATGTAGTTGACTGCAGTTCAAGTCCTGGACCCGGTGGCTTAAACTCACGCCAGGCGTGTGTGCGTGCGTGTGTGCATGCCCAAGATCCCGAGAGGAGAATGGAGGAGAAGGGATTGCTGCGTGGCCATCCCCCCGGGGGGTGATTTCTTGCTTTCTGTCTTTCTGTCTCTATCTTTCCGGTGAACGCACATGCCCTATAGCAAAAACCTCTCCAAAAAACTTTTTAAAAAAATAAAAATAAATTAAATAAATGCATAAAGATACATGTTTTCATCCAGTGATGCAAACCATTACTCAGCCTCTTCATTAAGAAGGGAAAAAGGAACCAGTTTTATTGTGGAAGCTGTGTGTGTTGATACCAGTCGCAAGGAATAACAATACAGAATTTTGTGTGAACTTGAAATAATGCTTCAAGGACTTCATGTGTCCCAAATAATACATATATTTCCAGACATAGGGACCAGCAGATGGTGTGTTGGTTGAGGTGCTGGACACTCCCACATGGTTGACCATGGTTCGAGTCCCGGACCTGGTGGCTTGCTTTCTCACTCTCTCTCTCTCTCTCTCTCTCTCTCTCTCTCTCTCTTTTCTCTCTCTGGTCAAATTAAAATGAATGAATAAAATTAAATAAATAATTTTTTAAAAAAGATGAACACGGTCCTCCCACTTTGTTCTGGCATTGCATAGAACAAAAGACAAGAAACAGGAAGATACCCCCTCATGACTTTTTTGCATCCTAGCTAACAGATGGCCCCAGGACCCTTTCTGATACATTTTATTGAAAATCAAATCAGCTCTCTTTAAACTATATATATTGTTGAGATGTGAGATATTTAAAATTTTTCATAATATTTTACATTTGAACATTTAGAGAAAAACTTATTTCAATGTTTGAACTCTATCACTATGCTGATATTACTCTCTTGAATATAAATAACATCTTTCTGAGAAGAAGCCAAAGAGTTTCTAACAGAGAAAGTGACACTCGGATCATTTAATTAACTTACCCAATCACAGACATGGTTTTAAAGGGACAAGAAATAAAGACCACACACTCCTGCTCCAATCGGTACTATTATTTTTGCAACACTACAATTCACATTCAGGAATCTATCCTATAGATATACTCACATGATTGTGCAAAGTATATATATATATATTCTCACTGGTGTTTTAACAGAAAAACTAGAAATGAGAAATTGAACGTCCTTTCATGGAGGATTGGTTAAATGAATCATAATACAGTCACAAAATGGAAAATTGAAAATTGTTTTAAAACTAATTATTTAGGTCAATATGGACTACTAAAGCATAGCTGTAATATATAAGGCCTGCAATATATAAGGCCTTTTCAAGTTTAATGTTGAGTGCACGTATTCAACGTGTAATGGACTCAGTTCAATGGATGCCATTTCAGCCAGAGTTTGGTTGGGAAAACAGGAGTCACTCTATGTGTTCCAAGGAGGAAGGGTTTTAACAGATAACAGTGGAGGTTTCCAGATCCATTGGCAGCGCCGGAGAGCAAGGGTCAGGGAAGCTATCACCATGATCTAGTCTGCAGCGCTATGATAGTTCTCAAGAGCCCTTCCAGAGGCCTTCCTAACCCTCTCAGCCTGTCTACAGCAAACGACTCTCAAAAAGCCACCACCGAGTACAGCAGCCACTCACAGTACCAACTCAGGCAGTTTGGCGAGCTCGCCCAGCAGCAGCTGTGGACCGTTCATGTGCCACCCACCTGCTTAAAACCACCACTGACGACTAATGGCCTTTCCTGCTCTTCTCCCTCCCAGATAGCACTCACCGGCCTCACGGTGACTAACTCAAGTCCAGAACCAAGTAGAGAAGCCGACCCTGGGAAATAAGATGGAGAGGAGACTAAGGAAAGGGTGTCAAAGATGTGGATTTGATCACCACCACTCTGCCATTTACAATAGCAGCATAACAATCCTTTTGACTTGTGGCCATATCTTATTTAAAATACATTTTTATAACAAAAATATCTATTCTCAGTTTCTCTAAAACAGTCTCTTTATGACATGCATACATCCAATTCTCTTGATGGTAGAAGTCTAAAATAATTAAAAACTAAGAAGTCTTTAAAAACTTCTGGGACCGGCAATCAGTGAAGTAGTTACAACTCTAGACTCCCACATAGTCAACCATGGCTCAAGTCCTGGACTTGCCAGCTTGAACTCACGCTTGGCGCGTGTATGCAAGTGCCCAAAATCCCAAGAGGACAATGGAGGAGAAGGGATTGCAATATGCCCATCCCCCAGGGGGGTGAGTCTCCCTTTCTGTCTCTCTGTCTCTCTCTATCTCTCCGGGGAGTGCACACACTCTATAGCAAAAATCTCTCTTAAAAAAAAAAAGTCTTTAAAAACTTCTGAGCTTCAGGACCAGCAGATGGCATAGTGGTTATGTTGCTGGACTCCCACATGGCTGACTGTGGTCTATACCTAGGAACCACAGTCCCCTGATGGCTTCAAAATCATGCCAGGCACATGTGCATGTGTGCCCAAGATCCCAGGAGGAGAATGGAGGAGAAGGGATTGTGGCGTGACCTGCTCTCCTTGGGATGACTTATTTTTTACTTTCCCTCTCACTGTTTCTCTCTCTCTCTTTCTTTCTCTCTCTCTCTCTCTCTCTCTCTCTCTCTCTCTCTCTCTCTCTCTCTCAGTGAGCGCATGCTCCCTAAGGTACACACACAAATCTTTGGAAAAAAAATGTTTTGAACTTCAAAAAATCTGTTGCCCCTTTTGAGAGTCCTCACAGTAGATGGAAAACTTTGTAGAAGTTTGACCTCCCTCTTATTATCTTTTTTTAAAGAGCGATATTTTTGCTATAAGGGACATGCATTCGCCAGAGATAGAGAGAGAGAGAGCGACAGAAAGCGAGAATCACCTCCCACGGGAGAGGCTACACCACCATCCCTTCTCCTCCATGCTCCTCTCAGGCTTTTGAACACACATGCACACGAATCCGGCATGAGTTTTAAGCCACCAGGTCCGGGAATCAAACCATGGTCAACTATGTGGAAGTCCAGTGATGTAACAATTATGCCATCTGCTAGTCCCATGACTTCTTATTTTCTATGAGAATAACATCAGTTAATATTTAAATTCATCTTGTTGACTGGCTCATAGTGCAGTGGCTAATCACTGTGCAAGGTGAGCCATATTCTACATGGTTGACCAGAGTTCAAGCCCCAGCTCTGGAAGCCTGAAAACAATAAAGCATGTTTGTGTGTGTGTGTGTGTGTGTGTGTATACACCTCAAATCCTGATGAAAAGGAGAAATGGAGGAGAAAGGACTGCAACATAATAGCATTCCATTGGAGAGAATATGCTTTTGCTCTCTCTCTGTCTCTCTAACTCTGGCAAGCGTACATGCCCTCTACCAATATTTTTACTTTATTATTAAAAAAAAAAAAAAGAGAAAATCACTTGTCTCTAGATTTTAGCTTTGTCCATATTTTTACATTAATTAAGATCTTTCATGAATCAATAAAGCATGAAAAAAAGTTTAGCCAGGGAGGGGAGGGGAAAGGCAAAGAAAAAATAAAAACTACAGATACATTTAATTGATCAAAAAAAGGAAGAGCTATTTTCTGATGATAATGTATATAGTAATATCTTTGTCTTGAATGATATGATGGTATTTGTGCTGGAAAAAGAAATGTTTTACACTTTAAAAATATATGTGATGAGGGACCAGCAGTTGGCATAATGGCTATGTCTCTGGACTCCCATGTAGTCGACTGTGGTTCGAGTCCTGAACGTGGTGGCTTAGACTCACGCTGAGCACGTGTGCGTGCATGCCCAAGATCCCCAGAGGAGAATGGAGAAGGAATTGCGGTGTGACCATCCCCCCAGGGGGTGATTTCTCACTTTCTATCTCTCTGTCTCTTTCTTTCTTTCTGGCGAGTGCACATGCCCTATAACAAAAACCTCTCAAAAATATATATATATGTGATTAAATGTAAATAAATTTTTATTTTTTTAATTAAAAAATTTTAAATACTAAACATGGAAAGAAAATGTTAAAGTCAAAGTCTGAAAATGATCTCGAAGATTCTGATGAGGTCCTATTATGGTGGCTGAAGTTATTTTCACCTTATTAGAAAATGTCATTATGACACAAAAATGAAAAGTTATTTACTGATGATAATGTATACTATAATGTCTTTGTCTTGACTGATATGCACTGTATTTATGCTAGGAAAAACCATGTTGTATGCGGTATAGCTGTATTGTGATTAAATGGAAATAATACATATGTATAAAAAAAGAAAATTCATATTTGTGGTCATTTGTACAAGTGCTTTACAAATGATGTTTCATGTGATTCTCTAGCAGTCTCTGAAGTGAGTCACATAAACTTCTGTCTTAGTCCATTTTTGCATTGCTTACAGAAATACCTGAGCCTGGGTGATTTTATAAAGAGATGGAGGTTTATTTACAAACTCACAATTGTAGTGGCTGGAAAGTCCAAAGACATATGCCAACAGTATGACCAACGGACAACAAAACATGGCGGGCACATACAGAGTGAGCAGCTTGGTCTCTCTCCTATTTAACTACCAGCTCTTACAAACACTAACCTCTTCTCACTAGAACTCACTGGCTCTCAGACGATATTGGTAATCTATACTTCAGAGTGTTGCCTTGAGGATGCAGTCACCATGAGCCAATCACTACCTACTAGACCTTACCACCTTCCAATATCAAAATACAGAAAACTTGGGGGGGAAAACATGATACAAACCATATCATCTTCATTGCACAGATGAGGCAAGTCAAGGATGATAAATTCCCTCAAGATCACACTGTAGCTGCACTGTGGAACCTTTACCTGAAACTCAAGTTCTCAGTGACTTGGTGATCCTGAATTTTTGTGAGAGGAAGAATGAAATGATTCAAAAACTGTAAAAATAATAGCCTTTATGAAATATGATTTGGGAGTTTGAGGTAGAGCGAGAAAAATGAACATACCTTGGGTTTGAATAAAAATATCAAATGCTTTAAAGTCTCTTAAGATATCTGAGCTGTTGTGTAAGCATCTATTTTTCCATTACTATCAAGTCACCCTTTCCGAGAGATATAAAATTCATAGTGCAGAGGATAAAACTATCTCTTTTTCTTAG
This sequence comes from Tupaia tana, assembly GCA_026018925.1. Taxonomy (NCBI): domain Eukaryota; kingdom Metazoa; phylum Chordata; class Mammalia; order Scandentia; family Tupaiidae; genus Tupaia; species Tupaia tana. Next base: position 170,794,613 of record JAKSZU010000006.1, read on the forward strand.
AGAAAAAGAAACTGAATTCCTCGAAGTGTCTTGAGGAATAACACAATGCACACCAGATGAGAAGACTTTCAACCTTTGAGAGGGAATGGATGCTCCCGACTGAATTGGTGATCGTATCCCAGTCCTGAGGTCCTCTTCCACCTGCCTTTGCCTTCGCAATAGGATAGTCTTGCTCTGCTTTTGGTGAGATTAGGTTCAAATGGGCTGCAGTTCTTGTACTGTCCACACAGGTCCAGTTAATTATAGTGTTTTTATAAGGATGACAAAAAAGTGACACAGCAGTAATGCAACTTCACCCCCCCCTACGAAAATCCTGGGTTCCCGTCTCCAGGCTTCCCTGTACATGCTGGGGTGCACCTGTACATGGCCATTATCCAGACTGGCTGTGGCTAGGGATGGAACGCAACATAAAGCCCTGCCTCTCTCTCTCTCTCTCTCTCTCTCTCTCTCTCTCTCTCTAATGGAATAAATGAATAAATAAACTTTGGAGGATAAAAGGGATGGCTATCAATGCATCATATTCATGACTAGTTGATTAACCATTTGATTCAAATACAAGGCAACTTCAAAGAGAATTAAAATATTAGTAACCTAGTAAACTTTGGTTCAAGAAGAGGACCAGCAGTTAGCTTAATGGTTATGTCGCTGGACTCCCATGTATTCAACTGCAGTTCGAGTCCCGGACCCGGTGGCTTCAACTCACGCCAGGTGCGTGTGCGTGCATGCCCAAGATCCCGAGAGGAGAATGGAAGAGAAGGGATTGCAGCGTGGCCATCCCCTCGGGGGGTGATTTCTCACTTTTTATCTCTCTGTCTCTCTCTGTCTTTCTGGCAAACGCAGGCGCCACATAGCAAAAACCTTTCCAAAAGAAAAGTGTCAAGCAGCTCTCCTGGGATAACAGCTAGAATAACCCCAGGACACTGGTTTCCCATCTGTTGGATTACAATGGACCTGACTGAAAGACTAAGCCTCAGAGACATCACTGTAGTCTTTTGATCTTTAATAACCTGCAGCACAGAGTAACTTGCAAAACACTGGAGACTGGCCCTCATTCACCTGTAGGTTGCAGCCTAACCTCAAATCTCTGTTTTCTCTTTCCTCATCTGGCTTTCTCTTGTGTTTCCTTTTTCTCTATAAGAAAATTTGATAAAAGACATTGTAAAAGTCTCCTAGATGCAAAAGATAGAAATTCAAAAGAAAAAGAAGACATTTGATTGGTTCATAACAGTGAGGAGTCGTCTATGGTTATCAGACATGGCTGATTATGTCAAAACCATTTGTTCTCTCTCTCTTTTGACTCTGATTTCTTCTGTGTTATCTCCATTCTCATGCAAATTCTGCCCTCATCTTTTCTTTTCTTTTCTTTTTTTTTTTTTTTTGGAGAGGTTTTTGCTATAGGATGCGTGCACTCGCTGGAAACACAGAGAGAGACAGAGAGAAATCACCCTCCGGGGGGATGGCCACACCACAATCCCTTCTCCATTCTCCTCTCGGGATCTTGGGCACGCACCCAGCATAAGTTTAAGCCACCGAGTCCGGGACTCGAACCGCAGTTGACTACATGGGAGTCCAGCGACATAGCCATTTCGCCACCTGCTGGTCCCAAAATATGTTTTCTTAATGCTGCTTTGCCAAAAGTTCTGAAATTGAGACTTATAGATATGATTGGTTTCCATGTCCCCACCTAAATTATTCACTATGACCAAAGTAATGCAACACTCTGCTCAACTGGGCCTGGTCACTTTCCCATTTCTGAAGCCAGGAATGAATGCAGCTCCTGCAAATTACGAATGATAAGAATAGAGACAGGAAAGTAGGGGACTGCTATCAGAAAAGGAGAATGAATGTTGAGTGGACAAAACAGAAATAGATGTCCACTCCTTACCCCATGAGTCAGTCTTGTGAGAGAGATTTCACACAAAAGATAATTATCCAATCTCAGGAAGTCCTGTAGTTCTTAAGGTTACCCAAAAAAGTTTATCTGTGCAATAATTTTTGCCAAGAACTTTTTCACTTCCCCACTATTTTTATGAATTGATGCTATTCTGAGGTTAAACTCAACTAGTAAAGCTAGTTTATTTGTGTCTGGTTCAATAATAAATATTTTAATTTTTGAAAAATATATACATAATCCCATGCCTGACAACTGTTTTATAATTTTTTGTGACTTTAGGTTCTTATTTTTAGCATATATGTTTTTTCATAGTTGAAATATTGGTGGAAGGCAACATTTTGCAATCTTTTAAAAGTTATATAAACATCTTTCCATATTATACATAGCCTAATGATCTGGTTCAGAGATTGCATAATATTCCATTGAGCAAATCTCCCAGGGTTTCCTTAACCATTCTCCTATTGAAAGACATGTAGATGTTTCTAAATATTTACTATGATAAAATTCTATGCTGTAATCTTCTGTGTATTTGTAGTTTTTTTCTAAACAACTGCTTCCTTAAGTTACATTTTCTAGAATAGTATTACTGGAAGAAAAAAAGTTTATAATGACGTGATGAGGGTAAAAACTGAGGTTTGAAATCAGTTATCTCTGAGTTCAAATCCCATTTTTGTCACTTTGTGAATTTCCATTTTCTATCTGTAAAATAGAGATGAAGAAATCTGTTGTCTAAGAATTATCGAAAGACTCATGGAATTATTCATATAAAGTCTTTGGCAGTCTGAAACACAGTCAACACTTCCAAAATTATAGTTAATATTAGGATTCTTATTCTATGGTTTTTTGATGATGTATTACCATACATGTATTATCATATTGTTTTTCTAAATGCACAAAAATCCACCCAGTTTTTGTTACGTTTGAAAAGTATGTCTGTCAGTTTTACAACTTAACAATTCAAAATGGTACTGCAAGGCTATTTTAATTGGAAGTTTCCAATCCCTTAAATAAATACAATTTACTCCATGAGTTCTTTAATTAAATTATTCTGAACTAAAAGGATACTATCCTCTCAAACTTCAAAAAGCAAGTAACTTGGAATGAGTGGTTTTCAAAATGGCCCCATAGCATAGTAGCTAAGCACTGTGTAGTGGGAGCCAGATCCCAGATGGCCCGCTGTGGTTTGAATTCCAGTCCTGCCAGTCTGAAAAACATGCAGGCCGTGCATGGTTTTATAGTCACGCCACAATCCTTTCTCCTCCCAAAATCCTGACAGGGAGGAGAAAGGATTGTGGCGTGACTATAAAAGAAGAATTTGTGGTTCTCAATATTTTCCTTAGCTAAAATACTTTGAGGGATACGATGTACCTCATCATCATATCCACATTTCATAGAAGACTTTTTGCAACTGAGGGCCATATGCCTTGGAGGTCATACTACATTTGGAAAAGGCATGGTTTAAGTAAGCCTCCCAGGTGAATTACCTCATTCAGTTAAGAATCACTAATCTACATAAACATATGTCTTTAATTGCATTAAAGGTGTGACATAGCGAAATCCACAACTTTTCATCATCTCTATTTTTCTGTCAGTGAGAGACTGGACAGTCTGTGAGATAAAAGGGCTAAGAGGCAGGCTGTAGGGTGTGGGATATGCAGAGTAGGTCTCCCTGAAATAGGACCGCAACAATTGATTTTCTCTACTTCTCATCAGTATGGTAGCTTAATTCTGCTCCCACACCTGCAGCTACAGTGAAGGCCAACCACCAGTTAGGGACCAGGGTGACAGAGAAGAGTATGATCTGATGTGGAGAGACAGAGAGGCTCATTAATGCGTGGTGACAGAATGATTTCCCCTTCCCTACCCTGACCTGGTGACAGAATTGGGATGCATCCACATAAGACTACATATGGTCTTCTCTTCACGTGAGTCCATAATGTTTTCCACCCAGATAGGACAGAAGGAAATTTTTCTAAAACCCAGGAGAGGAGTCTAAATGGTGGCACAGTGGTAAAACTCAGTGCCCTAAGGGGCTGACCCACATGGCAAGGTGCCAGGTTTGCTTTTTGAGACCTCCCTGAGTATGCTGGGCATGCATGTGCCCATGATCCAGTACTGCCTGAAGCTAGGGGTGGATTGTGGCATCAAGACCCTATCGAGAGTGCTATCTCTCTGTCTCTGTCCATCTCTGTCTCTCTTGTTTATCAAAGAAAAAAATTTTAATTAAAAAAAAGGCTAAATGAGGGCAGCAGGTGGCATGGTGGTTAAGGTGTTGGATTCCCTCATGTCTGACTGCAATTTGTAGTCCCAGACTTGGTGGCTTGAAAAATCACACAGGCCATGTGTGCCTGCACGCCCAAAATCCCAAGAAGAGAATGGAGGAGAAAAGATTGTGGTATGGTCATCTTCCCAGGGGGAAAGGGGTGATATCTCACTTTCCTTCTCCCTCATTGTCTTTGTCTAGTGAGCCCATGCACCTTATGGCAAAAACAAAAACTACAGTGAAATGAGCAAGAAGTGGGAGAAAAGAAGACCATGGAAAAGGGGAGGCAGAGGGTTTTTAAGCAGAGTATAATGGCCTGAGTTAATGAGGGAAAAATAAGTAGTATTAGTGTCTTTTTTGTCATTCCCATAGTAAAGAGGGAAATCTAGATTGAATTTGTAAACTTATCAGCTGGCCATAAAATACTGATTCCCTACCACTGCTACCACTAGCCGTCATTCAGGATGGGGAATCAGTAATAGTTTATATAGTTAATGCACACTGAAGACTAAACTGATTAGCCCCTGAAGTAAAAGTAATGAAATTGAGATATTAGAAGAGTCTATTTCATATATATATATATATATATATATATATATATATATGCATATATACATATATATATATACACACACACATACATATGTATATATATGATTATTTTTTATTTACATATTTTTATTTATATATTTATTATTTCTGTATGTGTGTGTGTGTGTATATATATATATATATATATATGTATATATATATGATTATTTTTTAGACTCCCTCTGTAGCCTAGCAATGTTGAGCTTGGATATATGATTTGTTTTTTGTCCATGGAATATGGGCTGAAGTAACAGGGCACCAGTTTTTAGCTCAGACATTAAAAAATGTCACTTGTTTCCAGCAATCCCTCTGGGAGCTTCTCACTTCTGCTGTAGGGAAATTTGCCCCAAATTAACTACTGTTCCTCCAGCTTGGTTACTATTTTGGAACAAGACATGAGAAACAGCTCTTGGGACCAGCAGTTAGCATAATGGCTATGTCGCTGGACTCCAATGTAGTCAACCACAGTTCAAGTCCTGGACTCGGTGGCTTAAACTCACGCCGGGCGCGTGTGCGTGCGTGCCCAAGATTCTGAGAGGAGAATGGAGGAGAAGGGATTGCGGCTTGGCCATCCCCCATGGGGGGTGTGATTTCTTGCTTTCTGTCTCTCTGTCTCTCTCTGTTTTTCTGGTGAGCATATGTGCCCTATAGCAAAAACTTCTCCAAAGAAAAAAAAAAGAAACAGCTCTTAACTCTACCTAGTCAACCCATAAGAAACAAATGACAAGAAAAAATTGCATGCTTATTGTGTAAACCACTGATATATTGTGGTTTGTCACTACACAGCAAAACGAATAAATTTACAGATTTTTTAAAAAGATATTTCCACATTCTATTTGAAGAACAGCCCCTAAAATTCCACATTGTTTAGAAGCTAAGTGCAAGATAAGACTCAGCCTTCTTACTCCCTTCTGTACTGACACGTATACTATTCCTCATTGTATCTAGTTTTTATTTTATAGATATCATTTTCAGAACAGAGTACATGTTCTTACTCATTTTCAGAATTCCATTATTTACAATCCAGAGCAGTGCCATTTTTCAAATATGGCAGAACTAAGTCACTAAGCCCAATCTTTCCACTGAAGCAAACCGAAAGAGTAGAAGTATCTTCATAAAAAGCATCAAGAAACTAACAAGATAGTGGAAAACACTGAATCAGAATTCTGGTGATCCCAAAACCCCAGTAATGGAAGTCTAGCATTCAAAGATGCTTTGTCCTGTGAGAATTTGCTAGCCTGTAGAAACTATTTTGAAACTGAACTATAGTTTGAGTAGGCTTTAAAAAATTGAGAGGATGAGGGAACCAGCAGTTAGCGTAATGGCTATGTCGCTGGACTCCAACGTAGTCGACCGTGGTTCGCGTCCCGGACCCGGTGGCTTAAAACTCACGCCAGGCACATGTGCGTGCGTGCCCAAGATCCCAAGAGGAGAATGGAGGAGAAGGGATTGCAGCGTGGCCATCCCCCCTGGGGGGTGATTTCTTGTTTTCTGTCTCTCTGTTTCTCTCTGTCTGTCTGGCGAGAACACGCGCCCTATAGTGAAAAACCTCTCAAAAAAAAAAAAATTGAGAGGATGAAAAGAAAAGTCTAGGCCTGCAAAAGCAAAGATTCTGATAAACTCTCTTATTTAAGACATGGTAAGAAGGAAGTGGAAGTAACTCAGTCTTCATGTGGATTTACAGCTAACATCATCTAGCTGTAAAACTTTCAGGAACCTTCAAGCCTTAAATGTGGATTATGGGGGCTAGCAGGTGCATGGTGGTCAAGGTGCTGGACTCACACATGACTGATAGCAGTTGGAGCCCCGGACTGGTGGCTTGAAAATCATGCCAGGTATGCATGTGTGTATGCCCAAAATCTTGGGAGGAAAATGGAGAATGGCTTATGGCATGGCCATCTCCCCTCAGGGTGATAACTCACTTTCCCTCTATTTGTCTCTCTGTCTCTTTTTGATGAGTGCAAATGCCTTAGGGCAAAGCACTAAAAAAGAAAAAAAGCAGAGGCCGCCAGGTGGTGTGGTGGTTAAGGGCACTGGACTCCCATGTGGCCGACCGTGGTTTGAGTTCTGGACATGGTGGTTAGCGCTCCCTCTCTCTCTCTCTCTCTGTCTCTATCTCTCTCTCTCTATGTGTGTGTGTGTGTGTGTATTCAAGTTAAAAAATAAATAAAGTTAAATAAAATTTTTTTTTTTTAAAAAAAGTGAATTATGATGGTCCCAGACTGGTAATGTCCCTAGGTTCCTGACTGAAGCAAAACAATATACCATAGACAAAGATAGATTTTTCAGGCTCAAAACAATTCTACTAATAATTTTTTATAAATGTAATATCCAGTATCCAGTGAAAAATAACCAGGCACACACACACAAAAAAAATCAAGACCCTGCCAGTGACAGCTGAAAAAATAACAAACATAAAGGCAAACATGAAAGACCATGTGTGTTAGGTGCAAGGCAGACTATGGTATTACCCTTCCTCTAGGCTGACAAATTTCTGCAGCAATCATTTTTGGAGCCAGAGAGAATTTATATTATTTTCATTTATTTCTTTGTTTTCATTTTGTTTTTGCTATAGGGCTTGCCAGGAAGAGGCAGAGAGAGACAGAGAGAGAGACAAGGGATGTGAGAAATCACCCCCTTGGGGGGATGTCCACACCACAATCCCTTCTCCATTCTCCTCTTGGGATTTTGGGTACACACGCACACACATCCGGTGTGATTCTCAAGCTGCTGGGAGGCCCAGGACTTGAACCACAAAGCTGTCCATAGGAGATTCAGCACCTTAACCTTCTGACCCTGAATTTATATCATTTTTAAAATTCTTCTATATATTTCTAAAAGTGCACAGTCAAGGCTACATGAGAGAAAAATCCGTCTAAATGCACATGGAATATTCTTTGTGGGGCAGCAGCCTCTTACATGACTTTAGTTTGAACCTCTCTTTCCCTCTCTCTCAAAGAATTTATTATTGCTGTGGACTGGAGTACAAAACCAAGTACAGACCATTGATCTGTTCTGAGATCTGAGGCAGTGACTGGCCAAGGTAGACTTCCAAATACACAGCCATTTAAAGAAGCACTTCCACTGCATGGTATGGGTCGCTGTCCCTGCTAACTCCCTGTGTCTATGAGGCAATTCACTAAAGAATGCAACAGAAGCGAATCCAGAAGAAAACTTACAAAGAACCACAAGGAAAACATGCAAGAAAAATCCATCGATGTATCTCTCCCTTCCTTTCTTTCTTTCTTTCTTTTTTTTTTGTAAAGATTTTTGCTATAGGGTGCGTGTGCTCGCCAGAGAGACAGAGAGAGACAGAGAGAGAGAAAGCGAGAAATCACCCCCCAGGGGGGATGGCCATGCTGCAATCCCTTCTCCTCCATTCTCCTCTCGGGATCTTGGGCATGCACGCACACGCACCCGGCGTGAGTTTAAGCACCGGGTCCGGGACTCGAACTGCAGTAGACTACAGGGGAGTCCAGTGACATAGCCATTATGCTAACTGCTGGTCCCCTCCCTTTCTTTCTTTTTGAAATAATAACAACAACTTTTACTTTCCCATGCTTTTACTAAGAAAAGAATAAGTTCTGTCTTCATAGGACCCTAAAAATATGTCTTAGCATATTGGCTCCCCCAATGTTTAAGGAAAAGAATTTCTTCCCCTGACACCAAGTCCTAGATCAGCAACAAGGGCATAAATTATGAAATTTGTTTAAAATTGATGAATACAGTAGATATCAATAAATATTTATTAACAGTAATATTTTTTTAAGGCCATTTCTACAGACTAGTTGCTAAGGGAGCCAGATTCCACATGGTCTACTGCAGTTCAAATCCTAGCCCTGGTGGCTTGAAAACCATACGGCACATGTATGCGCGTGTACCCCAAATCCTGAAAAGATGGAGAAATGAAAGAAAAGGGATTGCAGCAAGGCCATCCCCCACTAGAGAGGTGCTTTGTCCCTCTTCTTCTCTCTGTCCTCCTCCATAAGCACGGGTACCCTCTGGCAACTAAAAGAACGAATAAAAAGGAATATTTATATGTTCATTGCTAACATGCTTTCATTGTATCTTTGAGGCAGATGTAATTATCAAACTAAGGCTCAGAGAGGTTAAACAACTCGCTAAAGATCACACAGTATATATTTAAGGATCGGCTCCAAACTAGATCTGATACCAAGGCTAGCACTATACAATAATCTTCTTTGTTAAATAAACTAAATAAACTCCCAGACTTTCCAAACTTCTTTAACTCCCCAGTGAGGTGGAAAGAATCAGACTCAGCTTGTTTTTGACATTTAGAAGCAATTAGGTGTATTTTTCTCTCTGCATTTTCTCCCCTTAAAAGTCTTAAACATTCCTGTGACTACCTCGGCAATAGATGGCCCTCATGATTAACTGTTTGCTGGAACAATGGTCTGCTCCCTTTTAGTGTATGGCAGGCAATTTCTCAATAGTTTTCATATTTACCTTTTATGGTTTGCCAATTGAAATACCTGTTTTGAAGACTGAAAATAAAAGTTTTTTTCCCACAGACTGGTCTGTGTTTCCATGTGGCAAGTCCTAGTACTTCTCCAAACATTCTGAATGCAGCTCAAGTCAATGCATCTTTGTCTGTGGGCTCCTTTTTACTATTTTCGTCCTTGTGCACCAGGAAGGGCGATAAGGCTTGTGAAGACATTCCTGCCTCCAGGAAGTGCTGTGCAGGCTCCTACAGCTCGCTGCATTTCAATCTGCTTCTCAGTGCACATGCAAGGCCATTTTTCTCCATAAAAATGTTCTGAGTGACCCCAGAGACTTCCGTCACTGCTAACATTGTGCCTGGGACATGGGTGCCGTGGATCAGAATTTCTCTCCTTTTGCAGCTATTCTTCCACTCAACTTCCTGAGGGATTTCCCCAAACCAGTTTGCAACCCAAATGACTGAAATTCCCAGCGATATCCAACACCAGTTCACCCTCTCTGGACATTCCCAGGACTCCTACTTCCCTTTGATATCAAATTGCCTTGAAGAGTGATTATTTATTTTATTTTCTGTAAGATATAACTGTGTCAAAGCTAGAATCTAAATAAACTCTGAATTAATGATTGAAGTCAGTATTTGTGGTTAAAAAGAGATCAGTAAGTCTGTCAGATGCTCCATATCAATAAACAAATAAATAAAGAGAGTGCTATGAAGGACAGCAAGGAGGGATCCTTAAAAGCAGTCCTTGTGTTTGCAAGTGAAACAGCTATAAGTTACCGACATTCGCCCCAGCATCCACAGAGCTGATCTGCTCTCCCTGCCGACAACTGCTAGTCACCATGTTGTGGGCACCTTCAATTTGGAGACTTGAATGTTCCCTCGACTTTTCCTCTTATATACATATCTCTGGAATGTTGGTGTCTTTCATTAATTCCCTTCTGATCCCTTTCATTAATTGGTCCCCAATTTTGCTTGTGTCTCCGTTCTAGTCCACTCTGTTGCTAATAACAGAATGAACAGAGTCTGAGTAATTTATAAAAATACAAGTTCAGGGATCAGCAGATGGCATGCATAGTGGTTACATCACTGGACTCCCACATGGCCGACTGCGGTTCAGGTTCCAAACCCAGTGGTTTCAAAATCGTGTCAGGGGACCAGCGGATGGTGTAATGGTCATGTGACTGGAATCACATGTAGTCAACTACAGTATGAGTTCCAGCCCCAGTGACTTAAAGCTCACTCTACTCGCATGTGTGTGCCTGCCAAAAATCTTGAGAGGAGAATGAAGGAGAAGGGAATGTGGTGTGGCCATCTCCCACAGGGGGTGATTTCTCACTTTCTGTCTCTCTGTTTCTCTCTGTCTCTCTGGCAAGCACACACACCCTAAAGCAAAAATCTCTCTTAAAAAAATTTAAAAATAAATCACACCTGGTATGTGTGCACGTGTGCCCATGATCCCAGAAGGAGAATGGAGAAGAGATGGTGGAGTGGCCATTTCTCACTTTCTTCTCACTGTGTCTGTTGCTGTCTCCAGTGAGTACATGTGCCCTAAGGCAAAAACCTCTAAAAACAAATGATAAAGGTTTATTTAATTCATGATTAGGAGGTTAAAGATCTAGAGGCCATACCTGGTGGGTTCTCTGCTGGTGGGTAACACGGTGCAGGGCAGGAGCTTAAGTACGCAGAATATGCCCATGTGTCTGTTCGAGTCTCGTTCCTTCAACCACAGGGCCCCCGGCCATTGCCTAATCACTTCCCAAGGGCGCTACCTTTCAAGACCATAATCATTAAGTCTCCTCTTAATATTTTCACTATACAACCAAATTCCAACATGTGAGTTTTGGGCAGACACATTTCAAACCATAGCAGTTCCAAATACAGTTTTGACATTCTCTAACCCTCTAATCTGTCCTTTAGCTTCTGTCTTGCCCTAGCACATCTTGTTTGCCTGCTTACCTGGTGTGAGAATATCTGCAAAGAAATAGTGAAAGCTTTTTCCAGACTTCCCCCCAGAAGCAGTGGCTTATTTAGTTAACTGATAGTTTCTCTTCCAAATGTTCTCTCTACCACAGAGTTTGAAGAGTTGTTTGCTCTTCTAAAAGCTTCATATTTCACGGTAGAGTGGAATCTGAGAGCAAGTGGCATTTCTTTTTGTTTGTTTTCTATTTTATTTTTCTTCTTTTTCGAGTGTCATTTCTATACTAAACTGTATCCACACATTTATCATCTTTATCCCAATCTATATGTGTATATCCATGTAGATGCATGTATGAAAATAAAGATATTCACTTACATTGGTTTTTTTGGTTTTTTTTTTTCAAAATATGCATGATGTATTATACTGCATTTCTGCTTCTTTCTATTTGAATGTGTTTCTTTCATAGGGGCATTTAGATCATCAAAACAATTCTCCTGAGCAATGGTTATGAAACATAACCACTAAACCTCATATTAAGAAAAGGTTAGCTTAACTAAGAAATTGAAAAATCTGCCTACAAATAATACTGTAAAAGTTTACAGCCCATCCTAACCTTCAAGGATATTTTCCATAACTTTAGGGTTTGATAGTAAAATATATACACACACATATGTATGCTTCTAATAACAAAGCACTAAAGTAAAATAAACCTGCTTGTCCAAATAAGGTTGTGCTTCAGTCCAAGTTTTGCTTAATATTTTGAGAAGAGTTTTGTGAAGATAAATATTCTCAGCCTCGGCTCCTATATCAGATGCTCATGGTGCCATCTTCTGGTGATTTATTAAATGACTCCTGACTGCGAGACCTGGATTTGGAAAGTTTTGTTTTCAGTACCAATCAAATTCCATGTTACCAGTTATTCACAGCTCAATCGGGCCCCAATTTGAAGCTAACACCAGCTGATGTTCCTTTTAACACAAAAGGCATCACAATTGTTGAGTTTTGTCAGAACTATAAGGCATCTTGTTTTTGAATAGTTGCCAATTCTAACAACACGATTCCTGAGCTGCCTGTTGCTCTAGGGACAACAGGTTACCATTACCACAGTCCGATACCTGACTTCATCTGGGGTTGCCTGGACATCAGAATGGAAAAAGATAAAGAGCAGTCCTGGCCAAGTGTGTCTTCGTGAAAATACCACCCCAGGGGCGTAGACCACTCCCAGAAGAGTGACACCAAGGAGAAAAGAGGCGAGGCGGTTGTTCACACCAAGATGATCGATCGTCTCTTGGGAAAGACAACACTTAGGAGAGAGTCTTCCTCCCTGTAAGGAACCATGAGATTATTGTAGCTGCAGGAGATGCCCTGAGCCTTCCCCGGTGACTTTCCGGGAAGTTCTCTTTTGATATCTACTTAAGAGTAGATCCTGTCTTCATCTCTCCAGTGAGTGCATGCTCTTTTCATGGCATGTTTCTATTTTCTTTTGTCTTTCAGAAAAAATACTGGCGTCTCGAGTCTAAAAGTTTTCTGTGTCTCGGGTCTAAAAGTCTCTCGGGGATCTCCCACACATCTCTAACCAAGACCGTTCATCACCCTGCCCAGCCCCTGGGCAGCCACTCTGAGTTCAGAGCTCCCATGGGCCTGGACACTTTCGAATGTAAGCCTTCCTCAGCCACCGCGGCAGGGTTTCAGAGCTGCCCCAGCTGTGAGTTAAGCCCGGGACTGAGTGGCCATGGTCCTGTACACAAGGGGGCCATCTGCAAATCAGGAAATGTCTGTTAGGTCTCTATGTAGAGGCCACCTGATCATACATCTAAAATCTCTTTTTTATTAAAAAATGTATGAAAAAACTGTTTTCCAAGAATTAAATTAAATTCCAAACTTGACATATATGTTGAGGCTAGAATCCAAGATTCTAAAAATATACCTCTTGAAAGAAATATCAACTGAGCTCCTTTAAAATGCTATGATTATCAGAGGTCTCTGACGAAGATTGTAAGAAAACGTTGGTAGTAATTAGGAATCAAAAAGAATTCCTTCTTCACTTCTTTATATCAAACCGAGGTCTACCTGCATGTCCTTAGACATCCTCATGTGACTTAGTGCAGTCGTATCTGAAGCATACTGATAAAGTTGACAGTTCCTCCCACTGAGAAATAGGAAGGGAAATTAGGACAAGACCTAGCAATTTCCAAACGCACAGAATGTAAAGTCCTAGACCCCCAACAAGGATTTTTTTTTTTTTTTTTTAATTTCTTCCCAGAGTGAGAAAGACAAAGAGACAGCGCCCCAAACAGGTCTCGGTACCACTTCCAGCTTCAGCCAGACCCTGATCATGGGCCCACACATGCCTCGTGTATGCAGGGAGGTCTCTGGATACAGACTTTCCCATTTAGGTTGGCCTTGCAGAACATCACGTTTTACAACTTCACTACCATCTGGTCTCCCAACAAGAATTTAAAACAATTGGTTCTGTAATATGAACAACTTTAAAAATAAAGGTATACACAAACATTGTTTTATTGTTAAAAGCCAGTCTTACTTCACTTAGCACAGGAGAAAAAAAATAAAGGTCTGCTGGGAAAATGTGCCCTGGAAGATTTTGTGATACTAAAGATACTACTACAACCCAACTAATGTCCCATGTGTCCATAAGAAAATGGAGGATTTGTTACCAAAACAAGGCAGTGCTTTTTCTGCTTAAGTTATCTGGGCTATTTCTTTTTTTTTTTTCTTTTTTTTGAGAGTTTTTTTTTTTTTTTTGCAATAGGGTATCTGGGCTATTTTTTTTAAAAAAAATCCTTTTTAAAAATGATGTCTTCAGGACCAGCATATGAGGTAATGGTTACAATGTTGGACTCCCACATGGTTGACTATAGTTTGAATCCAGGACCTGGCAGCTTAAAACTCACACCGGGTGGGTGTGCAGGCATATCCAAAATCCCAAGAGCGGAGTGGAGGAGAAGGGACTGTGGCACAGCCATCTTTCCTGGGGGATGATGTCTCACTTTCTGTCTCTCTCTTTCTCGATCTCTCTGGTGAGCGCACACATGCAATAGGGGGAAAAAATCTCTCTTAAAAAAAGAAAAGAAAATAATGTCTTCAATAATTTAATTAAAAAAAGAAGGGATATAAAACAGATTTGTGAAGCACAGAGAAAGGATACCAAAAATATTAGCATTTTCAAATGAATCCATCCCAGACTCAATTTCAGCTGATATAATTTGTGACTTTTCAACTTGATATGCTAACATAACATAGTTGTGGGTTTTACTCTGGGTCTTTTAAGGATTATCATCTTGTTTTAATATTTCCAAGTAAAATGAACAATTTGTAAGTACTGATTTTACTACAAGAAGATATCCAGATTGTTCTAGAAGAGCACCAGAAGTATGAGACACTCAAGGGAAAAAATGCTATGAAATTAGAACTTCAGTCATATTTGCAACAAAGACCTTGAGACTATCCATGTAGCACAGAGAAACTAAGATGATTTATTTTCAGTGCCCAAACATCCTACTATCCGAAGTGTTTATTGTTCTTTGTTAAAAAGCAATGGATCATCCCTTCTAAATTACCTCTGACTGAGCCTTCTGCTATATCCCAAAGATCTTCTTGTGTCTAAACAGCACGGCAAAAGAAAGTAAGTATGTTGGGTTCAAAGAAAGAAAAAAAAATACTGAAGGAGGGAGAAGAGAGGAGACTAACAAAAGAAAAGAGGAGTAGAGAAGAGTGGAGAAAGAGAAAAAGAGGAAAGAAACAACAGGTGATAAGGAAGGTGAGGATGAGAGAGTAGCTGGGGCAGAGAACAGAAATTAAAGGGTAAAATAAGAAAGGAGAAAGAGATTGAAACATGAGAAAGAAAAAAAAATCAGAAGAGAAAGGATGAAAAAAAAAAAAAAAAGGAAAAGAAGACAATGACAAGAGTGAAAAAGAAATGTATGAAAAAGCCCAAAAGCAGGTTACAGAAAGCGGGGGAGAGATTGCTACAGAGATTGAGGAATGGAAATAATAGTTATTTACTCCAAAACACAGTGGTTAAGCTCTGTACATGGGGACCTGGATCCTGCATGGCTAACCCCAGTTCAAATCCCAGCCTGGTGCCTTGAAAAACATTCCAGGCAAATGTCCATGCCCCAAATTTTGACAGGATGGAGAAATGGAGGAAAAATAGAGGCAGTGTGACCATGCCCCATTGAAGGTTGCTTCTCTTGGTCTTTCTCTCTCTCTCTCATGAGCCCATGCACCCACTGAAAATTTTAAAAAGAAAAAGAAATAGTAATCTAATTATTTAGAACCTCAGCAGACAGAGCTGGAAAGAATATCATAAAATATCTTATCCCATCCTTCTGAGTATAGATTCAGAAACAGAGGCCCAGGGAACTTAAATAACTAAACAGAAGCCACATAGCTTGATGTGGTCAAAAAAATTCCTAGCAACAAAGCAAATAGGCACTTAAGGACAGCTTTTTCAAAGTTAAATGCTTAAGCAGCACCCCCCCCCCCAACTCTACACCTTAGAGTAGAAATGGAAAAGGACATAAAGTATCCGGAAGTGGCCCATATCCAGAAAGAATTCGGAAGCAATCATTATTCAGCATCCTCTGATGTCATTACTTGGCTTGAAATGAATTCCCAGTGCAACTGACAGCTCCATAATCAAATAGAAGTATCAAAAACAAAAGAGCAGTAATAACAAAAATCTAATCCCTTTGGTATTTAGAGGAGAATAAGAGCTTGAACTTTAAGGTCAGGCTGTGTCAGTGTGAAGCCTCATGGAACCACTGGCTGGGTGATCTCGCTAAAGTATTTTCTTTACCTCAGTTTCTTAGTCTTACATTGAGACACTAGTAGTATTGAACACGCAGTAGTGTGAGAATTCAATAACATAATCTGTGTGGTGTGTTTAGCACACTAAACTCGACGATTTCTGAATTCCTTATCAGACTATTTGAGCTTTAGCGCTATTCCAGCTGTTTAAAGCATTCGGCTGATGGTATTTCACTGTTGAAATGAAATGCTTGATTATGAAATGCCTTTGGCATTGATCATGAATGAATGAGAAGGGATGGTAGTAGGCTGGCACCAAGCCACTGAAACCTCTCTTTGAGACAACTACTCTACCTATTTTTTGAGACCTAAATGTTCAAAGTTACCAGGCCTAGTGATAAAGGATAAGCTTGTCATTGGATTTAACTGGCTGCAGACCCACAGAACACTGTTTATAAACGAAAACAGAAAATGGAAACTAGGACAGGACTTACTAACTTACAAACATAAATGCCAATCTGTTGCTTGTACTATTAAAATCGCTTTCTATCCATTTCAGTGGAAGCGCTGATCCCTCAGTGACCGCTTCCATGGCTTTCATGTCACTTCTGAGTGCTCTTTTATTACAGGAAGTGAAGTGAACCAGTGGGGAGGCTGATTAGAATCCCCGTTAGAGGCAAGTGGATAAAAATGAGATTAGGGAATGTGAGTGCATCTCTAAATCACTGCACTTGACCAAACCAATTACACTTCAGTATACCTTCTCCCTCCATCCAGAGCAGAACGCAGTGACCCAGGGAAAAAGAGACAGCCTTGGAGAGTGGTAGGCAATTGTTATGGGCTCTTCGTATGCAAGTGTGCACGCAGGCACAAACGCACATGCATGCACCCAAGAGCGTGCATGCTTTTCTCCAGGTGCAATGGTATTTTGCCTCTGTAAAATTTCTCCAGATGTTTTTAAATCTGCTTTGCAATAACAATAATTCCTATGTATGGTGTACTTTCTAAATGCCAGGCACTGAGCTGGGAGATTTACATAGGTCGTTTCACTGAATCTTCACAACAAATCTGTGACATGGATAGTGTTGCCCTTTCAAAGGTAATGAAACTGAAGCGCAGAGAATAGTGATATTAATCATAACAGGAGTAATTTTGAGTGTATGCATGTGCTAAATAGTTTTACATGTTCTAGTTCATTTAATTTTTTAATGATTCCGAGTTAGATTTTTGTCCACAATTTAGAGATTAGGAAAGTGTGGGTCATAATTATAAATGGTTTGCAATAGCTATTACTTAGTAAATACTGATCTTGTGCTAGGGACTGTGTCACGTCTTTTAAATACGGCACAATATCTTTTGTAATTCTTACAGCATGGTAAGATAAAGTGTACCCTCTCCATTTTACAAATAAGTAAACGCAGACAACTTGGCTGATGTCATTTAACAAAGGTAAAACGGACAAAACTTTACCCAAGAATTTGGTGATTTTTAAGCCTTTACCTATGCCAAGTATCATGCCTACTTCACTGCGTTTCTGATTTTGCATTTATTTTTCCTTTATCTCTATTTATAGCAATGTGAATAATATAATAAATGATATTTCAGATAAAAATAGATATGGATTCATTCAAGATCAACTTAGGTTTCGGCTGTCGAAATATGAGACAATTTGAGCATCAAAATAAATAATGACAGTAATGGATAACAACTGATTAGATAAATAGGAATTCATGAAGCCATACTGATGTGAATGAGTAAAAAAGAAGAGAAAGTTCTTCCTTAATGTAAAAAGCTAGCCAATCAATGGAGAAAGAATGATGGAATTAGAAAGTTAATTTGGTCACCACAATAGTAATAATTACGTCTGGCAAGAAACATCAGTGGATGCCAAAACTAGTGAATGAAAGTGGAATGAGGAATGAGATTTTTATGTAGTCTCCAAGTCTCTCCTACAAAGTATTTATTAATACAGAAGAAAACAGGCAGCTACCACAGTCTTAAGAGGTCAAAGTTAACAGCACCAGTATATAATAAATAGACATAGCAATAATAAGATACAATGAAAAGAACACCGCATTTGTAATATTTTATCCAAAAATGCATACCAGGGCTTAATTATGAGGAAAACATCAGAAAAACACAAAGACATTCTATAAAAAGTCAGTTGTAAAAATCTTTTAAAATGTCAAGGTCACAAAAAGACTGAGGGTCTGCCCCAGACTGCAAGGACTAAAGACTGAGTCCAGCACATGTCCCTGGGTTAGATTCTGTACTGGAAAAAGAAAAATTCAAAAGTTCACTGAGCGAAGAATACGGAGTTCTTTGTACTACTCTTACAACTTCTTGTTCAATTTGAAGCTTGTCAAATAAAAGCATTTTTTGCAGAATCCAACCATCTTCTCCGGGAGCTTGGACAAGTCACTGAACTTATTTGAGTTTGTTTTATACTCAGTCAGAGTGGGGAAATAGTTCAGTAGTGTTCCTGAGATGATAAATGAGATGGTGTACATGTAAACACCTGGCATTTATTAGATGATCAATAAGTACTGATTTCCTTTTACTTTTTGACCTACTTATCTAATACTTTGCACTTGATCTATGGAGTTGACATAATGCATGAGTTATGCTTTATGTCATGAGGTAGGTAAGCAAGTGTGCTAAAAACACCAGAAACTTGAAAGCCAATGCTTTATATTGGTTGAATTTATAATCTACTTGAGAATCAGCATTTGGGACCAGCAGTTGGTGTAATGGCTATGTCTCTGGACTCCCATGTAGTCAACAGCGGTTTGAGTCCCGATCCCAGTGGCTTAAACTCACGCCAGGCACATGTGCGTGCATGCCCAAGATCCCAAGAGGAGAATGGAGGAAAAGGGATTGCGGTGTGGCCATCCCCTCTTGGGGGTGATTTCTTGCTTTCTGTCTCTCTGTCTTTCTGGCGAGCACATGTGCCCTACAGCAAAAGCCTCTCAAAAAAAAAAAAGAATTAGCATTCCACAGAGCAGTGTTTCCCAAATCAGGGTCCAAAGGTGTATTTCAGGATATCCAGAAAATCCCTGGAATGATTTTTGCGTGTTTTTTATTCAAATGATAATAAATAGTAATACAATCAGGTGGCATGGTGGTTACAGTGATGGACACCCCCACATGGCCAACCACAGCTCGAGTCCTGGACCTAGTGGTTTGCTTTCTCACTTCCTCTTTCTTTCTCTGTGTCTCTTTCTAGTCAAATTAGAAACTAAATGGGTGAATCAATAAATTTTTAAAAATTAAAATAATCTTGTCAGCATGATCAATGTATTTGAATGATTTCAATATCTGGGTTTGCAATTGTTTTTGAAATTTCAGAGCCTACCTTTGCCATTCTGTTTATAATTGCCTAGAAACCAAATGGTCCTACTTTTGTTACTATGAACAGAAAAAGAAGTGGATGTTATAAGTAATTTATGAATTTGTACCAAGTGAAGGCTACTACTAGCAAATATGAATCCTAGTATGAATACAAAAAAAAAAAAAGGAGAGCGAGAGAGGCCATACTTACATCTTTTAGACAAATTTTCCTATCAGAAACAATAAACATAAAAGCCAGAAAAAGTATTAATATATGTTGCTCAAATGTGATAAGTATCATGGGAAAAAAATGTAGAACAAGTTCAGGGGATTGGGGAGTGCTAGGTCAGAGTCAAGGAAAGTATCAAGGTGCAATAGTAAGTATATTGGCCAGAGCTGGTCTCATTAGGAAGGAACCATTAAGCAAAGACTAAACAGGAGTGAGGAGATACCTGTGGCCAATACCCGACAGATGCTGATATCTGGAGGAAGAGGATTAGAGAAAGAAAGAAAGAAATGACTAAAGTAGAGTATGCCAGTCGAATGCAAGGAAGAGCAAGGAAGCCAGTACGCTGAAGCAGAGTCAGTGAAGAAGACAACGGTAGGAGGCGAGAGCGAGAAAAGTAAAGGCAGAGAACAGATGACATGTGGCCTTGTAGGACATTGCAAGGATTTGGGCTTTTAGTTTGAGTGAAATTGGGTTTCAAACAGAAGAAAAACGTGATTTCAAGACGATCACGCTGAATAGACTGTAGGTGGTAAAATAGAAGCATTGAAACCTGTTTGGAGGCTGTCCTAGTGGTCCAGGTAAGAGATGACCATGTCTCAGACAGAGGTGGTCATCAGTGAGGGTGCTAAGAAGTGGTAATGTTCTAGTTTTATTTTGAATGCAGAATCAATTGCATTTTCCCAATGATTGGATAAAGGATGTAAGAGAGTAAAGAAGACTCCAATCTTGTACTTGCATGATGTGGCAAAATGTATCTCCACCTGTGTAGTATATGTGTGTGTGTGTGTGTGTGTGTGTGTGTGTGTGTGTCTGTGTCTTTGTGTATGTTTAATATTTTTCAGCTGAGGTTCACGGCCTAATCCATTACCACTGAAGTAGACGACCTTTAAGGTTTCTCCTAAATCTAAAATGCCATGATTCCATGTAATCCAGCTCATGCCATTTGTTCATCGTTTCACATACAGTGCCTCCATTCTGGCAGTTTCTGCTCCAAGCCTAATGGAGGTTATGTTCTGCCCGTGCTTCAGGATCCTTACTGAGGCTCTTTGCAGCCAAAAAATGCAAGAGGCCTCCACCTTTCAAAGGCTCAGATCACAGCCTTAAGATGGGGAGTGTGGGAGGGGCGCAGCAGATGGTGTAGCAGTTACGTCACTGGATTCCCACGCAGCTGACAACAGTTGGAGCTCCAGACCCAGTGACTTAAAACTCATTCTGGGCATGTGTGCGTGAGTGCCCAAGATCCCAGGAGGAGAATGGAGAAGGGATTGCGGTATGGCCATCTCCCCTGGGGTGGGGGGCGGTGATTCCTTACTTTCTTTCCATTTCACTGACTCTATCTCTATCTCCAGTGAGTAAACACGTACTAAGGCAAAGAAAAAAAAAAAAAAGCTAAAAAAAAAAAGATACATGGGGGACCAGCAGTTGGTGTAATGGCTATGTCGCTAGACTGTCATGTAGTCAACCTCGGTTTGAGTCCCAGACCCGATGGCTTAAACTCAAGCTGGGCGCATGTGCGTGTGTACCCAAGATCCTGAGAGGAGAATGGAGAAGGGATTGCGGTGTGACCATCCCCCCTGGGGAGTGATTTCTTGCTTTCTGTCTCTGTTTTTCTGGTGGGCACACGCACCCTGTAGCAAAAAAAAAAAAAAAAAAGATACAAAGGGAATGGGGCCAGCAGGTGGAGTAGTAGATAAGCTGCTGGCCTTCCATGTGGTTGACTGTGGTTCAAGTTCCGAACCTGGCAGATTGCTTTCTCAGTCTCTCTCTCTCTGTCTTTCTCTGGTGAGCTCACATACCCTGTAGCAAGATAAAATATAATAATAATGATAAATAAAACTAAATAAATAATTAAAAAATAAAAAAGATAAGAGGGGAGGAGATGAGTCGAAGATTAAGTGGAATGTAATGGGAGCTACTTCATGGCATGAAGAGAAGTAATGAAAATGGCTGCAGCTAAGGGATGCCAGACCCAGGCTGGCAGGTGGCCTGGTGGTTAAAGGCACTGAATTCCCACATGGTCGACTGCAGTTCAAGTTCCAGACCTGGCAGCTTGTCTTCTCGCTTTCCCTTTCTCTCTCTCCAGCCAAATTAAAAAAAATAGTAATAACAAATGGAATTAAATAAACAAATAAATAATCCTTTAAAAATTAAAAAAAAAAAAAAAGAAAGAAAGGATGTCAGGCCCAGATGCCTGGACTTCCAGATCCAAAGTTGTCTTATGGCAAATTGGGTAGGGTCTGGAAATAGGGCAAAATTCAAGTATGTATGCAAATGTGGAAATAAAAGTACCATACTGGAAATATTGGATTGACATTCACACTTAATAGGTACATGGTAGATCTGTCATTTGAATAGAGAGTATATGATAGAGAAAAAAAATAAAACTGTGGAGTATTCAAAGGATTCATCATCACAGATGTCTCATTGACATTTTGGAAGTTCCTAGATAGGGTCTGATTATAAATGTAGGTGAATATTAGAATAATTGCTGTATCTCTCTATATCTATCTATCATCTATCTATCTATCTATCATCTGTCTATCTATCTATCTATCTATCTATTGATCTATCATCTGTCTCTCTCTCCTATCTCTATCTATAAATTTATCATCTTTCTCACAAAAGTTGCCTGTAACTTCTGGAAGGGCGTACAAAGTTATAAATTCCATCTTTCGGGAGCTCTTGAATACCTTGAGAGTTATCATTTATCTTAATGAGGTGTCAGTGTAGAAAGCGGACCAGTATTCACAACAGCCCTGAAAGAATTCTTCCTAACCAAAGAGCTTGACGTTTTACTGGATTTAAAAAGGTTATTCTCTCTACATAGAGAGAGATTATGAAACTCCTTCTTTCATTATTTCTTTCCCTTTCTCTCCTAAAAGGCTCATCTACTCCTTCCCCGTTCTTACTGATCCATCTCAGCCTACTCCAAAGAAGCTGAGTGGAGGTTCAGATGGGCCAGCTTGTCTTATTGCCTGACTACTGTAAAAGGAGAATAGTGATGTTACAAGGACTGCTAACTTTTTCTTTTTAATTTTCGGAGAGCTCATGTGCTTCCCAGACAGAGACAGAAAGAGGGAAAAAGCAACCCCCTCCCCATGGAACCTGGTCACCGGGCAATTCCTTCTTCTCCATTTCTCCATCCTCTCAGGATTTGGGGCACACACACACACCTACTTTGGTTATATAAAGCCTCTAATAATTTCTTAAAGAAATCATGATTTCAGTCTGATCTCTCCCATCACTGTCATATCAAAAGTTGTGATCAAAACCTTAATAGGAAGCGCTTCACTGTGCGACAGGGAGCAGAGTTTAGGAGCAGCTCTGAATGCTCCTAAGCCAAGATCCTTGCTGAAGCATTGCCATGGGGGAAGATGGGTTTGAAGAAAAAAGGGAGGAGGAGAAGGAAAAAGAAAGGGAGGAGAGGGAGGAGGAAAGGAGGGGAGGGAAGGACTTTTACTCCTTGTCTTCGACATGAATTTTCACCATTAAATTTCTCCCTTTTATATTTTGGTGGCTGGTAAATCCCTAGCAGCTCTAATATAGGTAACATTTAAACTTCATCTGCTAACACTTTGCAGAGAATTAGTTTAAGTAATTAAAATCTTCCCCTTCTCCAAATACCACCACCCATGAAACAGAGAACTGTGGAAGAAGAGACCAACCAGCCTCTAGTCTAGTCCAAACTGTAACTTGAGATGTTAAAACTCCTTGCTAAAGACCCTGTACTGCCATCTGCTGGGAAAGTGTAGGTATTAATATATACATTCCCTTCGTGACTCAGAAAACGGACCCCCGGGACCGTGCCTCCCAGCCTGCACAACTATGAGCAAAGCCTCAAAACAAGTTTTGAAGCTTTGCTGGGGACAGACACTACTCCTGTCACAGGGGCACCACTGATAAGTTGCTGTCCCTTTCAGATGTGTTCTTCCTAGTACAGACTCCTTGCTAACTCTGGCCCATCATGGGACTAGACTGAGGCTTAGGTTTAGAGTTTCCCTGTGTCCAGAGTTCTAGAATGGAGTATCTGAGGATTTCAAAGACTCCTTCAGGAGTCCATGACCAACTCAGGTGAAAAAGTTTGTAAGGAGTGTGAATTCATCTTTCCATCATTGCTTGAGGCAGTACCATAAATTGTGACATTCAGGGGAGGCCTAATGACAAGCAGCATTACAAGCAAGCTTTGTAGATGGAAAACAGATCTGATTAGGTGCCATCAAAACAACACAACTGGCCATTGGAAATTCTGCTGGGGTCTTGGGATCTGGGGAGCAGGGGAGCAGGAGAGAGAGGCAGGGAAAGAAGTCCTGTGGGGCTCACACAGCCGGCCACCCCCATCTCAAAGACAGAAATGAGGTTTGGCTTCATTCTTTTCAGCCCACTGATTACTTTATTTCAAATTACCCTAACTACTTAGCATGGTAAATTAAGTTGAAACCCCCAAAAGTTTGTAGAGGATGTCATCTAATCTGATTAAAAGGAATATTCCCGTCACAAGCTAGGGAGGAAATGGAAATTACTCTGAGTGCACTGCTATTAAATAATTTGCATAGACTTGCATATGCTCTACATCAGAAAAGCATATGCTTTTTAGATTTAATGAAATAATTTTCCCTCTCCGAAGACTGTTATAATCTCTGTCTTTCCCTATCTGTCTTTTTCTCTTCCCATCTGTCTCTTTTTGAATGTTAAATTTATTTCATGGGAAGGGTACATTGCTATGCACAAATTACATGAAATATGCTAATAATCTTCCTGCTGGCAGGGCTGGGAGGTCCTGAAACTGCATTGCCAAACTCCCCCAATGTCCCCCTTGTCAATCTCATGTAATTAAAGGTTCCCTTTACAGCCCTTGCAAGATTCTGCTTCATTGATGGGAGAACCGTGGTTAAAACCAATCCTTTGGCTCAACTTTCAAGTAACGTTTCCCTAACCCAAAGGAATGGCATTCTAAATCAAATGAAAATGCAAGGAAAAATCACCATCAAGCACATGTCTGTATCGATGGAGTGGACGACACTGTTCTCGTGGTTGCATATGGGTAACAGCCATACCTGAAAGATTTGTGTGCCTGCTCTGCCTTCCAAGGCTCAAAACCCATGATGAATATTGGCCGCTGTAAAAGTGTCACCCCCATTTTATCAATGGAAACCAGAAAACCTAGATAGATAAACAGCATAGGTTAGTGGCCAGTGGTGGGGAGAGGAGATGGGGGATGAAATTATCTACTTTTGTATTCTCCCTGGATATTCACTAGTTTTTTGGGTTTTTTGGGGGGTTTTTTTGGTAATATTTTAGCAGATCTCATGTTCAGTTGTAACGTAGCCAACAGAGGAATTCTAGTGAATTCCCCAACAAAATTACATTAGGATCAAATGTGATCGTTATAAACACTATCCAGATGTTGGGGATGGACTGGATATAACTCTTTAAGCCCCAAATTACAGCATAATAAATGCAAGCATGGGGATCTGCCAATACATCTGAACTTCATGTCGGAAACCAGGTCTGACCTTAATTTAACTCTATAAGAAACTAAGAGTTTCCCCACTTGTATAGTTAGGATACATCCAAAGATCTCCAAGTGCTATATTGTCATGAGTTTTATCACTTACTTGAAGCATGGCCATATCAGATTTTGGAATCAGGCCAATCTTAATGCAAGCGTTTTATTAACACATTTAGAAAGGAAACGGAATTGCAACTAGAAATAACTATTGAGGTTATGAAACAAACTTGTGAAATGAAATACAATGTAATATTAAGGTTGTATTTGTCCTTGGTAAATCTCCTGGCGTGAAGACATTGTAATGAGTACAGACTATGGTGTAAACTAGAGATGCAAACTAGTACAGGCCCACAGACAAAGAAATGTTACTAAGAAAAAACTTCATCCTCTGCCCCTAAAACTTTTTTCTATCTGCAAGGGTTGATATAAATTGAAAGCTTTGTGTTATAGCTCAAAATCAGTACTGACTATATCACAATTACACTGTCAATAGTTTTAAGGGAAGACAGATATTTCAAATATTCTGCTGTCAAATCAAAAAACAGCAGGCAGTTTGGAAAGCTGGACTCAATAGACTAATTTGTTAAGTAGCAAACTATAGCATGACTTCTATCGGCATATTTTGTTGGATGGCACTAGAAAAGACAGAAAGTAAAAGAAACGTTTTAAGGAGTGCCAAATATGCATCAAGTCCTTAAATAAATGTATGTTCTTTGTCCGATTTTAATGTTGTAGATAACAAACCACAGAAGAGCCTCCTCCCTGGAGAAACTAAAAATATAGCGCCAAAGACCTGAAATACACAACCCCTCCCCAAATCCAGAAGTTGAGTCACCAAACAATAATAATACATATCATAAGTCAGAATAAGTACAGCATTGAGGATCTCTGTGCATCTCCCGTCACCAACTTGCCAAATAAAAACAGCTATGTGCAGAATTTGAAAAGTATTGAAAACACATGAAATCAACTATCAAAAAATGTAAAACTTATGTTATGATGATAATTATTTCCCAGGAGCATTTTTTTCAATTCATGCATTTATTTACAAATAATAAGAATACAAATTTTTCATTATCACATCCGTATAGTTTGTAAACTCTCCCTTGGCTTTTTCCTGACCCCTGCCCCAGATAGTTCCATCACTAAGTATATAATTTTGAGGTAGACAGAAACAAAAAGGAATTTTGAGATGAAGAGGTTGTCTCAGAATGGAGAACTTTAATGAACTGGCACTAAGGGCCTCAACAACCCAAAGTAACAACCCACGTGTCTATCAATAGATGAACAGGCAAAGAAAATGTGGTATATATGGACACGGGAATATGTCTCAGAACTGAAAAGGAGCGAAGTACTGTGTATGCTACAACATGGGTGAACCTTGAAAATGCACCACTTAGTGAAAGAAGCCAGCCATAGAGAAACAAATATTGTATGATTCCACTTACATGAAGTACCTAGAATGGGAAAATGCAGAGATGGCAAATGGACTAGTGGTTACTGATGGATGAAGGGAGGGGAGGTTATTGCCTCACGGCATGAGCATTTCTATTTGAGATGATGAACAAGTCCTAGAAACAGTCGTGTTGCTTGCACAACACAGCGAGTGTATTTAATGCAACTAAACTGTACATTTAAACATTATGAACATGGTAAGTTTTATGTTATATATTTCTCACCATAATGAAAAATATATTGTTTTTTTAAAAAAAGGTATTTTCAGTGGGAAAGTAGTGGAAACCAAAATGCCCAGGTAGTGGTAGCCCTGGCTGGTGGGTAGAGCGGGAGTGCCCAAAGCTGGTGGTTTCCTCCAGGCTCAGGTAACTGTGTATAAGCAAAAGGGTGTGGGGAAACAATGAGAATTTAAAAGTACCCGACCCACTCAAAGGCCATACTCCAATCAAAACCAAAGCAAACACTGTACAAAGTTTCTTTGGGACAAGTGTGCCAATTTTTCACTCCTTGTATTAGACATCAATATAATGTTAGACCTACAAAAAAAATTTGCTTTGGGGTTCCATTTCTAAGCATGTCTTACCAGAAGACAGAGGCAGACTGTGGAGAGTGAGGGTGGGAACTAAGATGCGTAACGGCACAATCACCTCTACCATTTATAACGAGATAGCTGTGTGCAGGGCCCTGGAAGGGCCTTATTCCTCACAACCACCTGCAGGGGAGGAGCTGCAGTCATCCCCATGTTACAGATGCAGAAACAGAAGCATGGAGGTGAAGTCTCTCCAGCTGGGAAAGTGGAGAAGCCAGCGGCTGTCTGTCCCAAGGCACAGGAAGAGAGTAGACTAGCACTCTTCAAACCAGGCACCTTTTACATAGAGTTCAAGAGGTGTAATATTTAAAGCTGTGACAGGAAATATTTGGCAAAAGTGAGCACATCAGAAGGAGATGATGAGGTCGGAAGTTCATCTGATACCATTTTGAAGAGAGCGAGCAAGATGAGCACCCTCCATAGGGTCTGGTCGCCACTCAGTCCCTTTCTTCTAGTCCTGCAGCCCATCACATCCTAGTCACTCAAGTACATGCCTGGTGTATTTCAGACTGACCAAGCTGGGATTTGAACTACAGTCCCCATGTGGGATCAAGTTTCCTTTGAGCAGTGCATTATCTCTGCACCACAGAACTGGTTCCACTCTAAATTGTACCGGGCACACCAATTTTTAGGCCGCAGCTCACTGCAGGGAACTGAATTGAGGGAAAAAAGAGGGAACTGTACTATCAAATACTACAGAGAAAGAAGGACTTGGTGAGACCCTTACTACTAGGTTAGAATGCAATCAGAAATCCTCAAATCTTGGGTTAAAAAAAAAAAGTCTAACTCTTGCTCAAGATACATTTCTGTCACTTTTTAAATTGATATTCTTTCTCCAGGACCCAGGCTTGTAGAGCATTGACTATCTGTGGCATTACCCTTCCTGTGGAAGAGAGGACAGGAGACCATCTAAGGAAGGCCCAGCTCTCTGAAGAGTCTGCCTCTTAAATACATATAATGTTTCCACTCATATTGTGTTAGCCAAAGTCAGTCACATGGCCCCCTCCAAATGAAGGGGATAGGGAAGAGAATTCCACCTTGGACCTAAAAGGAATCAGAAATATTTTGTAGACAGCGCTGACAACTACTATAGTCCTCCCAAGGGTAGTCTCAATAACAATGTGCCTCCTAACATTCGCATAGTGTTCCACAGATTAAAAACATTTCTTACATATATTATCTCATGGGAGCCTCGCCAATCAAGGTCAGTTTTATTATTTCCATTTTTAAACTGAGGAAACAGGCTCAAAGAAATTAAGTTGACTTGCTCAAGGTCACATACTAGTAGGTAGCTGGGCTGGGATTTGAACCTTAGTTTCCTGACACTTAGTCCAGTCCAGGGCTGTTTCCTTGATGTCTCCAGTCAGACAGATGGGGGCAGGTGCCGGATTGTAGTGATTGAGAAATCAACTGGAAGTGAAAAAATGGAAGCATACACTAACAAGCTTAGATTTGATCTTACAGCCAAGAGAAGTTTCCTAGCAGGAGGGTGACATAGTAAAAGGAATGTTTTTAAAAAAGGCTAAATTTGTGGGCTTTCAGGGTGCCCCCAGCAGGCACTCACCTATTCCTGGAAGGATTACAGTTCCAGCCTTTCAGAAAAGCTGCTTGGTGACACAGATCAGCAATCTTTTTACAAAAAGCTCATACTCTTCTAGAATTCTTCCCACAAAAATATAACCAAATAAAGTTTAGATTTATATGCAAGGGCATTCATATCACAGAGAAGTATTTTAATAGCAAAAAAATTAAATATCCCAAAATAGATGAATAGAAAATATATAGTTTATCCACAAGAGAGAATATGAAAGCACTTTTCAGACAACCTATAGAGAATTTCTGATGGCATGAGGAAAGCCCTCATGATATAATGCTAAGAATGCAGGATATGAAATTATACAGTATTAAGACAATTACAAAAATACATACACAGAATTACACATTCTCTGAACAGTTGGATTACACATGATTTTATTTAATTTAGACTTTCCTGGGTTTTTAAAATTTTTTCTACAACATATATGGGTTACTTTTATGAGAAAAAATAATAAAAGTTATAGGAGAAAAAAAGAAATTGATAACCACACAAGATTAAGAACAAAGAGAGTAGAGACAAAAAAGAAAAATAAAATCTGACTTTGTATGACGACCTCAGAGGAAGAGGAGAGGGTCTTACATCTAAACAAACTACAAACAACCTTTTGGTGCCACCTGCCTTGCTTTGATAATCAGTGAGGGTGAGCTTGTCCTTTTTTTTTCTCTTCTATTTAACTGCCTTCGAAGTGAAAAATGGGGGCAGGAGCACTTCCGATATGAAATGCTTTTGGATAGTGACTTGAAACAGATCCAACTCACTTGAAATTCCAAATAAAGAACAAAAGTTTTCATGTTCCTTAAAAGGTCAGATTGTTAGACTTTGCAGGCCATAGGAGGGGTCTCTGTCACAACTACTCAACTCTGCCATTGTAGCACAAGAGTAGCAACAGACAATACATGAACCAGTGGGCATGGCTATGTGCTAATAAAACTTTATGTGTAATAACAGATGGCCAACGATTTGCTTTCCGCTCTTGGAAAGCATATTTTATGTTCATATTGCATCTAGTTAATGTTAAGAGATGAAGGTGAAATGAACAGTAAGGAAAACGTAGCAAGTGGAAAGACTGAGGTGGAAGGGGAAGAACAAGTGAGGAGGTAGAAAGAGGATGCCAGAATGGTAAGGACTTGCACCAAAGAAGGAAATTAAAGTAATACCTATACAGAGGAGGCCCATGTAGAAAGGAAAAAAAGGGGGGGGGGGTGGAGGGATGCAGAGGAAGAGACACTAAAGTCTTTAAAGACAAAGTGATAAAGAAAAACAGCACAGAAGCAGTAAACTTATTTCTAATATGGTTAGTGGGACACAAAGAAAAATGCTAAGGGGTCATTTTATAAACCAAAATAATTAATAACGAAACCTGGTGGAATTTTAAAGCAACGTTTGAATCACCGTTTGAAATCTTTCTTTTAAAAAACAATAAAGGGCTGGTGGTTAAGGCAGCTGGATTCTATATGGCTGACTGTGTGGTTCGAGTCCCTGACCTGGAAGCTTGAGAAACACACAGGGTATGTGAATGGATGACCAAAATCCTGACAGGCGGAAGAGATGGCATCCTAATCATGCCATGGAGGTGCTTTCTCACTTTCTCTCTTTCTTTTTCCATCTTTCTCTTGCAAATATACAAACCCTCAGGCAAATTTAGGGGAAAACAAACAAAAAAAACAATAAAAAGTATCATGTAAGAAAAACAGATTGAAGGAGAAAGACTACAAATAAAATGATGAAAAGGGGGGAACCAGCAGATGGCGTAATGGCTATGTTGCTGGACTCCCATGTAGTCGACCGCAGATCGAGTCCCGAACCTGGTGGCTTAAACTCACGCCAGGCACATGTGCGTGCGTGCCCAAGATCCTGAGAGGAGAATGGAGAAGGGATTGTGGTGTGGCAATCCCTCCAGGGGGGTGGGGGAGTGATTTCTCACTTTCTGTCTCTGTCTCTTTCTTTCTGCAAGCACAGGCACCACACCCTATTGCAAAAACTTCTCCAAAATTAAAAAAAAAAAAAAAAAAAGATGAAAAGGCAAGTGGAGAAAGAACAACACCAAAAAGGTGAGTAGGGACAGGGCTGTGATACTCAGGAGAGAAGGAAAAAAGAAGGGTTCATTTTTCCTGTCCTCTTCGGTCTCCTTCCTTGAATTTCTAGTGCTACATTTGATATACAACCCTTTGGTTTTGCTGGAGATCTCCTGGTCAAGAGAGTCAGGAGACACATGCCTAGCAATGACATGGCAGCACTCCAAGCATCCCAAGCCCAAGTGGTCTCAGCCTACCAACTCGTTGCCTTTCCAGAAATTCCTCAATGTCAAATTCCTGCACAGCACGGTGAGCTTAGTTTATACACTGGTCTTTGTAATAAGGGTGGAAAATTAACCATGGATTCATTTTCTTACCGACTGGGTACACCTTAGCATTTCCTTTCCTTTAAGAATGATATGGAAAGGACCTCTAGACCCAGGGGTCCGCTCGTACTTTGGTTCTAATGACTGAAGTGTACTCTTTGGTGCTGACCTTTCAGACTTCTAACCTAAGGCATGGGTGTGGGAAAGAACAGAATTTAAACCATTGGGTCGAATAAACCATTAAGCCATCTCAATTAAATAGGGATTGACCTCTCTCCCTCCCTTCTACTTTTTTCCTCTTGAATCCTCTCTCTTGCAGAGACAGCTCAGCAGCTTTTTTTCAATCCTTACCTGGCTTTAAATAACATTCACATTCAGGAAGTTCTTCTTTACATTTAACCCAAATCCTTTTTGCCACAGTTAAAACCCGTTTCCTCGTGGAGATTTGGAACAGCTGGTTTCCATTCTGTCTTTATGGCAACCATTCTTGAAGATTCATAGGCTTATAAAGGACATTCATACCACCCCACCTAAGACATAGAGCTTCCTTTTAAGCTCTTTCCAAAACTTCTTCCCATGCTTTTATCAATAACCAATTGCCTAGTCCGTGGAGATCTCATTCATTGAACACATTTTTACAGCTCAATAACACAAGGGGCAGAGAAGTATAAGGGCGATTGCTTTTACTTGAATTATTACATAATTGCTTTGTTGAAGACATTGCTAATTTATAGTTTGGGACAGAACAAAGACTAAAACTAGTTCAGCGTGCTTATGTCTGAGTAGGGTGGCATGTGGGAATGACCAGTCTTAGCCAACTGCCTACGGCTCTGCTCAAGAACATACCCTTTGTGTGAGCAAAGTGAAGAACTGTAGAATTGTGACAAATAGCACCCAATGATGATCTCTCCATGAAATCTGTAACTGTCTTTTTTTCCCCCACCATATATCTCAAACTGTTTCTTCACTGAAGCATTTAAAAAAAAAAAAATCTAGAGCAATACAAACGATCTTCGGCTGACTTTTAGGAGCAAACAACATATGTTCTCAACATCTGTGCTTTTCTAAGCTATTTTTTCCCCATTATTGTCAAGAGAAAAGAAGTTTAGTGGAATGTTTCTCCACAGAGGCACAAGTCTATAATACTCCCTGTTGATTACATATAAAAGACACAAAATATTAGTTTATTAAAAGCAGCTTCAACCATTGCTGTACAAAGCAGTTCTCCGATGGAACAGATTTATGAAGTACCAGTTGAAAGGTATGCAGATCACAAGATACATGACAAATGTACTTTATTACACGGATCAGAAATGCCATATGCACAAGCAGTTATTGTACGATGATACACAACACCCAAGTAAGACTATTTAAAGGTTTTGCTGATATTGAAAACTATAAAGACATGATGTGAGAATGAAGAAAGTGTTTCATAAGATAGCATAATACAAAGGACAATTCATCACATTAGGAAATTAAATACATTCTGCATATTATAAACCAAAAGTATTATAAAGCTATGCCATTCTTTAAATTAAAATTCGAAGGACTTTACCCCGTTCATTGTTTAAAGCAGATGTTTATAACGTTTTTCCATACTTTAAAGTGGAACTTAGTGAAATGAATACCAGACTTAACAACATTAACAAAATTAAGCAGATTTCAGATTTTGTTATTTCTACCAAAAATGCTTAAGTCCACAATCACATACTGCCAAAAAATTATATAGAACAAAATCAGTGCAGTACTTTTCAAATATGACAAGGCATGTCTTGGCTGGAAAGGACTTTTAACAGTTTTCTACCTAAGTTCAAATATACTTTGAATCCTTTCTGCTATGTTCCAACCAAGTGGCTGTGCAGTTATAGGTAAGGTGGCCAGTTTCATCTCCCAACATCTTGGTTAAAAGGTTCCTCTCTGATCAAATCAAAGTCATCTTTCTGCAACTTGCCATTATAGATATTCACATTATGCATTCTGGGACAAGTTGTATGACTTTAGATAAGTTTACTGATCTCTTCAAACTATTTCCTTATCTGAAAATAGGAATAAGCACTTTGATCCCAGTGTTGTTTGAAGGATTAAATAATATATATAAAGCATTCAGCAGTGTAAGCATTCTCTAAATGTCGACTGTTGTGTTTTTACTATGGTTCTATCAAATGAATCTTCTTTGACATCACATTATATTTTTTTTCCCCTGCTCTAAAATAGGTGTAAATCATCCTTGGCATTCATACTATGTAATTTACAGTTATTTTGCTAAGTAGGCCCAAACTTGGCCCTGGCCTTTCTGAATGCCTGGACCTTGGGGACAGCAAAGTGGCCTTTGACCTGCTGTAAATATTTTACAGTTCCCCCTCACCCAAATATATCCTTGTAAAACTAGTGTCTGCTGCAATGGTGATTTTAATATATGCCCCCCCAAAAAAGAGAGTTCCATTATGAGCCTAGCAAGAATTTGAATCTCTCTGCCCAGGTGGCATGAAATAGTGACAAGCTAATAAGATTAGTCTACAGTACAGTATCTGCCTATCATTTGTAGTATTTATAAACATAGCAATTCCTTGAAACCTCTTTAGAGTCCCCCCAATTTTATTTTGTGGCTAGCTCTTCACTAGTCTACACATTATTGTTCCTCACCATCACTACCAGCCCATTTCAAATATTTGAATTATGTAATTTATTTATCTTCTGATTCACGTAACCAACCAAATCCTCTTTTTTATTGAGAGGTTTTTGCTATACGGTACATGCACTCACCAGACAGACAGAGACAGAAGGCGAGAAATCCCCCCCCCCCCCCCCCCCGGTGATGACCACACCGCAATCCCTTCTACTCCATTCTCCTCTCAGGATCTTAGGTACACACACATGCGCCCGGCTTGAGTTTAAGCCACCGGGTCCGGGACTCGAACCAAGGTTGACTACATGGGAGTCCAGTGACGTAGCCATTATGCTATCTGCTGGTCCCCCAACCAAATCCTCTCTTGGTGTTTTTGTTTTAATTGCCAGAGGGTATACATGCTTGTCAAAGAGAAAAGGAGAGGGAGAAGGAGAAAGGACCTCCCAAAAGGGCAAAGAAAATCCTCAATCCCTTTTCTTCCATCTCTCCATTCTGTTGGGATTTTCAGCATGCACTCACATGCGCCTGGCATGTTTTCAAGCCAGGCCTGGAATTTAAACTGTGGTAGACCATGTGAGATTCAGCTGTCTTAACCACAAGCTATGGGCGAGCCCTGAATTACATAATTTATAACCAGTTAATTTTCCTTTCCCATCTTTTTTTTTCCCTTCCCCATCTCTTAAAAACCATATCCCAGAACCCAAATGTTGAAACCACCCAAATTTACTAATTAGCAAATATACAGTGCTGTATACTTATTTTACATAGCATGTGAATAAGCAGGAAAAGAAATGTATTTATATTGATATGACAGTAGAAGATATAATCAAAACCACTAGTGGAGTCTACCTTAGGATTTCAACTGTAGCTCACACCTTTTCTGGTTATTTTTTGAACACTACTGATCCCGGCCCATACCTTCACATTTCAGATTAATCAGCCACTCCGAATGAAATGTTACCTATGGCAATCCAGTCTGGGTTAGGCCCAGAGACAAGTCATTTCTCCACTAAAACTTGTTCTTTAATTCTTAGCCTGCATCCATCCATGCATCAACTCAATCCATCATGGATTGAACCAAAAAGTAAGCACCCTATCTAAAATTAATGTTAACAAAACTTTGCACATCCTTGAGAGGTAAATGTCATTTTAAGCAAAGACTCTAGAACCAGACTACCTGAATTTGAACCCCAGCTCTCCCAGTTTGGGTTATGTAGCCTAAGTGCCTCAGTTTCCCCACATGTAAACAGAGATAACACTAGTCCCAAACTCATAGGATTGCTGGGTTATTTGAATGAATTAATACTTTTAACTTTGATTTAATATTCAAGCAATTTTGATGAACCTAAAAGCAAAAATAAAATGTTACATTCAATTCCTAATATGACTTAGCTCATTCACTCCAATTCTAAAAATGACTTGGTGCTTAGCTTGAGCTCCATCTGGTGGTGTTTTAGCAATTCTCTGAAAACATCAACTTCATGACTAATTTCAAAAAGATAAGCTAAATTATAAAAGATTAAAGGACAGTATTATAACTCTCAATTATGATCATACTCATGGACTAACTTAGTACTGCCAGGCTGAATTTCCTGCCCAAATTTGGAGGCAGGAAATTGCTTGTAGAACAGCTTGTAGAACAGCTCAGGAACTCAGCGCTTAGAGGCTCCTGGCAACGTGGTACAATTTCTCTTTAGCAGACACCTTCCCAGAAGCCATAGGACCCTCGAAAACATGATTCTCAAAGGAAGTTTTTAGTAGTGGTATTTTCATACTCAATTTGGTTAAGTTTTAAGTTAAACATGGAGTGGACAAACTTGCTAACTTAAATTTCACTTAGTATCCTAACACCACTGAGAGGCCCTGAATGAAAGCTCAAATCTATTGCTGTTGGGGTCAAACTACATGTCGACATACCCAAAAGAGGTGATAATGCTGCCAAAATTTAAACAAGCACTGAGTGTGTAACACACACCTAATGTACACAATTTTTCTGATAAAAAAAGAGGCAAATAATTCAGCTACAATATTTAGGTTGATATTATCAGTGGCTAAACTGGGTAATGTTTCAAACTTTGCATTCATGAGTCAACATATGTGTCCACATTTCCCTCACAAACACTATTATTATTCATAGCTATACCAAAATCCAACAAAGGACGTGAATGTCATCCAACTTTCAACTCACATATTTTTTGGCTGGTTTCAAGAAAATTAATTTTAAGTTACCCATTAACTTTTCAAAATGAACTACTGAATAAATCAAGGAAAGCACGTTATTAAAATAATTACTGGTATTAAATTTTATACCTTCAAATCTCCTAAAAGATTTGGTTCACATCCTGGTTATCACTGTATTGTGCCTTAGCCTAGCAGTGTGCCAGGCACAAAGATTATGACCTCATGACCTAGTGATCCTATCTTCCACTTTTTACCTGCTTTTCCAGTGAGGTTAACATCCTCTTTTGAAAAGATCACAGCTCTTAGCTCTAGTAGGGCAGACACCTTGTCTTGTTCCCTGTGTCCCTATCACCTGGAAAAGTCTCTGGCACATACAGTACGTACTTGATAAATATTGGATTGTTACAGTAAACAACAAAAAGGCTAATCTATGATTCCAGTGAAATTTCAAAGGTAGTGCTAAGTTTAGGTGACTAACTAAAAGAAAATTAAGAAAGACAAAATTAGCAAACTGTAACAAGATAGGTTTAACCAATCTTGTTAACCAATCTTATTTCACTATACCAGTATTCCCAACAGTATATTCTATTTCTCAGAAAATTAGTTTCAAAGAGTCAAAGTTGAAGTCTTCTTCACTGCTAGATCTCTGTAGCACAATACTAAGCTACATTTTATAAATTGTCAAGTATGAAACATTTCCCAGATTGATGTAACCAGATTTATTTATTTTTATTTATTAATCATTACCATTATTTTAAAATTTGCTATAGGGCACATGCACTCACTAGAGACAGAGAGAAAAAGTGAGACAGCAAGCCACCAGGTCTGGGACTTAAACTGTGGTCAGCCATGTGGGAGTCCAGTGCCCTTAACCACCATGCCAATTGCCCCCCCACACACACAGGTCTATTTTTCAATCAAAGATTGGAATAAATTATCTCTGGAGAACATACCAAAGGAAATGCTGAGTTTTAATATGTTAGTCTATACAATATGAAAACTAAAGAACATTAAATCAGTTTCCAGAAAAAGCCTGAACTGTTCCAATCTCCTAAAAAGCAAACTGCTACATGCTAATAAAAATTAAGACATTTAAAAATTTCACTTAAGTAGGGTCTTCTCTAGTACTAACCTTAAGGCTATATGGAAGAAAAGATCAAACTTCAAGACCTACACACGAAATATATTTTATTCTGTATTACACAAATCAAAGGTCCAAATATATATTGTTTTTATATTCACTGACAAATGGTATAATTACATAAGCGTTCTTTAAATGAATTCACTCAAATTCATCAGTACACTATTTATCTTTACTGATTATAATTACCAAGTTGTAAGAACAAACCATCATAACCACATTAATACCTGAAATTGTTTTGATGTCTGATCAAAACCTGAAAACTTGGTGGCATCTAATTAAAATTAGTAGTATAGCTTTCATTCATCAAAGAAAATATTTTATTCAAGTTCCCAAAACAAACTTGAGGAATTATATTGTCTGAATTAAAGTCATTCAATGGGATATAAAATCGCTGTATACACTTGAATCAACTGTCCCATGTGGCATCTTTAGTTTTTAGGAGTCTACCAGGCCAAACCCTTCGCTGCCTTCATTGCTTTTGCTTTGCTTTTCCCCTTTGCTTTCTCTCGCTTTGCCTTCAATCTTTTCCTTTGCCTCTGGTTCATCCATACTGGGTACTGTCCGTGCTGATCCAGAAGACTCTTTTTATTTCTCTTAATATCAGTTTCCATTTTCATATCATCTGAATAAAAACACGAAAAAACCATTACCACTCATATATGAGAAAACCCTGTAAAAGTACATTAGTGCACCAGGAACATCAGAAAGAAAAACAAAAAAATCCCTTATTGTAGAATGCACTTTGACAAACACTGAAAACTCCTTACAGCACACTCAGAGTAGTCAGATGCATGCTGCTACATGTTTCCACAGCCAAGAAAGACAGGAAAAAAAGTTTAGTCAGTAACTAAGAACACCATTTACTATTTAGTCACTGAGAAAGTTTCTAAAGAATGTTATCATGACTGTTCTCTGGAATAGTAAAGTTAAACAAAACACATTTAAAAGGTATGGTTTTGAGTCACATTAGTGGGTTAAGTATGGTTCTAAGCACATGTGAGTTATATTAATATTTTTCATATTAAGTGCTTCATTGAATTAAATAATTGAACCAGTAAGAGATGCATTCATGATTCTAATGGGTAAGCCTTAGAAGTAAATGAACTGATTAGGAATGATTGGCCATTTCTAATGAATTTAAACTACATTCTAATGAACTTAGAATGAACTTCTGATGAACTTGATGGAGAAGTTAGCAGAAGGGCTGTGATGACAAAGATGGACAGAAAACAGAGAAGCTCCGTAAGGCAATTCTAAGCTAGTATTCTTTTGTGAATTTTCAAGTACATAGCATTTTACAAACTGATATGACCAAATGTATATTTTTAACAAGCACTGAAGAGAAGTGGGCTATTCAGTCTTCAAAAGGAAATATTACTGATGGGACCAGCAGTTAGCATAATGGCAATGTTGCTGGTCTCCCATGTATTCGACCACGGTCCATGTCCCAGACCCGGTGGCTTAAAACTCACGCCGGGCGCGTGTGCATGCGTGCCCAGGATCCCAAGAGAAGAATGGAGGAGAAGGGACTGCGGCGTGGCCATCCCCCCTGGAGGGTGATTTCTCGCTTTCTGTCTCTGTCTGGTGAGCACACGCACCCTATACCAAAAACCTCTTAAAAAAAAATAAAAAAAAAAAAAGGAAATGCTACTGATATATGCTACAATGTGGGAGATCCTCAAAAGCACATACAAAAGATCACCTATTTTTGTTTTTCTTTTTGAGAGAGATTTTTTTGCTATAGGGTTGCTTGCCGGAGAGACAGAAAAACAAAAAGTGAGAAATCACCCCCCAGGAGGGACGGCCATGACGCAACCCTTCTCCTCCAGTCTTCTCTTGGGATTTTGAGCATGCACGCACACACACCCAGCCTGAGTTTTAAGCCACCAGGTCCAGGACTCGAACTATGAATGACTACATGGAAGTCCAGTGACGTAATCATTACGCTATCTGATGGTCCCAAAAAGATCATCTATTATATGAAATATCCAGAATAAGTAAACCCAGAGACAGAAAGCACATTAATGGTTGTCAGAGGCTGTGCTGAGGAGCAGAGAGAACCTGATTAATGGGTATAGGGTTCCTTTTCATGATGACAAAAATGTTTTGAAACTAGAAGTGATAGTTGCACAACACTGTCAGTGTACCAAGTACCAGTTAATTGTATATTTCAAGATGGTTTATATCATGTGAATTTTGCCTCAACAACAAAAAGAGTGAATAAAGCAGAAGTAAAATGCATTTGAGGAAATATTTCAGGATTTGGAAAGTTGAGGAATGCTACTCTCTTCCTTGACCTTAAGATACCAAATAAATCTACTTCTATTTTAAGAGTTTGGATGTTGTTAAGTTTATTTGTTTGGATGTTATAACTTAGTTTGTTTAATTTCATAGATTAAGATGTAAAAACTACAAGTCTTTCCTTTTCTAAAGCTAGCATTATATCCAGTATCTAACCCTAGATTATGACCAAGGTAAAAAGGTACACAGAATCTGTCAAAATGAAATACAGTAAAACTGATTTTCAGAATAGTACAAGGGTAGAGTTACCAGAATGGGAGCTAGATCTTGCAAACAGTAAAATGAACACCTCTCTCTATCCTGCCTATACCCTGAATGAACTGTGTACCCTTTCAATTAGGGTATGTACAGGGTTATCTATTCCTACAGTGTTGGTACTTTTTGAGATATTCAGGCCACTGCGAAGCAGTCAAGACATCCCCGAGTAACCTAAAACATGCCTGTCACATGAACTTCTTTAAAATAGTTTAGCACAGAATCTATACTAGCACTACAAGCCTTTAAACAAAAATATGAGCATGGCAGGTTTGTAGTGTAGTAGGTGTGGGGAAGGGTAGAAGACAGCAAACAAAGGGAAAGGATCACCAAAGGAAAGTGATCTATAACTTTTTTTAATTAAAAAGGCACATAACTAACCTTTTTCATCATTCACGTTACACTGCATTTTCTCTTGGTGATGTTTGGGAACCACAACAGTAGCAATCTCTTGAACATCTTTCATTAAAGCATCACTGTCTACTTTGAGAATACTTTTAAGTCTGTTGAGCTCCTTTGGGGCATTTTTTTTCCTCTTTTCAGCACGCATCTTCCTTTTCCACTTACTCCGTAAGCTTTTAGCCATGCTTTACCTGAAAGTTAACCAAAAATATACACTCAAAAGCGAATATATACTACAGGAAAAAAGGTAAATCCTTGGAAAACAAAGGTCAACAAGTATCTCTAAGAACAGAGGACCAGCAGATGGAATAACAGTTACGTTGCTGGACCCTCACATGTCCGACCACAGTTTGTGGCCTGGATATGGCAGCTTCGAACTCACACCAGGCACCTACGCGTGCATACCCAAGATCCTGAGAGGAGAATAGAGGAGAAGCGATTGTGGCTTGGCCATCCCTTCCAACCCCCGGGGGGTGAGTTCTCACTTTTGTCCCTCTCCTCGGTAAACACAAAAGCCCTACAGCAAAAAACTCTCTAAAAAAGAACAAAAAGTAGAAATCGTCATACTGTTAATTTATGACAGCTTAATAAGCAACATATGTGAACATCAACATGGCACATACAGCCACTTAAGTAAGAACTAAGAACACCAAATCAAACTCCCTGTGGTCATTGGCAAACTATAACCCAAGCTAATCCTTAAAGCTCCTTGAGTTTCTTCACATGATTCAGTTTAATTTCCTAAGAAACTCAAAGACCAAAATCATCTTTTATTTATGCAACAGCTCACAAATTACAAAATCTTATAAACACTCAAAACCCAATGCTCATTCCTACCTCAAGACAACCTAACTACTATTTCCATTTTTGCTTCTTCTACATCCCTCTGTCCTCACGTAAATCCTCCACAGGGTGGTTTGTGTTAACTTTTAAATACTTCCAGCATATTAAGGACTTTTTTTTTTCTTTTTTTGAACAGAGGTTTCTACTATAGGGTGCGTTCACTCCCCGGAAAAGCAGAGACAGATAGAAAGTGAGAAATCACTCCTAGGGTGGATGGCCACTCTGCAATCCCTTCTCCTCCAGTCTCCTCCTGGAATCTTCGGTGCGGGGTGTGAGTTTTAAGCTGTCGGACCGCGGTCTACAAAGTGGGAGTCCAGCGACATATTTATTTTTAGTCCATCATTAAGCCGTCTGCTGAACCTGGGCTTTTTAGAAATAAGACCTTCAAGGTCATTTGTGATCTGCCTCCTGCAATGCTCTCATCTCATCCTCAACGAAACTATGCCCCACCATCTGCAAGTTCTAATTACATCACAAAAATATCCAAGCTCTAAGTCTACTCCAGTACCTGCTGGGAACTGCTCTTCCCAACACTTGCTCCTTTATTCAGCACCTCGGAAAGGTGCTCTGACCCCTCCCTGCCTAATGCGTTTCGCCAGAAGCTATTTTGTGTTTTGTCACCCGGTAAAATTAGGAAGGCAGGGAATATACAGGAACTGCTCGCCTTTGAATCTCCCAGGCACGGTGTTTCGCATGCAGTAATGATTATACGAACACTAGTTACGTGAATGACTAGCTGAGTAATACTTCTTGCCTACAACCACCAAGCCTTGCGAGGAGCTAGAACGGTTGCGGTAAACCACCTGAGAACCGAAGTGACCCTGCGCACGCTGAACATGGCATGGCTCCCTTACCGAGCATGGGGAAGCCGCAGAGCCGCCACGGAGGCCACGGGGACCGCTCGCCCTGGACCACCGCATGCACCTCCGGACCGGGGCTCACGTGTGGCCCACAGACGGCCAAATCTCGGACAAGATTCTCTAGGGTCGGCGAAAACCAGCCCCAACTCCCATCCCAACCGCGAGAAACCCAACTCACCCAGTCACTCACACACCGCAGGATCACGCCGACAGGAAGTCGCTCATACTTCCGCTTTCCGGGCAGGGCCGACGTGGGCGGTGGTTATGTTGCATGCCGGGAGTGGAGAAATCCGGGAAGTCTCGCGAGGCCGGGTCTTCCGCGCGCGCGCAGCACGTTTCCTGCGGTTTCTGTGAGTGGGTTCCTGCAGCGTGGCGGGAGCCGTGCAGGTAGGCGAGTAAGACGAGAAAGTCCTGGTCCAGGGTCGGGCCCTAGATCACCGGCTTCAGGACGTGGGTGGGGTAGCTCCGAGACTGTTCGCTACCTGTCACCTAGGGTAGCGAACATTTACCTGCATTTAATTCTTAAATCGATCGTCCTGAACCACGTGTTCTTCCAGAGGCCACACTGAGTCGTCTTTTTGTAGTCTACATTTTCACATCCAGTTGAGGTGCTCGCGAATGTACACGTCAAAACTTGGCAAATTGTACACTTTAAACATGTGCAACTTATGTTAGTTACACTTCAAAGCCGTTACCAAAAACAGCAAGCTTTTCCCATCCCAAATCATAATACGAAAACTCTTTCAGTTCAACCAGTGTTTACCTGTGTCATCACTAACATGCCAGACACAATGACAAGCCTTAGAATAATAACTTATTTTATATATTTTACCTATGATTCTAAGAACAGTTTTGGAAATAAGACATGTATGCATTATATTCTTGGTTGCAACACTTGTGAATGATATGGGTAACTAATGTTTTAGAGCCTGGATTTCTTTGTCCCTAAAGTGAAGGTACACAACCTAAGGATTCTAAGTAGATGGTTAAGAGCTAACAAATTACAGTATCCTCTCCCCCTTTTAGGTTATAGTTTCAAACATACAGCTTCATGTTAACATTTGTAAGCAGTGTTTTCAAGAGATTTGCAATGCACACCAGAAAACAAGAAAAGAATTCTTTTTTTTTTAAGTTTTCTTTGCTATAGGACTCATGTGCTTGCCAGGAAGACAGACTCAGAGAGATAGAAAGTGAGAAATCACCCCCCAGGGGGAATGGCCACTCTGCAATCCCTTCTCCTCCATTGTCCTCTCTGGATCTTGGGCACACATGCACACAGTGTGAGTTTAAGCCACTGGGTCTGGGACTCAAACCACAGTCGACTACATGGGAGTCCAGCAACATAGCCATTACAGCAACCGCTGGTCCCAGGAATTGTTTCTCATGATGGCCTTGTAGTTTCCCATCTGATTGCTGGTAAGAGAGTTCTGAAACTGTTTGTGGGATCTGATATACTTTTTTTTTAGATTTGTGTCCTTTAGGAATCCAAGCACACAGTATAGAAATGACTGAGTTCATAATACACAAAGTTGTTTTAACAAAGGCTAAGAAAAAAAAAAAACTAACATAGTATAAAAAGAGAAAACATGCTTGGAAAACCTAATTTCTTTAAATGGAAGATTACGTTCTTATAAGGCAAGTGAACTTTTATTTCATAAGTTAACTATATATATAGTTTTTCAAATTACAATTTAGCCCCTTTCCCAAAAGTATATATGCACATTGCATTTTCGAGAAAGCTCACTTTTAGATAATCCAAATAAACTGCCTCTTGCCTAACATACCAGCCCAAAAGATGACTGAATGATACTAGAAGAACATAATTTACCTACTATGAACATGTCAAGGGGTTAAAATACAAACCACAATTCAGTATTGACAAATGTTTTAAAAAGCTGAATCAGAGGCTGCATTATTGAAAGCCTTTTATTTTCAACCTCTGTTCCTCTCCAGTTTTATATAAAAGCAGTTATAAAACAATAGTTAACTAGTTTTAGTATATTTTAAAACCCTTGGTTTAGCCTGTGGTGTAGTGGTAACAGTGTCCTGCAGGGATAGAAACCAGATGGTAGACTGCAGGTTTGGATCCCTGGGTCAGCCTGAAACATGCTGGGTATGCAGGTGTACACCCAGGATCTGCAGGAGCTGAAGAGATAAGGAAATCGGTGTGCCAAAATCTTACAGAGGGTACCCCCTCCTCTCTTTCTCTCATGCATGCATAAGTGCTACCATCAAAAAAAAAAAAAAAAAATCCTTAGTTCATTCCCTCATTCATGTGTTCAAGTATGCTCTCTGTAATAGACATTATGCTGAATATACAAAGATCAAGGAATCTGAACTACTGTGTTCAAGAAATGTTGATCTGAGGCAGGAACATAGTTTAAAGGTCAAACTGGACATTGCTGTGTCTCCTCACAGAGCTATAAGGAGCCTATGGATTAGAGGCTAAGTGGGCAGTGCTAAATACCT
The DNA here is from genome assembly GCA_026018925.1 of Tupaia tana. NCBI lineage: Eukaryota > Metazoa > Chordata > Mammalia > Scandentia > Tupaiidae > Tupaia > Tupaia tana. Next base: position 170,838,642 of record JAKSZU010000006.1, read on the forward strand.
GACAGGAAGCAGACATTACCCATCCAAAAGACATGCTACACTTTAGAAAGCCAGTAGTGCCCAGTGGTCAGCCCTCTCCATGGAGTTCCTGATCTGCATTATCACTTAGTAAGGATCAGGACAGACTTCTGATATTCAGATGGCGACCACATTGTCCATTCCTTAGATGGTGGGGACTTCAAGACAAAGCTCTACAAAAAGCAAAAACAATCTAAGTTCTTAGTTACTCCCAATGGCTGATACTACTAATCCTCAGAACTTCAAGTGGATCAAGGCCAGCCCTGAGGTTCCTAAAGAAATGAAGACAGGTACACAGGGCCCAGTGTACATCCAGTAAATGCACAAGTTCTCAGACACTGCTGTCTCACTTTCCTCCTACCTCACCAGGCCTTCTGCCTTTGTCCCTTGGACACTGAGTTACCTGACCCTTTGTCAGAGTCCTCCTACTTAATAGTTGCCATAGTTTCACCTGTACTGGCAAGGAACTGAAATTGCACATAACCTTTGATCTAGCAGTTCTAAGCATTGATATATTCCCTACTTAGAGAATGTATCATTTTAAAAGGATATATTTGTGGGGATCAGCAGATGGTATGGTGGTTAAAGCACTGGACACTCCCATATGGCCAACCAACCACAGTTCAAGGCCTGGACCTGGTTGCTGGACTCCCATGTAATCGATCATGGTTTGAGTCCCAGACCTGGCTTGCTTTCTCACTTTCCACCTTTCTCTGTGTATGTCTCGCTCTGGTCAAATTAAAAAATAAATGAATAAAAAAAATTCTTTTTTTTAAAAAAGGATAAATTTGTTATATGTTAACATTCTTCTTATGACATTTTTTCCTAAACCAAAAAGAAAAAAAAGTGGAAATAACATTGTTTTACATTTTTACAATATCAAATCTGCTTTATTTAGTGCCTTTAGTTGCAATTCAGTATATTCTACCTTTGGATTGAAAGTAAGATTAACCGCAGTAATTAATATTAAGTACTTGGTTTATATGACATATTTACTCATTTAACCTTTATTACAGCTCAGTGAGGTAAACAATATTATTCCTATTATATGGGGGGGGGGACTTCAAAAAGTCTGTGGAAAAATAGAAATATAAGTTTCTTGGGACGACCAGATAGCATAATGGTTACATCGCTGGACTCCCACGTAGTTGACCGTGGTTCAAGTCCTGGACCTGGCAGCTTAAAACTCATGGTGGGGGTGTGTGCATGCATGCCAAAAATTCTAAGAGGAGAATGGAGTAGGGATTGCAGCATGGCCATCCCCCCGGGAGGTGATTTCTCACTTTCTCTCTTTCTCTCTCTGGTAAGTGCACCTGCCCGATAGCAAAAATCTCTCAAAAAAAAAAGTATATATAATTTTATTTTGGTACCAAAAAATTAGAATCCCTGCATACTTTTTCATAATATGTGTTTTTTATTAACTTTCTGAAGAGCACTTACAGAGAAGAGGCAAAAGAGCTAAGTAAAGAAAGATAAATAACTTGCCAAACATGATATAAGCAGCTGGTTGTATAGCAAGGATTCTACTCTATAAATAGATACTCTTACCCACTGTGCTGTGTTAAACTTGATTGCCAAGCATTGTACACTTGCGTATTCAGCAATAAGTAGATGACAATAAAGTGAAATTTACGTCTAAGAATCACTGGAGGCAGGGCCAGCAGATGGCTTAGTGGTTACATGGCTGGACTACCACATGGCTAATTGTGGTTAGGTCCCAGACCCTGTGGCTTGAAAATCATGCTGGTGGTTTTGAGTACATGCCCAAGATCAAGATCAAGAGGAGAATGAAGAAGGGATTGTGGTGGGGCCTTCCCCCCCCGGGGGATGGGGTGATTTCTCACTTTCCTTCTTTCTCTCTTTCTCTGCACCTACAAGTACATTCATCCTGAGGCAAAAGCCTCTTTAAAAAAAAAAAAAAAAAATCACTGGAGGCTAAATCCATACTGCTTACATATTTCAACTTAATAGCTGGGAAATAATACTTAATGAGTATTACGGGCTAAGCAGTGTACCCCTAAAACTCTTAAGTTAAAGTTATTAGCCCCATGGGGACTAGCAGTTTGCATAATGCTATATTGCTGGACTCCCATGTAATCAACCACGGTTTGAGTCCAGAACCTGACAGTTTAAACTCACACCGGGCGCGTTGTGTGTGCATACCCAAGGTCACGAAAGGAGAATGGAGAAGGACTGGTGTGGCCATCCCTCCTGGGGGGTTGATTTCTTGCTGTCTCTCTGTCTCTCTGTCTCTATCTTTTTGGCAAGTGCACATGCTCTATAGCAAAAACCTCTCCCCCCCAAAAAAAAAGTAATTAGCCCCAGTACCTCAGAATCTGACTGTATTTGGAGGTAAGTCATGAGAATGGACTCTAAGAATCCGGTATGACTGGTGTCCTTATAAGAGGAAATTTGGATACAGACATGTACAGAGGGAAGACTATAAAGACACAGACGGCCATCTACAAACCAAGGATAAAGGCTTCAAAAGAAACTAACTGCCAACATCTGACCTTGGCCTTGAACTTCTAGCCTCCAGAACTGTGAAAAAATAAGTTTCTCTTGTTTCAGCCACAGTCTGTAGTACTTTCTCATGGGAGCCTCAGCAAACTAACACAGTGAGAGAAGTTGCTGAAGGTTCATTGTCAATGGGACACCAGAACGCTGACTTAACATGCCATGGTACCAACACACCAAAAAACCCACAAGACACTATTTTCCAAATATGTTTATTTTAAAATGTATATACTTAACGAGTTCATCTTGGGTTCTCAAACCTTATTAGCATGTTATAATTGTAAGATGAAACTTTTCCAAAAAAAGTCAAATTTTATGTCAAGCAGACTTTTAATTTTTAATGTCATTTGAAAATGAACTGTTATTAATATATTTATATAATTTTAATACTGAATCATTCTTTATAGAACTTATCTTTTATATTTTTTTCTTTCTAAATGAAATTAAAATCCAGCAAAAGGACATCCACATTTTATGATGGTAAAGATATTACTACTTTAGAGTCAACATCAAATCTAATGTTACTTCATAATTCAAGGAAAATTTATATAAAGTCACTAGACAAGGTAAATTGACACCCTTTAATATACTCATAAAATTACTTTTAAATTGCAAATGAATAGCTATGTATGGCTAATTGAGAATTTAAAAAAAAAAAAAAAAACAGACTTTTCATATCCCTTATGTGAGATTCTAAATCAAGAATTTAAAAAGGTGGTATCATAAGGAATAGTATAACTTTAAAACCTTCAAAGTACAGAATATAAATCAAAATCATAAAAGTCTCTTCTATTTAATTGCATCTCCAACTTTATTACTAACTGAAACAGTTTCTACATACTGCTTTTAGTTACTTTTTATTGACTGCTTCCAAAAACCGCAGTAGATGCAGGAATAGATTGATGATATCCAAGTAGAGATTGATGGCAGCTAGTACATACTCTTCAGGTGATAGTTTATGCATCAGTGTGTGTGTGTCATAGATGATGAATCCACAGAAAAGAAGAGCTCCCATAGCAGCCAAGACCAACTCCACTGTCTCATTGTAAAAAAACAACTATAGGCAAGAGATTAAAGAAATATGTTGATATTTGAGAAAAGTATTAAAAATACCAAGTTACTTCCTCTAATGATCCACTGCTAGACACATTTAATAACAGTATACATTTTGAATACAAAAGCAGAAAAAGGCAAGCAAGTCCCAGTTTGTTTCTGTTGGATGGAAGGATGACTGGATGAATGAATGGATGGATATCTTCCTTTCAATCAAATTAGCTGCCTGACTTTCAGTGGCAGCATTTCAAATATAAATTATTTTTAGAATGTTATTTCTTTTTTCAGAATTAAATCTGCCATTATAGTTTGGCAGTTATAAGAAGGCCTCTTTTATGTAATTTAACTATATGTTCATTCATTTATCTTTCAATGAATAAGAATTAACATAAGTTCTTATGAATATTCTTTAATCTTTCTATATACAAATAATTCATGTAATTAAAACTAAGTGTCCTGTTATAAGGGTGTCTCGACACTTTTTAATGTTGTTTATGTTGACATGGCCAGAATTGTACTTCCAGTTAACTATTCTGAAACAACTTACCTTCAAAAATCCTGACAAGCACAAAATCCACAAAACAGCAAATAGCCTATAAAAACAAAATATCAATAATTTAGAATATCATGACTTCCAATAAACTTTGTATACCCATTCAGCATTTTATAAAGAAACAAATCAATGCAGATTTTTGCCAAAGAATAATAAAAATGTAAGAATTCGTAAACATACACTAAATACTCTCAATATTTTTTTGGATATTTCTTTAAAAAGAAAAAAAAAAAAGCTTGTTTTTTATGATGTACAAAAGCACTTAAGAATATTATTGTTAGAGTTTTCAATTGGACACAAAGAAAATACTGCTATAAGTTGGGGAATGCCCCAAATCCCAACAGGATGGAAAAATGGAGGGAAAGGAATTGTGGCATGACTGTGCCCCATTATTAGGTATTGGGTAATTAATTCTAGGGCAAACCACATACCACCACCCCAACCCCCTTTCTCTCTCTTCCTCTCTGTTTTTCTCTGTGGCAAGGGAATGTACTCTCTAGTTAAAAATAAATAAATAAAATTTAAAAGGAGTCTAATATACATGTAACATGGAGTCCCAAAGAAGAGAAAGAATTCCATCCTTCTCTCATCTCAACTAGAAATACAAAATAAAAATAACCTAAAAATAGTGATGTGCCAGAGTAAACTGGTTTTCTAGGAGGGTAAGGGGAGAATCCCTGACTTGTGGTGCTTCCTAATTTCTGTGGTCTACATACTTCCACCATGGCTTATTTTAATCTTCTAATAATTTTAACAACTGACTTGCAAGATTCCTCTTGTAAGCTGGTACAAGCTGGCTCTAGCACAACAATGATAAGTTGCCATAGTTATCAAATGTAATTTTGAGATTTAATTCCTATTGTGTGAAAACTACAGGATAATCAGGATGTTGTAAAAACATAGCTGTAAGTCAACACATGAAGTGCTGCTACCATTGTCTATGACTATCGGACATTCAGATGTTTAACAAATATTTCTTGAGTCTCTATCCCATAACAGGTCAAAACAAATAGCCTATAAAACTTTTTAAAGAAAATCTTTTTGCTCAGCATTTGCAATCCCATTATGACAATTAGCTTCCACAACCATTTTGGATTTGAGGCTTCACAATAATTAGTGTCATTAAGTTTTGTTTAAAATAAAGTAAAATGCTACTCGTAAGTTACTAAATCTGTTGCATACTGACAAAAATATTAAGATTTTTTTACAGAAACACTGCATGGCGATATCTAATAATGATGACAGTAAATGAAATTCAGTAGAGAGCCAGGCTGTATCCCAAGAGCAGCAGTAGAGTACTAAAGAGGTTTTTCTTTTTTTTGGAGAGGGTTTTTGCTATAGGGTGCATGAGCTAGCCAGAAAGACAGAGAGAGACAGAGAGATAATAGAAAATGAGAAATTACCCCCCCCCCCTCGGGGGGGGGATGGCCATGCTGCAGTCCCTTCTCCTCCATTCTCCTCTCGGGATCTTGGGCATACATGCACACACGCCCGCTAAAGGGCTTTTCATAGGTATGTCATGAGCAAGTTTGCATTTTGTAAATATCATATAGTTGCTTTGTGGAGAACAGACTGGAAACTGGTAGACTGGACAGAAAGAAGCTGGGTGTAGTAATAGAATTTAGAAAGGGTTCTGCTTTCAATATTATAATAAACAAGGCTTTTCAGACCAATTACCACCTTCACAATCCTAAAAAGAGTACAAAATGATGGATTAAAGAAAAAAAAAAGAGCCATCTGCTGATCTGCTGGCATGGTGATTAAGGTGGCTGTTTCCCATATGGCTCACTGCAATTGGGAGTCTTGGACCCTATGGCTGAAAAACACACACCAGGTAGGTGTGTGTGTGTGTGTGTGTGTGTGTGTGTGTGTGTATGTTCTCTCTCTCTCTCTCTCTCTCTCTGGCAAGATAATATGCCCTCTGGCAAATTAAAAACAAAACTAAAAACAAAGACTACCTTCTAAAAGCATCACTTAACTGACAAGATAAAAGGGATGATCAAGCCAAAATCAACCTAACAGTAGAAGCTCAAAGAAGTAATCATAGTATTATAGCTGTATTTGCCCAAAGCCTATCATCTTAATTCTAGGGCAAACCACCTCCACCCCCAGGGATTACAAGGAAACTTACTAATGCATTAAACAAAAAATTGTGAAATTGTCACCACAAGGTACTCCTTTACAGATTTGTAGTCCAAATTCACAAAACCTGGGTTCCTAATGGACCCTATCTAAGACTTTTTCCCTACACCAGGTAGCAGCAAATCCAAACAGTGTATGGAAGAATGCAACTTGAACCTAAGCCACAAAGAAATTCAACAAGTAATTTGTTCAAAAACAAGCTCATAGTCAAAAACAACAAAACAGGGACCAGCGGTTAGCGTAATGGCTATGTCGCTATATTCCCATGTAGTCAACCGAGGTTCAATTCCCGGGCCCGGCAATTTAAACTCACTCCAGGTGCATTTGTGTGCGTGACCAAGATCCCAAGAGGAGAAGGGACTGCAGCGTGGCCATCCCCTCTGGGGGGTGATTTCTCGCTTTCTATCTCTCTGTCTCTCTCTGTCTTTCTGGTAAGTGCACGCGCCCTATAGCAAAAACCTCTCCCGAAAAAAAAACAAAAACAAAAATCAACAAAATACACAAGGAAATAAAATAACCTAAGAATGATCAGAAACAGCAGACATAAAAACACATCAGAAGTATTCTCAAATCTAGATATATAATTGTAATCAATAAATGTAAATCTATTATGAAGAGGCTGAACCACAGGGGTGATTGTTTTACCAGAACAAGTTCAAGAAATGATGCTGGAATGGATGGGAGGAAGGGAAGCAGCTGGAGACTTGGATGGGAAGAAGCAGCAGAGCATACCTTGCAACATAGACACCACATGCAAATGCACAAAATATGTCCCCAAAAAGGAAGAGAAAAAAGCAAATGTTGCCATTCACTAAATAAGACTCCATTCTGATAAATCTAGGCAGCCTGCATAATTGTCAGTGTTATATTTCAACTGACTATATTTCAACCAATAGATATTTCTAGTAATCTGGACTACCAGAGAAAAAGGGTGGGTGCAGGGTGGGAGGGGGGAGGAAAGAAAGTTTTGCAAAGAATAGAATGTTGTAAATACTTAGTGTTGTAACAGGAAAAAGAATAGAAAATGGTTGGGTGACTGTGTGCCAGGAAGCCATTGTGAACTTAGAAAAAGTCTGCATTCTTACCAGGTGAGGGCAACACAGCACCATTATCTTAATATAAAAAGGATCATTCCATACATTTGTTTAGATAAGGATACATGTTAATCTAGATGATCAAAAAGGTTTTAAAGTTCATGAATGTTTCCAACATCTGGGGACAATTACATTGATTTTGGCAAAAAGTTGTGGATGGTCTTAGTAACATTTATGCGAAATTAAAAACCAAAATAACTTTAGTAAAGTCTACACTGTTCATAAAGCATTACAAGCCTAGCCTCACTGGAAAGTTAATGATTTTGGGGATTCACTTCCCTTTCACTAGAGGAGAAAAGCAAATGACTGAAAGCTACTTACCATCTCCTTGTATATTCTGGGAGAGTAAGGCCTGGCCCTAGTACTCAGAGATGATCTCATTACTCTCCATTTTAAAAGGCAGTACCAAAGCTAACAGTACAGCACTTTTCTCAGAACCACCTATATTAAAGACATGACATCTCTTATTATATCAGGATGTATAACTTACCCTGCTCCAAATTTGCTGAAATCTCTCTTAGATTGTAGAGTATATGCAGTCAAACCAAGAAATACTGCAGAAGTCAGTATAAAAGCTTGCAGAATAATATACACATCATAGAAAGTAACTGTAAAATTAAAATATTGATTAAAAATACATATAAAATACTCAATATAAAACAGCCTTTCTTGCATTTAATGAAATACTTTTTATCCTATACTAGTCACCAATAAAAACAATTATGAAAAGAGTCCTTATCTAGCTTTGAATATATTGGTATAGAGGAACCACACCCATAATAATGTACCAAACAGGCTCCAAAAAATTCACTCATACAAAATAAAGAGGGTCGCATAATTATGAAGTTAAAGAAATGGCTAGATATTGCACTGATAGGCAGTCGGGAGTTTTAGGGTATGACAGATTTGCACCCATCTCTGTCCCAGCTGCAGTTTACCACCATTGTGGTGATTGTCCATTACGGCTTACGTATCAATATGGACAATTCCGGGACATCTGGCTATTTGGGAATTCCTGGACAGTAGCAGCAATTTTAGCAATCACCTACTTAGTTGTACTCAGTTCATCAGCCTAACTCGAGGCAACTGAGCATCAAAAATAATGGGCTTTCTGGGGTTGCCAGCTATTCCATCTTCCCTAATAAGGACAGAAACTAACCATTAACTGCTTTATATCTAAATCTGTATTAGCTGGGATAATGAATTACAGGGGTTTACTGGGTTTGTAACAAATTGCCTTCTGTAATTTTAGGATGACCATACATATAAGACTTTTGCTATTGTAATGCAGTTGCTTACATTTTAACAGAACACGAAATTATAACCTCTTTAGAGGAGGTTAAATACTGTGAACCCAAAATTAGGTAAGTAACTTTCAGGCATATTCACATTATTCCTATTCCTAAATCCTACATTATTGGAATTTATCTATTTATGCCACTATAGGATTACAAAGGTAAACTCAGAAGAGATAAAAGAGGAAGTCAAGGGACCCGCAGTTAGCATAATGGCTATGTCGCTGAACTCCCATGGCTATGTCGCTGAACTCCCATGTAGTCAACCGCGATTCGAGTCCTAGACCCGGTGGCTTAAACTCACGCCGGACACATGTGTGTGCGTGCCCAAGATCCCAAGAGGGGACTGGAGGAGAAGGGATTGCGCCATGGCCATCCCCCCTGGGGGGTGATTTCTCACTTTCTGTCTCTCTGTCTCTGTCTGTCTCTCTGGCGAGCGCATATGCCCTGTAGCTAAAACCTCTTCAAAAAAAAAAAGAGGAAGTCAATTTTGCTTCTTGTCAGTAATTTCCATATACCACTAGATAGGGAAGGTATTATAATTAATGAGGAAAATAATGTTCTCAGATTACCACCAATTCTAATAATCCTGAAACAAATCTCTCCCCTATGCTCCTTACCTATGGTGGGGTTGAAAAGGGGAAATAGGGACTTGGTAACATTAAGAGTAAGTAATACAAATAGATAATAATAACACCATAATAATAAAAAAGTTAATAATACATCCCTTCTGTGTTGAGAAGCTTCAATCCCATTTATATTAGTACTTATTGCTACTAATATTGATTCTTTTTAAAAAGAAGTAGGTTACTAAAATATATAGAACCAACAAAACTGGCATAAAAAAGGTTAAAAACAGGAACCAACAGTTGGTGTAGTGGTTATGTCGCTGGATTCCCATATGGCTAAACACAGTTCAAGTCCCAGACCTATTGGCTTGAAAATCACGCAAAGTGCGTGTGTACATGCCCAGGATCCTGGGAGAATGGAGGAGAAGGGATTGAGGCGAGGCCATCCCTACTGGGGGATGATTTCTCACTTCCCCTCTCACTGTCTCTCTGGCAAGTGCACACGTCCTGAGGCAAAAATCTCTTTTTTAAAAAAAGTTAAAAACAGTAATGAAATATTAGGAAAAGATAACTATATTAACCATAAGTATTAACAACTTCCTATTATTGAGAATAATAGTTAACTCTGGTCTTTTTTGGAACACAAGGTTAACATTTCAAGACAATCAGAATTTTTGTCATTGATTCATTCAACCTTTGTATGGAAGGCCTTACATAGCGTACATTAAGTAATTATAACAAGCACTTGAGCTTTGAATACATATTTAACATGAAATACAGAAACAGAAGTTACCACTGTTTCTTAAAGTACCATTTGATAAAACATCATAGAATATTAAAACCCAGTTCAATGCAGGCGATTCTTAGAGGAGCTAATTAATTAAGCTTATGTGAGTTGGTATATATGGCTGAAAACACATGTTTTCAGTTTCTCAAGAATCCCTTTAAATTAGGAGTAAGTTGCTATAGTCTCATTTTTATAAATGGGTAAACACAAATGAAGTATTGTTCTCTGCTCCTTTTATTTTTCTTAAACTTTTCCACTTCCTCTTAAGTTCTGCTGAACTATATAAGGTATAAATATTTGCTTATATTTTAGGAATTCTACATTCTATGCCATATTAAATATAGCATTCTATGATGTTAAACTTTAACCCCAAATACCTTTCACTTTAAACATTTATCCACATTATATATTTTATCAATGTAGAATCACAGTTTTATCTTACCAACAACAGCAACAGTCAGAGCTTCCAACAGAGTCTAAGGAAAAGAAACTGTAATTAATGCTCATAAAATTTTTCCTATCTTGTGTACATTTTCTAATTTCTAGCATTTCAATATAATCTCATAAAAATGGCCTCATTTTAGTTTCAGCACAGCCCTATAAAGTACATGGGACAGTTGTTAGACCCACTACAATGAAATTGAGGCCTCACTGTATTGAGTAATATTTATATTCTAATTGTGATTCCATCACATCCATTTTAAATTCTAATCACATTTTCATATCTGTCACAGAAAGATTATACAAATAATATAGAAAATTATATTTTTTATCCTCTGTAATATAAAAAAATGAAATTGTATATCATATGCACATTCATAAAAGCCTTAATATCTCACACAAACTAAGGTAAGAATGAAATATGTAGGTAGTACTTTGGTGTGGCAGTCTTGAAACTATCTCCCAATATTCATTCTCTCTTTCTTCTCTGGTAACAGAATTTTTACCTGGATACATGGCTATTCAGATTAAATATTATATTTTTCATCTTTTGCAGCAAGGTCTGATTATATGACTATATTCTAGCTAATTTAATGTCAGTGGAGAGGCATATTACCCCCAGATCGTGCACCAAAAGCAAAAGGCCTGCTCTCCCATTTCTCTCCTCTGTGTGTGTGTGTGCCTGTGTGTGTGTGTGCCTGTGTGTGTGTGTGTGTGTGTGTGTGTTTATGAGACAGAGAGAGGAGAGAGACCGGATGCTATGGGGATACAGCAGTGAAACAGCTTATCTTAATACTATGCAACACTTTAGGAATGCCTAAGCCATAGCCGGAGCTTGGGTCTTTTTTTTTTTTGAGAGGTTTTTGCTATAGGGCACGTGTGCTTGCCAGAAAGACAGAGACAGAGAGACAGAAAGCGAGAACTCATGCCCCAGGGGGAATGGCCACACCGCAATCCCTTCTCCTCCATTCTCCTCTCGGGATCTTGGGCACGCATGTACACGCGCCCAGCGTGAGTTTAAGCCACCAGGTCTGGGACTCCAATCGCAGTGGGCTACATGGGTGTCCAGCAACATAGCCATTACGCTAACTGCTGGTCCCAAGCCTGCATCTTGTCAACTACACGAAATAGTCATTCTGATTTTTACATGAAAGAGAAATAAACTATCTTATTGAAACCATTGTTTTTCTGTTTTGTTTTTGTTTTTGTCATTGTTTAAATCATGTTATAAGTAAATGAATCCATATTCTAAATAAAAGATTTGGGAATACTGAACCTTGTCCTCCACCCTCTCTTTCCCTTTAATTATATTATCTTTATTTTGTCTTAGATACTTACTATAGTTCAATTTTATCAACCATCTGATACATCAAACCACAAATGGCAAAACCATAAGTAAAATTAGTGGTGTAAAATCATACTCCTAATACCCTAATTTACATGCAAAAATGGTATTAGAAATTGTACACTAATGTGGAGGCAATGAAGGTGCTGCCATGTTTTAATGTTGTTGGTAGTGCCAGGAAAAGATAAAAGAAATATTTTTTCTGGGAAACATGATAAAACTACATTCTTGATATTTTAGGACATGATTTTAGGAAAATAAAATCCCACTCCACATTCAAGTATCTGAAGGAAAAAAGGCAGTATAAAAAGGAGTAAAAATAAGACCAGGAATACATGATAATGCCATCTCAAAATAATGCCCCATTTAAAGGAAAATATACATACACGCACACACCCCCCTCCTAGGGTAAGGTAGGATTTACCTCCTTCCTTGCTTTGGTAAAGCAAGACCATAAAACCCAGTTTCAAGGCCTCCTAATAATCCGAGGAAATGTAATTTGCCTACTTCCTTATTTGTTGAACCACTTTTAGCTCTGGGCATGAAGTATATTAACTGTAAAAAGTGACCATCATACCCATAAGCATTTGGATGATGACTAAATTTGGCCCAACATTAATGATAGGAAAAGGGATAGTAGTATACAAGGACAGCTGGGAGGAAAAGGATGTATGTAACAGAAAAAAGGAGAGGAGACCACAAACTTGCCACTGATTTTCCTGTAATAGCTACATTTCTAGAACCTTCCTCCTGTTTCTCTTCTTGAAGCCTGGTGGGTTTAGGTGAGTGGGTTTTCAAGCTCTTACATCTTTATTTTTAAGAATTTTTTTGGTATATGGCATGTGTGCTTGCCGGAGACAGAAAGAAAATAAGAAACCACCTCCTCAGGGCGTGATGGCCATGCCACAATCCCTTCTCCTCTTGGGATTTTTGGCAGGCAGGTACTTGTGCCTGAAGTGACTTTCAAGCCACCAGGTCCAGGACTCAAAAGGTGATTGGCCATGTGGGAGTCCAGCGCCTTAACTACAACGCAATTTGTTGGTCCCTCTTACATCCTTAAAAGAAATTCCCTGTTTCTTGAGATAATTTGGAGTTGATATTCTTGAAAACAAAAGAGCTTAAAATTTAAATAAGTAGGGAAAGGTTTTCCTACAATTAAAAAGCTCCAAAGTCATGAACTTTTTCTTTCATCATACTAACACAAACTTACCAAAATTTATAATTATTTTTGTTTAAAGTACTTTGATAGGATCAATAGCTTTTCACTTTTTTTATTAAAGAATTATTTTATTGAACTTTATTTTATTTATGTATTTATTATGTATTTATTTTAATTTGAGCAGAGAAGGACAGAGTGAAAGAGAGAGAGAGAGAGAGAGAGAGAAAGAAAGCAAGTCGCCAGGCCTGGGACCCAAATTGCAGTCGGCCATGTGGAAGTCTAGCACCCTTAGCCACCATGCTACCTGCCAGTCCCTACTATAAATATTCTTAGTATTAGTTTGTAATGTCTTAAAGTAAATTTTTAGGTTGAAATCCAAAGTTATACAGGATTTGAGATGAGGTGAAATAATTTTTAAAATATATATATGTAATAACTTGACCCTTACCAACTCTTTCTGGTCTTTATCTAAGATTGAGTTTTTATAGGTGGTAGTTTAGGTTTTAATCTGCAACCTATCTCAACAAACATGAATAAAACTTGGATTGTCCCAATGATGATTCTGAAATGAGTTAGTAAAGGACATCATTTGAACAAAGTGTTCCTTTAAAAGAATGGAGTGATAAGATAAAAAATAACACTAAGGAGTTAAAAAATTTGATGTAAATTCTATGAAATTAAGGCCAGAATATATTTTTTTCCCAAGAAAATCACACTATAGTAGAGGTAGAAAGTAGCACAGGGATTATGTACTTTAGTATTTTCAAATTTACTAGGAGAAAACAGGTACAGAATGGCTAAATGCTTTGCCAAATGTCACATAATCAGAGAGTGACAAAGCTAAGTCACTGATAGTTGATATGTTTTCCCCACTACATTATCATATTAATAGAAAAACCTATGAAACTGACAATTAAAATTCTTTTTTTTTTCCTTTCTTTTTTTTTGGAGAGGTTTTTGTTATAGGGCGCTTGCGCTCACCAGAAAGAGACAGACAGAGAGACAGAAAGCAAGAAATCACCCCCGGGGAGATGGCCACACGGCAATCCCTTCTCCTCCATTCTCCTCTCGGGTTCTTGGGCATGCACGCACACACGTCTGGTGTAAGTTTAAGCCACCAGGTCCAGGACTCAAATGGCAGTCAACTACATGGGAGTCCAGTGACATAGCCATTGCGCTAACTGCTGGTCCCAAAATTCTAAAAGACTACAAAATTATAAGTAATTTCTTAAAATATTCTAATTTTAAGAAATTTTGTTTACCATTGTTTTATTTATTTATATATATATACACATGTATATGCATTCAATTAAATAAATATCTTTAAAACTCAGGAATAAATGTTAAAAGAATAATAATTGTCAAAGTACTCACAAACCCAAAAAGCAGAAACAGGTTAAGGGGATGCTTATGTCTGTTTAAAGTCAATGCAAAAATGAATCCCAGCGATCCAAGGGCAAACACCCAAATTAAGGCAGGACTGGAAGACACAATATTAAAAGCATTTCAAGTTAAAACACAGCATAAATAGAATTATCAAGTTAAATAAAATGTATCTATTTTATGTGTTTATGAAAGTACCAGAAAAATATAACCTGGAATGATTCAGATTAAACAACAAAAAGAAATTATTTCTGCAGCTAGAAAACCTGAAGGGTGTAAGGTGGGGAGGAGCAACAGGACAAAACGAGTCCATAATGAACAGGGAGAACTTTTTCCTTTATGAACCTCCATCATATGGTAGTTGAATGTTTGCAACCAGCATATTCCTTTTATAACTAAAATAAGGAAAATATATTTAAAAATAAATTTTATATGTAATACTTCTTTTCCTGGTTTCCTTTTTCTTTTCTAAATCAATTTGCCAGAGGGCATGTTTGCTTGCAAAAGGAAAGGAAAGCAAGAAAGCACCCACTATGGGGTCATGTTGCAATCCCTTCTTTACTTCTCCTCTTTTCAGGATTTTGGGCATGGAGGCACACACACCCAGTGTGTTTATCAAACCTCCAGATCCAGGACTAGGACTACATGCTTGACCATGTGGGATCCAGCCACCTTAACCACTGAGCCATGGCTTAGCCCTATACCTAACTCATTTTTAGGATATTTGTAAGACAGCTATAAATCAAAGAATTTTATGCCAAGTCACAAACTAATAGTCTCCACTTTGGTGAGGAAAGGGAGAATAGAAATTCTCTAAGAAAATATTCTTTATTTTCCCTTTCCTTTGAAATAAAGAAACTATATTATTTTTAGACAGAAATAATTATTGGCAGTTGAACCGTTAAATAGGGATGAATCAAGCAGAACTCTTGAAAACTTCTCAGTAAGATTATCCTACTCATGAACTTAAACTAAAACAAATACGTATTTCTTAGTACCTATATCTTTTAAGCTCAGTCATAGGCTTTGGGTTCAGGGCTATAGTTCAATAAAATTTTAAAAATTAAACTTAAGAGACCAGGAGGTAGTGTGCTAGTTAAGGTACTGGACTCCCACATGGTCGACCATAGTTTCCATCCCAGACCCAGCAGCTTGAAAGTCTCACCTGGCGCATGTACATGTGTGCCCAAAATCCCAAGAGGAAAATGGAGGAGAAGGGATTGCAGCATGGCTATCCCCCTGGGAGTGAATTCTCAATCTTCTTCTCTGTGTCTCAGTCTCTCCCCTAGCAAGTACATGTGTCCTATGGCAAAAAAACTAAAAACAAACAGAAAACAAATCTATATGAAATAAAAATCCACTAACACTATTCCAGATAGAAATTTAACCCTAAGAAACATAAGATAAAAAGTTCAGAAGTAAATACACTGAGTCTTCACAAAGTTCATGGAAAATGCTTATTATGAAAAACTATATATAACAGGTTTAAAACATTTTTTACACCAAAATAAAGTTGCACTTTAATTCTATTTTCATGATTTTTTTTTTTATTTTTATTTTTTTAGGTTTTTGCTATAGTGTGTACACACCAGAGAGAGAGATATCACCCCCAGGGAGGATGGTCATGCTTTAATCCCCTGTCTTCCATTCTCTTCTCTGGATTTTAGGCACACATGTATACACATCCAGAGTCATTTTCAAGCTGCCAGGTCCAGGACTCGAACTGCAGTCAGCCATGTGGGAGAGCTGCGTCTTAATCACCATGAAACCTGCTGGCCCCTTTCATGAACTTTTTAAGTCCCCTTGTACCATGTTGTGTAACATTTTCCTTCATTAAAAACAAAACTAGGGTTAGCCCATGGCCTATTGGTTAAGGGAACTGGATCACACATGTCTGACTATGCAGTCTGAGTCTTAGTTCCCAGCTTGGGGGTGAAGGGGAAGATCTGATCTGATTTATATGAGCTAAATAATGAACTTTTCACATTTTCACTTCAAAAGTTAATAGAAACAAAATGAACTTTGTTTAGAATATGTCCTTTGATCATATGCAGTGTCTGAAATGATTCAGAAAGTGTTTTATTACCTTACCTTTCATGTACAAATGTCCGTATAGACTCAAAGTATAAAAACACTGTGGAGGTCAATGTAGTTAAAAGAACTTGCAGAGAAAGGATGCTATAGACTTTTCTCAGGAAGGCTAAAAGGAAAAAAAAAAAAAAAAAAAGACACGTGACTATTAAGCATTTATCACATAATAGCAATCAAATTTTTTCATAGAAAAAATTAAGTGGTTTTTGTGTTTGTTTTTTATATAGAGGATTTTGCCATAGGCCATGTGCACTCACCAGAGAAAGAGAGACAGTGAGAGGGAAAATGAGAAATCATCCTCTGGGGGGATGGCCATGCTGCAACCCTTTCCCCTCTATTCTTCTCCTGGGATCTTGGGCGTGCATATGCACGCACCGGGCACGATTTTTCAAGCCACCAGGTCTGGGACTCTAACCACAGTTGGCCATGTGGGAGTCTAGTGACGTAACAACTCTGCCATCTGCTTGCCCCCCCATAATTAAGTTTCCATATGCATTTTTTGTCAAATATCACTCTAAATAATGTAATCTGTGACTAAAATTAGAAAAAAATAAAAGGATGCCAAAATAATTCAAAAAGTTTAAGGAATATCTATTGTCTAAAAAGCATAGCTTAAAAGAAATTAGGAACCAGAACATGTTTTCATTAAAAAGAAAGTGTTAAAAAAAAAAAAAAGCAAAATATTAATCATGTATTTTAAAGAACAATTCTATCTTGAATGGGAAAAGCAGATAGCTTAATTTTCAGTTGTAAAAAATGTTTCATCGAGGGCAACCTATTTTCTGGGACCTGTCCCTTCTTGGGAGCTCTGTTTTACCTTCCCTCTCCTTTACTAAATTCGCCACTGAGTAAATAAACTCACCGCTTTGATATACCTACTCTCTGTGTTTGCGACTCTAATTCTTTTTCTTTTTCTTTTTTTTTGAGAGGTTTTTCGCTATAGGGCGCGTGCGCTCGCCAGACAGACAGAGAGAGACATAGAGACAGAAAGCGAGAAATCACCCCCCAGGGGGGATGGTCACGCCGCAATCCCTTCTCCTCCATTCTCCTCTCGGGATTTTGGGCACGCACGCACACGCGCCCGACGTGAGTTGTAAGCCACCTGGTCCGAGACGCGAACCGCGGTCGACTACGTCGGAGTCCAGCGACATAGCCATTACGCTAACTGCTGGTTCCCTTGCGACTCTAATTCTTGAGCATGGAATAAGAACCCATGTCTCACTGTGAGTGTGGGCCCAGTCATATTTTAGTGTGTTGGTCAGGAAACATCTAGACTCCCCTTCTTCATTCCTAAGGTACTTAAAACATCCTTCAGTTTCTACTGACAGTTAAGTCAAGTTTTTTGCTATCTTTGACAAGGTTTCCCCAAAATCCAGTTCTAAATTGAGTTCTTTTGATCTTGAAATAACTTGAATGTTACAGAGGGCTCCTGAAACATCCAAAAAAGAAGTGTTAAACCAATCAGCCTTATTTTTTCTTTTTTAAAATCATTTATTTATATATTTTTACATTTTCCTACAAACATTTACTTTACATATCAAAACAATATTTTTTTTGAAGAGTTTTTTTTGCTACAGGGCACGTGCGCTCGCCAGAAAGACAGAGAGAGACAGAGATAGAAAGCGAGAAATCACCATCCAGGAGGGATGGCCACACAGCAATTCCTTCTCCCCCATTCTCCTCTGGGGATCTTGGGCATGCACGCACATGCACCTGGCATGATTTTAAGCCACCCAGTCCAGGACTTGAACCGCAGTAGACTACATGGGAGTTCAGTGACATAGCCATTACACTAACTGTTGGTCCCCATATCAAAAAATTTTTGCTCGAACTCCATAGTTCTTGACAGTTAATAAACAACTTTCAAAATTTCAAAAAACTAAATTTTAAAGATGTTTGAAATATTTGTTATAATTTTGTTTGTGACTCTGTAACAGAGACAGTATGGTTTTAAATATTTTTGAGAAAATACTTACATGTCAACTACTCAAACTATTGAAAGAAAACACCCAGCACACAACTCACACATAAACCTTCTCAATTCAGCCCTGCCTACCAAGTATTCTGTGATATACCATCTGCTAGCAAAGATCAGTCTCTTTTTTTTCCTTCAAACTTCCTCAAAATAATCCTCTAGTTGTGGGAACCAGCAGTTAGCGTAATGGCTATGTCGCTGGACTCCCACATAGTCAACCGCGGTTCGTGTCACAGACCCGGTGGCTTAAAACTCATGCCGGGCGCATGTGCGTGCGTGCCCAAGATCCCGCCGAGAGGAGAATGGAGGAGAAGGGATTGTGGCGTGACCATCTCCCCTGGGGGTGATTTCTCGCTTTCTGTCTCTATGTCTCTTTCTGTCTGGCGAGCGCACGCGCCCTATAGTGAAAACCTCTCAAAAAATAATAATAATAATAATAATAATAATCCTCTAGTTGTGGCTGCTCTTTTGTAATCTACTGATTACAATGCTGGACTGGAAAAGTCCAGGTTATTTTATGGTATGAATTCTTTCATATAGCTTCTCTAATCTTTGTCAGGCAGAAATGTTTATGGTGCCAGGCCATCTTTCCAAGAGCTTGAGTTGGCTTACTTGAGATCTACCTTAGTTCCACAGTTTTCTGGTTTAATCTTCAGATATGACATTCCAGTCAAAGCCCTGTACAATAACAAATATTTCCAATTTCTGGTTCAAGGCAACAAGTATTATTGAATTTAAACAAATAACCATTCTGCCACAAAATAAGAATACTCCCAAATATTTTCCAATTCCAGAGGGGTCAGGAAGGGAGAAAAGTTTTTTTCTATTTAAAGAAACAAACAAACAAGAAAAAAAAATTTTTTTTGGACAGGTTTTTGCTATAGGACGCGTGCGCTCGCCACACAGACAGACAGAGAGACAGAAAGCGAGAAATCACCCCCCAGGGGGGATGGCCACGCCGCAATCCCTTCTCCTCCATTCTCCTCTCAGGATTTTGGGCACGCACGCACACATGCCTGGCATGAGTTTTAAGCCACTGGGTCCGGGACACGAACCACAGTCAACTACATGGGAGTCCAGCAACATAGCCATTACACTAACTACTGGTCCCGAAAAAAAATATTTTAACAAACTGCTTAACCTATCAACAATTCAAAAGAAAGCAAAATCCTTAAACTGGGAAAACAAAGCATAGTAAAGAAAAAGACAGTAATGTTTTACTCAAAAGTCATAAAATTCTATTTCACCAGTTCAGTCTTATGTAATTAATCTTTCTTGTGTTGAATTTGCAGTGTTACTGTGGTCTGATCTTTCCCTTTAAATCCTGGAAGTTAACATTTATAGTTATTATTGGTATTCCTTGTCCCTACCATTAATTTGGTCATTTTCTTGGGTTGCTTTTTGTTTTCTTATTCCTGTATGTGTGTCTTTAGTTTTCCTGGTAAAGCACCTCTTTCAGAACTTCTCAAAGAGCTGGTCTGGTATTGAAAAATTTCTTCTCATATGAAGGATAATCTTGCCGGGTATAGTATTCTTGGTTGAAACTGTTTTTTTGTTTGTTTGTTTTTCCCAAGCCTGGCATCTCCAGCACCTTCAGCTTTCTGTATCCAGCTTTATTAAAGATACCATTCATAAACAATCATGGTATTTCACGCAGCACGTGAGCAATCGTTAACAGTATACAAAAACTTTCAAACTCCCTTCCTTCAATGGAGTACCAAAATCAGAAAACCCAGTGAAGTTTTCATTTGATGCTCTGAACAGAGAAAGTTTAGCATGTTGTTTAACAACTTTTCACGAGCCCACCCTTACTTCCAGGAAATGAAAATTGCAGAATTATCAACCTGAAGATCTAACAATATAGAAAAGGAACTGCTGCTCTTTTGAAGGATGCCATCTCAATGTCATTGGAAAGCCCAGATTGCCTGACATACTGGTATAACCAATTTTCTGTGGTCAGGTCCCCACAGGTCTCTGGTTTAAGGGATTTAAGTCTACGCTGAAGGCAGAGAGGGAAAGGACATAAAAGCAAATGTTAAGTTTTCCATACCACAAGGCATCTGTGCCAAGGTGGCTATGTGTGTCAGGGAATCCCTCCTCTTGGGAGCCAAAAAGAAGTCTCTCAAAACTAGAAGGGAAAGATGTTGTCCAAATCAATCCAGCTTCAGAGACATTCTATTAGTGACAAATGCCCCTTCCCCAAAAAACAATGACGTGTTCTGTGTGCTATTGACATAGCTTTAAAAAAAAAAAAAGGTAAAACAAAATTCTTCATTGTTATAAAACTTGATAAAAAATAGTATTTCAAACTATTCGGTCACCAGAAGTATAGAGTTATCAAAAATGCACACACTTTACCTGGCATCTCCAGCACCTTCAGCTTTCTGTGCCTGGTCTGTTTTGGCATCTCCATTTTCTGCAGGGTTATTCCCGTCCTTGCCAGCATCAGTTTTTTCCTCTTTTCCTTTGGGTACGTTCTCTCCCTTCTTTGCAGGGACCTTTTTAGGCTTGGGCTCTGGCTTTGGAGAAGCAGGTTTCACTGACAACCTTGCAATCTTCTCTGTGGTTCGTCCTTCACCTTGGCTTTATCTCCTTTAGCATTCCCTTCAGCCTTTCTCTTGGGCATGGTGGTGATGACAGCAGGACACAGGCACTGAACCCAGGATGCAGCAGCATGCAGGCTTTGGTCAGTCCGGGGGTCGCTCTTGCCTCTTCACACTGCTCTGAAACTTTTTCACTTAACGCTTTGAATACATTTTCCCATTTTTTTCCTTGCGTGCATTGTTTCTGATGAGAGGTCTGATGTTAGCCTGATGGGATAACCGTTGTAAGTAACCAGAAGTTTCTCTCTTGTTAATTTTAGTATCTTGTCTTTGTGTGTGGATTTGGCCAATCTGGCTATGATGTGCCTTGGAGAAGATCTTCTTGGGTTGATTCTATTAAGGGTCCTTTGTATGTCTTGGGTCTGGATATTTGAATGCCTCTCTAGATTAAAGCACATTCTTGAGATATCTGCAGACCTGAGCAGCATTATTTACAACAGCCAAGAAGAGGCAAACATCCGTCAATGGATGAATGAAACCGAACAGTGGCAACACTGTCAGAGTGACCCACATAAAAGGTTCTGGGCTTATGTTCAGAGACTTCCCTAAGTATGCCAAGCAAGTAGGAGCCCATGATACTGGGCTGGTTGAAGCTAGGGGTAGATCATAGCATCAGGACTTTGTTGGGGGTATTGTCTTTCTCTCTCACTCACGGAAGAAATAAACTTTAAAATACATATATTATTTGTCCATAAAAAGGAATGAATTCTTCACACATAGTACAACATGGATGTACCTTGTAGAGATTATGCTAACTGAAATAAGACAGTCACAAAAAGACAGAATACTGTATGAGTCCATTTACATGAGGTATCTACCACAGTCATATTAATAGATACAGAGCAGATTGTGTTGCCAAAGGGTTTGGGAAGGAAGCAATAGGACATTGTTTAATAGGTATGGAGTTTTCACATTTTTTTTAAAGAATTATTTTTTGTGGGACCAGCAGTTGGCATAATGGCCATGTCGCTGGACTCCCTTTTAGCTGATCATAGTTTGAGTCCCGGACCCAGTGGCTTGAACTCACACCGGGCATGTATGCGTGCGTGCCCAAAACCCTGAGAGGAGAATGCAGGAAAAGGGATTGAGGCATGGCCATCCCCCCTGGGGGGTTGATTTCTCACTTTCTGTCTCTCTGTCTCTCTCTGTCTTTCTGGTGAGTGCACACGCCCTGTAGCAAAAACCTCTCCAAAAAAAGAATTATTATTATTTTTATTATTTAATGTTATTTATTTTAGTTTGACCAAGGAGGGACAGAGAGAGAGAGAGAGAGAGAGGGAAAGTGAGAAAGCAAACAGCCAGGTCCAAGACTCGAACCATGGCCGGCCATATGGGAGTACCAGTGCCCTTAACCACCGTGCCACCTGCCGGCCCCTACAGTTTCCACTTTTGTAAGATGAAAAAGTTCTGGAGATTGGATGCATAACAATATGAAAATACTTTATACCTACTGAACTATACATTTAAAATAGTTACAGTGATAAATTTTGCTATGTGTATTATATCCCTTGATTTAAATAATTAATTAAAAATGCTGAGCTCGGGACCAGCAGTTAGCGTAATGGCTATGTTGCTGGACTCCCACGTAGTCGACCGTGGTTCGCGTCCCAGACCCGGTGGCTTAGAACTCACGCCGGGCGCATATGCGTGCGTGCCCAAGATCCCGAGAGGAGAATGGAGGAGAAGGGATTGCGG
The DNA here is from genome assembly GCA_026018925.1 of Tupaia tana. Taxonomy (NCBI): domain Eukaryota; kingdom Metazoa; phylum Chordata; class Mammalia; order Scandentia; family Tupaiidae; genus Tupaia; species Tupaia tana. The sequence continues at coordinate 170,861,362 of JAKSZU010000006.1, forward strand.
CATGGCCATTCCCCCTGGGGGGGTGATTTCTCGCTTTCTGTCTCTCTCTGTCTCTCTCTCTCTCTCTCTGTCTGGCGAGTGTACGCGCCCTATAACGAAAACCTCTCCAAAAAAAAAAAAAAAAAATGCTGAGCTCACCTGCCAAAATAATTTTAAAATTCAATTACAGAAATATAAATGCTAGGCACCAAGATTCTCAGCGCAGGGCCCAAATATGGGAAGGTTCCTGGTTCGTCTGAAGACCTCCCTAAGTAACCCAGGCCACACATTTGCTTATGATCACTGAAGGCTGGGGGTGGATCAGAACCCTGTTGGATGTTCTCTCTCTTGTTCATGGAAAAAATAAATAAACCTATAAAAAAAAAGTTATCAGTGTATCAGAACTTCATAATTCCTTTTCCAAAACAAGTTCCAAGTACCCAGATAAGCTGAGAGCATGGTTAGTGGTGGGACCAGCAGATGGCGAAATGGTTTCCTCACTAGACTCCCACACAGTCTACCCCGTAGGTCGAGTCCTGGAGCTGGTGGCTTAAAACTCAGGCCAGGTGTGTGTGTGTGTGTGTGTGTGTGTGTGTGTGTGTGTACACGCACCCCCAAGATGCCAAGAGGAGAATGGAGGTGAAGGGATTGCTGCGTAGCCATCCCCCGGAGGGTGATTTGTCGCTGGACTCCTGAGTCCCGGACCCAGTGGCCTGAACTCACACCGGGCATGTACGCGTGTGTGCCCAAAATCCTGAGAAGAGAATGCAGGAAAAGGGATTTCAGCATGGCCATCTCCCCTGCGGGGTGATTTCTCGCTTCCTGTTTCTCTGTCTCTTTCTGGTGAGTGCAAAAAAATCTCTCCAAAAACAAAAAGAAAACGTGGTGCAGCTTCAGTGATCAAACGGCTTTATTGAATATGAATTCCACTTACATGACCACTTTAAATTCAAAATAATTTCTGTCCACTGGTTACTGAATAATCACTTAAAACTAAACCTAACACCGCAGTCTGACGGGAAGCTTCTGTTTTCAGCGACTTCCTCAATAGTGTTCAGACATGTTGAGCTCCGGGCCCTGCAGAAACTTATGAAGGACAGTCTCTGTCCCTCCAGGGCTTACGTCCCAGCACAGGAGGCAGTGAAGAACTTACAACGCGGGGAGGCCCTCTCAAACGACAGTTGCCCGTGTTCGCTTTTGGTTTAAAGCAAAGCTGCTGAGGTCTCCACGCCCGTTCCTACAGGGCTTGGCTGACACCCTGCGCTCGCGGACCTGGGGCCCCGCCGCCCGGGAGTCGGCTCTCCCGCGGAGCCCTAGGGACGTGCGCGCGCTCCCCGCCAGCTCCGGAGGAGGGCGCTCGTCCTCGGATCCCAGGCCGGGGCTGGCGCGCTTTCCCCGGAATCCCAGGAAAGAGGCGCTCTCCCTCTGAAGCCGGAAGGTCCCCTTCACAGGCCGATGGGGCCGCCCAGGCGACCGACGGCCGCGAGGGGTCGAGCGAGGGAACCACATACCCATTCGGATGTGAACGCTGGCAGAGGCCACGCAGCTGCCATAGTTGAAGTCATCCTCGATAGAGGAGCGAGGGTAGCGGGAGCCAGAGTCGGCCATGTCGGCCACAGAAGCCTACCGACGCCAGCCGGGCCGGGGAGACCACGGAGCTGGCTCAACGGCCTGCGACCTACTTCCGGGCCGCGGCCCTCCAGGCCGGGCTAGCCGAGCAGGCCGAGCTAGCCGAGCTGCCTCGGTGGGGAACCCCGAGCTAATCGATGGCCTCGCCCCAGGAATTCCAGGTGGGCTGAGCAAGGGGACATTGCTTCACACGGGAGGGAGGCACAGATCTATTCCTAGCGTCATCGGAAGTGAAATTTTTCTCGGTTTTCTCAGCAAACTTTTTAAATCTACTCAGCAGAAGAGTTACTAAAAGTGATACAGGCAGTATGCGGTCCATTCTTTCAACACTCATTTATCCACTTCTTTAATAAGTACACCAGGGTCGCACTTAGGATTCCGTTATTTTAAATAATAATACTCCCTACGTTTATTGAGCACGTTTTATAAACCAGGCTTTCCAAATGAGGTAAAGCTTAATCCTGAAAGGGAAGTAAGAGCCAACCAGAGAAGAAAGCAGTGATGAAAATAGGTTCTCAAGGATCCAACCTCTGCACAGGTCACAAGGCTAAGCTTAGTTGGTGGAGGGCACAGGTGGACGAGAATGAGGCTGACAGGTAAGCAAAGTCCAGATCACTATATGCCAAACGTAGAGCACATTGGAGAGGGTTGTGACCAAAGAAGGAAAAAGTTGCCAGTAGCAAATACAGTGGAGCAGAGTTATAGTCACAATGCTGTTGTCATTCGGACACCAAGATGGGGTGTAGATATACTCAGGTCATCGCTTGGAAACATTTTGATGAGTTCACTTTGGTCCACCCACATTTGCTCAATTCCCACTTAAATTGTAACACGCAAAAGACTCAGCAAATGGAACGCAAAATAGCTGTGGAATAGTTCTCTAGGGGACTTGAAGAGTTCATGCATAAAGTGGAAATCAAGTATGAGTTAATTTGGGTGCAAAAAAACAAAATCGAAATCTAGACATAATTTTTATATAATATGCATTTTCCATGACCTTTTTGAAAACCCTGCATATTCTTTTTTTTTTTTTTTTTGAGAGGTTTTTGCTATAGGGCGCATGTGCTCACCGAAAAAACAGAGAGAGACAGAGAGACAGAAAGCGAGTAATCACCACCCCCCAAAGGGGGACGGCAACGCTGCAATCACTTCTCTGCCATTCTCCCACTAGGATCTTGGGCACGCACGCACATGTCGTGACTTTAATCCACCGAGTCCTAGACTTGACCACAGTCAACTACATGGAAGTCCAGCCACATAAGCATTACTCCAACTGCTGGAAGACCCTGTATATTCTGAAACTAAATGCTTAAACTCAATGTTATCACTTTTGTTAAAAGAACTAACCTCACTTCTATAATGAGAATAATTTTTATTTTGAGAGGTTTTTGCTATAGGACGCATGTACTCGTCAGAGAGACAGGGAGAGACAGAGAGAAATCACCCCCGGGGGGATGGCCATGCTGCAATCCCTTCTCCTCTATTCTCCTCTCGGGATCTTGGGCACATACGCAGTGTGAGTTTAAGCCACGGGGTCCAGGACTTGAACCGAGGTCGACTACATGGGAGTCCAGCAACATAGCCATGACGCTAACTGCTGGTCCCGAGAATAATTTTTTTTAATCTTATGATTTTACAAAGGAATTTACAAATGTGTTACTCATTTTAATACAAAGCCATAATAATATGATTTACTATAGAAGAAAACCTGAAGTTCAACTGAGAACCTACCTTTTATTAACTAAAAACAGCATTAGCAAACTTTGATTCCCTTCCTCTTATCAATTACAAAAATAAATTCTAGATGGACTATAACTCTAAATGTGAAAGACAGAATTATAAAACTAATGAGAATATCTGTACAATTTAGAGAAAAGCAAAGATATCTGCAACCAGAGACTGAATAGTGCTTTACATGAAAAGAAAATTGGACAAATATAACTGTATTAAAATTAGTAATCAAAGTACACTATAAGAGAGTAAGCCATAGAGTGGGGGAAGATATTTGCTACACATATAATCTACATGAGGCTCCTTTCCAGCATATAAACCAATTTTACAAATCAAGACCCAAAACCACAATCAGCCCATGGAAAAATGGACAGAAGACTGGAACAGGCAACACACATGCACTCACACACATACACACACACACACACACACACACACACACAGAGTCAAATGACTGATAAATAAATACATGAAAAGATGCTTATCCTCATTAATAATCAGAGTGATGCAAATAAATGCCAAAATGAGATAACTGCATACCCACCACATGGTTAAAATTGATATTAACAATACCATGTGTTGGCAAATCTGTGGATTAAGAAGAACGCAAATCAAATTTAGGCATATGACCTGCGGATTGCACTCAGAAGGACCCTACACTTGGTTTGATGCTCAGATGTCACTGTTTTTTGGTTTTTTTTTTTTTTTTCAATTAATTTTATCTTTGAACATGTGGTTTGGTTTCTTAGAGAGATTTTTGCTATATGGTGCATGCACTCACCAGAGAACAGAAGAGACAGAGAAACAGAAAGCGAGAAATCACCCCACTGGGGAGACGGCCAAACCACAATCCCTTCTCCTCCGTTCTCTTCTCAGGATTTTGGGCACACACACACAAGCACCCAGCGTGAATTTTAAGCCACCAGATCCAGGATTCAAACCATAGTGGACTATGTGGGAGTCCAGTGACCTAACGATTATGCCATCTGCCAGTCCCTGAACATGTATTTTATAAGTGAAGTCTGAAAGAACAATGGAGCGTAAGCAGAAGAGGTACATATGATTGTCCACTGTTCCCTGCCAACCATTAGTATCTAGCATTCAGGATGCTCCAGGAGCACAGAATTCTGTTGGACCTACAATACAAGGAAGTTAAGCTAGACTCAAAGCCAGTACAAGATAAGCATGTCACATCAAGGACCTAGTAGAACAGAGGAAAGAAGGAAGCTGGCAGCCCCAAGAAGTCAAGTTTCCCTTACCAATCAGTACTTGGAATGCAGAAAAAAAGGCACTGATATTCTAAAAACATAAATGATCAATGGAGCTTATGTTCTTTTTTTTTTTTTTTTTTTTTTTTTTTTTAGAGGTTTTTGCTATAGGGTGCGTGCGCTCGCCAGAAAGACAGAGAAACAGAAAGCGAGAAATCACCCCCCGGGGGGGATGGCCACGCTGCAATCCCTTCTCCATTCTCCTCTCTGGATCTTGGGCATCCATGCACATGCGCCCGGCGTGAGTTTAGGCCACCAGGACTCGAACCACGGTCGACTACATGAGAGTGAGTCCAGCGACATAGCCATTATGCTAACTGCTGGCCCTGAGCTTATGTTCTTTACTTGCATTACTTCTGTGTATTAGCCAACCATTTACACTAAAAGCAGAGATATAGAAGGAAAGGGAAAGATAGGGCAAAGTACATGACCAGAGTGTTGGCACTGTCAGCCACATAGTTTCTTTTTCTCTCAGTCCATCCTTAGCAATAAGTTGGAAGTAGAGAGTATTGGTAGAGTGTCCATGTATCAAAGTGAAATAAAAACAGTTGAGTTGTGGCTTTAGTCCATTTTTCTGTTGCTAATAACCATCACAAACCTTGTAATTTGTAAAGGAAGATTTATTCATCTCATGAACTTGAAGGTCCAAGGTCAGGGGGCCACATCTGGTAAAAGTCTTCTTGTTGGTGTTGAGTCTATAGAATCAAAGGTGGCACAAGGCATCACGTGACGAGAGGATAAGAATATATGTGAACTCTGATCCCTCTTTCTCTTCCCATAAAGCCATAAATACTCAATCATGAGAGCCCTACCCTGACGACCTTATCTAACCAAAATACTTTAAGAGACTCCACTTCTTAATACCGTAATCGAATTAAGTTTTCCCCTTCTAAATACTATTGGGTCATCAGAAAAGTCATTATGTATTTTTCAATGTTTTCTATGCAAAAATGTGTCGTGACTTTTCCAACAACCTAATATCACAATAACAACTAAATTTCTTTATTTTTTTTGAGAGTTTTTTTGCTATAGGGCGCGTGCGCTCGCTAGACAGACAGAGAGAGACAGAGAGACAGAAAGCGAGAAATCACCCCCCCAGGGGGGATGGCCATGCCACAATCCCTTCTCCTCCATTCTCTTCTTGGGATCTTGGGCACATACGCACACACGCCCGGTGTGAGTTTAAGCCACTGGGTCAGGGACTCGAACCGTGGTCGACTACGTGGGAGTCCAGCAACATAGCCATTACGCCAACTGCTGGTCCCGATAACAACTAAATTTCAACACATGAACTTTTAAAGGACACATTCAAACCATAGCAGTTAGTTCTGTGCAACTGTTCCACAGTTCTTGTAGGAAAGAAATATATGTGCATGTATAAGCAATAACATATGACTTGTGTAATTTCAGTAATTCACATATTAGTTAAATGTTCCTTTAAATTTGTATTTAAAATTGATATTGCACAATGTAAAGGCCAATAGTAAAATCTGTACTAAAATTTTAAATGTTTTTTTCTTTACTTAGAATGATGTTAAATAAAAGTAAAAAAATAAAATTCTGACAAGTATAGTGAAAGAAATAAAAAACTTTATATCCTATATATTTGTCTACCTTTAATGAACTTTCCTTCTGATTCTTGAACAAGAGGCCCCACATTTTATTCTGTACTGAGTCACACAAACTATACAGCTGGCCTTGACAATGGAGTGTACAATGGAGCAACCCTCTTGCAAAATTGCCTGACTATGTCTGCCGAAGCAGAATATGACTCAGCAATCTCTCTCCTCGGTAAAGTGTATACCCAACAGAGATGCATATACCTATTTACAAAAACAAAACAAAACAAAACAAAAAAAAACACAGCAGCATTATTTATAATAGCTAAAAACTAGACATTATCAAGCGTCCACTATTAGCAAAATGAATAAATTGTGGTACAATCACATAATACGAATTCAAGTTGCAGCTATCTTTTAAAAAGTTTTTATTCATAGAGTTTTATCTACAGCTCAACCTTAGGAATCAGAGCAGTGACAATTTATAAGTCTCATGGATTGCTGAAAAAGAGCATAGACTTTTACACTCAAATACATTTTAGTCTGAATTCTAGCTCACTCTCACTTTCCAAACAGCTGAACTAATAGCTCCAGGTCTAGGCTTTCACTACTGTCAAATAAGAATTAGAATACCTCAACTGTGAGGTTGTTGGAGTCTTAAATGAGACAATATGTAAAGTACTCAGCTCTGATCGTAGATGCTCGATAAAAGTTATTTTTCTTCCTCACTGAACTTAAAGGATAGGTAAGATCTGATGGTTTTTTGTTTTGTTTTGTTTGTTTGTTTTTGGAGAGGTTTTTGCTATAGGGCACGTGCACTCGCCAGACAGACAGACAGAGACATAGAGACAGAAAGCGAGAAATCACCCCCCAGGGGGGATGGTCACGCCACAATCCCTCCCCTCCATTATCCTCTCGGGATCTTGGGTACGCACGCACACGCGCCCAGCGTGAGTTTTAAGCCACCGGGTTCGGGATGCGAACTGCAGTCGACTACGTGGGAGTCCAGCGACATAGCCATTACGCTAACTGCTGGTTCCCTGATGGGTTTTTAAGGAATAGGAAGACTTTTAAAAGTAGGGAGAAAAAGGAGAGAATGGCCAGAGGTAGGAATGAGCACAACTACTATGAAATGAACTTGGACTTTAGAGTATGTTGAATGATAAGACTCTATTATGTTATGGAAACCTATCTAAGGTTTGTTTGAAAAAGCAATGTTATGAGAACCTTGTTTAGTATAGATCAATTTGGAGATGAAATGGATTGGGAGAAAGTTGAGCTAGAAAGGTAGCACGATGTTATGGTTAAGCCTGGTTTCTTGCCTGAAAATTCAGATAGCACTGATACTTAGCTCAAGTAGTCTTCATGTGGTAATGTATGTACTGTTTGATAAAAAATATATATGTTCCTAGTTTCTAGCACAGAGCTTCAAAACCTCTTGGAATTTCTGAAATGATGACTGTCTTCTGCTAAATACTTACAAAGAACGGGCTGGCCATGCCAGAATGATGAAGTACATGACTTACGTGTTGGCACTGTCCTGGAGACTGAGTGCAATCACGGTCAATGGCGTTTTCTGTTGTTTTGTGTGAATGAACCTGACTGGCTCCATTTTGTAGAGACTAATGCCATTTTGGGGCCATCTGTTTTTTTCCCACCTTTCCTGTGCTGTTTAGTATGAAGACCTTTCACTGATGCAACGGGCTTCCATTAGGAAAAAATTAATGTTTTAAGAACCCAAGGACAGTCACATCTCCAAACCAAGTGGCTTGCTTGCCTCAGGCTTGCTTCTATTGTTTAATTCCTTTACTTTTCTTTTAAAAGCTCCAGTTTGCTTACACTGGTGGAAAGTGTGGCAATGAATGCTTCTGTGTTTCCACCAGCCTGACCCTTCCCATCTGTAAGTTACCCTCTAATAAACTCTCTGAGTGCTCCATGGAGTTGCTTGCTTAGTTTTTAGGTCCCAAAGTTCCTTCTCAATTTGGGGGCACTATATGTTATCCTGATCCTTTAATAAGTTATTTACTTATTTATTGAGAGAGGGCAAAAAAGGTGATAGAGGAAAATGTGCACCTTTAACGAGTTCTCACCATGCTGCAGTCCTGCCCTTTCTTCCAGGCAGCAAAAACCACAGGCATATATAGGCATGCCCATGTATTCAGGTTGCCCCAGATTCCAAACCTGGGCCTTCCATGTGACTCCAACATTGCGCTGCAGTATCCTAGTGCCTGCACCACCACAGCTGTGTCACATGGTCAGTGATTTAATCAATCATGTTTATGTAATAAAACCCCAAATAAAAGCTTTGATTATTTGTGGACACATTCATGTTCTGGAAGAGTGGTGCACCTGGAAAGAACACGGACACTCCATGCCCAAGACCCTTCAAGACCTTGCTATGCTATGTTTCTCTTCATCTTGTTGGTTATTTATGTTCTTTATAAGAAAACGATCATCAGAAATCTAGCCCTTTCTTGAATCCTATTAGTTGTTCCAGTGAATTATCAAACTTGGAGGAGGGCTATAGGGACCCCAAACTTATAGTCAAGAAGACAAGAGTACAGGTAGCTTGGTGATACCTGACGCCTGCAGCTGGCATCTGAAGTGTGGTAGCCTGGTGGTGGCCCTTTACTTGTGGATTCTGCATTAACTCCAGGGATTTATTGTCAGAGATAACGAACTTTGCCCCTAATTTATGAGGTCCATAACTCAGTAAATAGCGCTAAAATTGGACTGAGTTGTAGGTTATCCCATTGCTACGGGGAATTGTAAGAACATAGTACAGAAGGTACTTCTACAGTGCTTTACCTGACACACAATGGCTCAACAAATGGTAGCTGTAATTATTATGGGCTAGAGGCAATGCCGTCACTTCTTTCATTCACTAGACATTTGTTGAGTAGTTATTCTGTGCCAAACTGTATGTAACGTATACAATGATGTCTATGATACCTTTGCTACACACCAACACTCAACAAGCACACAAGGAAACAACAATTAAAAAAGAGTTATGATAAAAATGAATGCTGAGTGTTCTGAAACCAAGAAAAAAATGATTAACTTTGTGGAGATTGTAAGTGGTTCTGTAAACTGTTTTACGTCTCTAGGACTGCTGTAACAAATTACCATGAACTGGATAACTTAACAACATAATTTTTTGCTTTCACAGTTCTGGAGGCCAGAAGTCTGAATTGAATTGTTGTTATGGGTAGTTACTTTTTTAATTTTAAAAAATTTTGCCAAAGGATAATATGTTAGCTAGAGAGAGACAGAGGGAGAGAAAAGGAAAATAAGAAAGCATCTCCCATGAGGCAGGGGCATGCCACAATCCCATCTCCTCCATTGTTTTCTCCCTTTGGGATTTTGGGCACACACACACACACACACACACACACACACACACACAGCCAGCATGCTTCTCAAGCCACCATGTTTGGGACTTGAACTGCATGGTCAGCCATACGTGATCGAGCTCACTTAATCACCAGATAAAAGGTTGGCCTGGTTAGTTCCTTTTTGGAGAAGCTGAAGAAGAATTTGTTCCATGAGTCTCTAGTAACTTCTGGTGGTTGCCAGTGATTCTTAGAGTACCTTGGCTCTCACTACACCACTCCAATCTCTGCTTCCATTGTCGCTAGGCCTCTCCTGTCTTTGTCTTCCTGTCTAAATTTCCCTTTTTAAATGAAAATTTTAGTGGTTGAATTAGAGCCTACCTTAATCCAGGATGATTTTTTTCTTAACTTGAAAACATTTGCAAAGACTCTGTTTCAAATTAAAGTCACATTCAAAGATACTCAGGTAAAATTAGGAGGTAAAAATGTATTTTGGGGGCACACAATTCAACCTTCAACACCAAGGTGTTAACTTTTCTATTGGATCTTAAAGGATAATTGAGGGTTCACCAGGCAACAGATCCTACAAAAATTCAAACCCGAAGTATCTAGTACAGACAAATTGGTGAAGACCCAGGCACATATGAGATATCATAAAGGAATGAGATTTGGTGACTTATTACATATGCACACCTAGCACAATATCTGACACAATAAGCACTGAGTAAATCCCTCTAAATATATTAATCAATCAGTCAAAATCACTCAGAGTTCTCTTGACCCTTGTAACCAGAAACAAAGAAGTGGATTTTTCTAGGAAATGATCAGTTTCAGGCATACTTATTTGAGAATAAAACAAGAAATCCATGTGGAGTTGTTTGATAGTAAATGCAGGTTAGTTAAGAAGAGAACCTGCAGACCAGGTTAGAACTGAGGACACAAATATTAGAGTGGTTCACTTAGAGAACACAGATGAAGAACAAGATTATATGAAACCTCTAAAGCCTAAATTTAAAGATCAAAGAATTTAGCCTGTGGTGGCATAGTACAGGCCACAGGAAGAGCTAGTTAAGGAAAAATAAGAAACACTCAGGAAGAAAAATACAGAGTATTATCTTTGAGAACTAAAAAGACAAAAATTCAAAAAGATATGGTGATGAGGGACTAGTCCTCTGGAACTAACAGAATAATAATTGCTGAGGAAAGGCCATGTGATATGAACAACTGTTAAAATTTTTAAATCTAAATATTTTCATATATAAACTCATTATTGTCTTCATTATCAAGACATCAGATTACACTGAAGCTTTTATTTTTCTTCCATGATTACAGAACAACAGAACAAATTCAGTTCTAGAATAAGAGGACCTTTGATTGCTGTGAAAGGCAAAATATGAATAACTATTTGCCAAGTGTTGTTGGGAAGGGAACCCTGAAACCTGATGATATAACATTATTTCTTGAACTTGTGTGCAGGTCTGTTATAGACTGTATGTTTGGCACCTCTTGTCCCACTGAATTCTTAAGTGGAAGTCCTACTCTACAGTGTGGCTGTATTTGGGACTGCGCCTCTAAGAAAGAAATAAGGTTAAATGAATTCATAAGGGTAGGGTCCTGGTCTGATAGGACTTTATAAGAAGAGCTGCAAGGAGCTTACAACCTCTTTTCATATGTAGGTATCAAGGAAAGACCACATGAGGGCGTAGTGAGCCTCTATAAGCCACAGAAAACCCTCACCAGAACCTAACCCTGTCAACATCTTGATCTTGGCCTTCTAGATTCCAGATGTGAGAAAATAAATTTCTATTATTTAAACCTTGCAGTGTGGGGTATTTTGTGGTAATCTGAGAAGACTTATACTGGTTTTATTTGGGGGATTTACTTAGTACCATGAAAAAGAAAGAAAAATACTTCAGAGGGAAAATACACAAGATTCATGTTCATAACACATCAAAGAAACTTTAGACATCTTGAATAAGATTTTTGTAAGCATTCTTGTAGGTATATTTCAAACAAATTTTGCACTCAGAAATTATAGCCAGTAACAGTTTTGTCATCTACGAGGTATAAGAGATGGATGAGAAACTCTAACTCCATTTCTAGCTTCAAATTAGAAGCTAGATACTCAGATTGTAAATCAGATACTCAGATACTCAGTATTGTAAATACTGTAACGCAAGAGAAAAATATTTGCCTTAATTTCAGATTTTTTAATATGTCTAAGGTTCTTCTAGAGATAAGTAAATATTTGCTTAAAAATGTAATTTTAACTAATATTGAAATTATTATAAAAAGCCCTTGGATGAAAGATATTTGATTATAAAAATCAGACTTTTTTTTTTTTTTCTTCTCTTTTTTTCTTTTTCTTTTTTTCCATAGGGCATGCACTCGCTGGAAAGACAGAGAGACAGAAAGCGAGAAATCATCTCTCAGGGGGGATGGCCACACTGCAATCCCTTCTCCTCCAAACTCCTCTTGGGATCTTGGGCATGCATGCACATGCACCTGGTGTGAGTTTAAGCCACCAGGTCCGGGACTTGAACCACAGTTGACTACATGGGAGTCCAGTGACATAGCCATTACACCAACTGCTGTTCCCTGAAAATCAGACTTTTAAAAGTCATTGGTGACTGGGCAAAAGTTATTATAGCAACATACCTTATGATGAAAAATACCATGAAAATGATTATTAAAAAAAATCAAATAGAGTCAACCATGTAAGCGTTAGAAGAATTTATTTTCTATGGTTGAGAGTTTTGTAACTCTCAGAGACAGTGCATGTTAACTGTAGAAAGTTTTGAAAGCAGAAAAGATGAAAAGAAAATGAAATCACAAATAAACATTTCTATCCATTCTCAAGGACAATTGTTAAAATTTCAGTACACATTTTGCTATGAAAAAATAGATTTTTAAAAAAATATTGTATATATTAAATAAGAGGAAGTTGAGTTATTAGACAATGCAAACCTAATGTTCTTTACAGATTATTATATAGGGGTTTTCAAAAAGTTCACAGAAAATGAGTATTTTGAGAGAACTGTAGATTTCAAACTTTGTGTACCAAAATAAGCTCATACTTTAATTCCATTTTCCATAAACTATTTGAAGTCCCTGTGTATGTGAGTGTGTAGATGTGTCTGTATATTACACATGTGTATTATATATTTATACATACAGAAACATATAGCACTGGAGGAATAATCCATAGATGTTATTTTCATGGAGTTAGTAAAATTAAACCTAAAAGAAATTCAGCCTTCACTTTTTAAGTTTAACAAGTAATGGGCACTACAAATGTCTTTATTCCTGAACTTTATGCTGTCCCTGAACCTCAATGCACCTATGACCTTCTAGGCTAAGGCTCAAGGATGGGATGGGTTGATAACCTTTATTTTGAAAATTACTTTCCAAACTAGAAAATACCCTGGGTCTCACAAGCCTGGGTGTCTCTGAACATTCATTCCTAGGGATGCTGTGTAAACAGCTACTACCAAGACAGTTATCTCAAATATATGAAGAGCTGTTGTCTGTTTCATCTGCTTTCTGTCTGACCTGTTTCTAGATTTCTGAGGCTTTGGTACCTATGCTTAGCTGGGACTCAGAAAATGATAATACCATATATTTGTGCATTGTCACCATAGTCATTACAATTTCCTCAGCATTCCCACATGTTAATCTTTGCAGTTCATTACTCTCTTCTTTCCAGGTGGGGTAGAAACACTTCCTTGTTCTATAATAGTATCTAGAATTTTAGAAGTTTGGAGAAGAGCCCCTGTCAAAGGGCTAGATCATATACTGAAACAGTTTATGGTTTAACCATAGCCCTCTGTTAGCTAGAACATATGTATGCTGGAGTGGGCAGGTACGAAGGAGTGAAGGGTCTGTGTCTACACAGACTCCAGAGAAGTCTCATGTGTGTCTAGAACTTCAGACTGCTTCCACCATGCTGCTAGAATCATTCTCCACCAATGGTTATTTTTCTCAGGGACTCAGTTGCCTCTCTCCCTGCAATCCAGGTTAAACTTCAGTTCACATTCCACCAGATTCAGTAATATACATTTGGACTATAGGTTTGGACAGGGTTTAGTTTCCTTCCCATGGTTTATAGACAATCCAAGAATCATGGAGTATTACTGAATGCCTATTCAGTGTGCCAGCTAGAATATAGTTGTCTGCAAACAATGAGATTTCTGATTTAAAAACTGGCTCCAAAAGGGAATTTATCACATATGATTGTAACTCCACAATTAGGACAGGTTCCAGGCACAGCATGTATGAGCTGCTCAGTGACACTGTCAAAGGATCTAGTTCTTTCACTAGTACATCCCCAAGGCATGCTTCATTCTATTACTGATTTCCATTGGGCTGCAAAATAGTTGTGAGAGATGGCCAGAGTTGCTATATGTTCCAATACAAATCCAGAAAGAAATATCTGAATGAGATGATTCCTCCAAGTCATATTCATGTCTTTTCCTTTGTGAAAGAGAGAGGGAGAGAGAAAGCTAGAGAGAGGAAAAGGGAAACAGAGATAGATATTTTTGACAGTCTCACCATGTTGCTCTCTGGCTGCCATAGCTTCTAATTAGTTAAATTATAAGGGTAGACCTGGTATATTTGGGTTGGTCCAGGAATCAAACTTGTGCCTCCCAAGTGGTGGTGCTCCCTATGCTCCAAGGCATAATAATATATTGGTCTCAAATCATATATTATTGGACCAATTTCAGTCAAAATCTGAGTGTGTGAACCACTGAAATTTTAAATATGGAAGTCAGACTAGACCTTAGCCACTTGGGAAAGATATACAAGGCCAGGGAGTAGCAAGTGCAAAGGCTCTAACTAGACTCTCTCTAGTATGTTTAAGGACCAGCAAGGATGCAATGTGGCTTAAGCAGAATGAACATGAAGACAAGACCAGAGGGTAAAAGAGTAAAGTGAGAAGAAAAAGGAGAGTGCAGATCATGTAAAGAGTTTGACTTTTAGCTACTAAAATTAGGAGCCACTGCTGGCTTGTGGACAGAGGAGAGACATGATCAGATATGATTTAAAAAGGTCAGTCTGGCTGCAGTGTTGAGGAAAGGCTGTAGGGAGTGCAAGTGGAAACTTAGGAGGCTACTATAATAGTTCAGACAAGATATGACAGTGGCTTAAATCCAGATGGCAGCTTTCGAGGTAGGAAACCTAGTCAGACTTTAGATATACTTTAAATACAGCCAACAGGCTTTGCTGTTGGATCAAAGGTTGGCTGTGAAGAAACAGAGGAGTCAAGGGAACTTGATAGTTTTTTGATTCAAACAACTGGAAAAATGGAATTGCTGTTAACTTATATGAAAGGAATGTGGGAAGAATAGGGTCAGGAAGTATGATCAAGAGTTCAATTTTGTTGCCAAGACATGGAACCAACCTAAATGTCCACAAACTGATGAATGGATTGGAAAAGTGTGGTATATATACTCTATGGAATACTACTCAGCCATAAAAAATAATAAGACCCTGGCATTTGATAGAAAGTGGTCAGATATGGAGGATCTATTGCTGAGTGAAGTAAGCCAGGCTATGAAAGAAAGATATTGTATTTATCCACTCAATATATACCGACTATCTGCACTCTATGGTAGAGAGGAAAAAATTGGAGGACATAAAAGCAGTGAAGGTACTTAATGAGAATAGGACAGTGTGGAATGGAGGAGGTGAAGAGAAGAGGATAGAGAAAGATAGCAAGAGAACAATAGAGAGGCAGGACGTTAGTGAGAAACAGATATGGCTTATTAACTGTAGATAATGACATGTATAGTATTCTCAACTGGACTGGTCTGAGAAGTATTTCATGATGGGCAAAGTCTTTTTACAAGCAAAATGAGAAATAGTGATTGACTGTTTTTTAAAAAATAATTAGAATAATAATAATAATGATTGGGGAAAACATAGAAAAGATATTGAATGTTGAAGGGGGAGATTAATGTCTCTGTATTGACTGATATGCATGGCATTCCCTTTTGGAAAAGCATTGTAATACACTGTAAAGTTATATGTAATCCAATGTAATATAAAGAAGATTATGATGATAATAAAAAAAATAAATTTTTAAAAATAAAAAAATATAAAAAAGAGTTCAATTTTGTATATCACTCTGGAGTTCAAGAGACATCTGGACTAGATATACACATTTGGCAGTCCTTGGCATATAAATGGTAAAGTCTTGAAACTGATTGAGGGAGGGGTGTACCTAGAGTTTTAAAGGGTTTGGAGAAGATCCCATGGAAAATGGTAGGGCATAGAGAGAAGAACCATGGGTTGCATCCTGGGGCACTCCAACATTAAGAGTTCAGAGAGAAAAGGAGGGATGGCAGAGGAAGCTGAGCAGTGACCAGTGAGGCAAATGAAAAGTACAAGAGGATGTGTCTTAGAAATCAAATGAAGAAAGCTTCCAAGGAGGAGGCAAATGGCTGTGTCAAAAACTACCAACAGGTCAAGTTGGATGATTGAACATTGACTATTTTATTCAGCAGTGATGTGAACCCTGAAAGGGGAGCAATTTCAGTGGAGGAAGATGAGAGATGTAACTCCAATTAGCATGGGTTTAAGAGAAAACAGGATGATAAAAACAGGAGACAGTGAGAATATTCAACTCTACTGCCAAAGGGAGGAAAGAAATAGGCAAATGGAAGGGGAAAGTTGTATGAAATTATTTTTATTTGTTTTAAGGTAGAAGCAATAACATCATACTTGTATGCTGATGGAATTGAGCCAGACAGGAGTGGGAAATAAATAATGTAGGAGAAAGCAAGGAGAATAGCTGCCTTTGAGGCCTTTAAACAGGAGATAGGATTGGTATCTAGTACCTAAAGGTGTTAGACTTAGACAGGAGCCTAGATATCTCATCTATGGGAAAGGGACAGAAAGTATATACTGGTACAGATGAAAGTAAGTAGGTCAGTGTAGGAGTAAGCTTCTGAGGAAGTTTTTTTTTGTTTTTGTTTTTGGTTTTTTGTTTTTTTTTTTCCTGATGCATCAGTATTACCAGTAAATATTCTCAAGGTCATCAGCTGAGCACGAGGATGGGAAGGAGATGGAAAGTGGTAAAAGAGAAAGCATGAAATAATTCTCAAGGTGACCAGAAGAATAAATGTACTAAAGGCACATACTGCCTGGCAGCATAACAGACCCACTTAACAGTCCTAGCCCTAATTTTAAATGAGTCCAATTAGTAAGATTTTGGATTTTTTCCAACTATATTCAGGTGCATGGGGATGGTGCCAAATAATGGAAAATTGGATTTAATTTGGATGGTAGATTTGCCAAAAGAGTTCAACAAAGTAAGAGAGAAACAAGGTAATAGTGAGCATATGCAAGTTAATGATTATAATAATTGACCTTGAGCTTTATGAATAAGGAGAAAAATGAGGACATCAAAAGGGTGGGGCCATAAAAGAGGCAGCAAGATTTTCGGTTAGACATACTAGTGAGGGGGAAGGATTATTAGGACAAGAATACTGGAGAGAATGTGCTAGAAGGACAGGTGGTATGATCAGTGAGCAAGTTCATGAAAGAGACTTTATGGAGGAGGTACACTTACCAGTTATGACGAGTTCTAGGAGTTGCTCATGGAACGAGTAGCTGAAATTCCTATTGGAATTCCTACTTCCTATTGGAAGTAGGGTGGAACACAAGCTCACTGGAGGGAAGGAGTTAGGAACTGAGAGACTAGGAGTTAGAAACATTATCATCTATTTTGCATATATTTGAAATCACCAAAAGGTAAGACAGGATTAGTATTGGAGAGAATGACAGTGAGCCAGGAGCTATGGAGTTTAACAATTAGAAAGAGTTGGAGTGTGGGAGAAAATTAGGTGACAGCAACAATGAGTGGTGAGTAATAAAAAGTGATATAAAGCATAAAACTTAAAAGGAAGTTTAGGGAACAAGAGGGAGCATGGTGGAATAATAACCACCAATACTGAAAAACACAGGGATTTCATATAATCTAGCTCAGAGGTCCCCACCCACCAGGCCACAGACAAGTGGTGGTTCATGGTCTCTTGGGGGCCAGGCTGTGAACCGGTGTCGGTTTCTGGGCTGTGGAGCAGAGGGTGGCTTGCAAGCAAGGGAGGCTTCATCTGTGTTTGCAACCACTCCCCATTACTGGCATTGCTGCCAGGGCTCTACATCCTGTTGGATCAGTGCCAGTATTGGATTCTCAAGGGAGGACAAACCCTATTGTTGTGTGATTATTTCATTGTATATTGCAATGTGGTAGTGGTGGAAATGTGGTACATGGTAGATGAGGGGCAGTTGGGTCATCCCAGGAAGTGTAGTCCCCCCCCCACTTCCTCCTAACATCCCCCATCTCCCATCCATAGAAGGACTGTCTTCCATGAGAGCAGTCCCTGGTGCTGGGAAGGTTGGGAACACTGATAGAGCTTTCACATAAACATCTTTGCTTCTTGGTAAATTAGAAGATTTGGTCAAGCAGGCCCTTTCTGACTACTTTCCTCAACCACAGTAACTTCCTGGTTTCTCTGCATTTTTCAGTTCATATTTCATGCTCTAGTTATTCAAGAGCAACCACATAGTGATCTTGCCCCTTGCTCAGTGTCTTTAGACAGTCCCTTCAAGAGATACAGCACTACATAAGTGTGTACAGACTGACAATAAACCTTAGTCCTTTGAACAAAAGAATGCCAGTATTCCTGCCCAAATAGAACTGGCTTTACCAGCTGTCGATGTGAAGATGAAGTTTATCCAGAAAAAAGACTATTATATGAAACAAAAAAATAAGGGCTGGAGGAAGCGGAGATGGCTGCAGTTACTCCCTATTAACTAAGTGGCTGACTGTCACAAGACCTTTCTCAAGATAATTTCAGGTTTGTGGTCTCCTTTAGGTGACCACGCATCTTGCTAAACAGACTACCATCACTGTGAATAAACTGTTCCAGACAGCTCCTCTTAATGGACTCTCACCCAAGCCTGCAGGCCTCCCCCATCTCTCAAGACTTTCCTCTTCACTTTGTCCAATGTAAGCTCTCTCAAAACAACTCATATGTATTGTAGCCCTGGGGGTCTGTGGACATGTTGCCATTTCCATCTGGCCATGCTACTGGTGGGTCTGACCTGTATTTGATGCTAGTTTTATGAAACCAATAAACTCCCCTTTTCCTTATAATTTTTTCTTTCGTATTGTTCTTTTTGGCTCGACATCAAGTGTGTACTGTGGAATATTTTAGCTGAAAATAATTTTTGGAAATTCAAGTAGGGATATTAAATGATAATATATCATCACTTTTGATCTCTCAGGGCTCTGTTTCCCAAAATTGCAACCCGAGGTGTTTCAAATTGGGATGTTGTTTTTTCAATTAATGGCCACTGCCTACTCTTCTGGCCATAAAGGTTCGGATTCTTGACGCCACTTTCGAAGCTCTTCCTTTTTTTTTTTCTTCCAGTCAGTAGCATTTGTATCATGCCTACGGTAAGATATTACACTATAAACAGTAGAGGATTTCAAAACAACAGGCAGTTTTACTTTACTTAAACCTCGTGTTGAAAGTAAAGGAAGATTCTGTAGAGCACTTTGAGGAAGGAAAAAGTGGTGGAACAATATTTCATCACGGAAGCCCAGGGGCAGAAAAAATGTACTAAAACCAAACAGCAGCATGGAGGAGGTGGCACCTGGTGCAGAAAATGAACACAAGTTTACTCTGATTTGGTCTCTCTCTCTTTTTTTCACTGTCGTTCCTGTTCATACCCATCTTCCCTATAGTCGTCCCATATATATGCACATTTTCAACTGTTTTTAAACTCAGTAAAAGTGGGAGGAATGTGTACCACGACGTTTAGAGTGGGTATCTCCACCTGAGCGTGGTTATGAGGGTTATTTTCTTCTCTTTTTATTCGGAGTTTTCCAAATATTCCCCAAGAAACAGATTCAGTACCTCTTTTCTGACAGAATGAAACGACATGACTTATCCTGGGGCAGGCAGCGGGTGGGGTGTGCTCCCCGAGTCCCGCACTTCTGGTCTGTCTCCAGCTCTCACCCTCTGCAGTCAGTCCCCAACCTAGAGGCATGAAGGTGCAGCTCACTGGGAAGCCCAGGAGGACCGGCGAGCCAGGCCAGGGAGACCCGGAGCCCCGCCGGCCGGGAGCGGCGCTGTGAGTGACGTGCGGCCCGCCCCTTCCAGGGCTCGGGCACTGCGTGTCCTGAGGTTTTGGCCGCCGTCGTGGCGGCAGGATTTCCGCGGTTGTGTAACGGGTCCTCACGAGCGTGAGAGGCCTGGGCTCCGATCTCTCGTGCGCCTGCCAGGAGGTCCGGCGGAGCCATGGCGGGGAGCTGCGGGCCCAGTCGCTCGCTGTCCGCGCACACGCTGCTGTTCGACCTGCCGCCGACGCTGCTGGGCCAGCTGTGCACGGTCCTGGACAGCTGCGATGGCGCGCTGGGCTGGCGCGGCCTGGGTGAGTGCCGGCGGGCCGGGGGCGACACGCCGACCCGGGGCGGGGAACCTGCCTCTTCCTCTGCCTGGGACACCTAGCCCCTAGCACCTCGTCTTCCGAGGAAACTTTGGGTAGCGCTGTAACAGGGAGTGAGCCGAGGCTTGGGAAGGACAGATACCTGCGGGACAGCATCTCATGTGTATGTGCTAACCCTGCCCTGCTTGGCTCCTCGTATTAAAATAAGGACGTACATAAAGTTTCTTCTTGCCACTATGCAGAATCTTCCCAGAATATGATTTTCATATTAAACCACTTTTATTTCACTTATTTTGTTTCGTTTTTGTTTTTGTTTCTTTGTTGTTGTTTTTGCTATAGGGCTCCTGTGCTCTCCGGAGAGAGACAGCGAGAGGGAAAGTGAGAAATAACTTCCTCCTGGGACCAGCAGTTGGCGTAATGGCTATGTTGCTGAACTCCCATGTAGTCAACCGGGATTCGAGTCCCTGACATGGTGGCTTAAACTCATGCTGTGCGCATGTGTGCCCAAGATCCCCAGAGGAGAATGGAGAAGGGATTGCTGTGCCATCCCCCTGGGAGGTGATTTCTCGCTTTCTATCTCTCCGGCCACATTGTAATCCCTTCTCTTCCATTTTCCTCTGAAGATTTTGGGCATGGTGATTTTTCAAACTGCGGGGTTGGCCCTTAAACTGCAGTTGATCACGTGCAAGTCCAGCGCCTTAACCACCACACCTGGCCCCAAATTAAACCATTTATAGAACTTCAAGGTATTTATCCTTTGGTGTTTTCAATGCACCCCCAAGTTCCCTACTAAAGTGAAATGCTAAAGTACCATTTATGATTAATGTACCTCTTGGTTGTAGTAATTATATTTATCTTGCCTATTTATTCAATCTGGTGGAATGATAATGTATTCCAAAGAATGCTGTTCATTTTCTTAAAGAATTATTTTAACTTCATTTATTATTATTATTACTGAAATTTGACCAGAAAGAGACCGAAATAGAGAGAGGTAAAGTGAGAAATCGAGCCACCAGGTCTAGGACTTGAACCATGGTCAGCCATGTGAGAATCCAGTGCCTTAACCACCATACCATCTGCTGGCCTGGAATGCTGTTTATTTTAATTTAAAAAATTGGCCTTGAAGGTTATTTTGTGCAGACTTTGGAGGGTTGAGGAGCTTGCCTGTTGGAAGTGTTGAGTGTAAACCAGAAGTAATCCAAACAAAAAAATCTCTGTTTTATTAAGTATAGGCATATTTGGTTAGATTTGATACTCTGTGATGTCACGTTTAATGTGAGCCAAAAATAAATATGGCAAACAATTTAGCTTTAATTGTCTGAAATAGCAATTTTTCTTACCAAGAAAAGCAGAAGACCTGTGATGAGAAAGTTTTGTTTGTTATTGAATGATTCAGTCGTACTTTCTGGAATTGTATTGGGTTTCTAGTTATATAAACATTGTATATCCATTTTAAGCCCTGTAATCTTTAATTATGGCCCTTTAGTACAAATCTCAGATAAGACTACTTGTCTTAAATTTCTGAAAAACAGAGATTTCCAGGATGCATTTGTGAGGTGAAATCCTTTTTGAGATGGCCCATGGCATGGGCAGTATTTGCACCTTTAAACATACTGGAGTCACCCAACTTGTGAAAGAAACATGTTTTTAGTCCAGTCTATGGATCGATTAGGGCCAGGTAGGTATCACACTCGAGTGAAGCAGGTTGGTGGAGACGATGAAAATGTAAGAACGTAAGGTCCCATCTTAAAGGGGCAGTCAGCGTTCGGTTCCTGATCCCTGCTACTTCTTAGGTAGCTCAGTCCAACGTTGCTGCTCACTCTCTCCTTCTCTCTTTCTCACCTTCTCGTCCTGAGTTGCATTAAATGCCACATACTCATGCTTTACGTAGGTTGTCTCATTTAACCTCTTCAGTCACCTTATGAGTTGGGTGCTATTATTGTCACCAGTGTTTTATTCAAGTGAGGAAACTAATACATATTCACCAAGTAACTTGCCCAAGTTTACACAGCTGGAAGTGGCAGAGTCAGGGTTTGAACCATGGCAACCTGGATACAAGCAAGGCTTATGTTCTTAGCCACAGCCACTTTACACTCTCCCCTTACTGCTCTGTGCTTTTAGCCTCCCTAAAGTACGACTATTTCCGGCATGAAAGAGCAATTTCAGACATGTAGCACCTTTATTCTAGTTAAGGAAATACATGAAGACCACCCAACTGAGAACAAGCGAAGGCTGGCAAAGCTAGGGACCCTGCCATCATTATTTGGATTTGACAAAGACTCAGAAGGTAGCCAGAGGAATGGAAAAGCTTTCTAGTGGGAAAAGACAGCTTCAGGTAAGCCCTGATTGAAGGCTATTGGCATGGGGAAGCTGTAGGTGAGCTAGCTAGAAGGGGGACTTTTATGTGATTGTTTAGGAATGCGTACGTGACTTTCTCTGATTAGTCCTAAATTGGAATTGAAACTAAAATTAGAGAAACTGTCCTTTATTTAATCAAGTTTTGACCATTTGAGGCTGACTGCTATGGGAGTTACTATTTGCCTTCCCAGACTAGTTGCTACAGAGAGTAGTTTGGCTTCTTGGGCTGGTTTCTGTCTAGACTAGGTTGAGTTCCTGGAATGCTTGATCCATGTTGTAGGCTAGAGTTCTGTTTTTATATTTTATAGATAGTCTTGCCATTGTCCCTTTGCATATTCAGTGTCTCATAGAGAAAGGATATCAAATGTTTACTCCTTGCTACTCCAGCTATAATTCATTATGCAGAGAGATGTTTCAGTTCAATGTCTGGACCCGACCAGCTGCTTCACAAATTGTTGGCTCCTAAAAAGAAAAGGCTGGCCCAGTTCAACCAGCATGTTGAGGATGACTGTCTGTGTTAAACATTCTGAGAAAGGGGGAAGAAGAGGGACTGGAGGGAAAACTTGACCTTTGAATGGGGAAGGAGGAGTGATGAAGGACTGACTCAGAAGACAGTCCCTTTTATGTTCATGACAGCTGAGATCCTGAAGGTACAGAGGTCCTCAGATTTCATATATTATAGAAAACAACTGTAATATTAATTGGTAAAACTGTCTCAAGCTGACCGTTTGCCTCGATGGCATCATCAGGCTATGTTCACAAAGGCAGATGGTTAAGCAGTCCATACACTATGATCAGCATGTACGGGACAGTATAGGCCAGCTGTTCACAAACTGGAGTCACCTGTGCCGTCTTTTAAATAAATAATTGCCCAGGGTCCACCCCTAGAGCTGCTGACTTAGTAGGTCTAGATCAAGGGTCCAGCAAATTTACTTATTTGTCATGTTAGAGAGAGAGAGAGAGAGAGACAGGGAGAGACATTCCCCACAGGGTCTTCACACCATGATCAACCTCCCTTGTCCCAGCAAACCAAGATTATGGGCCTATGCATGCCTGGCCAGCATGTTCAGGGATGTCCTGGGACATGAATCTGGAACCTATCCCATGCACATACACTTGGGTTACCCCTGCACCATGGCCCATCTTTCATTTTCTGTCAAGCCTGTGAGTGAGTCTGATGCGTATTCTGATTTGGGAGCCACTGCTTAGACCAGATTCTTTTTTTTAATAGCACCTTATCACAGTTTTTTTAAACTACATTCTTACTACTTCAGTCAATTCTTTTAATCTTTAGATATAGTCTACATAGTACTTTTCAAATCACTTCTGTCAAGTATAATTATGTAAAATAATGTAATCACAGGTAATATAGTCTCTGGATGATGTTATTAACTTTATGGCTTTGTAGTAAAAGCAGGAGTCCAAATTGGGAAAGTTATTTAGCTTACAGACATGACAGCGTATATACAGAACCTCTTGGGACAACTCATTTCATTACATTACCACAGACTATATTTAAATTAAATTGTTTGAAGCAGCTTATACTATGAAACCTTCCAATACTTATAATGCACTAAGACATAAACCCTTTTTACAGATATTATATGATAGGCTATATTCAATTTTTTCTCTCAAAAAAAAAATAATTGGGCCAACAAGTGGCAAGATGGTTAAGGCACTAGATTCCTGTTAGCAGACCTCAGTTTGAGTCCCAGACCTGGGGCTTGAAAATCACCCTGGACGCTTGTGCATGTACAAGCTCAGAATCCCAGGAGAATGGAGGAGAAGGGATTGTGGCATGGTCATTGCGTCTTGGGGGTGATTTCTCACTTGCCCTCTCACTGTCTCTGGGAAGCGCACACACTCTACAGCAAAAACTTAAAGAAAAAAAGAAAAAAGAAATGATCATATAAATTATAATAACCACTGAGTCCAGTGGTTGGTTCTTGTCTTGGTCTTTTCCACACAGCTGATTGCTCTTTCCATCTTCAAGCAATTTCTCTACTTCTAGAATCTCTCTCTTCTTATAGATTCCTCTTTATCTTTTAGAGTGATTATATTTAAAAATACTAAATATAAAATTACTCTCTCTCTCTCTCTCTCTCTCTATATATATATATATATATATATATATATATTTGAAATTTAAGTGACTATGTAAAATAATAGTAGTAGTAGTAATAATAATAGCTGCCTCCTATTGAGGGCTTGCTATTTGACAGACACTGTGCTCAGCATTTTACATGGATAATCTCCTTATCACAAAAATTTTATGGAGTAAGTATTCTTCCTATTTTTATTTTTAAAATAGTTAAACTGATTTTTAGAGAATTTAAGCAACTTACTGTTAATCACAGTCTACTAAGAAGTGGACTAGGATTCTAACCAGATGATTGGACTCTAGTCTATGTTCTTTTTTTTTTAATTAAATTGAATTAAGCTTTAATTATTTTTTAAACTTTTGCCTAAGCATGCAAGTTCATTAGCAAAAGACAGAGAGAAAGAGAATGAGGAAGCATCCCAGTGAGGGACAGTCACGCCACAATCCCTTCTCCTTCGTCTCTCCTGCCTTTGGGGCTGTCGGACACGTATGCATCAGTGTGTTTCTCAAGCCACAGGACTGGAACTCAAACCATACAGTCAGCCATGTGAGACACAGCTGCCTTGATCACCATACCATGAGCTGACCCCTTTATTTTATTTTTAAGTTTTAAATAGACTTTAGGGACCAGCAGGTGGTGAAGTAGCTACATCTGTTGCTGGACTACCACGTAGTTGACTGAGGTTCAAGTCCCAGACCCGGTGGCTTAAAATTCACAGTGGGCGCATGTGTGTGTGTGTCCAAAATCCTGAGAGGAGATTGGAGGAGAAGGGGTTGCAGCATGGCCATCCCCCTGGGGGGGCGGGGGTGATTTCTCGCTTTCTGTCTCTCTTATCTTTCTGGTGAGCACACATGCTCTACAGGAAAAATCTCTCTAAAATAAATAAATAAATAAATAGACTTTATGTTTTAGAATGTTTAAATTACAGAAAAATCTGAAAGCTAATACAAAGAGTTTCCATATGCCCTATATACTTTCCATATACTCCGCATCCAGTTTCCCTATTATTAACATGGCACACTAGTGTAGGATGTTATTTATAATATTGATACATTATTATTAAGTAATGATACTTTACTCCAGCTTTCTTCGTTTTTACCTAATGCCTTTATTTTTGTTCCAGGATTCCATCTAGGATGCCACATTACATTTAGTTGTTATATATCCTTCAGCTCCACTTGACTACAACAGTTTCTCAGATATTTCTTGTTTTTTATTTCTTTTTAAGTTTCTTTCTTTTTTCCTCCCGTAAGCAAGAGAGACAGACAGTTCCTCCAATAGGGTCTCGATGCCATGATCCACCCTCAGCTTCGTTTAGCCCTGAATCATGTCCAGGGAGGTCTCTGGATGTGAACCCAGAACCTTTCATGTAGGTCAACCCTTGTAGAGCATTCCCTTACTATTGTGCCAATCCTTAGCCCCCAACCTTTGCTCATTTTTGATGGCTTTGACAATTTTGACAAGTACTGATTAGTACTTACCTACTATTTTGTAGAATATTCCTCAACAGATTTGTCTGATGTTTCTGTCATGATTAGACTGAGGTTATGGATTTGGGGGAGGAAGCTCAGAGAGATGAAATGCCATTTTCATCACATTGTATCAGGAGTACATGCTGTTTACCTGACTTATCACTGTAGATGTTAACCATGGCCAAGGTGGTGCTTGTCAGGTATCTACACTACAAGTACTCCTCTTGCGTTTTTGTGTTGTACTTTTTTTTTCCCCCTATTTATTTATTTATTTATTTATTTATTTATTTATTTATTTATTTATTTATTTTTAATTTGACCAGAGAGAGACACACAGAGAGAGAGGGGAAAGTGAGAAAGCAAGCTACCAGGTCCAGGACTCAAACTGTGGTGGGCCATGTGGGAGTATCCAGCACCTTAACCACCACTCCACCTGCTGGTCCTGCGTTTTGTGTTGTACTTATTGGAAGGAAATCTCTATGAGCAGCCCCCACTGAAGGAGTAGATATATATACTTCCCTTCCTTTCAGGTGGTATAGAGTCCATTGTTCTGTTGTTGTTGTTATTGTTATTTTACTACTATATTATATGATTTCTGCCATCTTACAATGTTCTCTCTAGATATCCTACTCTAAGCTACCACCCCATTTTTCTGTTATCTTTTATGGTTAAATTCCTCAAAGGGGATACTTATACTCTTTTCCTCCATTTTTGAACCCTCTTCAGTCTTTTATATCCTCCTGCTCCATTGAAATTCCTCTCATCTATGGTGACCATGACTGAATCCAGTGGTTGGTTCTTGTCTCCATGTTTTTGACACAGCTGATTGCTACTCCCATCTTGAAGCACTTTCTCTACTTCTGGAATCTTGCAC
The DNA here is from genome assembly GCA_026018925.1 of Tupaia tana. Taxonomy (NCBI): domain Eukaryota; kingdom Metazoa; phylum Chordata; class Mammalia; order Scandentia; family Tupaiidae; genus Tupaia; species Tupaia tana. Next base: position 170,888,124 of record JAKSZU010000006.1, read on the forward strand.
TCTTATTTTTGTTTCTTATAGATTGCTCTTTATCTTTCAGAGTGCCTTTGGGCTTAATCCATGGAGCTTCTTGTTTCTGTTTATTTGCTATATTCATTACCTTCTAAATTCCATCTGCATGCTAACAACACTCAGATTTCTTTTTTTGAGAGGTTTTTCACTATAGGGCGCATGCACTCACCAGACAGACAGAGAGAGACAGAGAGAAAGAAAGTGAGAAATCACCCCCTAGAGGGGATGGCCACGCCGCAATCCCTTCTCCTCCATTCTCCTCTCGGGATCTTGGGCACGCATGCACACGCGTCCGGCGACAACACCCAGATTTCTAGCCTGAATCTTTTTCAATGTCAGCATCATCCACCTATTTGCCTACTTGACAGACATCTCCAATTTCACAGTCCAGAAATGCTATCCCCACTCTCTAGAAGTTTCCCCATTTTAATTATTGGCAGTCTCATTCTTCATTTGTCGGGCTGTAAATATTAATTTTGGGGAACTTCTCACTTTTTCTCACAAACCACATCCTGTCTCTCCACAAATGATGCTACTGACACTGCCTTTAAGACTTAATAATATGACCACTTCTTACCACTGCCACCACAGCCAGCCTGGTCCAAACTGCATTCACTCTTAGAAGTCTCCTAACTGGACTTCCTGCTACTGACCTTCTCTTCCCCAAGTCTCTTTTCAACACAGTGGGGAGTAGGCCTGTGAAAGATATGAAATATGCTGTGTTAATACTCTGTTCAGAACCTTCTAGGTGCTTTCCATCTTACTCAAAGTAAACACTGAGGAACTACATGGCATTTCTCACTTTCTCCTCCCTCTTATTTGTTTTTCTCTGACCACATCTGCCTCCGTATTTCTTAAACATGCAAGGAACAGTTTTCCTGTAGGTAACCTTGAGGTTTGCTTTTTTGCTTCTTTCATGATTTTGCTTAAATATTACCTATCCTGACTAAAAATTAGAAATTCACATTCTCCCACTTCCTTCTGCTCCTTTCTTGCTTTGTTTTTCTCTACTACTACTTATTACCATTTACATGAATGTGTATGGCATATATGTGTACGTATGCATGTATGTGGCCGTATGTTTGGTTATTGACCATCCAAAAATAAGCTTCATGAGGGCAGGAATTTTTACGTGCTCTATTTTTTTGTTGACTCTCCTCCCATCTAAAATTGTACCTGGCACAGATCAGGCATTTTGGGTAAATATCCATGTTTTGAAGGAACGGCATTGATTAAATATTCACAGTATTTTGGGGCAGAAACTTAGACCAAGCACTATACTAGACACAGCATACTGGTCTCTGTTTGTAAGGATTTTCCAATTTGATGCAGGAAACAGGCCTATAAAAATGCTATAAAGAAGTTTAACAAGAACAAATGGAGAAATAGTATTGATTATCACCTGAGTTTGAAATGATACAACTTCCAAATTGTAGACTGAATATTGATATTGAGGGTGAACAGTTCCTAAATTCTTTCTCAAGCATAGTTAATGTTACTAGGGTTGAGGATCTAGCAGATGGCATAGTAGTTACGTTACTGGACTCCCACATGGTTAACCATGGTTCAAGTCTCAGACCTGGTAGCTTGAAAATCATGCCAGGCACATATGTGTGCATGCCTAAGATCCCAGGAGAAGAATGGAGGAGAAAAGATTGCAGTGTGGCCATCCCTTCGGGGTGTGATTTCTCACTTTCCCTCTCCCTATCTCTGTCTCTCTCTATTGAGCACCTGTGCCTTATGGCAAAAACCTCTAAAAGAGAGACCAAGACAGAGAGAAGGTTGCCCAAGAAATTACATACAGCCCTCTTCAGCTATGGAATATGAGGTATGGGGTATAAAAGTACACATGAGCTTAAGAATGGGTACGTTGTATTTTTTTATAAAAAATATCAACTAACAGATTTTAATGTTTACAGTATGGTATGAAGAATAGAGCTAATTTCACTTCTAAGTTTTGGTATACTCTTTTGGAATTAAAAATATCTTTAATTTTAAAGGTTCTTTTTAAAAATAGCCTTTTTTGTGTCCTTTATAGAAAGAAAAAAGAGAGACATTTTTCCTCTTCCCATTATCTAAAAACAAACCTTGTGAGAATTCAGTCTTAATTTCCTAGGGGTTTTGGCGACTGGTTCTATGCAAATACAGATTCCAAATAAGGGTGTATTGCGTTATTTTAAAAAACCCCTTCAGAGACTTATTTGCATATAGAGACTTGATTTCTGCAACCGAATTTCCTGGTGGTTAGCACTACCTAGACAGACTTGCACTCAAAACAACCTCCAAGAGCCTTTGACCACTGAATGATTATTAAGTGATCAGTATCTTCAGATAAACTGTTCTTGAAATTCTCAGACCAACTTTTTGGCTTGTGATATGTCAAGATGTTGTTCAACAAAAGATTTGTATTCTGAACATTGGTTTTAAAGAATGCATAACTACAGGACATTTTTCTTTAACTTATCTTTTCAGTTTAAAATGTTCTTAATTTTAACAACACAATTAGTCATTGAGAACTTTCCTCTTTATTTTTATTTGATTCATACTGTGAATAAATGAAGTCCTATGTTCTACAAGGGGACAAGTAAGGAAGAATTGGAGAAAACTCTGAATATCGAAGAATGTAATTAGCATACCAAGAGTTTATATTCATGATGCATCAAATGGGAGCTGTTGTTTTATAGAATTTTATCTAACTGAATTATATATTTTATGGAGGCTAATAATACTCTTGAGTGGTGTTTCTATTCAGAATGCATCATCATTAGAGAAAAGCTATTAAGGTTGCACTGTGAATCACCAGTTTGAGAAAGAGAAAACGTATTTCATCTCTGGTCCTGGAAACAAACCATGCATGCCAGAAAGTATCTATTTTAACTGAACTTGGGTCACTCTTTCACGATGAACTTCTCCTATTAGAAAAATGCCTTTGCCTCATCTGGATTTTCTTAGATTTAGTGCAAATGTGAGCCCTTTGCCCCTGTCAGTGTTAGTGAGTTAAAAAAAAAAAAAAAAAAAAAGCAGCTTATTTGGCATCTGTTTATTCATGTTACAGCTGACCCTCAGAAATATGCTTAAGGGAAAGAGCATCTTATATTAGCAGTTTCTCAGCCAAGCCACAGGGTGGGTGAGCACAGCCAAGGCCTGCTGCACTTTTAAAGGAGAAATTCAGAATTTGAAAAGAAAAAGAGAAACAGAGACTGTAATTATGTGGGAAAAGCTGATATCCCTTTCCTATGGTTAAGACTTGTGAGCTATAAAATGTTGATGCATTTTATGCATAAATACCATATGAACCTCTCGCCACTCTTGCCTTCATATGCATCTTCCAAAAAGTAAAACATCCATCTTTGCATCATCTTCTCAAAAATGTTACTTTGGCCTCCTTACTTTCAGAATGAAGTTTGAGTTTTTGTTTGTTTTTAGACAGGGTCTTGCTATGTCATGATTCTCCTGCCTGGTATTACAGGCATCTGCCACTGTAGCTGGCTATTTAGGTTGGGCAGGGAATCAAATCTGGGCCTCCCATGTGGCCTCAGCCTGCCCAGTAGAGTATCCGCCAGTACTCACTACCATGGCGAGGCCTGAAGGTTAAGTTCTGTGCAAACACTCAGGGCGTGTCTGTCATTCAGCAAAATAGTACTGAACACTTAGTACATGCTAAACATATTCCTGGAGAGACAAAAATAAGATGAAGACTTCATGGAGTTTGTTCACTTTTTCTCTGACAAGAACCTTCTGTTCTAAGCATTCTGGTGTTCCCTTTGCGCCTTCCTGCCCTCTTCACAATTTCTGGGACAGTTCTCTAACTGACAAGCCTTTCGCTGTTCCTCAGCCTAGTCCCAGTATACCTGTGCAGCTAGATGAGCTGGTGTCTGTTGTGTTCCTTCCCTGACTGTTGTAGCCCCCAAGAACACCATCCCTCTTCAACTGTGGCAAATTATATGTCTTATTCCAAAGACTCAGTGTTGAGGAAACTACTTTATTCAAGAGAGGGACTTTTGCTATAGGGCATGTGTGCTCGCTGGAGAGACAGAGAAAGACAGAGAGACAGAAAGTGAGAAATCACCACCTGGAGGGATGGCCATGCTGCAATTTCTTCTCCTCCATTCTCCTCTTGGGGTTTTGGGCATGCAAGCACAAGCTCTTGGTGTGAGTTTAAGCTGCGAGGTACAGACTCAAACAGTGGGCAACTGCATGGGAGTCCAGTGACATAATCATTACGCCATCTGCTGGTCCCCAGGAAACTCTTTTATTGGGAGAAAAAAAAAAAAAAAAAGAGGGAAAGAAACCTATTGTGTTATGTAATAGTCAGTGTTATTCATTTCTATGCTATAATATGCCTAATATTCTATACATATTAACCAATTTATTTAAAAATAGAAAAAGTAAGAGCCTAAAGTTTCCCTTTACTAAAATTTAGTATTTACTGCTTTCTTATAGGAATATTAATTTCAAACTGACAAGTGTTTAAAGTCAGTATTCACGTGAGGAGGGGGGTGTTCAAAAAAGTTCATGGAAAATGCGTATTATGAAAAAAATGCATAGATGTCAAAATTTGTTTGCATCAAATTAATACTTTAAACGTGGTAGAAATGAAAATATGTGAAGATGGTATGCCATATTAAAACCAAAGCATATTATGCCTTTCTGATGTCTTGATTTTCAATACTATATAAGTATAGCACCTCCCAAAGAGATTAAAACACTTTGGACTCTGAAAAAGACTTTTTCCCTCTGGTTTTGCTGTAGTGCATGTTTGCTCAATAGAGAGAGACAGAGAGAGGGAAAGTGAGAATTCACCCCAAAGGGGGCTGGCCATGCCACAATCCCTTCTCCTCCATTCTCCTTTTGGGATTTTGGGCACACACATATATGTGCCTAGTGTGGTTTTTCAGGCTACTGGGTCCAGGACTTGAACTGCGAAGTCAGCCATGTGGAATCCAATAGCTAATAAACACATTTCTGCTTTTAGTGTCCAAAATGACTGAGCTAAATTGAGAGTATTACCACAGGAACAAGAAAGCCATTCTTCCTCTCATTCACTGTCTCCCTTATTTGCCTTAAAGTACACTTTAAAATTTGGAAGTTGTGCAGCAATATAAAATTTCACTTGAAGAATGCTGTTAATTTGAGGCACCTTAAACTCTTATATACTTTCTTTATTCCTTTTTTTTTTTTTAATTGCCAGAGGGTGCATGCACAGTGAGAGACTGGGGGGGGGGGGGCGGGGAGATAGAATTCCCAGTAGGGAGTGGTCATACCTCAATCCCTTCTCCTCTATTTCTTCATTCTTTGGGGATTTTAGTACATGTATGCACAGGTGCCCCATATGATTTTCAAGCCTCTGAGTCTGGGATTCGAACCACATGATCAGCCATGTGGGATCTAGTTCTCTTAACCACTAGGCTGTGGAACTGGCTCAAAACTCATGTTCCTTCAGTAAGTTTTAAAATATTTATACCAGATCCTAAATTAGTTACATACATTCTGTTTTCAAGCAATTAAAAGTCTAGTATTATAGTAAAACCTTTCTCTGATTCTACCAACAATGGTAATAATTAATAACCACACTGAAGGGGTGAGGAAGAAAAGGACTAACTTAAATAACTTTGGAAAACAGCATTTAAACTAGGTATACTTAGACTGAGCACAAGAAGAATTACTATGCTTAAATTTAATTAGGTAATGCATTTGTAACAGGAGTATACATTAGCAATTCTAAAAGTATTTTATGTGTATAGTAGCATTAAACAAGTAAATATATTGTGTATGTAACAGCAGAGTTTCTTACTGTTCAAGAATTAAGTTAAAGTGAAAAATGACTGAAATGTCAGTGTCTGTAGTGTTGGACTGGAATTAGAGGTATCAGAATAAACTCTTGGCTTTTTACTTACAGAAGGAGAAATAGAAAAACATGTATTAGTGTGTGTGTGTGTGTGTGTGTGTGTGTGTATTATTATTATTATTTTTCTATTAGGTCTGGAAAGTCATGATGCATTTTTCTGTTTTTCCATGCAAAAATGGGTCGTGACTTTCCTGATGACCTAGTAGTTGGGTCTGCTTGATGGGCTTAGAAGCAATGGAACTTCGGCCCAGATGAGCACATCTGGCACTAGATCTTATCTTTTAAACACCATTGTTCAATAAAGAAACCAGGAATTCTTAGAAAGTAATTAATTCCAGTGCTGGGGATCCAGGCATACAACGTGAGCCTCGGGCACCTTGAAAAGCCAGGAGATAAAAGGTGATTAAAAAAAGGATTGGACAACCGGGAGTCTGCACTTCCCCTTCTCAGCAGAAAGTAGCCAGAACTGACATTGCTGTCCAGTGTCAAAGTGTCATTTGACTTTGTTGCTCTGTCAGGGAAAAACAGAAACAAACGTAAGAGTGGGACTGCCATTTCAGGCTGAGGAAGCCATTCCAGAGGAAAAGGGGCCAATTCCTTGGCCCAGTGGAAATTTACCAGAAGCTGACTCCCGATCATATTCCAGGAAGTTTGAAAGCTGGGAGTCCACCTCAACCAGAACAGGGGCAGATCAGCCAAGCCATAGAAACAGCACAGTTCTTCCTCTCAAGCACAGACCCCACCCTGTCTTGCCCACAGCTTCCTCCCAGTATACCCAAATACATTCTTTTACTGAAAATAGGAGTTGTGTAGAGAACAGAAGAGCCAGCCTAGACAAAGCTAGAACAAGTTTAACAATAAAATAATTATAGTATTGGATTTTAACTTTTAGACTGAACTAAATATCTGTAAGTTTATACTGATAGAAATAAAATTGATAAATACGTAAATGAGAGGAAAGGGACAGCTCTTTCTTACAAAAGACTTACAGTTAGTGAACACAGAAGGAAAATAGAAAATCACCATTAAGCAAACACTACAGTAGTAATTGTGATAAAAAACCACTTAAGGATGCAAATACAATGAAAAGAAGGGTATTTCCATAATACCAAAGTATCTCCCTCAACATATTTATTAATTATAAAGGGAAAAATAAATTTATAGTAGAGAAACCTTACAGACACTATCTTAAGCCATCAGAATAAACATGGCCAGTGCGAAGTCATCAATAACATAAATCCCTTGATAGAAATTATGCACTGAGAGGAACACAGTGTCATTTCACTGTCCTGAAAGACAAAGAAAGATCAACGCAGATTGGAGATTAACAATTAAATGCAATGTAGGTGACTAGATGGGATCTTAGAATAGAAAAGGGACATTAGTGGAAAACTATGGAAATTAAATTTGATCTGCAATTTGGTTGCTCCTGATTCTGATCATTGTACTGTGGTTAGCAATATGTTAACATTAGCAGCAGGTACATCAGGAATATAGTCTAAAATAAGTTCACGATAAAATGAAATAGAACATGTAAGATACACAAAACTAGTATTCCAATAAAAGCAAACTATTCTTTGATTCTTCCTATTGCAACTTCCAAAGCGGAGCGACTTTCAAGCAGCTGGCTGGATGTTCGTCATATTGAACAATACGTAGACCAAGGTAAAAGTGGAACAAGAGAATTACTTTGGTCCTGGGCACAGAAAAACAAAACCATCGGGGACCTTTTACAGATTCTCCAGGATATGGGCCATCATCGAGCCATCCATTTAATTACAAACCATGGTAAATACTTACTTTTATAATATGTCTCTTCATTCAGTTTATATGAATTGTAATTTGTAGATGTAAATATTGTGTTTTCTCCAGACGTTGACTCTTCATGCTGTATATCAGATTCCTTACCTGTGACTTTTATCTGGAAGGGACCTGTGGCCTCAGGTTTTTTGATGATGCTTTCTTTTGTTTATTGGCCAGCTTACACAACACATTTCTTTCTACCTCTTTATAATATTTTTGAAAACTTTGATTTAGAACTATACTTTTAATAATGTTTCATTTTTATCTAATAAAATCGACTCTCTGCCCCAATCTCTGAAACTTGAGGCATAACCATAATCGGAATCATGGTATTTAAGTAAAATATAATGATGTTGTCCTTTGTTTAATTGTTTGATTACAAGTTTAAAATGTAATTGGATTTTCCCTCTATTTTTGTTTTTCAGTTTGCTATAGAGTGCATATGCTTGTCAGGCAGAGACAGACAGACAGAGAGAGAGAGAGAGAGAGAGAGAGAGAGAGAGAGAAGGAAAGTGAAATATTACTCCCAGGAAGGATGGCAGGCCACAAACCCTTCTCCTCCCTTCTCCTCTTGGGATTTTGAGCATAGAGTGCCCAGGTGTGCTTTCAAGTTGTCAGGTTCAGGACAACCACGTAGTCAGCCACATGGAATCCAGTGCTGTAACCTCCATGCCACCAGCTAGCACATCTCTCTGTATTTTACTGCAAATGATACCTTTAGAATAATTGGGAAATTTTCTTATATCTTCACTGCTATTTTTATGACACAATCTTCAACTCAACCTTACTGTTAACTACCCATCCTGCCTTACTGTTAACTACCCATCCTGCCTTACTGTAAACTACCCATTCTTCCCTTTGTCTTGTTTGTTTCTGATGCTGCAAATGCCTTCTATGAAGCTTTTGCTCACTTATTCTTTTCAGTAAAATAATCTCTTAACATCACCTGTTCTGTTCATTTTGTTGAGATTTGCTCACTTCAACAATAAAGATCTTGAGTGATTTTCAGTCTTAGTTTGGGAGCTCTTTTGAATCAACATCTTTATTCTTTGGCTCTTTTTTTACCCATGAATTTTTTTCTTGTTCTATATATTTGCACACATGTTCTTTGATAATATATTTAATGTGTAAGAGCCTCTATTGTATCATCCCAAGAAGCTTTGTACCTACAAAAAATAAATCCTGAGAGATTTGTAACAGAAAACTGTAGCTGCAAATTGATTTTCGTTTTGTAAATGTTTTATATTAATGGGATAAGACTTCCCAGTAGACTTCCGCCATGGTACTCTCCACGTAACGTGGCTCGTCCTTTCTGTCTCTTGCACTATTTCACGTAGTTTAGTACAGCAGAATGCTTCACTATGAAGCTGAGTGAATGAAATACAGTGAGTCTCTGGGAACCATAAATGCAATGCCTGTCCATTATCTGAGCCCTTTCCAACCTCTGAAACCGCCACGTGGCTTGCTGTTCACAATATAACTCACACCAATTTCATAGCACACACGGGTATGTTTTACACATCAGTGTTTTGGAATAGATTTCAGAGTATGTTTTCAATCTCTGTGTTGTTTATGCAGCAGAGAATTATTTGGACTATAAGCAGATTTTTAAAAAATTCCACATTCTTGGTGGACTCCTAGTCTGTTGCACATGCAAAATTGATTTCAATTTTTTTAATGTGAAATTAGCTAACTGGGGGTAAGACAGATATTTACTGTAATGCAAGAATGTAGATAAGTCTAAAGTGAAGAGGAAGATAATGCCTTACTAAAAGCAAATACCATTTTTGTAATTTGTTGAATTGATGGTTTGGATTAAACTGTAATCTTGAAAAAGTTAACTGTACAGGTTGTTAAAAGTGATATATGATGATCTGTTGGAAACATAAGCGTGGCCTGCTGAACAGGTGTATCTTAACTCACTGAATTAAGAGTTTAGCTTCTAACTGAAAAAATACAAAATGATTTACATGGACAGATTTATCAGTTATCCACATCACCGCTTTTTGTCTACTTTTCCTTATACTTGTTTTGCGTTTCGTGGGATGGTTTTAATGTTAGAGGAATTTTTGACCTTCCGTATTCCAACCTCCAGACATCACTTTGTAGGTTTGGATTTTCTTGAGTCTTATTCTAAAAGGGCTTTTATTTCCTCTCAGGCACTATTCTAGCAATTCAAGCTGCTGCCACTAGGTGGTTTCTTCACTTCCGTAAAAGCATCATCTCAGCTCTCAAAACATAAATGGATTATTCAAGAAAGTGAAACCTTACTATTGCATGGCTAGCATACGTGTCATTACATATCATATTTTGCATTTATATTTTAATGATTTGCAGTTATTTTCCAGTTTTGACATGAACTTCAATAATGGCTTTCTCTGAATCTTGCATTTCATGTGATTGAGTATTACCTCTTTATTAACAACCAACAAAGAGATCGTGATTTTTGGTGCTCTCACAGCCCCAGATTTCAATTTTGTTTTATACAACACTACCCAATTCAGAGTGTTTATTTCCTTTTATTGTCTGGTTGCCCTGACTGGAAGCTTTGGCATGATGTTGAATAGGCGTGGTAAAACCAGGCATCCTTAACTCATTTTTTTTTTTTTTTTTGAGAGGTTTTCGCTATAGGGCGCATGTGCTAGACAGACAGAGAGAGACATAGAGACAGAAAGCGAGAAATAACCCCCCAGGGGGATGGTCACGCCGCAATCCCTTCTCCTCCATTCTCCTCTCGGGACCTTGGGCACTCACGCACACACGCCTGGCGTGAGTTTTAAGTCACCGGTTCCGGGACGCGAACCGTGGTCGACTACGTGGGAGTCCAGCGACAAAGCCATTACGCTAACTGCTGGTTCCCAACTCATTCTTAATCTTAATGGGAATACATTTTCTTTCATCATTAAATATGATTTTAACTATGAGTTTTTCATAGATATTTATCAAATTAGAAAGTTCCCTTGTTCCTTGGATTTTTATCGTAATAATGAATAAGATTTGGTCAAATGCTTTTTCACCATCTACTGAGATGAACATGTGGTTTTTGTTAGAAATGACAACCAAATGTGGCAGGGTTTTAATTTTTTGTAGGAAGCTACATAGATTACCTCAGGTCAGACAGAACTATTAATGTAACACAGATGGTATAGTCTCCATGTGGGGATGGGGTGGTGAGTATTTGTGGTTGATCACACACACACGCACGCACACACACACACACACGGACTACTAATACCTTCTAGAATGAGATAGTATAAAAAATAAACCAACTCAAAAGATAAAATCTCATAATTGTAAAAATTTAGAATATATATGTGAAAAACTGATGTTGATTTTTTTCAATTTTATACTCTGTAATTCAATATTTTAATGTCTTATAACAGAGTAGCTAATTATGTTTTCAGTGAATAAAAATATGTTTGCATAATATTTCATCATTAGAAAGCTTTTTACATATGTAAACTTGTAACCATTCCATGAGAATGAAATTGCATTTTAAAAGCAAACTTTACTAGCAAGTTATTTATTTTCAGTCTCAGAAAGAAAAAATAAGTTTATTAAGGACCTTTTTTTTTTGCATCTAGATCTCCTATTTCTCTTTCAGGAGCAGCCTTGAATCCTTCAGAACAGAGTCATCAGAAAGATGAATTTCCAAATGTGTTACCCAAGGTAGAGTGTGTGTGCATGGAAAATGACTCTTAAATTCAGTGACATGTATAACATGTATAATTGAGCATAGGAATAAAGCTATTTGGCAGAAAAGTATTGGATTTGCAGGCACTTTTTTGCAGGCATCAGATGCCTTAGTTCCCTCATTATTCTTTATTTAGTTGAAGATTTAGGAAATTAGAGATTTCTGAATATTTAAAGAGTTAAGAGCTTTCTCCTCTCAGTGATCTGTCAGAGACGAGACTTAGAACTACTAAGGATATTGTGAATTATACATTTGTCTTAACTTAGCTTGTAATTTTATTTTTTTCTAGTTGGTGTTTTGCGTATTGCTGTTAGTTTTTGTTAGAGTAAATTAGCAGTGATTGTTTTTATAGCATAAGTCATTTAAAATGGACTATAACTGACTGAGGCATTGATACTTCACTTTTACAGTTGATATGGAAACTTTAAACACATATGGTAATGAATGCTACTGAAGCAAAATAACTGCTTTTATCTAAATTAGTGACCACACTATTGTACCCAGGGGAGACTTTGGGTTTCTGTTGAAACTTTGTTCTTTTGAGACTTATGAAATGGATTACTTTAGTGTGTATTTCTTCTCTTAGAAGACAGCTGATGTCACAGTGGATAACGTCATTATTCCTGAACATAATAAAAAAGGTAAAAACGAAGATCCAAACAATGTTTTTTTTTTTACTTTTAGTTTTTAAGTTTATTTCTTCCGTGAGAGAGAGAGACAGAAACAGAGAGACAAGCAGTCCCAATAGGCCTTCAGATTATAATCCATCCCCAGCATCAGCCAGTCCTGGACCATGGGTATGTGTGCACCGGGCCTGTTTAGGTGGGTGTCTCTGGATGCAAACCCAGAACCTTCCTATGTGAGTCAGCCTTGCAGAATTTTGTGTCAACAACACTGTCTCAACAACTTCTTTTTAAATCATACTTTCATTTTAGTGAATTTAGTGGGAGAAATAGCCAGTAAACCCATTAGTCATTTATATTCACATTGAGTATATTTTAAATTTTGATCAGCGTTTGTAGTTCTAACGGATAACTTACTGTAATTATGTTAAAAACTTACTGGCTAATGAAGAGCATAGTTGTGGCCTCTTTACTTTGAGGCAATTTTGTTGTTAGTAAAACGGTATTTTTATGTATCATGGGAAAACATTTTAGAGATTATTTTGGATTTTATATAATATTACACTTTTTTATAGCAACTGCAGGGATCTATTCTTTGAGATGATTGTAGAATAATGCTAAAGGTCACTATAAAAATCCAGTTATTTTCCATATCGACTTTCCTACTTTATTAGTAGGAAGGATAATTTAGTCCCACCCGGAAACCATTGTGGTAAAATTTAAAGATGATTTAAGGCTTCCTTAGCTAATCTTTGCCACTAAATCTGATGCTTCTTTGTTGAAAAAAGAATTGGGAAAGTTAGATAAAAGTTTTGGTTCAGGCTGGCTCTGTAACGCAGCAATTAATCCCTGTGCTTGGGAAACCGGATTCCACATGGCCTATTGTGGTTGGAATTTTGGCTCAGTGGCTTAACAAAACACACCAGATATGTGTGTGTGCCCAAAGTTTTGACAAGATGGAGGAAAGGAGGAAAAGGGACTGTGGCATGACCAGAACCCACTGTGGAATGCTTTCTCTCTCTGTCTTTCTTTCTGTCTCTGGGAAGCTTACATGCCCTCTGGCAATAAAAAAAAGTAATAATAATAATAACATAAAATAAAAAGAGGAAAGAGAAAAAGAGGTTTTGGTTCTTTAGTAATAAGTTCTAACTCACATTAAATGCCTTTAAAGAGCATTTTGTATTAGCTGTAGACATGCAGCCAAAACTGGGCTGTGGAGGGTTTAGCCAAGCTTTTCCTTTCAAATTCGTATTTGATTAACTATTAAACATTTCCTTCCTCCCAGTCTCCACTTTGAATGCTTTTTTTCCCCGTGTCATTGCCAGAGAGTGTATGCACTTGCCAAAGAGCGAGGCAGAGGGAGAAAGCACCTCCCAAGGAAGTGTGGTCATGCCGCAGTTTTTTCCTCCTCCACTTCTCCATTCCTGTCAAGATTTTAGGCATGTATGCACTTGCACCCAGCATGTTTTTCAAGCCATAGGGGTTCAGGATTCAAACCCACAGTTGGCCATGTGGGATCTGGTTCCACATGCACTGCTTTTAACCACTGTGCCACAAGGCCTGGATGATTTTTTTTCTTTTAAAGCTGAAGCATCTTTCTAATTTACTCCAAGGAAGTAAATTGGGCATTTCAAGGATTTGGCTCATGGAAAGTGTTTCTATCAGTCATGCTTGGAGAATATTGCTCAGTCATATCAAGATTTCCACTTTCATTGTTTTTTAGTAGTTTTAGGTTCATGATGGATCAACAACAATTTGTTGACTTCACAAGAAAACAGAATCTTGGAAAAGCTTCCCCAGCTAATCTTTTGGACAGATGATAAAATCACAGTGCTACCGTTCATATATCTAAAAAGCCATTTGCTCTGTGGAATGGTGGGATCTAGACCCAGGGAAATGCACAGCAATGCACAGTGTGAATTTTGATTCTGGGCCCTTCTCTGATGACCCCTTCACTGGACTCTGATGTGTTTCTAATAGAGAAGTGCTGGTTATAATGGGAACATTGATGCTTAAAAAGAGAAAAGGTAACCTTATCTTCTCCCTACTTTCCTTCCTAAGGAATATGGCCTAAACCCTCCATCAGCTTTCAGAACATCATAGAAGGAACTAGATATTTCCACAAAGATTTCCTAATTGGAGAAGGAGAGATGTTTGAGGTATACAGAGTAGAGATTCAAAACCGAACATATGCCATTAAATTATTTAAACAGGTATGGAAAGAATTATTATCACAGTATATCAAATCCATTTATTTGCTCATCTTTTGTATTAAAATGTGTCATTCTCATCGACATTGTAAAGAGGTGTATTTAAAAATAAAATTTCATCAATGGAAATAAGATATATGACCTCAGGTGATTGGAGAAATGACTGAAAAATGAATGCCTGTCTTGCAGGAATGTCAGAGTTAAATTCTTCCCATCCCAGATGTATTACATGAGAAAGGCTTTTCTGAAAAGCCCTGTAGGACCCTCTGGGACTGCTTAGGAGAGTCAGGTTGTACTGGCCTGCTCTGGTGTCCACGGCTCTTTAGGATAAACAGTGTCCTCTTCAGGCAGCTGCACCAGCTAAGCCACAGGTTGGCATTTGCAGCTACTTTATAGATTGTCTTTTATTACAGTTAGGAGGGCGAGAAAAAGGAGGCCTCAAGTAGGAGCAACCGTCAGAGGAGGAGAATAGAGGTTTAATTCCTTCTTCAGGGGATGAGTGGAAGTATGGTTGGACATTTGTCTTCTGCTTTCATCTTCACCCCTTTGTCTACCCAACATGCACAGAGACATACACATCGAAAAAAACTAAGCTCATCTGATGAAGCCTTAACCATAGACTGCTTTTTAAAGAATGACTGCAGCCAGTAAAGTAAAGAGGAAAGTAGGGCATCATATTCAAAAATCAGGGGAACCAGCAGTTAGCGTAATGGCTATGTCGCTGGACTCCCACGTAGTCGACCGCGGTTCGCGTCTCGGACCCGGTGGCTTACAACTCACGCCGGTCGCGTGTGCGTGCGTGCCCAAGATCCCGAGAGGAGAATGGAGGAGAAGGGATTGCGGCGTGACCATCCCCCCTGGGGGATGATTTCTCGCTTTCTGTCTCTATGTCTCTCTCTGTCTGTCTGGCGAGCGCATGCGCCCTATAGCGAAAAACCTCTCCAAAAAAAAAAAAAAAAAAAAAAATCAGTAGGCCAACCAGGTGGCATGGAGGTTAAGGCAGCTGGATCCCATATGGTCGAGTGTGTGGCTTGAGTCCCAGACTGGGTAGCTGGAAAAACACACCAGGTGCGTGTGCATGCATGCTCAAAATCCTGAGAGGAGAATGAAGGAGAAGGGATTGCAGCATAGCCATCCCCAACAGAGGGTGATTTCTCACTTTCCCTCTCTATCTGTCTCTTTGTGCCAAGTGCACTATATTGTATAGCAAAAACTAAAAGAAAAAAAAAACCACAAAGACAAAAACAAACAAAAAACTACAAAAAATCCCTAGAAAACTTAAAAGAAAAAGAATCAGTAAGAGATAGCTACCTATTCTCACACACACAAAAGCAGCTCTTTATTTTCTTCATTGTTAGTTAACAGTTAATAAACATTTACTAAACTTTTTCAGTGGGCTTGGCATCTCATTAATAAAGCATAGTTCTGCCCTCACAGAGTTCATAGTCTTTCAGAGGAAACAGCCAGGTTAAAAAAAAATGATTAAACTGCCATGAGAGAAGTACTTTACAAGAGATTTGCACAAAAGGTCACAGAAGTACATAAAAGACAGCAACTATTTCCACCCAGAGGAGAGTGTGTAAGTAACATTGAGAAAAGTCTCTGGCACATGCTGATCATCCAATAAATATTTCATGGGAAACAAATGGAAATGTGAATGAAGGGAGGTGATCTTTCAGTCGAATTTTGAAGGATAAGTAGAATCTTGGCAGGCAGTGAAGGAGCATGATATTCTGGGTGGAGCAGAGAGTGGATGAAAAGGATTGGAGGTGCGCTTAGGGAAGCGGGGGTCTTACTTACGAATAACTGCTCATTAGTAGGGTATGAGGGGAAGTTGTGACAAAAATGGTACTACAAAGATTGGTTAAGTCTATGGATGATTTCGAAGTAGAAGAGTGATGGCTTAGTTTTGTATTTTTAAAATGGAACTTTGATTACAGGCTGGATGATGGATTAAAAGTTGGCAGGGAAGTTGGGAAAAAGATGGCAAGAACTAGACTGAAAGCAGAAAGGCTTGGAAGAGGATATTTCAGATACATGAACTAAAAAATAGACAGGTTTAAACCAACACTAACTGCTTGTTAGAATTCTAGGGGAACATTTAAAAAACTAGCCCCATAGTAACTAAGTCAGAATAGTGGTGGTGGTGGAGTGGTGGTGGGAGGAATCAGAATGTTTTTAAAAGGTCCCAAGGTGGTTCGAATGTGTAGCCAGTATTAGGAGCCACTGCTGCAAACCAAAGTCAATGAGGTTAAGAGAAAGGACGTCAGAGAGATGAGGTGAAATAAAGCAAATCTAGTGATTTGCATAGGACTGGGAAAGGAAAGGAGGAGTAGTCTAATGAGATTCCTAGTTAACAGTTTAGATTTCAGGGCCTTAAAAATATATTAACCTTGGGACCAGCAGTTGGTGTAATGGCTATGTCACTGGACTCCCGTGTAGTCGACCGTGGTTCTAGTCCCAGACCTGGTGGCTTAAAATTCACAATGGGTGTGTGTGCGTGTGTGCCCAAGATCCCAAGAGGAGAATGGAGGAGAAGGGATTGCGGTGTGGCCATCCCCTCTGGGGGGTGATTTCTCACTTTCTGTCTCTCTGTCTCTTTCTTTCTGGTGAGCGCATGTGCCCGATAGCAAAAACCCTCATATATATATATATGTGTGTGTGTGTGTGTGTGTGTGTGTGTGTGTGTGTGTTAACCTGATTTCTCCATTTCCCCAAATTGCACTTTGCCCACTGATTCTATGCAGTCACCTCAAGATTCCTGAGATGATGATTTGTCTAATAAAGAAAGAATCTACTGATCAAATCATTCAACAGATAGACTGTGGTTGCTCTAGAGATGGCCTAACGAAGCCTATTCTTAGTGCCAATGTGTCCCTGGCCTCACCTTTACGCTCTCTTGTAGCTGAGTCCCAGGGCTCCATCCCCAAAGGGTTCCTGCAGTCTATTTTCCTCTTACCTCTGCAACTGCAACCAAATCACACTTCTTTTGGGGGGATTTTATTTCAAAAAGTCTGCCTTTAAAATGGAGTGACATTACCTTTAGAACCCTTTCCATTCCTGTCCCAGAGATAAATATTCCTCTTATTGTCTCTGACCTTTTCAGCATGGTTTTGGTGACCCTACATAGCCACAGCATCTATCATTTCATAATCCTGTAATACTGACTTTTTTGGTCCATCTTTTTTCATGGACTAGGTAGCATTCTTTGAAGAGCTCTTATTTATCTTTTTATCCCAGTGCCTTATTACAGGACCTCGGCTATAGCTGTTGCTCAATAAATGTTTATTGGTTGAATGAAATGAGACATATATGCCCCTTTCAATAATTTAATTGCTAATGAATAAGAGTTAAAGATCTAGAGACTACAAAGAGCTGTAGAAAGTCCAACTGTCCTCCCACTTTTATTCCTTCTTCAGGGGAGAGTGGAAGTATGGTTGGACATTGGCCCTCTGCTTTCACCTTCACCCACTTCTCTACCCAACATACACAGAGACACACACACATCAGAAAAACCGGAGCTCATCTGAAAAAGCCTTAGCTCTAGAATGTATTGTAAAGACGTGCAGTTTTTTAACGTTGGGTCATTACCCTCAATGACTTTTCTTAGGGGAACGGGGGTGGCAAATTGTACTTGAAGTGTTCGATCCGTGCTTCCTGAACGTCAGCATGCAGCCCAATCACCAGACCTCATCTTACCGTGAGGATTCTGATTCAACAGATCCAGGCAGGAGCCTGAGATTCAGCGTTTCTCGCCAACTCCCAATGAAACTGAAGTTTTTTGCCCCTAGACCACACTTTAAGCAACAAGATATTAGAGTGCTAGGCTAGCGTAAACACTAAAATTTATTCCCCACCCCCATTATTTTGTGTTTTGTTTTGTTTTGTTTTGTTTTTAGATGAAGAAAACTGTGACCTGAGGCAGATTAAGTGACTGGCAAAATATTAGAAATAGTGAATTAGAAATGGACTTGAGACTCAGTCTGCTTGGTTCTCAGGACAAGGAGCTTGTAAAAATGTAATTCTGATAGTGTGATTCTTGCAAATGCTTTATTAACCTGGTATATTGTTTTTGACTTCCTGACTTAACTTGGAAAATAGCTTCTAAAATTCCTGTTGGAGTTTTCTCCCTTTATTCCTGAGGACAAAGTTATAAAAACTCTGCCCTGTCTAGCAATTGGAAATGAGAGAATCGTACAACTAATGGGATTTAGGAGCACACATAATTTGACTCCTTTGTGGTAGAAGTTAGGTACCTAAAACCCAGAGGCAAGCAATGACATAAAGTGTCTGAAGGCACTAAAACCAGGGCCAGGTACCGTGTTTGTGCCCAGTACAATTATTGAACTCATCATTGTGGTCAACCTCCATGAGTAAGGCACTGGGTTAGCTCCATAAGCTTCTTTGAATTAAGGAGTTATATTTTCATTTGCGTAGTAAAAGCCCAGCTTTTCAAAATTAATGCAAATACATACTTGGACCAACGTTCCAAATGGCCCAAGTCACAAATGCCCAATTGGTGAGATTTTGAAGCAGAATACAGGTAACGCCAACTGGGGTTCCTTGGTGAGATCAAGTGGGGAGTTTCTAACTGCTACTGGACTTTATTTTTTTAAGACACATAATATTTTTGAATTTTGTAAATGAGTGCAAAATATTGTGAAGAATTTGAATACAAAGTTTGGCAACATGATATATTGTATGAGAAATGTGTAGTTCAAGGGCAATGGTTCTAAATCCGTATTGGGGTTAGTAGATTTTTGAAAAGCTGATGAAAGCTAAGGATTCTATTTGCAGAAACATGTTCACATGCATTTATGTCAAAAGTTTAATTTTGAGGGACTGTAACTCCTGGGTCATAAATCCCAGGAATAGAGATTCATTACTTATTTTTTTCCTTGTCGTTCTGTGTGATATTTAGGAGGAAAAAATACAATGTAAGCAACAGTGGAAGAGGTTTTTATCTGAGCTTGAAGTTTTACTGCTGTGAGTATATTTTGTCTGGAATTTCCCCTTCTTCATGCCTGGGTTTTATCTCTGTTCATCTTTGATTTTACAACACAATGCTTGGCATGCTTGGCATTTAATAAATGTAGGTCAGATGTTAGACAGTGGGTAAATTTTTGACATCTGCTTTAGTATATTCCTTAAAGTACATTTTAAAATAGATCATTTACATAATTCACTTGAACGTATTTTAACAAGAAACTGTCACAAGGAAGTAGGCTAAATCATGTGTGACTAACATAGCTGAATAATTCTTAGAACATTAGAATTGTATGTTTTATCATTTCTCTCCTTCCTTAGAGACATTCTAAGTCTAAAAAATGTTTCCTCAGTTTAGTTCTCTTCAGGAAGAATTTTAGACAAAGAAATCAAAGGCTTTTGATGTGCATATTTTTTTCTGGGAATTCATTCATGAGTCTGAGAGTCCTTGGAGACAAATTAAAATGACCTCATTTCCATATACATTCATATCTGCAGCTGTGTAGCCTTCTTCACTGAAGCCCCTAACCCTATGGAGTTCACTCATCACCTTTTCCAAACACAAAATGTTCTTTTCAGATGTTTTCTGAACTAATACATGAAGTAGGGGGCAGGGGAGGAAGGTGAAGAGAGAATTATACTAAATCCCTTTTCTTTTATACCCAGGGCCAGATATAAAGGTATTGGAGGCTAATCACAAAACCTTAATATATACATTTAGCGGGACCAACAGTTAGCATAATGGCTTTGTCGCTGGACTCCCATGTAGTCAACTGCGGTTTGAGTCCCAGTCCCGGCAGCTTAAACTCATGCTGGGCGCATGTGCGTGTATGCCCAAGATCCTGAGAAGAGAATGGAGGAGAAGGGATTGCGGCGTGGCCATCCCCCCGGGGGGTGATTTCTTGCTTTCTGTCTCTCTGTCTCTCTCTGTCTGTCTGGTGAGTGCACGCGCCCTATAGCAAAAACCTCTCAAAAAAAATATATATATATATACACATTTAGCCAATAAAAAAACTAAATCCAGGCTAGCCACAGTGGCACAGTGGTAATGCAAGGCTCCACGATGCTGAAGCCACATGAAAAGGTCTGGGCATCCTGCCCTGAGGACTCCCAGTGCGAATGCCTGTGGTCTGAGCTGGCCGAGGCAGGGGTAGAATTGTGGCATGATGATCCTACTGGGGTTGCCTCTCTCTCCCTCTCTCTCTCTCTCTTCTCTGGCTGTCTCTGTTTCCTTTTCTCATGGAAGAAATAAATAAAAAATAAAATAAAATATAAAACCCAAAATAGTAATAGTAGAAGGGTTTTACTTTTAGGTTTTATTTACTTATAAAAATAAGATTAGGACATATAGAAATCCCAAAAGTGCAAAAGGGTAAACCAAGAAAAGATTTGTCTCCCATGATTATTATCCATCCACCCAGCTGATTTTTCTAAGGCACTAGCAACAGCAGCTTCTTGTACATATTTCCAGAAATAGTTTATGCATAGGCAAACATGGATTTTTTAAATTTTCCTTCTTTTACACAAGAAATATAACAAATATATTGTTCACTTGGTTCATTTTCATATTCTATTAAATGCCAAGACTGCAACTTACTTAACTATTCTGTTATTGATGGATTTTAAGATTTTTTTCTAATGTCTTATTATTTAAAAATAATACTAAAACAAGAAAAGCTTGTATGTATGTTGTTTCATACCTGTTTGAGTATGTATGTAAGGTAAATTCCCATCAATAAAATTATAGGATAGTGGGTATGTCCATACATAGTACTACATTTTTTTTCCAGGAGATATTATATCAATGGATACGTAGACCAATCATATATGAGTGCCTGGTTTTCCAAATTCTTATCAACTTAGTTATTCTTACCTTTTGATTTTGTTCAACCTAATAAGTGGAAATAGTTTCTCAGTATAGTCTTTTTATTTTTATTATATAGTATGTATATATATTATATATATACATACACATACGTGTATATATGTGTGTGTATATATATATTTCAGTTTCTTTTATACATTAAATCACATACGTTACTTAGCTTGCAAAGTAAATATTCCAACATGTATACATTTCTCACCAGTCCAGTTGAGAATAATATACACATTATCTTCAACAGTTGCTAATGCATTTCTTTGTCCCATAAATGTCTTCCTCTCTATTTTTCTCCTTAATGTCTTTCCTCATTGTTTTTAAAAATATTTAATTGACAAAAAAGGTTATACATCAAAGAAAATAATTGCCAAGACCAATGTATGTTTCCTTCTAGGAGTTTCACGGTTTCAGATCTTAAATTATGTCTTTAATAATTTTGAACTGGTTTTTGTGTATGGCATGAGACAAGGCTCCAATTTCATTCTTTTACATGTGGATATCCAGTTTTCCCAACACCATTTATTAAAGAGGCTTTTCTTTCCCTTTTATGTATCCTTTGCACCTTTGTCAAAGGTTAGTTGACCTTATCTTATAGGTTTATTTCTGGGCTTTTCATTATATTCCATAGGTCTGTGTATCTGTTTTTATGCCATCATCATACTGTTTTTGTTACTATACCTTTGTCATATAGTAGTTTGAAAACAGCAAGAGAATGTCTCCAGTCTTACCATTCTTTCTCAAAATTGCTTTGACTAGGGTTTTTTATGGTTCTGTGTAAGTTTTAGGATTGTTTTTTGATTTTATGTGAAAAATACCATTGATGTATATTTTTAAAATTTATTGAGAGTGAGAAAGAGAGAGAGACAAACAGGCTTGCTTGACAGGGACTTCATGACACAATGCTCCCCTCAGCTTTGTAGTCAACCAGCGTCATGGAAGCCCCTGTGAGCATGCCCGTTGTGTTTAGATAGGCCTAGAATGACGACTGGAGTCTTTCCATACGGACTCTAGAATCATGCATAGTGCCCCTATTGCCTGTACCACCACGACTGCGCCACCACTGGAAGTTTGATAGGCATTGCTTTGTATCTATAGTTCACTTTGAGTAGAATGTACAATTTCTATTTTTTTTAAATTTTTTATTTATTTATCTATTTTCCTTCATAGAACATGTGGGTTTACCTGAGAGATGGAGAAAGAGAGAAGGAAAGTCAGAAATCATGCCCCAGGGAGGATGGTCATGCTGCAGTCCTTTCTTTTACTTTACATCGTCCTCTCAGGATTTTGGGCATGTACACACACATGCTCAGCATGAATTTAAAGCCACCAGGTCTGGCACACAAACTGTGGTTGGCCATGTAGGAGTCCAGTGCCTTAAATATCATGCCACCTGCTGGCCCCTAGTGGACAATTTTTTTAAGAGGTTTTGTGTACACACTGGAAAGAGAGAGAGACAGTGGGAAAGAAAGTGACAAATCACTCCCCAGGAGGAATGGCTATTCTTCCAATCTATGTACATAGGATATTCTTGCTGTTTGTGTCTTCTTCAGTTTCTTTCATACATGTCTTAGGGTTTTTAGTGTTCAGATCTTTTACCTCTTTAGCTAAATTTATTCCTAAATATTTTATTCTTTTTGATTAAAATTATTCATTTTTAAATTTCTTTGTTCAGATAGTTCATTGTTCGTGTATAGAAATGCAACCAATTTGATGAGTTGATTTTCTATCATGCAACCTCTACTGAATTCATTTGTTAGTACTAATAGTATTTCTGGTGGAATCTTCAGAGTTTTCTATATATAAAGTCAGGTCACCTGCAGACAGAACCAATTTAACTTCTTCCTTTCAAATTGGATGTTTTTTTTATATCTTTTTCTTGTCTGATTGCTCTGACTATGACTTCTAACACTTTGTTGAATGGAAGTGGTGAGAGAGGGCACTCTGATCTTATAGGAAGCTTTCAGCTTTCACTGATGAGTATGATATTAGCCGTGGGCTTATCACATATGGCCTTTATTGTGTTGTGGTACATTCCCTCCATACCTACTTGGTTTAGTTTTTTTTTTTTTAATCATAAAAAGTTGTTAAAATTTGTCTAAACTTTTTCTACATATGTTGAGAAGATCATATGATTTTTATCCTTCAGTCTGTTAATGTGGTGTGTCATTTATTGATTTATGCATATTGAGCCATCCTTGAATTACGGGGATGAATCCCATTTGATGATAGAATATGATCCTTTTAAAGTTCTGTTGAATTTGATTCTGTTTTTTAATATTTTGTTGAGGAATTATGCATCTACGTTCATCAGGAATATTGCCCTATAATTTTCTCTTCCTGTGGTGTCCTTATCTAGCTTTAGTATGAGGGTGATGGCAGCCTAGTAGTAAGAGTTTGAAAGCATTCTCTGGGGTTATTTCTCACTTTTGCTCTCTGCCTCTCTCACCAGTGAGCACACACACCCTATAGCAAACTAAAACAAAACAAAAATAAATAAATAAATAAAAGAATTCTATGAAACAATTAGTGCTGAGATTTTTTTCCCTTGGAAAGTTTTTGATGGCTGAATCAAACTTCTTAGCTGTTATATTGTTTCTTCAAAGTTTAGTCTTAATAGATAATAATTTCTTCTAACTTATCTAGTTTGTCTGTTTATAATTATTCATAGTAATCTCATAATTCTTTGTATTTCTGTGGTATCAGTTGTAATGACTCCTCTTACACTAATAATTTAATTATTTGAGCCCTCTCAAAAAGAGAGAGAGAGAGAGAGAGAGAGAGAGAGAGAGAGAGAGAGGGTAGAGAGGTTTTAGTGTAATTCTAGTTTCTTTCTTTTGGTCAAATTAATAATCTTTTCATATATAAAGAGATATATTTCCTTTTCTATGGGTTACTTTATAATATCCTTTGCCTTTTTTAAAAGAGATTTTTGCCTTAGGGTACATGTGCTCACCAGAGAGAGAGACAGAGACAGTGAGAGGGAAAGTGAAAAAATCACCCCCCACCCAGGGGAGATGGTCACACAGCAATCCCTTCTCCTCCATTCCCCTCTCAGAATCTTGAGCACAAATGCCCACGTGCTCAGCATGAGTTTCAAGCCTTTGGGTCCAGGACTTGAACCACATTTGGCCATGTGTGAGTCCAGTGACATAACCACTATGCCATCGGCTGGCCTCTCCTTTGCACATTTTAAAAATTAGGTTGTTTGTCTTTTTATTAATGATTTGAAGGAACATTTTATGGTTTAGAGAAAACTACCCTTTTTTTATGTTATGAGATATAAATACTTTTTTTTACCAGACTGTCATTTTTGTCTTTGCTTATTTCAGTTTTGCCATGAAGAAATGGTTTTACTGATATTAAATTCATGTATGTTCTTTTATGGATTCTGGATTTTGTATTATAGTTTAAAAGGCCTTCCCACTATAAGGTTATAAAATAATTCTCCCATGTTTTCTTTTTTTTTTTACTTTTATGGTTTCATTTTTTTATGTTTACATGTTTATCTGGTGAAGTATTTTCCATATGAACTACAACAACCTGCCTAGAATTTTTTTTAATCTTGTTGCTGTTTTTACATAATTGCATTATAAATTAATTTAGAAAGAATGACTAGTTTTAGGATGTTGAGTATTCCTTGCACACCTTTATTGTTTATTTTGCTAATATTTATTTAGTGTTAGGCACTATTCCAAGTGCTTTCCATGTATTGATTTGTTATTCCTCACAACAGTCCTTTAAGATAAACTCTGCAATTATTCCCATTTTTCATATGAGAAAATTGAGGTAGATTCTACATTTTTTACAAGATCCAATTTATTTTCTAAATCTTTGGGTTTTTTGTTCTTGGACATTTAAATGTAACTAAAGCAGACAGTAGAATGGGCTTCTTGGAAGAAGTAATTTCTAAGCTGAGACTGGAAATATATATATTTATAAGTTTACTATTAATGGAATTACCTTTACTAGAATAGCAAATTCTTTTGCATATGACTCCTACTTCCTTTTCTTTCTTCTTCCTGAAGAGAAGGGACAGAAGCTAATAATTTTTGAGGACCTGGCACTTGGCTAAATGTTAACTTTTTATTTATTTTTCATAAAATTATCAGGAAGTAGGTATTTTAATCCTATGTACAGTTGAAGAAATGGGCTCAGGTAGATTAATTTGCTCAAGGTCACACAGCTAATACAAAGAGCAGAGAGTCAAACCTGGGTTTGTCTATCATTTAAAGCTATGGTATCTTGCATAATTTTATCTGCTGTAGGCAGATGGAATGAAATGACTGCCAAATTCATTTTTTTTAAAGTGTCAGATCTGTTGACCACTGTATCTATATAATCTAAAATCGTACTGATTTAAAAATTTGTGACAAAAGAATGGGTGGTGGGGGTCAATAGTCTCGATCTCCATTGATCTTTCTCCATGCCATCTCCATGTTCTGTAGCTGGCTCACTTCTAAAGTATTCATTTTTCTACTTGATCAGTAATATTTAAAAATAAGCAAATGATCTTTTCTGCTCTGTGAGCAAGAACCCAGAGCACTAGGCTATGGCTGCGTCTACGATGTTTTCTATCAACTGCTTTTCAAAAGATTGTCTCTCTTAGAATTTTTTCAAATTGCAGGAAAATCAACCAGCCAATAGTAAAGATTAAATGTTTAAAAAGCTAATTACACCACCTCGATTTCCTTTCAGCCCATCACTATTCATTTTATAGATGCCATCTGAATCTGAATTTTGTATTACACAAATTTTTTTTTTTTGGAGAGGTTTTTGCTATAGGACGCGTGTGCTTGCCAGACAGACAGAGAGAGACAGAGAGACAGAAAGCGAGAAATCACCCCCCAGGGGGGATGGCCACGCCGCAATCCCTTCTCCTCCGTTCTCCTCTCGGGATCTTGGGCACACACGCACACGCGCCCGGCGTGAGTTTCAAGCCACCAGGTCAGGGACGCGAATCGTGGTCAACTACATGGGAGTCCAGCGACATAGCCATTACGCTCACTGCTGGTCCCTATTACACAAGTTTTTGACATATTTAAAAAATTAAAGGTCTCTCTGTGTTAGAGTATATGTATGTGTATGTGTATATATACACACATATACTTCCTTCCTTGAAGTAAAAGGGATAAAAAGAATCAGAAGCCATGCACATATACATAAAATTTTTGCTGCCAAAGAAATAAATAAGTCTTCAATAAAGCTTTTTTTACAGCTTTATGTTAATATCCCCAAACATACCCAGAACATAGTAGGCATTCAATAAATAATTGTCAAGTTCAGAATTCACAGCATGTGTGAATTTCACATGTTGTATATTTCATAGTTGTTATCTGGATTCCACTTATCTTCATAGGGATGATAAATACATTAAAAGACTTGACATTTTTTGTTAATAGGCTAATAAATCTTTATTAAGAAAGGGACCTAAGAAATGTATACTACACTGACATAGAAATTTGTGATGCAAAATCAGTGATAGGATTTTCAACCTCAGACTTCACTAGTCATATGGTTTTCAAACTTCACTAGTCATAATGGTTTTTCGATAGCAACACAAGTTTGGAAGACACCAATGTCTGTGTGACTAGGATCCAGTACAGCATTTGACAAAGATGCTCAATAAATGGATGAATGAAAATAGTCTTCTGTGAGCTTATATTTTGATGATCTGACTTACACTTGCATACTTAAATCAATCAAATGAACAATTTTCATTGCATTCTCTTTATTTGTTTAACAAATCAGTCATATTATGCTTCATATGGGTAAAAAAGTTAAGATTGAATGGTGTTTATCCATTTATTATAAAGTTCCTACAATCTCAAATCTTAGGATATTTTTGCTTTCTTATATTTCTGTCTTATATTTGGATATTTTACGTTTAGTTTCATAAGCACAGTCAATCAAAGAAAGGAACTATTTATTAGAACTCTTTAGCCAATTGGAAAGCAATTCTGTGTCCTGTGCCCAGGAAAACTACTTCTTATTTGGCTGCTGTTATTGGGTCTTCAGAAAAGTCATGAAGTATTGTTTTTCTATGCAAAAAAATGTGTCATGACTTTTCCAATGACTCTATATTCTGCTTTAGACCTGTTCCCTTGCTTACCTTACTACCAACAAAGAATGTTGTTCATTTTCTATTTGAATAAACAATTTGATGGCTTTAAAAATCTTTTGTTTCAAGGTTTCATCATCCAAACATACTAGAGTTGACTGCATATTTTACAGAGACTGAGAAGTTCTGTCTGGTTTATCCATTTATGAGAAACGGAACACTTTTTGACAGATTACACTGTGTAGTAAGTCATATCTATTATTCTGCCTGGTCCTCTGACCATTTGAAGTCCAGGGGGAGCTACTGAAGCCTGTGAGATCTGGGAGGCCAAAGTGTTTTCACCTGAGGGGATAGCCAAGCGTAAGTTCCCCAAGGAAGGAGAGAACTTCCTGTGAACTGATTTCTTAGTCCTAGAAGGCTTCATAAATACCCAAGTTACTGTGTTTGCACAATACGATTACCAAAAGAGTTGCTGGATTCTTGCATCTTAATGATTGTACGTTTTGGGCAAGTTTATATCAATTACCTTTATTTTTCAGATAATTTAAATTTGCATTGTATTAAACAAAGCATCTTTCAATACAAAAGATAGACATAAAGATGATACAGATCTCTTAAAGAAAAAGAGGTTGAGCAAACATCATAATTTCTCATAAGAGTTTTTTTTGAGAGGTTTTTGCTGTATGGCGTGTGTGCTTGCCAGAAAGACAGAGAGACAGAAAGACAGAAAGCAAGAAATTACCCCCCAAGGGGGGATGGCCACCCCGTAATCCCTTCTCCTCCATTCTCCTCTCAGGATCTTGGGCACGCATGCACATGCGCCTGGCATGAGTTTAGCTACTCGGTCCGGAACTCGAACGGTGGTCGACCATAAGGGAGCCCAGCGACATAGCCATTATGCCAGCTGCTGGTCCCATCATAAGATATTTTTGTAGGCTAGATTTAAAAATTTATTTCAGGCCCAGCCCAGTAATGCAGGGTGTTCAGATGCTGTGCTCTATAGGCTGGAAACATAAGAACCCTCAGTTCTTTCTTTTTTTTAAAAAAAATAATTATTTTATTTAACTTTATTTATTATTACTGTTTTAAAATATTTCCAGAGAGAGAGAGAAAAAAAAAAAGAGAAAGTAAGAAAACAATCCTCCAGGTCTGGGACTCAAACCATGGTCAGCCATGTGGGAGTCCGGCACTCTTAACCATCACGCCACCCGCTGGCCCCGAGAGGTCCCAGTTCTATTCCTGATTCAACTTAAAGATCAGGCATGTGGCATGCACTTGTGACCTCAGGTACTGGAGGAGGCTGAGGGCAGGAGGATAACGAGCTGGAAGCTGGACGAGGCAGCATAGCGGAATCCTGTCTGAGAGAGCTGGATGATGTGGTACTCATCCATGGCCCCAGCTGCTTGAGAAATGGAGGATGAGCATGACGCAGAAGAGACTCGAGGATCTCAACACAGTGAGACCTTGTCTTTAAGGAAAAAAAAAAAATGAAGATTCCAAATAGGTTGCTTAAGTTAGGATGGGAATAAAAGCAGATTATTTGCAATAAACCCATGCTATTATGCCACATATAATTTATTTTTAAAAATGTAAAGAATTATTTTATTTAACTTTATTTATTATTTATTTCAATTTTACCAGAGAGGGACAGAGTGAGAAAGAGAGAGAAAGACAGGGAAAATGAGAAGGCAAGCCACCAGATCTGGGACTTGAACCATGGTTGGCCATGTGGAAGTCCAGGGCCCTTAACTACCACGCCACCTGCTGGCCCCACCACATGTAATTTAAAGTCTTGTTTAATGATTTATTAAAGAATGTTACCTTACTAGTTATGGCTTGATTAAATTAACATTGAAAAATTACTGGGCCTTCAGGAATGTAAAATCCCCTATTAAAATGGTTACCCATGGTAATATCTCTGATTTGTCAAAAGTAAATTAATAAAATTGCTGGATCTTTCCACTGCCTGTAAAGAAGCCTAGAACTGTCATCAGTAGTCGAGGGAAATATGTAATGAAAACAAGTGTTGCTCACCCACTTGACCCCATCCTGCTCTGTGTCTTTTCTGGTGCACTTCTGTGTAGTGAATACAGAGACTGTGTTTACTCAGGAAGTGCAGTCATACTAACTGCTGTTGTCTTTGTAGGGTGATACAGCCCCACTGTCCTGGCATATTAGGATCAGCATATTGATAGGCGTATCCAAAGCTGTTCAGTACCTGCACAGCACTCAGCCTTGTGCAGTCATCTGTGGCAGTATATCCAGGTAAGCCACCCAGAGGTGTAGGCCACACCTGAAAAGCCCTGTCATCATCACACGTGAGTCAGACTTCACACACACTGAGTGCTGACTGTGTTTTTTCTGGTAGGGGTGTGTGTGTGTGTGTGTATGTGTGTGTATGTGTGTGTGTGTGTATGTGTGTTTGTGTGTAAGAACTTTCATCTAGGTATTTAAAAACTTACATTTTTATTAGTGAAAATATGCCTGCCAAATTTTAAAAGGTACATTTACGTTGCCAAAAGAAAGGTTTATATGATCTTTGGGAAGTATTAATGAATAATGTAGGAGAGTCAATTCTGTGTATTTTATTAAGTAAACCTTGTAGACTCTGAAATGAGTCTGTGTTAATCTCATTTTTCTCTTAAGCTTATTTATTTCTTCCAGAGAGACACACAGAGAAACAGGCACCACCAACAGAATCTTTTTTTTTTTTTTTTTTTTTTTTTGGAGAGGTTTTTGCTATAGGGCACGTGCGCTCGCCAGACAGACAGAGAGAGACAGAGAGACAGGAAGTGAGAAATCACCCCCCAGGGGGGATGGTCACGCCGCAATCCCTTCTCCTCCATTCTCCTCTCTAGATCTTGGGCACGCACGCACACGCGCCTGGCGTGAGTTTTAAGCCACCGGGTCCGGGACGCAAACCATGGTCGACTACATGGGAGTCCAGCGACATAGCCATTACGCTAACTGCTGGTCCCCCCCCAACAGAATTTTTGTGCCATGATCTGCCCTCAGCCTCAGCTGGCCTGCATCACAGGCACTTGTGCACACAACATGCTCAAGGAGGTCCTGGAACGCAAACCTAGGAACTTTCTTATGTGGGTCCAGTGGTGTTGCCACCGCATCGCTGCCTGGCCCTCATTTTTGTTTTAGACTGAAGTTTAACGAACAGATAACCCACTCAACCCTTCTTTGCTTGTCTTTCTCATCCTGCCTCACCTGCAGCCTCATGACTTTATGTACTAATCAGTGATGAGCTGAACAGCAATCCTAGTGTCCATTTTTGAAATCTGAGGAAATGCTCTCTTCTGAATCATGTCCTAGTATAGTTTTTAAGAAATTATTAATTTAATTTAATTTTATGTATTCATCCATTTATTTTAGTTTGACCAGAGAGATACATACAGAGAGAGGGAAAGTGAGAAAGCAAGCCACTGGGTCCAGGACTCAAACTGTGGTTGGCCATATGGGAGTGTCCAGTGTTTTAACTGTCTAGCACCTTAACCACCATGCCACCTACTGGTTCCCATCATGTCCTAGTATCTTCAAAACAATTTTCAATGGGCTTTTGAGTTTAGCTGAAGAGGGTTTGTTGCTATGTGTTTTTCTGGTGTAATGAGCTTCATATGAAAGGCCTTAATCTTTCCTCAGTCGTAGGTGGGTGGGGGCCTACCCATAGATGTCCACTCCTGTTGTACTGTGGTAATTCATCAAATGCCAGTGACTCCAAAGAATCAGCATAAAATGGATACACCCTCACGGGACCTGGACGTGAGGGGATAGTGAAGGAGACTCTGCTCAGTGTGGAGTCTTCCATTGGGGTCAGTTTCAAAAGGCTGAGGTGGCCACTCTTAACCTGAGACCATCTCACTTCCCCAGCTTACAGCCAGTATGGAGCACAGTCAGTGCTCAAACATATGTTTACCGAATAAATAGATAGTTGCAACTTTGCAGTGTATACTCTTCTTCTGGTTTAAACTTACAGTAAGCATGAACTTATTTTAAATCCCAAGTGGTAATATATTAATTTTTATCAAGTTTCCATTTGTGTCGATGAGTTCATCAGTTTCTGATGGAAGTGATCATTTGTTAAAGGGAACAGAGCAAAGAATTGCTCTGTGTATAACAAAAGCCAAAAATTGGTAGTTTGGGCAGGAAAGGATGGGTTGGCAGATAAGGTAAGATGAGACTGGAGAAGAATAAGGAGTGTGCTAAGCTGGGTTTTAGGATAGCCTCAAATGCTAACTAGGCTGACAACTAGGTTTGATAAGCTAGACTCTAGTGAGGGACTCTAAGGCTTGTTGGGGGTATAGACAGGAAAAAAAAGGTTTTGGAATCTCTTGAGTGATCTTAGAACCTAAAAGGAGGCTAGTTCTTCTAGAGCAGTATTCCAGGTACTTGTCTGGAAGTGCCTGACTGTAACATAATTTAAATCACACTTCTGGATGGAATGCCCAATGTACTGTAAAGATAAAGACTACAGAAAGAGATCTAAGTATAGACACAGATAAGTTATGGAAGAGGCAGAGCTTGAACTGGAAATGCAGCTAGCAACATATTGTACTGTTGAGTTGCTAATTGTTCCCTTTTTGGATTTTCCAAAGAGTTTGAAGAGTTAAATATAACCCACCCATAGATGCCCATCCGGGCAAGTGTCAGGGTGAGGAGTTCCCAGATGGTGGGTATTAGTTTGAGAGTTATGGTTTCACACAGGCTCGTCAGTGTGTCACCTGCCTGTTCTAGAGCAAATCGGTCCCTTTTACAACCACTAAACTCTAGGCCTTTCTGCAGAGCCTGCCAGCAAAGATGTTAATTAGTGCCAACTGTCCAGTAGATTTCCCCCTCCAGCTTGGTGATGTGCACACCCGCGCTCTGAAGCTATAATAAGACCAACTCGGTGCATTCAGGCCTCTGAACGTCTGTCAGATTGTAATGACTTCGTTCCCTGACACTGTTGGCTAAATGTGAATTAGCTGACACGGATTACCCTTCCAAATCACTCCTAGAAAAATTCTTTATGTTGCTTTAAACCTGGATCTCCCCCGTTCTTGGTGCTTGAATGAACAGCTCAGTGCTTTTAGGAAGACCTGAAATTCCTGTCTCTTCTGCCTTGTCAAATTAGTCTTCTAAATCTTTGTAGTGAAAGATACTTCTAGGAGGGATGCTGTTTTATTGTTCAGCTCTGATAATTGATTCAAAAAAGAACATGTCAGAGTCTCTGTTAAATAGTGAGCTTTTCCATGATAAGTTACGGTTGTTTTTGTTGGAAGGGTGAAAAACGGAAGATATTGTTACCTTTTATTTTTTCTTCTGTCTTTGGGATTCAAACTGATAAATCACAGTAGACTAGCCTAAACCATTTAACATTATTAAATAATGTTTTTAATAGTATGAAATAACATGAAGCAATGTGTATAAAGTGAAATTAAAAAGAAAAGTCAAAATTGAAGTAATACACACACACACACACACACACACACACACAACTTTCTAGAACTATAAATGGAGGCATTTAAAAAAGATTAAAAGTGAAACATCAACAAGCTTTATTTAGATATAAAGACCATGGCTTATTGTTTTAATGACTTATTTTTACTTCCATTTTAAAAATGTATTTTAAAAGTATGTTCTACTTTCATACTAAAAATAAAATTAATAGGAAAAAATAACTCACCATCACACTTCTATCTGAAACCAAACAATCACAAGTTCCAAAAGAGAGTCTCAAGTTATCATTTCAATCATTCTCTGATAAATTATAATTACAAAGAAGCTGAATCATTTACACCTTTATGTTTTTTAAAATAGTTTGAAAAATGATGATGCAGCAATGTGGTACCCCAAGTGTGAACGGCACCTCTTGTCTAAGCAAAATGAAATGGGTCTGCTATGTCACTAGGGAAGAGGAAGGATGATGATGTGGGAAGAATGGGAAATCTGGGTTCTAGCCCTGGTCCTGCCTCACACTCTCTGGCCACAGTTTTCTCACTTGTACATTCAGAGCCAGCCAGGATGATCACAAGTCAACTTCTTGCTTTCAAATTCTTTGGCATCATACCTGCCTATTTTGGTACCGCACTCTGTACTTGCAAATTGATGGATCATGACCAAAGAATGATGTGACCGCTTAAATCCTGATCGGACTTGATCCTGATCAGCCTCTGAATCAGGATGAGTTCAGTCAGTCATGCTGTTTTTCCAGAAACACCCTCTCCCTAGTCTTTTCTCTGCCCTTCCCTTTTTCCAACAACCTCCCCAGGGATCTCCTTGATGTCTTTGTCTCTTGCACTGGTGAAAAGTGTGCCCTATGAGGTCACACAGATACAGGACAGACCCCTGCTTTGCATCTTTATAGCATTGTGAGCTTGGATGAGTCACTTAATTCCTGAGGCTCAGCCTCCTTCCTCACCTGGAACTGGGTATAATATGGTTGTAGCCACCTCCCAGGGCGATGAGGGTTATGTTAAATAATATATGAAAAGTACAGCCCAGGACACGGCAATGAGCTATACTTATTTTCACCTAATGTGGCACTTGCCTATTCTATCTCCCTAAGCACTTTGTCATCATGAAGGACTCCTCACCATTTGAGTGCAGATCTAATTATCAGTACTTTAATATATATATATATATATATATATATATTATATTTATATATATATAAAATTTATTTCTGTTATGAAGGAGAGGGAGACAGAGAAACACCACTTCCAACAGGATCTTGTTGCCACCATCCACTCCCAGCCTCAGCCAGTCCTGGACATGAGCTAGGGACCTTCTCATGTAGGTCAACATTTTACTGCATCACCACTAGTTAACCCCAGAACTTTTTTTTCATGTAAAGCTAAAATCCCATGTTCCACCCACTAGTTCATTTTGCCAAGGGAATGAATATACAAGTAAAGAATAAAAAAGAGGTAAAAGTTCATTTTATTTCTTCCTGCAATCAACAGTGTCTTCATCTTGCACAAATAGCTGAATAAAATACGTTTCTTTCAGTTAACGACAGTATGTCAACAGAGCACGGAACAGAGAAATAGGAGGGCTGGATGTTAGTCCTGGCTCTGCCATTAAGCTGTTTTTGCATAGGACAAGTCATGTCAACATGTGGGTTTCATTTACCTCATCTGAAAAAGAAGACATTGTACTGAAGCAGTGATGACAAATCAGTGTCATGTAACATCCCATCTGTGATTGATTGGTAATGACTTCCCAAGTACAGTGTTGACAGAGAATCTAGGGTGGGTACTTTCTGAACTCTATTTGCAATGTCTGCCAAGCATATGGGAGGATATTTTGGCAACATTTGGGCCACATATTTGCCATTCCTATGCAAAGTAGCCAAAGACTACATATGGTTTCAAATCCTCTTAACAATTGACTATATCAACAAACATTTCCTTAGTGTCTTCTATGAACTGGACATTGCTCTTAGTGAGCAATGTTGGATGGTCTCTAAGTGCCAGGATCGTCATGCTGTACAGTAGGAACTCAGAGAAAGGAGCAACACTGGAATGCAGGGTAGTCTAGGAAGAACGTCATGGAGGAAGTGAATGTTAGGCTGCAGAGAGGATTTGGATAAAAATAAAAGAAGGGGGAGTACTTTGAAGATGAGAGGAACAGCATAAAGAAACCTCTCCCTACAGCAATAAGCACAGTTTATCCTGACTGCACTGGTGAGTACACATACACTATGGGTAGCTGGTAGGCTGCAGAAGAATTCAGGAGCTCAGTGAAAGTCAAAGGACTTTAGACTTGACATACACACCCACAGAACAACTTGTTATTCATCGGCCTCCAAACCTTGAGTTTGGATATTATTATTATCTCAGTTTGACAGAGGAGAAAGCTGAGGCTTGCAGACGTTAGTAATTTGCCTCTGATAAATTGACTGTAGGTGGGGAACAGGAGGTGTGATCCCATGTTTGGGCCAGTCCAGGAATCATGCTCTTGTATTAGGGAGTTAAAGGTCTGGGATTGCTGGGAACTTGCCAACTTCATCAACAGACACAAAGCGATTGGGAAGGAAAAGAAAGCATATTTAGTATGTACAAATTTGGAAAGTTGACATTGGACTCCGAGTGAACATAGCAGTAGGTGGCAGACTTTGAGGGAGGGGTAGGCCTAGAGACCTACATTTTCAATCTTCGCTTGTTTAAGCAGTGAGAGTAAATGACTTTCTAAAGGAAGAAACTATCGAGGACACGGCTAAGGAACACCCACAGGAGAAAGCAAAGCCCACATTTCAAAGGTATTTCCAAGAAGTCTGGTCGTTTTATTGAGTCCAAAAATGCCTTAGTAATTTGAACTCTTCAAAGAGAATGTTATAAAAACAAACTTCACTTCCAGATGGTGGAATTTGAGGAGAAAAGGATTTTAAAAAAAGAATCTTAAAAAGTTACAGTCTGTATTCTTGGCAAAAGACCCTCACATTCTTATTTGGGAAACAAAGATGTTTTTGAATTACAGGATCACATAAACCATCTGAAAGTAGTAAACCCCTCTGTTATTCCTATCCCGTCTCTTAGAGAACTTAATTGTTTTCACATTTATGAACAATTTTAAATTGAAATGCATTTTATCCTCAGTGTTTTTCATCCCAGACATTCATTCTTGCTAATTTTTCCAAAGCAAGAAGATAATCTTGGCAAATATTTCTAATGTTTCCTATAAAATCATGTCCTTTAATTGGTATTGCCATTTGTCTCTTGCCAAGTGAAACAATCTTTCATACAAGGGAGGTGCTTTAGGAAACAAAAAAAGAGGAAGAAACTATTTGCTTAAAAATTAATTTTTTTGAGAGGTTTTTGCTATAGGGCGCGTGCGCTCGCCAGGAAGACAGAGAGAGACAGAAAGCGAAAAATCACCCCCCAGGGTGGATGGTCACGCCACAATCCCTTCTCCTCCATTCTCCTCTCAGGATCTTGGGCACGCACGCACACGCGCCCGGCATGAGTTTAAGCCACCGGGTCTGGGACGTGAACCATGGTTGACTACATGGGAGTCCAGTGACATAGCCATTACACTAACTGCTGGTCCCAAAAATTAATTTTTAAAAATGGAAGTTTATCAGAGATCTGGGGTAGGAGTGAGCACATGCATATGGAAAATTTCTTTTGCGAGGGACTAGAAAGACAATGAAGAGGGAGTAGAGTCACACATTGTCCCCTTCGGCTGCCATGATCTCCTTGCCTGATGACCCAACGCCTCACTGCCTTTACTCCCAAACCTAGTGTCTCCATCAGGCTGCTGAGTCACAGACCAGGGAGGTTGGAATCTGCTAAGTGCTTTTTGTTGTTGTCGTTGCTGTTGTTTTGTTGTTGTTGTTTAAGAGAGATTTTTGCTGTAGAGTGCATGTGCCCACTGGAGAGACAGAAAGTGAGAAATTACCCCCCGGGGGATGGCCATGCTGCAATCCCTTCTCCTCTTGGGATTTTGAGTGTGCATGCACACGCTCTCAGCATAAGTTTGAAGCCACTGGGTCCAGGACTCGAACCATGTTCAACTACGTGAGAGCCCAGCGACATAATCTGGTCCCCCTGTTCAGTGTTTAATAGGGATGTTAAAGCCTGTGAGAATAAATAACTTTCTAAGGAAGAAAGTAAGTAGGACGTAGCTAAAGAACACCCACAGGAGAACGGAAAGCCCGCATTTCAAAGGTATTTTCCTGCAAATTCTGTTGGTTTGATTAATCAGTCTATTTCCCTTCTTTCTCCTTCAAAAGCTATTTTTAGTTTTCAGAAATAGTTTAGACATAAAAAATTATTTTTCTGGTTCTCCTTTCCTTTTTTTTTCTTTTTTTTGGAGAGGTTTTTGCTACAGGGCGTATGCGCTCGCCA
The DNA here is from genome assembly GCA_026018925.1 of Tupaia tana. NCBI lineage: Eukaryota > Metazoa > Chordata > Mammalia > Scandentia > Tupaiidae > Tupaia > Tupaia tana. The sequence continues at coordinate 170,925,076 of JAKSZU010000006.1, forward strand.
GACAGACAGAGAGAGACATAGAGACAGAAAGCAAGAAATCACCCCCCAGGGGGGATGGCCATGCCGCAATCCCTTCTCCTCTCGGGATCTTGGGCATGCACGCACACGCGCCCAGCATGAGTTTTAAGCCACCGGGCCCAGGACGCGAACCACAGTCGACTACGTGGGAGTCCAGCGACATAGCCATTACGTTAACTGCTGGTTCCCTTGGTTCTCCTTTCCTACTTTCACCCAAATAAGCCCTCACTTCTGAAATATCCAAATACCTTAATTTTTTTCTAAGAGATCCCAAAATAATTAATATTACATAAATTAAAATATCCTTGTAAGGCAGAAGCCCCAGATCTGTAAGGGCTCATCCATATTCACTGATTCCAAAGAGTGTACTTGGAGGTCCTGCAGGGGCAAACATGAGTTTATTTACACGCAGAGCAGAGCAGGATGAGACATACCAGTGACAGCCGCTGGGTAGCGATCCGTGCCATCAGGGAGCACGAGCTGAGGTTATATACATTAAGGAAGCATCAAAGATCAGTGCAGACTTTCTGCCTCCAAGACGGAGGTCTGGTTTCTATATACAGTGTTTGAGGATCATAACAAAAGCTCAGCTTTTCAATGAACAGAAACAGCAGAGTCTGTTTAGGATTTAGTGCCTCTAATCATGATGCTGAGATGGAAGGGGGTGCACATATATCTGGAGCGCCCCAGCTTTGGGCAAATTCTATGAGGTAAAAGTAATGGTCCCAGGTGCTTTGGCGTCCCAGCTGTGGCCTGCAAGTAAAACAGGGACAAAATGGGGTGAAGAGCATTCAGTGTGTGGAGCATACCCACATTACCCTCCTGATTTTTTGTCACCACTGCATCTAACATTTATTTACTTATACACACAGGTGTGTACATGCATGCACGACACATGTCAGTTTTCTCCTCCATTGCCTTTTACTATCTAGAAATACTACTTTAGTTAAGCTGTCCAGAATGTCTCTGGAGCTATTTTGGTTCCAGAAACTCATGATTCCTTGAAATTAATTAACCTAAGGGTCTTCAAATCTGGTGAGCCTTAAGTCCCCAGTACCTTTGTTACTTAAATTGGCACCCTTAAATTTCTAGAGATACTCAGCCGAGCCCCCTCATGATTCTAAGGTAAGGGAATGGATGTAGGATGAATAATGGCTAGCCTACGTCCTTTAAATGTTTAATTCTTTAAACATTTTGAGGCTCTATCTGTCAGGAGCTCTACTTACATTTTCTTATTTATATCCTTAAAAGAATCTAGTGAGGTAAGCATTATCAGATCTTTTCACCAACATGAAAACTGAGGCCTAGGCAGGTTGCACTAGTTCGGTTCGAGATAAAGGTTCACATTTAAAGGAGGAACACTTCTTACTGACTGTCCTTTATACAGCGAGCCTAGACTTACAAGGCACCAATAAAGCAAAACCAAGTTTCTGCACCATCTGCAAACCCTGCTGACGTTCAAAGGGCAGAAAGAAAGCTCCGTAATTTAATTGGACCAGGAAAGGCTTCCTTTCTGTGTCATTCCAGGCAGGTTCAATGAGACTCCAGTGCAGGAGGGAGTGTGTGTGTGACTCTTCTGGCAACCCATAGGTGCTGGGGGACATGGGTCTTGTCTCATCTAGTGAGTAGAGGGTGTCTACATGTTGCAACAGCTGTGACATGGACAGTACATGTGTCCTGTTGCCTTGTATTGTCACAGAATATATTTTCACAGAACAGTGCCATGTGGGTTCTTGTTATCACTGGAGCCAACTGCAAGGAGTCCTGACTTTTCCAGAGGGTTGCCGGGCACTCAGGGCTGGACTTCTGGGCATCAGTAACCCCCTTTAAAAGGATGTATTCTTAAAAAGCCAATTATGTCCTTACATGTTACATATGGTACTTGCACGTCAATTCAAATCCTGCATTATAATCAGGTGTTTTGTCTTGCTTCATATTTAAGGCCCAAGGGCTTCAACTAAACTGGGAAACAAACTAGTGAGCAAAGACAGCCATTCTCACTATAAAGCAGCATCTATATGGGGGCTCAGGTACCTGAAAGAATTGTCTTACGTATTTTAACTAATAGAGAGATGCAGTAACATCCCCAGAGTCAGCATGAGAACTCACCACCTGTGTAGGATTCTCCCCACTTCCTCAGTGTACACCCAGAGTCCTTCTGCTAAAATTATCTAGAAGGTTGATGGCTGCTGTGTTATAGCAAATAGCCTTATGGTAAAGAGTAGGAAAAACAGTTGTAAAAACATCAACTTAAAGGTGTGGATTGTTTGGTGTGGACCAAACATGTTTTTGTCTATCTCTTTGGTGACCCCAATGGCCAACGAGCTGCTCTTTTGCAATATATTGTTATGATTTTAGCTATTTTATGTTGTCTTTATTTCGCGAGCCTATTTTCACCCTGCAGGAGAACGATCCAGTTGACCTGTGTGATAGCTGAATGCACTTTATGTTCGAACATTCAATTTAGGATTGAAGCAGGGGAAAGAATTAGGATAGACATTGATCATTGAAGGGCCTTTTGCAATTTCCACTTTTCTTAAAAACGGAACATCCTTCTTTCTCAGCTACCATTAACCTTTGTTTAGAATAGAGTAAATCACTGGACTCAGAATTTATGTTATACACTAAAGTCTGCTGGAAAACAACTTGTCTTTTCACCAGCTATCATTGTTCAAGTGTAAATGCAGTACCTTAGAATAATTTCACATCTTATTGATGGTTTCTCCCTGACCTGAAGTCCTCTGTGGGTTTATGGTGTAGCTAGTGTTTGTGGTGACCCAATGCACCTCTGCCTAACTTTCACAGGAGTGTGACTCACCAATTGCTAAAAGCTTCCTACCAGTTTCACTGAGGGTCAGACAAATGGATTAGATTGGAGGTTTTGCTGTTGCTCTCCCCACCACATCCCCCTCACTTTGTGCTTAGATTCAGAGATTCTTAAGTGTTTCACAAATTCGGCTTTTGCATTCTTATGGTTCCGGTAGTGTAAATGTGATTTCATACCTTCTTTAGAGTTGAGGTGGACGAGAAAGAGGTCTAAGTGTTTGACACTGTAAATCTGGCATGCAGAGCTTTTCTGACCTTCCGCCATGCTGAAATGAAGCAAGGGCAGGCAGAAGCTGGAGGGGCAGAAGTTTGGGTCCTCGCAACAGGAGTTGGTGAACCTTTCTGCCCACCTCGCCTCCTCGGCACACCTGGTGAATCCCTATATTAAACACCTCCGCACTCTGACACAGTCAGGGCACCTCTGGAAACCTCAGATTTGAACTGATCAAGTGGAGTATACACCTCTGAAAGAAATGATTATGAACTGAATGTCTGTTCTTAGCTAGTGTTGGAGGGGTAATCAGATCAGAGACTATTCTATCCTCACCTTCAGAGTTACATCAAGACAGCAAACACTGCTCTCCCAGGAGAAAATGAGAGAATGGATGAGGAATGACATAGATGAGGCTGTGTGAGACCCAGGCAAGTTTTAGCAGCTGCTAGGTTCTCTAATGAGAAAAAAAAAAAAAGAAAAAAAAGCAAGGAGAAAATCAGGACCATGCTTGTTGATACAAATCATGGGGATCAGGTCTCTAACTTTCTCCCCATAAAGGCAACGATCTCACAACAGGTAAGGGACCTAGGGCTGATGCTTATGTCGGGCTCTTTCGATTTTACAGGTCTTCCAATACCTAGAGAGGAGGGAGAAATTTAAAGAGCCATCAAGAAAGAGTTCCTTCATTTTTTTCTGTTGTCAGCTCACTTCCAGACAAAATGTGAATTGGAATGATTTGGGCCTTCGATTCAGACATTCACTGTTGCTCACCCCCCTCCCCCAATTCTCTAAATAAAGTAGGACTGTGAAACCTCTGAAGTGTATTTGCAATGCAGACTGTGGAACTCAGCCCTGCCTGTGGCCTACTTGTACAGGAACAGCAGAACCTTCGCAAGATTCAGTATGTGTTCAAGATTAAGGCTTTCTTGTTATCCAGTAGCTGTTATCACTTTTAATAGCAGTGATTTTAATAATACTGTGAGTACACCATCTGGCATTGTGTATGGGCAGGCCTTGCATTAGATGCTTTCTTTTCAGAGGCTGACAATCTCTGAAGAGCCCTAAGCAAAACCAAGAGATCAACGACTTTCTCTTGGTCAACCCACCTGCTCTCTATATCCATCTACTCTCTTGGGATAGATTACTAGCATGTACGTTAGCTACCATTTATTAAGCATTACCATGGGCAGGGCAGTAGGCTGTATACTTTGCACTTCCCATGTCAATCCTGCAAGTTCTATTGTTCTTTCCATTTCCCTCTGAGGAAAGAGGGCTTAGAGGCTTACAGGCGGAGGTAATCTTCTGGCAGTCACAGAGCCAGGGAGGGCTGGACTCATTCCTACGGGGTTGCCATGTGGAATGCAGTCTCCCTCTTGTCTTGGCCTTTCCCATCTCTATTGTGACAGCCCTGTGGAGGTAAAAGTATGCTGATGCTTACTCTTAGCCAAGTTGTTAAGTGATTATTAAGATACTTAAATTGGGGCCAGCAGGTGGCATAGAGGTTAAGGTGCTGGATCCCACATGGCCAGCTGTGCAGTTTGAGTCGTGGACCCAGCAGTTTGAAAAACATCACTCTGAGCGCACAAGTGTTTGTGCATGACCAAATCCCGAGAGGAGAATGAAGGAGAAAGGATTGTAGAGTGGCCACCCTCGGTGGGTGTGATTTCTTGCCTTTCCTCTCTCTCTCTCTCTCTCTCCCTCCCCCCCCGTCTCTCTTTGGTGAGCACACATGTCCTTTAGCAAAAACTAAAAACAAAACTAAAAACAACAACAAAAACTTAAATTGATAATAATCACTGTGCCTTTGCTTCTTCAAATATTTTAAATAAAACTATAATTTAAAAAAAAAAAGCCGTGGAAATGGAACAATGGGCTAGGGCTATCATTAAGGCAGAGACCACTGAAGATTCCCCAGATCATCCCACGTTAGTGACTCTGTCCTGATAAGCCAAGCATTCTACAGTACAGCTGTGCACATGGTGGCCGCTTGATTAGCCAATTAAACCCAGTTCGGGGACTCATTAAGTGTAGAAAAAAAGCACAGGAAAAGATGCTTCGCTTAACTTTAGATTCCTGTACTGACAAAACATCAGCTTTATCCACAGTCTCTATATCTGTACCTGCAAATTGGAAATGCCCACTTTTCCAAGTCAGGTGTTTGTTTTAGGTTTTATTCAACAGTTGAATTTACACTTTAAGAAATACGGGGAAAGAAAGTTCTCTACTCATGGAGATCTATGGTTGGCTTTATTTTGTCCGTGTTTTAAATTAAGCAGATATAAAATTTAGCTCACCATGTCGTTTTTCATTAAAATCCCTTTATGACTTTTTGTCTCATTTGTGCTTGATCACAATTTTAGTGCAAATATACTTTTGGATGATCAGTTTCAACCCAAACTAACTGATTTTGCCATGGCGCACTTGCGACCCCACCAAGAACAACAGAATTCTACCATAAATGTGACCAGCAGCAGCAGCACACGTCTGTGGTACATGCCAGAAGAATTTATCAGGCAGGGGAAACTTTCTGTTAAAACAGACGTCTATAGCTTTGGAATTGTAAGTACCAACTACCAGTTAACAAAGGAGAGTTTATCACCAAGAATGTTCTAATGCTAAGAACTTGTTTATTTTATTTTTGTTTAGGTGTTTGTCATAGGGTGTGTGTGCTCACCGAACAGAGATGGAGAGAGACGGTGAGAAGGCCAAGCCACAGTCCCTTCTCCTTCATTCTTCTTTTGGGATTTTGGACACACATGCACACATGCCTGGCATGAGTTTCAAGTCACTGGGTCCAGACTCCAATGGCAATCGGCCATGTAGGAGTCTAATGACTTAATCACCATGCCACATCCTGGCCCCTAAGAATTTTTTTAGGAGGTTTAGTTATTAGTTTTGTTGATTTCTTATTATTTGTGTTATACATTAGTATTGTGTAATCAAGCAAGGAATAAATTACAGTCATTAAATTAGAATGATAAATTAATTGTCATGGTTAAGAGTTGCAATAACAAATTAGGTGTATATATTTAACATAAATAGCTGACTTTTTATATATTCCTTGTAGGTAATAATGGAAGTTCTGACAGGTTGTAGAGTGGTGTTAAATGAGCCAAAACACATTCAGCTGGTAAGCATTCTCTTCATCTTGGCATCTATCTCTTGATCATTTTTGTAAATGAGTTCTATATGATAAGGTTATTTCTCTTCTTGTCCTAGCGAGATCTCCTCATGGAATTGATGGAGAAGAGAGGCCTCGATTCATGTCTCTCATTTCTAGATAAGAAAGTTCATCCCTGTCCTCGGAATTTCTCTACCAAGTTATTTTCTTTGGCAGGACAGTGTGTTGCAACACGGGCAAAGTTAAGACCATCAATGGAGGAGGTAAGTATATACATGGTTTTATTTAAAACTGAGCCAACAAAAACAAGTTGTGTATGTAAGTGACTTCTTCATCAATAAAACAAGTACAGCCTCCAACAGGGAATTCCCACACAATAGTTTTTTCAGGTCAAAAGTCACATCAGGGGGACCAGCAATTAGTGTAATGGCTATGTCACTGGACTCCCATGTAGTCGACCGCGGTTCATGTCCCGGACCTGGTGGCTTAAAACTCACACCAGGCGTGTGTGCATGTGTGCCCAAGATCCCGAGAGGAGAACAGAGGAGAAGGGATTGTGGCGTGGCCATCCCCACTGGGGGGTGATTTCTTGCTTTCTGTCTCTCTGTCTCTCTCTTGTCTGCCTGGCGAGCACACGCGCCCTATAGCAAAAACCTCTCCAAATAAAAAAAGTCACATCAGGGAAGAGACAGCAAGGCAGTGGTAGAATGTAGCGCTCCACAAGGCTTATCCATCTAGGAAAGTTCTTGGTTCAAGTCTGAAAACGTTCCTGAGTATGCAGGCCTCAGATGTGCCCGTGATCCGGAGCTGGCTGAACTGGGGAGAGACCACAATATCAAGATCCTGTTGAAGGCCTCTGGTAGAGGCCATTTTTGGGTAGAACCAAAACTCCACAAAAAATTTAATCAAAAGACATTGAGGGTGTGCTTGCGCCCACCCTATGGCAAAAACCTATGGAGGCTGGACGATTGAACATCGAGTCCATCTCTCTCTCTCCCTCTGTCTTTCTCTCAACATGCACGATTTTGGCAGGCAAGTGGCATGGTGGTTGAGGGTGCTGGACTCACACATGGTTGACCATGGTTTGAGTCCTGGACCTAGCGGCTTGCTTTCTCACTCTCCTTCTCTCTCTCGCTCTCTCTTGCTCTGTCCCTCTCTGGTCAAATGTAAGTACATAAGGAAATAAGTAAATAAAGTCAAATAAAATACTTCTTTTTTAAAATGAAAGACATTGAGTAGTTTGAAGAGAGTACTTTATTCAGCTTTCTTTAAGAGATCTGACCCATGGAAAGGCAGCATATATTTTTCTTATCCATTTTTAAATGTATTCATTTTTCCATAGATTTAATCATCTTCTGATTCATTTTCTTAAATAAACAAATGTTTATTTTCTGTCTACTCTGTATGCGCCAGACTTCGTTTTGGGTTCTGAGGGTACAACAATGATCAAAATAACAGTAATTATCCTTAAGCTCAGAGTTCAAAGGAGGAGTCAGATCAGTAAATGTGGAATTTTGGCCCAACAAGACAAGTATAAGAATAGATGGACACCCAGACCGTACACAAGCACAGAGTCAGAATGCATACCCGCTGTGGAAGTCAAGGACACTCCTGCTGGAGGTGACAGCTTCTCTGTTATCTGTTATCTGAAGACCAGGCTGCAGTTAGGCAGCAGGAAGGACAGAATGGTGTTCTAGGCAGAGAGAAGCATCATCTGCAAAGACTCTAAGATGTTGGAGTCCCTGATATGGGACGAGGTAGTTCAGCATCATGGAAATGGTATGGAGAGTGAGGAATGGAACCAATTGTAGACACTTCCCAGTGACAGAGGGACGTGAATCCCACTCAGGAATTTGGATTGTATCCTGAGTCTACTGTAGAGCCATGGAAGGGTTTTCAACCAGGAGTCAGCGTAATCAGAATGTAAAGAGTGTGGATCTGGGAGTCAGGGAAGCTGTATCTAGGCCTTGTACCACTAGGAGAAGTTGTGTGGTGTTCTAGCCCAGGAAAGAGCTATGAGATATGTAGTTGAGGAACATGGACTCTCACATAGTCAACTGTAGTTCAAGTCTCAGACCCAGTGACTTGGGCGCATGTGTGTGTGCCCAAGATCCCGAGAGGAGAATGGAGAAGGAATTGCAGCATAGCCTTCACCACCCCCGCCCAGGGGGTAATTTCTTGCTTTCAGTCTCGTCTCTCTGTCTCTATTTCCCCAGTGAGCACACACACCCTATAGCACAAATCTTTAAATAAATAAATAACATGTCTACTCCTTGCTGGTTAGTGATAATGATTCTTTTCTCCGAGCCTCACCTTTATTGTCTATAAACTGAGATAAAGAATGTTGTTGTACAGAGTAAATGAGATGATATACATGAAAGCACTTTGTAAATTATAAAGCTTTTCATATGTATTTTGAAAATTGTGTGTGTGTGTATGCAAAGATATATGTTATATTAGGTGAAGAGTTCTCAAATCTGGTGGCACATCCAAATTATCTTGGAAGCTCTGAAAATACAGATTCCTGGACCTTCATCTCTTATTTTTTGAATGACAGTCTGTAGCTCGGGGACTGTATTTTTAACAGAGCACTCCCCACTGAAGTTGTTGTGGTATTTGAGAATGACAGATTAGATTGTCTACCCCCTATGCCTTTCCAGTCCTCTACATATTATGGTTCAAGTAAATAATGTAGAGAGATTAGCTGAAGGTCATAAAGTGAGTGGATGACAAACCTAGGGCTAAAGTTAGGTCTCTTGATATTTAATTCAGTGCCATTTCTTTCATACCTTACTTCAAGTCACTTAATTTACTACTCAAAACAAAGATTTAGCTAACCTTTAAGATTACTTCTAATTCAAAATTCTATAATTAAATTTATTTTACAAAAAATAGAGAATGTTTTTTAATGGGTAGAAAATAAAAAGGCAACAGGAAATCTTATTCAAGCTTAACTCAATGTTTGTTTGTTTCTTTATTAATTAGGTCCTAAATACTCTGGAAAGTTCTCAAGCCAGCTTGTATTTTGCTGAAGATCCTCCTACATCACTGAAGTCTTTTAGGTGTCCTTCTCCTCTGTTCTTGGAAAATGTACCAAGTATTCCAGTAGAAGATGATGAAAACCAGAATAATTATTCACCGCCTTATGATAAAGGTTTGAGGAAAGAGAGAATGACTCAGAAGATTCCTTTTGAATGCAGCCAGTCTGAGGTTACATTTCTGGGCTTGGACAGAAAGACAGGGAGCAAGAGAAATGAGGGTGCTTGCAATGTGCCCAGTTCTTGTGAAGAATGTTGGTCCCCAGACACCGCAGCTTCATCTCAGGACGTAAAGGTATTTGAGATAAATCTGGACTCTTCAGAAGCTCCAGACCATTCTTACAGGAGCAGGCCAGTGGAGACTAGCTGTTCCTCTCAATTTTCCTGGCATGAATACAAACAGTGCAAAAAGAAAGAAGTTTCTCCAGAAGATAAAGAAAAAAGCAAGTGTTGCTAAGGCAACTGAGTACACATATCACCTTGGGAAGACATTGTCTCCATAAGTACAGGGGAGAGAGTGATGGGTGGTGAATTTGGGTGATGCAAATAACCTGGACAATTCCATTCCTTCATTTCCAAATCCCAAAGTGGACTGGCTTTAAAAATTGTTTTATTAAGATAACTGTCTCATGATCAAACCTTGACTAAATTAGAGCCATTCAGAATTACTCAAGATTAGGGGCGAGCTAGTGGCACAGCAGTAGCATAAGACTCTTTGATGCTGGACCGTTATGGAGAGATCCCAGGTTCATGTCCCTAGGCCTCTCTATTCATGCTTGGTGCGTGTATACCCATGATCTGGACTGGAAGAGGCAGAGGTGGATGGCAATATGAAAAAGCCATTGAGGATGTCTGTCTCTCTCTGTCTTCCTGTCTTTCCTTCTTTCATGGGAGAAATGAATAAATAAGCTTTTAAAAAATTACTCAAGTCATGTGCTCTGACTTCAGCCAAACAAAACAAGCAAAACTCATCAAAAAGAGACTTAATTTCAATATCTTCTCCATCTCCATTAATGTCAGTCCTCAGAGCTTCTCTCTGCTAGGCTCATTTCATTGGATTCCACTGTTTGATTTTGCTTGCTTGTGAGGGTTGAAGGCAATGTCTAATTTCTAAATGTTAATAGATGCATTTTGAAAGAATTTCTTTTTAATTCTGATTTGCCCTAGTGTTTTCTGTTTATTCCGGTTGATCCTTTCTGTCTGAAAATAAGGCAGGTTCATTCTGGGCTATAGCATGTTCTGTGTAAAGAGGGGACTCTTGTCGCAACCTGCATTTCTATATTTAAACTCTAAAGATAGTTTAATGTATATGCTGACTGGTTTTTCTTTGTTTTTGTTATTGTTTTTGTTTTTTAAGAGGAATTTTTGATATAGGGTGCTTGTACTCACCAGAGAGACAAAGAGAGACAGAAAGCTAGAAATCACCCCCTGGGGGGATGGTCACTCTGCAATCCCTTCTCCTCTATTCTCTCAGGATTTTGAGCATGAACACACACATGCCTGGTGTGAGTTTTAAGCTACCAGGTCCAGGACTAGAAACACGGTCGACTACATGGAAGTCCAGAGACATGACCATTACACCATCTGCTGATCCTGATGTTGACTGTTTTATACTTATTTTTAAAAAATAAATTTAGTGATCCACTATACCCTGATTAGAATGTATAGAGAGCTTCAATAAATGTATGGAAAAAATAGAATTACAGTATGAGTTTATCTTGATGCAAAACAATTTTGAAATTCGTGAAGTTTTTTTTCAGAATATGGATTTTATAAACTTTTTGAAGATCCCCTCATATGAAATTTTAATAAAGTGATCTTTTTTCCTGGGAAAATGCTTTGGCACCCATCCTAGTCAGCTTCTTATTTCGTTCTATATCTTTCAATTCTGTGCCTTTGCTCCTACTGTTGCCTGGATCTCCCCCTTTTGAAATTCTACCTTGTCATCAGGGCTCTGAAAAAACACCCTCCTCCTGAAAGCTTCCCTAATTGCTCCAGTAGGAAGTACTCATTTTATGAGCACTTGCATAGCAATTTCTTTGTGTTTCTATTTGATACTTGTCACTTTCTGAATTACATCAAAGTTGCTGTGTCATCTCTCTCCTACTGGAAAATAAACTTCCTACATTCATTTCCTACTATTGCTGTAGATTCTTAGACATTGACTGGCTTAAGGTAGCAACCATTTTAGAGTTCTGGAGGTCAGAAGTCCTTGGCATTCCTTCTGGAGTCTCTGGTGGAGAACTTGTTGCCTTATTTTTCTAGCTTCTAGAGGCCACATGCCTTCTTTGCCCGTGGCCTTTCTATACATCTTCAAACCGAGCAACATACATCTTCAGTTCTCAATCTGGTTCCCTCTGACTTCTCTGTTGCCCTTTTCTCTTACTCTGGCCCTCCTGCCTGTCTCTTAGAAGGACCCTAGTGATTTCATTGGGCTCACTCAGATAATCCAGGAAAATCTTCGCATCTCAACATCCTTAATTTACTCACATTCACACCATCTCTTTTCTCATGTAAAGTAAAATATTCACAGTTTCCAAGGTTAGGACATGGACATGTTGGAACTATTACTCTGTCAGATACCCTGAGTGTGTAGGGCTATCTCTTCAGGGATGTTATCCTACACAGATAATGTGAGCTTAATCAGATTATCTCTATGAACTCACGTAATAAAAATCTGTGCTATAATAACATTACTGAGCAACAGTAGAGGTGACTGTCTCTATAATGATAGATAGAAACACTCAATGAAAACCATTTCCAGAGAATTTATGAAAGCTTATAATAAAAGGGTAGATGTCTGGGTTTCTGTGCATCAAAGGAATAGACCTAGACCTATGCCTTTTTCTTCTTTCTTTTTTTTTTTTCTTTCCTTTTGGTGAGCCAGCCTGGGTGAGTTAGTCATGGATTGGAGTCCAAGTTCAAGAACAACTCAACAAAAAAGGAAATCATCAAGAATCATGGTCAGGTTCAAAGACAGAAACGTGGAGTTACAGTTTTATAAGAAAGCACAAAGTGAGGTTAAAAATACAATATGCCTTAGTCTGAGGGAGAGGCTTCCTACAGGCCCTCGTGAACATGGAGAGAGTCTGAGCTCACAGGCTGATCTGCAGGGTATGTTATCCATCACGGGGAGCTTACCTGCGTTGCGTGGATTAGCAACTCCTTTGAGTCCAGATCGCTAAGGTTAAAGACCTGCCCTAAATAGCAGAATGAAAAACTACAAACACATGTAAAGTAGGAAGAGAGATGTTTTTAACAGGAAAATGAAGGGTTGTAACAGAAAAGAATACACCCCACACCAGGAAGCCATGCAGGTGAGCAGCTGCCAAAAAAGGACAATGGCGTTGGGAATGAAGTGGAATATCACTTTTATTTTGGGATCTTGTCCTAAATTTTTAGGAAAGGATGTCTGTCATTGGAGCTGGCTTCCTTGAATTTGCAGGCTTTGGTGTGTGCTTGTGTACAGGTAAGGAATCTGAGGGATTTAATTACTCTATTATGCATGCCCAGTGTGGACTGTGGAATTAAGAGCATCCACAGAGACTATCTGCCCTACGAGTTTATTGCCCCAGTGAAAATTAGGATGTTGACTAAGCACCTGCTAGATAACCTCTCCTCTCTTGGTGCCAGGGAGTCTAGCTGGGGGGTCCAACTGTGATTTGATGTCGCCTTTGTTGGCATAGTGGAACTCCCTGCTCACAATCTCTACCTATAACAGGTACCCAGAAGCCCAGTGCTGCCTTTCCCTCCCGATCTTCATATACGCATTTACAATGCCCCCAAACTGCCCAGGTGTTAAGACCAGTAGGGAAAAAGGCCTAAACTTCATGTAACTTTATTTTTTATGAACTGTCATAGGTTGGCAACTCTTGGCTGTACTCATTAATAAAAGGAAGCAGAAGTCTTTGGCATTTGGTTTACATATCACAAAACATTCTGTGACTGATTTAGCTTATTTTAGAGACGTTGTCTGAAAGTATGTTGGGTGGACTGGGAAAATTTGGCTGGAATCATGTGAAGTTGCTCCTGATAATTCACAAAAGAGATAATCAAGAATTGGCTTTATGGGCCAGTCCCATGGCACAGTGCTTAAGTGCTGTGCTTTAAATCCCACATGGCTAACTGTGGTTCTAATCCCAGTTCCAACAGCTTGAAAAGATGCTAGGTGTATGTGTGTGCATGCCCCAGATCTTGACAGGATAGAGAAATGAAGGAAGGAGGGTATGGAGTGACCATGCCCCATTAAAAAGAGAAGGGATTAAGAGAAACAGAAAAGAGCTGCGGAGAAGCACTCCAGAATGATTATCCAAGGAATCAGGGGCTCATGGCTCTACCACAGCTTTGCACAAACTGGCTCTGGGGTTGGAAGAATGGGTAAGGGAACAGGGAACTGGTCTGGAGTATTTTTTTTTTGTTTAATCCTCACAGCCACCCTGAAAGCGTGAATTCCATACTCATTACACAAAGGATCCATTGCAGGCAGGTCCAAGCTCCTATGAGAAGGGGTGGATGTGAAAATCATTTGCTGATTCCACAAATTTTGAGCATTGCCTATCAGACCTTCACTAAATAACCTTCTTATGGATGTCCTCTGCCTCTTTGCAGTCTTCATTGACTCCCTAATTTTAGACTTCTCATTAATAGGATTGGAGTGTCAGAAGGTAGGAAGAGAGCTTGCTTGTAGGCAATGCAGCTTTGGTTAACATCCTTGTGCCTAGTGTTGTGTAAGGTGCACTTAAACATCATTTAAATGTTCAGTAAGAGATGGATTAAATTGCTGCACATCTACACAATTAAATTAATGCAACCATTATTAAAAATTATTTAGGTCCATGTTTATTACTATGGAAATTTTCCCCTAAAATACTATTGAATGAAAAAGCATAGTGCAGAATAGCATGTTTAATATGAGACCATTTATAGCACTGGATATTTTTAAATAATACTTTATATGTAGAGAGATGTTTGCCAACCCAGGGCTGTGGTATTTGGGTGAACTTTACTTTCTTTAGACTTATGCATTTGAATTTTTTGTAATGAGCATGTGTCATTTTATTACCAGAAAAAAGAATAAAGCTATTTTTAACCAGGAAAATAATAATTTCCTATATTTCTACATTTGTCTGACTCTTTGCTTAGTTGTGTCTTGGGTAATAACCAGCAACCATAATAATGCTTCTATTCCATTGCTGTTTATTTTTTTTTCTTCCTGCCTAAGTGACTGAAGATACTAAATGGATTTGTCTGTTAACAAGTTTTGAGAGGACATGTGAAAAGCAATCCAAGAGAAAAAAACAAACAAACAAACAAAACGGAAATAGGAAGAGTGGCGAACAGATCACAGTGTACAACTGAGACTGTTTTATAATTAAGTACTAGTTAATTCCAATGAATTTTAAAAAAAAATCTACCCTCAGATTTATACTTACCAATTAGTACTTCAAAGAGTAACCTAGAGTTAAATGAAAAGATCTTTGGGGAGATAAGGGGCTTTTTACTATAAAGCGTCTATTCCCCAGACTTGTGTCCCACTATCCATTTTTAGCCTCCGTAAAAATTTTAGCTTGCTGAATTTAGTAGACTCTGGGCTGTACTTACCAGCTGGAAGCGAAACTTAGAGCAAAGCCGAGAAAGCGGGTCTGAATACAGTGCTTCTCTGCAGCAGGTAGAGATGGAGCCTATGTAACAATGCTAATGGGATCCACGATAATGCACTAATTATAAAGGGAAATAGCAAAGCATGCTCCAGGGGAAAATACCAATTCTAATGAGTTCTATCTAGAGGGACTGGTTTGTAGACATAGCTAAGTTACAGAGTGTGTACATATGATGAAAACGCTTCCAAGGCCAATCCAACGAAATGTTAAATGAGTACTGGATTTTAAAGGAATCAATCACATAGTCACAAATTTTATTCTTTTGATACCGAATTAATGCGTTGCTATTTTGTGCATCCTGGAAGGTAAATGACAGGTGTACCAACTATACCATCACTGCAATGATGTCCACAGGAGGGAAATTAGGGACTCTAACACACGAACGCAGTGTCACATGGAGTCCTTTCTAAACAACACAGTAGAACGAGGTATAAATAACCTCTGGTGATATTCTTAATCGTCTTGGTCCCATTACTCACTAATGATAATTTCACGTCATTCTGAAAGTGTACAGGCTAATTACAGTGCAATTGCTGGATCATTAACCACTGGACGTTGTGATATTTCTTTTTCTTTTATAGGATTTCTTAAAAGAGCAGCAGTGATTTCAGCCAAGGGGTAAATATTAATCTGTGACCTTTTATTGTTTTTATTTCATATACCCTAGAGGAAGATTTAATAGTCTAGCACGCTTACAAAGCCAAATATGCATGTGTATGTTAACCCACTGCCTGCAGCGCTGCAGCTATTGCTCGAGACAGAGGCAGAGCGACCACTGACATTTTCACTGACGTTTGCCTAGCAGTTTTGTTTTTTTTTTAAATATGATCGGTTATTTAATTAGGTTCTTGGCAAAAAGAATTTAGAACACCAATTTGTGAGGATAAACTCCATTTGTAAGGGCTAACACAGATCACAGGTAGCCCTGGAGCTGAGGAACAGCTTTGATTTTTGGTAAAATTTGCGAATCCACAGCTTTCTGATCAATCTTGCGCTGCTCTGAAATCTCGTATTTCTCCTTCTCTGTGTCGAAGATCTCACCTTCCTGGTATCTGGGCTTCCACAGTTTCTTTTTCTTGAAGTAAGCATCGGTAAGGTGCTTTGGGATTTTTACTTTGCTAATATCAATTTTCGTGGGAAAGAGGAAATAATTCATGTGATTACTGGTAGCCTGTCTTGGCCATTAAAATGCATTGCCCTAATAAAAAATTTATCACCGTATTTTAGAAGACACAGTCTGATGTGGCTCATATCCTGGCATTATCACTTCTGGCTTCAATAGCCATTTGAATGATCCCCAAAACATCATTGCCTCACAGTGAAAAGATCTCAATGACAGGAAAACTTCACTTTCATTTCCCTTCAGCCACTATTCCCAAGATCCTATCACCAAGTGCAGCTGCCGCACATCAGAAATCAGAGCACATGGTCTTCGACCTTCTAAAGACCGCCTCTTAACTGATCTCCATCTTCTCCTGACCAATGAACCACCGTTCTCTTCCTCATTCATCTACTCCATGCTTCTCTTTACCTACACTGGGTCATAGGTTTGTGTGTATCACTGGTTATCTTTACAAGGAGATAGAACCCCTGCTAAGTATCTCAAACAGACAGGATTTAATATTGGGAACTGGTTCACAAAGCGTTGGAAAGTCCAGGAGAGAGAAAAAAAAAATGAAGTTATCCGGAAATGAATAACTACAGGAAGTCATTATGGATGAAGAAGGAAAAAGAAAATGTGTAATGAGGAGCCTGTGATCACTGTGCTGCTGAGGCTGCTGGGAACCTACAGCCGATGGTTCTGGAAAGTACTACTAAGGAAGATAACAAGAATCAGACTGGCCCCCTGCTGTCCCGCTAGTACTGTCACTGCCAGGGGTCCAATAAGGAGCAAAGAGGGGTCCAGGAGATGGTGTAATGGTTACATGGCTGGATTCTCATGTAGCCAACTTTGGTCTGAGTCCCGGACCTGGCAGCTTAAACCCCATGCCAGGTGTGTGTGTGTGTGTGTGTGTGTGTGTGTGTGTGCGTGCCCAAGATCCCAAGAGGAGAATGGAGAAGAAGGGATTGTGGCACGGAAATTCCCCCTGAGGGGTGATTTCTTGCTTTCTGTCTCTGTCTCTCTGGTGAGCACATGTGCCCTATAGCAAAAATCTCTCTCACAAAAAAAAAAAAAAAAAAAAAAAAAAAGAAGAAGAAGAAGCAAAGAGGAAAAAAGCTTCCATGTTCCATACTAAGTTGGCCAGCAAGAACAGCTAAGAAACATAGTTTCTCTGAATCACAAGGGAAAGCACAGAGAGAAAAGAGCCCATAGACAAATCCTGCCCTTGGGCTCTTTGGTGTTTACTCTTACCCTTCTACCTCATATGCAAACTTCCGGTAGCAGTAACAGTATTATACAAATACCCCTTCAATGGTGAGAGGTGCTGACGTTCTCCTAAAAGGGGAGATGTAAATTCCCACTGGTCATCATGTCTGTCTCTGGATGATCTTAATTTTCTTTCCAATGTAGTTACATCCCCCTTGAAGTTTCTTAGAATAAAGGTAACCACCAATATCTCTTAAATAATATAGGGAAAAGGGGAGAGAAAAATGAATAACTAGCTAACATATATAGCTAAATAGAAAGCAAAAACCAAAAAAAAAAAAGAAAATATACATGGGTGCTATAGTCTTCGTTTCTTTGTTTTGTCATGAAGGTGCACTTTACAGTCATAACATGCTTCTTCCACTGTCTTCCATGCTTCCTTTGCTCTCTACTGGCATGCTGGTTGTTGTAGGAGGGCTCTTCAGAGAAACAGAACCAATAGGATACACATAACTATGTAAGAGAAGATTTATCATGGGAAAGTTTGAGAAGTCCCACTATCTGCCATCTGCAAATCGGACAACCTGGAACGCCTGATTTGATTCAGTCAGAGACGGAGGGCCTGAGCCAGCAGGGAGGGTGCTGGTCCCAGCGTCGGAAAGCCAGAGAGCCGGGAGCTCTGATGTCCCAGGGCAGGCAAAGATGGGTTGTCCAGCTTAAGCAGATAGAACAATTTTGCCCCTTCTTCTGCCTTTTTGTTCCATCCTGGCTGTCAGTGGATTGAATGATGCCCACTACCATGGTGAGGTATTTTTTTTTTTATTCACTGTGCATGTTCCAGCACTAATGTCTTCTGGAAGCACTCTTCCAACACACCCAGAAATAATGTTTTACCAGCTAGCCCAGTGTAGGTGATACAGAAAACTAACCACTACAGTCATTGAGGCTTCCTGCCCTGACAGTGGGCACCAAACTTTCATTCCTAAAGGTCTGAGTCTCTAGTGGCCCCCCTGCAATGCATTATGGGATGCTGCCCTTCTACATCACCTTTCACTTCCAGATATGGAACTATTACTGCCAGAGGTCCCCGGATGCCCAGTGTAAACTTCCTGTCCTCATTGTGCTTAGGAATCTGATTTCCCCTTGACAATTGCTATCAATACCCAGAGCCATGTAATAATCTCCTTCTTTCTTAGTTCAGTCGCTTAAAGAACATAAATGAAAGCCTCTCAACCTTCAGGTCAGTGAAACTTTTATTGGGCCTATATAGAATCATTTCTCACTTGAGATACAAGACCTTTAAATCAGAACTCAGAGTTGAAGACATGGAAAGCAAATAAAATAAAAAATAAAATAAAAAGTGAGTGGGTACTTAGATATAAGTGAAAGGAGCTGTTTCTATTTTGTTCCTTGGTGGCCAGCCTAGGTACTCTGGCTCTGAGAGAGGTGGCACCATTTATCTGTCCTTACTTAACGCCTGTATTTCATCCAACCTCACAGTATTTTCTCCCAGCTCCGAGCTGGGCTCTCAGAAGGTCATTTCAAAGTTCTATAGTCATCTGCTTTGAAACACTGAAGTAGGCGGTCAATGAGCAAATTCCATAGGTGGGATCCCTCACTTGTTTTGTCATTGAGTAACAATAACATGAGTTCTTCACGAGAGCAGTGCTTTAAGAGATACTGCACATCTTCCTGCTTGCGAGCCTGGCAGGGCCATTGTGGGCAGGGAAGGCAAATTCATGTACAAGCAAGTAGATTCTGGTGAGGACATATCACTGTTCCATCTCTCATGGAGAGGGCAAATGGAATCAACCTGTCACCAAGTATAATAAGTAGTTGGCTGGTTCTCCTTAGGAGTGGTGCCAACTTGACGTGTCTAACATTGGCTTCTGTTGTTGGCAGTTTAGGCAGTCAGCCATAACCAGCTTTGATGTGGACAAGCCCACACATACCTTTGATCCCTGTTGCCATGGCCACTTTGCATCTCTTATGCCAGAATCACTCCTTCTGGCACTGAATCCTGAGTTGTTTTGGACAATATTGTCTCATGGGCCTTTGTATTCTCTACCACTCTTGGGAGAGTCCATGAACACAAAACATTCAGTAAGTATTACGCTGCTGGTATAAAAGAGTGAAAGAAGGAAGGGCCATTCCAAACTGACTTTGACAGACTGGAAAAGTGCAGAAGCCAAGGAGGACTTGGACAGGGCATCGAGGGACCAGAGAGGAGCAGAGATCATTTGGCCAAATCAGGTATGATACTTGGTGGAGGCGTTTGTTCCAAAGCCTTCAAACAGGTTGAACAATTTGAGCTTTATCTGAGAGACACTAGGAAAACTTGGAGCATTTTGAGGAATTAAAAAAAATATTAGAAATTGATGGGCATGTGAAAGTAGCCTTGTATACTTTTTTGATCAAAGCAGAAATCTTCCCTATAAGCCCTTTAGATAAATGGTCACCAGGATGTGCTAGGAAAAAAAGAAAAATCCTAGGGTAGGAAGAGCATTATTTAGAGAAAAGAAGAACGAGTCATTTTCTCATTTTCCTGCAGTTTCATCCATTTCTACTGTTGAAAACAGGGATGGCACATCACTAGTGAGATGGTGAGGAGCTGCCACTCCTATAAGGTGGTTTAGGCACTCCGCCGTAGCAGTCATCACCCCAGGTTTGATGTGGAGCTGACTTAGCTTGAGAAGGACCGGCGAGGCCTGCCCTGGTCCCGAGTCTATCTCCTGCTGCTCCCAGCTGTTGAAAGCACAGGGCTGGACGTGAGGGAAGGGCATCAGAGGTTGCTGTTTCACTATGGGTCCAGGACCAGCACCACGGTGGTTTCCTCCCGGCTCCTGCGCCATCCATTTCGCCTTTGGTTTGCACTCCGGGCAGGCACGTGAGAAGTGGATTGCCTTCCCTCGGGCTGCCCTCTGCATCTACGGCTATTTCCACCAGACTAAAAGTTCTCTCCGACTAAGCTTAATCAGCTTGCAGCATTCAGGCATAAATAAAAAGCCTAATTTTCCTCATGTACATATATCCATAGTGATTTATTGGGGTTGTTATTTCTAAGTATCCTGGTCATTGAAGAATGGGAAGACTTTTAATTCATCAGTAATTATTTTAAAATGTATCATCACAAATCTAATATAATAGTTTAAATTTGATAGATTTAAAAATACTAGTTTTGTTTGTTTCTTCAGGTTAACTTTTTTGGTTTGTTTTTTGCTATAGGGCCTGTGCGCTTGTCAGAGAGAACAAAAGAGAGGGAAAGTGAGAAATCACCCTCTGGGGGGATGACGATGCCGCGATCCCCTCCATTTTCCTATCAAGAGTTTGGGCATGCACTCACATGTCTGATGCTCTTCTCAAGCAGCAGGGGCAAGATTCAAACCACATAGTTGGCCTTGTGGGATCCAGTCGCCTTAACCTGCATGCCACCTGCTAGGCCCCAAATTCTAGTTTTTTATGTTATTTAATTTGGATAAATTTCTGTTAATGTAGTCTAAGGTTGAGGTAAGTTCAGGTACACGTAGTCACACACATATTAAAGTCTGCTATCTACTAGCTTTTATTGAGCTTGGGAACCTACCAGGGCCTTGAAGTGTTTTTCATGAACTTCTGATAACAGGTATCACCTTCAAACTTTCCTTGTGCAATTAGTTTTTACAAAATCAAACACAGAGAAGGGCCAGCCCATGGTCTGGTGGTTAAGACAACTGGATCCCACCTGGCTGACCATACAGTTCAAATCCTAGACCTGGGTTCTTAAAAAACACACATACCAGGTGGCTCTGTGTGTGTGTTTGTGTGTGTGCCTACAATCCTGAACAGGAGAAACAGTGGAGAAGAAGGGATCACAATATGACCTTCCTCAATAGGGGGTGCTTTCTTGCTTTCTCCCCTTCCTTCTCTCTCTCTCTCTCTCTCACTCTCTCTCTCTCTCTCTCTCTCTCTCTTTCTCTCTCTGTTCTCTCTCTCTATGGCAAATGCATGCACCCTCTGGAATAATTATAAAATTAAAAAAAACTCAGCGTTTATTATATTTTTATTGTTATAATATGACTGAGCTATTTTTAAATGACTTTACTTTTTTTTTTTTGAGAGAGAGAGTTTTTTGCTATAGGACATTTGCACTCGCCAGAGAGACAGAGAGAGACAGAAAGACAGAAAGTGAGAAATCGTTTCATAGGAGGCATGGCCACGCTGCAATTCTGTCTCCTCCATTCTCCTCTTGGGATTTTGGGCACACATACACATGCACGGTGTGAGTTTCAAACCACCAGGTCCAGGACTCAAACCATGGTCTAGTGCCTTAATCACTACGCCACCAGCTGACCCTACATATATTATTGTTTAATGTTATCTTGTTTGTTTTGACTCATTGATCCAAACATTTGTGGTATTCTCTGGCTAAGTCTCCATTTCTTACCACTCTTCCCTTGATAAGTCATCTCCAACTATATTACAATTTTGCATGCTTATTCTATCTCAGGATTTTGCAACTGTTATTTTCTCTGTCTGAAACTCTCTTCCCTCACAACACTGCTACATCCGCGATTACTCTCTATCATCTTTTACACCCTATCAGTTTCCTTCACTCTTTTTCTCACTAGGTGATATTATTTATTTATTTTTTCATTAGTCTTCTTGCCTAGAATATGAAATTCATGAAGCCAAGGAGACTGATTTTCACATATCCCCAGCACTCAGAAAATTCCCTGAAACATAATATACTTAATACACATTTTTTTGAAAACACAAGCTAACTGAACTTTTTTTTTTTTTGCATTCATTCTCTGAACATCATTACAGCATACAAAATGAGATTTTCCATCCAAATTACACTATATATTGTCTCAATCAAGCACATCAACAAACATGTTATTGTCAGCAAATGATCTTCCATTTCTTGTCTTCTGTATGTTTTGCTTTTTTCCCCCCATCCTAGATTCTCTATCTCTTACCCTCTGCCATCTCCCACTCTCCTCCCACAGTCTCTGGTAACTATGTTTGCTTTCTATACTGTTTTCTCCTCACATTTTATTGTAACGCCAAAGACCCTAATCAATCCAAATACCCTCATAGCAAACACAGGTGATACCCACATTTCCATGAACACAAGTCTTACTTTACGCATCCTATAAAGTAGTACCTAGCTGTGGCTACATATCCTACTGCAGTCATTGAATAGATACATATTTTTTTTTCTGAAACTTTTTTTTTTGTAACTCAATTTACATTCCTTCCCTAAGCTTCATCACAGCATACAAAATGCAATCTCCCATCCAGTACACACTGCATAGTGATACAATCATGCACATTACAAAAAATTTTCCATTACTAGTTCCTAGAATTACTTCCACCCCTCTTTCTGACCCTCTCTCCCTTCCCACCCTCCTCTCACACCACCTCCGGTGTCTACAATTGTCCTTCATTCCCTTCCCACCCACGTTGCATTGATCACACAATTTCCTACATAATCTAACTACTTTCCATGGTGAGTTCACTCATTACTACTAAGAAAACCAGTTTTAACTTAACTCAAAGAAATGCCAAGGAACTTTGCTTAAAGCCAGGAAACAAGTTAGGATTCTGTTCAAATGGAAGGTGCATGAACCTATCAGTCTCATGTACTTTTATCTTCTGTTCTGGTTCAATTTTCCTGATTAAATTCTGGGATATAGTATTCAACTCCAGACTTGTCCCTCTGATTAAGTTGGCCACTTTCATAGTTTTTTGACTCTTATTTCCGTGTGTCTGTGTTTAATTTTCTTGATACAGCACACCCTTGAGAACTTCTTGGAGATCTGGTCTGGTGCTGGTAAATTCTTTCAGGTTTTGTTTATCTGAGAATGTTCTTGTCTTTTCTTCCCACCTGAAAGATAATCTTGCCGGGTACAGTATTCTTGGCTGAAATTGCTTCTCTCGTAACACTTTGAATATATTTTCCCATTCTCTCCTCGCTCGCAATGTTTCTGATGAGAGATCTGCTGTTAGCCTGATGGGATGTCCTTTGTAGGTAACTTGATGTTTCTCTCTTGCCAATCTTAGTATCTTGTCTTTGTCTGCGGTTTTGGTCAACCTGGCTATAATGTGTCTTGGAGAAGATCTCCTTGGGGTCCTTTGTATTTCCTGGGACTGGATCTTCGAATGCCTCTCTAGGTTTGGAAAGTTTTCTTGCAGGATTTCATGGAATAGATTATCAATGCCCTTATGGGTCTCTTCACCTTCTGGAATGCCAATTATCCGGATATTTGGACGTTTGATGGTATCCAGTACTTCTTGCATATCATTCTCAAATTTTTGAGCCATTTTCTCAGTCTTCGTGGTGGACTTTTCTAAGCCAGCCATTTTCTCTTCTACATCTGAGATTCTATTTTCTGAATGATCTAGTCTGCTTTTAATACTTTCAAGGGAGATTTTGACTTCTTGTATTATAGACTTCATCTCTAGCAGTTCCATTTGAGTCTTTTTTTTTTTTTGTTTGTTTGTTCTTAGTAGTTTATTTTATTTTCTTTAAAAGTTTAAAAGTAGTAATTAAACCTATATTTTGTGATTGTTTCCTGGTCTGTGTTTTGATATTCTTTACCTTCTTTTTCTCAATTTTGGTCAAGATGTGTTTAGATAATGAGTTTGTTTAGACATTGAATGATTTTGTTAAAGGCACAACTATTCACATTGGTTGTATTTTGAAGACAGACTTAAAAAAAAATAAACAGATTTTAAAGCTATGTGGTGATTATGGATTAATATAAAGATACCTTTAAAGCTCATAGCCATAAACATAAAATTCAGATCAAGAAGTGCTTTGACCAAATTACAACCCTAAAACATGTCCTTTTAATATTGTTTAAATAACTGCAAATAATTTCCAGGGTATCGATAAGTCTTTTTTATTTTAAAACTAAACTGGAATTATTTAAATGAATTTTTAAATAACCATTCTCAAAATATAAATATACTACTCTAGGTTTAGAATATAAAAAATGCTAAAAAGAAGTACAAATATTTTTGGTTTCTTTTCCTATCTTTTTTGTGTTTTAAAAGTAGAGTTTCAAGTAGGTATTACTACAAATGGTGAGAAGAAAAAATGTTTCAGATACTATAAATTTGCTAATTGTACAAAGTTAAGTATCAATCACAAGTTAAAAGATTTATCTAAGTTCTCAGTATTTCCTACTAGTATAGTGTGCCTTCTTGCATTTACATTTAACGCAGGTACTTTATGAACAGTATAAACAATGTTAATGGTACATTTTTTTTAGGATTAATGATGAAGAATACACTAGAAGAGACTTCAGGTAAGGTCTCAGACATGACAAAATTTCCTAGCCTAGGCCCTGTAATAAGTGTATTAACCAAATGTGTTTTCAACTGCACTGGTAGTTTTTCCAGTAATGACAGATCTGCATTGCTAAATATCCACTCTTTAAAGCAGATACTAATGAAGTAGCATATTTGTACATTTCTTTTTTTCAATTGTAAATCCTAAATAGACACCAAAACAGAAACGTATTTGTAAAATACGTCTTTAATGTTTTTTGTACAATTTAATAAATAATCTTTTGATGACTGCAGACATGTAAACCGGCTATATTCAGAAACATCAGTCATGACGGTTTTCCAGATGGTGTATCATCTTCAAAATTACAAGGAATTATTTGTATTGCAACTGCTATCAAACCAGTAAAACAGCATTTATACATCCATCATTTTCAGGATTGTTGGTAACTTGGGCATATTTCCCCCAAATAACCTTGCCTCCTTGTGTCACAAGGCCCAGCTCACTCACGTTCACCTCAATGACAGTACCTTTGGTGATAACACCCAAAGTTGTATATAGTGGGGATGAGGGATTCTTCTTTACACTGAGTATTGGCAGGCAAAAGGTGGCTTTCGGTTCAGGATGTGTTACGTGGGCCTTCTTGAAACGTAAGCCCATTGGCCTAATGAATCTTTCATATTTAGGTGGTTTTCTAGTAAAGCCATCTCCAACAAAGCAGACTTTTGTAACCATCCTCTTCCATGCCTTCTTCTTTCTCTTTGCTGTTCGAATAACTTTTAACACTTCTGTTTCTCCCTGGGCTCGAACTTTGGGTAGAGGGACCTCCCATTTTCCCGCTTTCTCTTTCCGTTTTTGTTTAATCATATTGGAAAGTACTTTAGCTCGGGACTGTCCTTCTCTGTCCAACAGATAGGCAGGTACTGCTCCTTGTGGAGTCTTTTCATCATTCTTCTGTTTGGTGTTCCTCTTTTCATGCATCTTGATAGTCTTTTTCATTTGTATTTTCTCAGCATGGCGCTGTTTATGATAGAGCTTAGCCTTCAGACCAATCATCTTTTTTGCCTTCTTTGAATGTTCATGAGCCTCCCGACTTTCCTTCTTTCTCTTTTTCTCATGGTAATCCAAACGGTATCCATGACGTTTACGATGTAATTCAATATATTCGTTTTGTGGCATGGTGACGGCTGCAGCATCGTCGGGAGCAGCCTCCCAGACGCAAAGAAGTTGTCAACTTTCAGATCGCAGAGAGCAACAAGCAGACCCCACGCGGTCCGGAATGGGAAAGGGTCACCCCGTTTGAGTCTTTTGTAAAGTGTGTAATTCCTCTTTTAGATCTTGCAAGAATTTCCTCATCTCCTGGAACTCGGCAACTTCTTTCTCCTTTCTCTTTAGCAGTTCATTATCTCTCTTTTCTTCCATCTCTGTTAGCTTCGACATTACGAATGTTCTAAATTCCTTATCAGACATTTCCATGACTTTCACCGAACTGCTTGTGGATGAAGGAGAGTTACTCTTTTCCATTGGAGGAGAGGTATTTTCTCGTTTTCCCATATTTCTCATGATCTGACGGTGATTTCTTGTCATCTGATGAATGGCGTGTTTCTTTCAAATTCTTGAAGTTAATCCTCAATGTTCAGGAGCAAGCAGACAGAGGTGTTCTAGAATCTGATTGCCGTTCTGTTGTGATCGCACACTAGCTTTGCTTGCTGGAGGCTGAATTATGAGTAGAAAATCTTCATTTCTCCTGTGCCCTGAAATATCTAGTTCCCAGTTTCCATGAGGAATCTTCTCAGAGAATCAAGCTAACTGAACTTTTAAAAAAAAATCTTTATCTTTATCATCCAACATTTTAGCTCTTATCTCCCGATTTATAACACTGGTCAGTCAGTTTGATAAGGTTGCTTTATCCATCCATACAAAAAGGTACTCTGCAGGACAAAGCCAATTTCAGAACCATGTGGTCCTCCACCAAGTACCCTCTTAAAAGCTTACATCTTTCTGGGGCCAGCCCGTGGCATAGTGGTTAAGGTATTGGACTCCCTCGTGGCCTACTGTTCCAGACTCAGTGGCTCTAAACTCACACCAGGCATGTGTGCATGTGTGCCCAAAATTCTGAGAGGAGCAGATATTGCAGTGTGGCCGTCCCCCTGAAGAGTGAATTTTCACTTTCTCTCTTTCCATCTCTCTCTGTCTCTGGCAAGTGCACACACCCTGTAGCAAAAATTTCTCTAAAACAAAAAGCTTACATCTTTCCAATAATTAAAATATCTTTAGAAATATTTGAACAGGACTGATTTTCCAATGTATGTTTCTTTATCTGGAATCTAGGGTAGGATACGAACTTATTTAAATAATACAAAGAACCTTCAAAAACTAGTCGCAAACTCTTCCTATTATTTATATCTCATCACTACTTCCCTCCTGAGCCTTTTGTGTTAGCCCCACTAGATTTATTGTGATTCTTAAGCATGTCATGTTCCTGCTCATCTCCATGCCTTAAATAAAAAACATAATGAAATACTTTGTTTATTGTTTCTTGGAGTTTAAAGAAATTAAACTAGGTTACACCTAGTAGGACAGACATTCCAGACTGGCTTCTATCAGGGTAGCATTGGCTTGCATGAGCTTTGTGGAGTCCATCTTTGCTTTGCCATCTCAGAAACTGGAATTCCTCAATCTCTTTGGGATGAGCATCCTTCTCAATGGCAGAGCTACATGACCAAGTTCGTGGAGGCAGAAAAAAATCAGTGCGTCAATTTTCTACTGGTACGGTTGAAGGTGTCCTTCCAAAATTCACATCAAAACTGAATCGAATGCAAGAGCACTAAGAGAGGAGCCCTTTAGGAAGTAAAGAGCACTAAGAGAGGAGCCCTTTAGGAAGTAATTTAGTCATCACAGCTTCACTCTCATTCAAGGAATTAGGTGCCCTTATAACAGGCTCAAGAGAACGAGCTAGTCTTTTTGTCCTTCCACCTTCCACCCTGTAGGAACCCAACAATGCCGTAGTACCTTGAAAACAGAGCAGTCCACAGCAGACACCGAACCTGCGGGTACCTTTTTCTGAGTCTCTCTAACCTCTAGAACCGCGAGAAATAAATTTCTATTGTGTATAAATTACCCAGTCTGTGGTATTTTGTTATAGCAGAACAAATGGACTAAGACATCTACTTTCTAATGAAAAATATAACTGCCCAGAGAACTGAAGTTCTCAAGTCAACCTATTAGTACATTACCTCATTGTAGGCGAGTATGAAGTGAGATAGTGCATCACAGGGAAATGAGCTATTGTTAGGTATTTCTCAATAGAGGAGAGTAGAGATTATCTAATGCACTAGAGAATAACCTCTCAAAAAAAATAATGGTAATTGAGGTTGCTTAGCCAAGACTGCCACTGCCTGAGCTGAGCCAAAAAGATTACCTTCCACTGGGCTGTTACACTTCATTTCCTGTGTGCTTGTGGTCAACCAACAGCTCTCTCCCCAAACAAGATCCAGAGAAATTTCACTAAATATCTAGTGGCTAAGTTATTTTTAAATTCCCATTGTTTCTATCTATCTATTCATGAATGATCTTTTGGTTTGCTCCTATTTACATTTATTTATGTGAATTTAGCTCATTTAACTTCAAGGAAAACTGTATTTCCACCTCATTATCAATTGTATTTAATGACAATGTAATCTAAATGTGTTGAGTGACTAATTAACTTATAACTGTCAATGGGAGAGGTAGGAATTCACCACTGGTCTTATTTCCATTATATTTTATTTTTTTGAGAGAGAGAGGATTTTGCTACAGGATGCGTGCACTCGCCAGAAGGACAGAGAGAAACAGAGAGACAGAAAGCAAGAAATCACCCCCCATGGGGAATGGCCATGCCACAATCCCTTCTCCTCCAGTCTCCTCTCGGGATCTTGGGCACACATGCAGATGTGCCCAGCGTGAGTTTAAGCCGCCAGGCCCAGGACTTGTAGTCAACAACCATAGTTGACTACATGGGAGTCCAGCGACATAGCCATTACGCCAACTGGTGTTCCCGCCATCATATCTTTCTAAGTGGAATACCTAATAATTATCAGGCAAACTATTAACTTTTTCTACCTGTTTAAAAGTAATTTTTTTTTCAAAACACTTAAAACATGTATGCACTTTAACACATTATTGACACTTCCATGAATCTATTTGTGGAAATAATCATACAGGCATAAAGATCTATACTTAGGAAAATACTGACCTCTGCATTGTTTACAATAGTAAATAACTGAAAAGAACCCGATCATCTTAAATGTAGTCATTAATATAGCGGTACACAATATTATTCATCCAACATTGTTATGTGGTAAAAGGCAGATTGTTAAACACTATGTAAAATAGGATCCTACTTTTCTAGATATTTATTTATTGATTCTATCAGTGTATATGAGAGAGGAGAGAGAGAGCATGTACCATGACAAGGTCCCAACACCATGACCTACCCTCAGCCAGCCTGAGTCACGAGCACATGCGTGTCTGGTGTACTCAGGGAGGAACTCACACACAACTGGTCATCTACGGGTCTGTCTCCTAGGACATTGTTTTACCACTGCACCACCGTCTAGTCCCAGATCTTCCATTTTACAAAAGGGGAGCATATAAATATATAATAAATTTTTGAAAAGGCAAGGAAAAAACAGCAAAAATATCTAAAAGAAAGTGGGTTTTAGAATGATAGTAATGTTCCCCTTTCGTGACTGTTTATGTTTTCTAAATTTTCTACAATGAATATGTATGACGATAAGTTTTGAAAGGATTGCCACTCTCATAATAGTTAAAAATTAATTTTTATAATCTTATTTGATGGGATTTGCATAGGTAATAAAAACCATATGCAACAATGTATCAGCATTTTCATTATGTAGCTCTCAATGTAAAAAAATGCTGCTTTTATCTCTATTTCACATATTATTAATTTCCTGTCGTGTTACTCCACTGCTATAGCTCTTTAAACTTATTAATCATCGGAGTTTCTATCCATATAAATGCAGGCAAGCCTTTTCTGTTGTTCTCTGAGAGAGATAATTATAAGATATTAAGGATAATGATTCCCAAGCAAATATTCAGGAGACTAAGCTTAACTAGTTAAGGTATCACTGTGGTGTGATAACAGTTATGATTTTTGTTTCCAGAGTGGGAGAGTATACTATAGCTACAGAATGTACCTCTTCACAGACCATCCTTTCCAAATACCGCACTGACTTAGATGAGGACAAGAGACTGAGGTGGATCCCTATGAAATACCTTCTACTTGTCAGTCAGCACCACCATGTTTGTGTGGGAACTGCAGCGGCAGCTGGATCAAGCAATGTTAATATTTAATTTAAATTCAATTAAAATTTAATTTAATTTCCAAATTCAAGGAATTTAAAGCCAGTATGATTAAAAATAATGAAATGTAAAGTCCTCTGATTATGTATTCACTTTCTCATTCTCATCCTCATAGGCTTCTCTTCTTTCCAGGGTTTATTTGTTCATTGTCGACCTCCCTCCAGACATTTCACTCTGTCCAATGGAATGTTCATTTACTTACAAAGAAGATACTCTCATCCTCAGCCTGCTGAAGGACCTTTGTACATTTCTTATTGTTATAAAGAGACCTGGCTCTTATCCAAGGGCATCGCTTGGCTTACTTAAGTATTTTGTCCTGCAAAGAGCGCACCTTCTTCCACAAATCTAACACCTCTAGGTCAGGAGTGGGGGGTAGTCAGATATTCCTAGCTCCACCCTGCTCCCCGACACCATTCATCTTCCAGCCCGGGGCTGGCTTTCTGGGTATGCCTTCAGTGCAGTCACATGGGACCCCATGCAAAGGTACAGCATGTTTGGGGTTTGATTCTCTGTGATTGCCACCTCGAAGCTCCTAACAATTGTTATGAACTAGATTATGTCTTCCCAAAATTTATATATTGAAAACTTAATCCTTAGTAGCTCAGAATACTATGACTATATTTGAAGATAGGATCCTTTAAGAAGCTAAAGTTAAATAAGACCTTTGGTGTGGACCCTCTACCATATGATTGGTGTCTTTATTAGAAGAGATTAAGATGCAAACAAACACAAAGGAAAGACAATGTGAAGACACAGGGAGAAGATAGCCATTGACAAGGAGAGTCTGCGGTAGAAACCAACCCTGCCAAACCCTTCTAGTGTCCAGAACTGTGAGACAATACAATTCTGTTTAAGCCACCCAGCCTGTGGTACTTTGTTACAACGGCCCTAGCAAATGAATACATCAATTTTACCTCTTACTCTGTGTTTCATGACTAAAGTCTGATGAGACAACGGAGTGTATACCCAGGGGCTTAGACTCTCTGTGTCTTCTTGGGTTGGGTTCTTAGCTTCTGGTTTCTCACAACCTTCACTCTGGATCCTATCCAGCCTGGCCTTTCTCACCCACTCCCCAGGGCAGTGACAGGTCATGTCAGGAGAGCAAGCCCACTTGTGTGTCATTGTTACCTCTGCCCCTAGGGGGAAGCTGGATGCAGACACAAGTAGGGCAGAGGTTGGTGAAAATGCTGTGTGACATCTTCAGGTGAGGGCAGTACCATCTCTGCTCCAGGCTGGCAGTGTGACAGTGTGTTTTTTGGGCAACTTGGCAGCACTGAGCCTGATGCCTCCCTTGACCCAATGTCCCAAGTGCATCCTGGTATAGAAGTTGCCATTTCCTGCTTGTTGTCCTTCTGTTATGAGTTGGGGTGATAGGCTATGGGAATGAAGAGATGGATTTTTTCCATGTCCAACCAGGGTAGAGCATGTCAGGGCACACAGAACTCAGAAGCCAGGGTACCACGCACTGTGTCACGGACAGAACCTCCACCAGGCATCTGTGAGAGTCTGTACTCACTCTGCAAGAACCACCATGTCGGAGGCATCACAACATTAAAGAGCAAATAAAAACACTATGACCGGCTGAGAGAGACTGCAGAAGAAACATTTTATATTTTAGTATCTTTAAAAAGATTATATTTAGGCCCCACATTTTTGTTTTGCACTGGGACTCTCAAGTGATATAACCAGTCCTGACTAGCTCCCTAAAAGGATTAAATAAAATAATACGAGAGGTTTTCAAAAAGTTTATGGAAAATATGTCCATATTATTAAAAAAAAAAAAATTGTATCCACAAGGCACCATGCTACGCAAGCCTTTCTGTCTGGATGGCCTTTCTCCACTTCTACCCTTCCCTGTTCAGCTGCCCAGGCCAACTCTACCAGCCTGCGGACAAATTAGTTCCTTCCACTCTGTCAGTCTGCAGCACTGATCAATGTTTTTTGTAAACGCTTGCTTGTCAACCATACTTAACTTTTCTTTCCAATCATGTCTGTGTCCCCAGAGCCCAGCACAATGATGCTTGACACACAAGAGACCTTTATCAGCTATGCAATATATTGAGTGACCAGATTAAAAAAAAGAAAGAAAGAAAGGAAGAAAAGAGCAAACTGGAAAAATGGTTCATCAGAATTCCACTAGGGGTCGCTTTCTCTACATTTTAGAAAGAAATAGTACAGGCACTTAGCAAACCAACTCTATGAAAAATTCAGCTTTGTGTTTAATTTTTAAAGTCATTTGTTGTTTATTTAATGGAAACCCAAATTCTGCCATGTTGTACAAGTCTTGAAGCACTGTACAATTGCCAGCTCTTTCTGGCTTTTTGGATAATGTCAATATTCATGTTTGTGTAAAAAATGAAATTGAACATGGCATTTAATTTTGCATATTAAGAATTCAATCACTGAATTTATATGAAAGGTTCCCAGATTTTTAGGTTAACATCCTTAGATAAGGTTAATATTTAATTAATTTATTTCAAAGATGTTTATAGATTATCCGAAAGACCTGTTCATCTAAACCTTTATATCTTTTCAACACTTATTCTCACTTAGCCTCAGTTATAAAATAAATGGTATAGTCCTACTCATGTTGGGCTACCTTACTGAAAAATCTTTTAATAAGGGGAGTCAAAGGGGACCAGCAGATGGCATAATGGTTACATTGCTGAACCCCCACATAATAGACTATAATTCGTCCTAGACCCTGCAGTTTAAAACTCACACCAGGCTCATGTGTGTGCACACTCAAAATTCTGAGAGAAGAATGGAGGAGAAGGGATTGCGGCATGGCCATCCTCCTCTTGGTGGGGGAGGAGTGTGATTTCTTGCTTTCTCTCTGTCTCTCCAGAGAGCGCATGTGCCCTTTGGCAAAAATCTCTTTAAAAAAATAAGTACACAAAAAAGTAAAGGGAGTGAAAGGGTGAGAAGTTGATTTCACTAACAACTAGTAGCCACTTAAGTGCAGCATAATACACTTCCCATAGACATAATGTTTTATTTTAATATTTGCATTACTTGCTCAAATGCATTGTTCTTTTTCTTTTTTTTTTTCCCCAATTGCCACAGGGTATGTGTACTCTTCAGAGGGAGCCAGAAAGAGCAAGAAAGCATCCCTCCAATGGATGTGATCACACCTCAATCCCGTTTCCTCCATTTCTCCACCCTGTTAGGATCTTGGGCAGCATGCAGCCATGCCCAGTGTGCTTTCTAAGCCACCAGGGCCAGGATGCAAACCTTGGTTGACCACATGGGATCTGGCTTCCTTGACCATTAGGCCCCAGGGCCAGTCCTCAGATGTAATATTCTTGGTTGGCAGTCAAAGCAGCCAGGGTACCACGAGTCTGCTTTTAAGGAAGAATATTGTTTTTAGCACAGTTGAACACATAATGAACAACACAGCTAATGGTTACATAGTGAGCTTATATTTACTGTCAATGTTTTAGGAAATACACAAACACCATCAAGTGATAAAATAACACAAGGTTAGTGCCTCTACAGAACGTGCAACAGGTGCTTTGGGGGCACAAAGGAAGAATTACCTGAAGGACTGTTGCTTGCTAGAATAGGCCGCAGAGATTGCTTCCTGCAAGCCTTGGGGAAAGCTCATGAAATGCCCCTCTCTGTTAGCACAAGCCTCCCTCTCTGAGGCCTGCATACGGCTATGGGTCATTTCTTCATCGTTTGTCAGGGGAACTACAACAACATTAGATAAACTTTGTATGTGTGTGCATGTGTGCGTGCATGTGTGTGTGTGTGCATGTGTGCGTGCACATGTGTGTGTGTGTGTGTGAGAGAGAGAGAGAACATTACATAGGGATTTTCGAATTAGAGATATTCTCACCACTTTGGAAAACCCTGAACATCCACTGGACTGGAAGGGAGCTTTCTTCTTCAGCTGTGTTTGTTTTCTCATTCCTGCACTGATTCCAGAAAGGATGCTTGGTGCCATCTTTTCCTGCATGAGCTCCACTCTGAATCCCCAAAGCATGTATTTCTTGCACAATGGGGACGATTTCTGTGTCCTCTGCCTGGGATACACCACGTGCCCATGTTGGA
This sequence comes from Tupaia tana, assembly GCA_026018925.1. Classification (NCBI taxonomy): domain Eukaryota; kingdom Metazoa; phylum Chordata; class Mammalia; order Scandentia; family Tupaiidae; genus Tupaia; species Tupaia tana. The sequence goes on from JAKSZU010000006.1 coordinate 170,958,957, forward strand.
GCAAACTCTTCCCCTCCCCCGATGTTAACTAAAGGGTGACTGCAGGTTTTGTTTCCAGCCTTTCCTCAGAGATAAATGTCTCTGGCCTCTCAGATTAGGTTAAACCTCTGTTGTTCCTGTAGTTATTACTGTTTTTAACTGTTTTCCTTTATTCATGAGAGAGCACATGCATGCACATGTATGTGAGAGAGACAGAGACAGAGGGAGAGAGAGAAACACCCTCCTCAGGGCCTGATCATAGCATGATCCCCTCCCTCTCATCCTCCAGTCCACTGGATCCTGGGCACTCACACCTGTGTCCCATGTGCTTCAGGCTGACTAGGCAAGGGATTCAAACTGCAGTCACCATGTGGGATCCAGCTTCTCTCGGTGCATCATGAAGCCAGCCCAAACCTCTAACTGCTTTCTTAACTCTAAACACTTCCTCCTTGTATCACTTATCATTACTGCATTTTGCATGTCATTGCTGGTAATCTTTTGATGAATAACTGTCCCCAGACTCAGCCAAAAGCTCCAGGAGAGTGCCAGGTGTGTCTCTGCTCACCAGAATTCAGCAGGGTGTTTGGCACAAAATAAGCATGCAATCAATATTTGTAAAATAAATCATTACATGTATGAATGTCTCAGAAGATGAAGACAGAATCTTTTTAAGCTGCAAGATTGTTGAGTTGTTATGGAGAAAGGGAGAATACATGCATACTAGTCTTTCTTTTCAGTAAGACCTGCCATCTGCCATGGGAGATGTGAGTGGAGGCCCTTTGCCTCTGAGCCCTGCTTAGGAAAAAAAAAAAATCTCTCTTCAATCAAGGCAGAACTGCCACCTCTAGAATTCAGGGCTCTTTGGGAAACTTTCAGAAGTGAGAGAAGGTCATGGATTATCCTGGGCGGGAGGGACTGAGAAAAAGGAAGATAAAACGTTTGACATAATAAAGATGTGGGGTTAGCTACTTTTCTCTTCTGAAACCTGGAACCTGGAATTTTCAATGTAGGGATGGGAATAGATAGAAAAAGGGAGTCAAGAGGGAGGAAATGAGCTTTTGAAATATGAGGCACTTTGAAAAGTTCCCAGGAAAGTGGAATTAAAGTGCAATTTTATTTTGGTGTAAAAAAAAAAGGAAACCCATACACACACTTTTGCGTAATATGCATTTTCTACGGACTTTTTGAAGAATCGGCACACGTCACAAAGTGACAGAGGTAGTACCGTCACTACTTCTCTTTTTCACCCTTGTTCTCCAGCTGCTCTGTCAAGTGGGTTGCAGCAAATTGCTGTAATGTGGGTACTGCCTTGGAAAGGAGCCCGGGTAGGGAAATTCCCATAGAGACTGAACTTGACACAGAGCAAAACCCCACCTTAAATGTACCGAGTTACTGGAATGACTAGATTAAGTTTCTTTTAACCAGGAGGAATAAGAGCGTGAGATAAAAATCAAGTTCAGTTTTGGAGAAATAAAGAAAATTCTATTTTTCTACCCTGAGTATGTGCAGCCAGCCACCTATAATGCCTGTCACAGAAGCTGTTCTGACTAGCGCTGAAGACAGGTGGTGAGGAGTAAGGGGTGGAGCTCGCTGGAGCAGGAGGGACCTCAGATCATCATCTTCAATAGAGGTTGAAGGGGATTGGGTCCTTGGATTGTAGGCGAGCAACAGTGTACGAAGATCCATGAGCACAACCAGAGTTGTGTGTCATATAAAGGAGAGTGGATTAGGATGGAAACCTTACACCCACTTACCAGGGTGGGGTTTTCGGTTGCAAGCCACCATTGATGAGAAGACAAAAAAGATAAAATGATCTGTTACACTATAAAAATATGTAAAGCATCATAAACATATTGTTTGTCATTCAAACTAAAAAATGGTAACTATTGCATTATGTACACATCTGCTTTTTAATTGCCAGAGGGCACGTGTGATTGCCAGAGAGAGACAGAGAGGGAGAAAGCACCCGCGACTGGGGGGTGGTCATGCTTTGTTCCCTTCTCCACGTCTCCATCCTGCTGAGAATTCTGGCACACACAAGCAGCCAGTGTGGTTTACAAGCTGTGGGGGCCAGGATTCAGGCTACAGTTAGCCATATGGGAACCAACTCACTGAACCACTAGGCCAGGGGCACTCCCTGATTTATGTATACATTTGAATGAATGAAACAATACAAAGTATTCAAGAAAAAGTCCATTATTTCCTACTCTATTCCTGTAACATTTTGGTGTCTGATGTTGACTGCTTTGTTAAGCATATAGCCTGCTACATTTTCCCCATGCTCCTAAAATAGTTATGCAGATTTTTGTTTTGCTTTTATTTTTCAAAAATGTAATAATACTTTATGCATTTACTCAGCTTTTTTTTTTTTCTTTTTTTGGAGGGGTTTTTGCTATAGGGTGTGTGCGCTTGCCAGAAAGACAGAGAGACAAAGAGACAGAAAGTGAGAAATCACCCCCCAGGGGGGATGGCCACACCGCAATCCCTTCTCCTCCATTCTCCTCTTGGGATCCTGGGCACGTGTGCACATGTACAGGGTGCGAGTTTAAGCCACTGGGTCCAGGACTTGAACCATGGTTGACTATATGGGAGTCCAGCGATATAGCCATTACGCCAACCACTGGTCCCAACGCATTTACTCTGCAATGTGCAACCTTCAGATAACTATACTGCATCGAATCCTTTTGCTTCTAACTTCATTTGTAATAGCTATGTAATGTTCTTAAAAATGATTTGTCATAATAAGGTCGACAATTTTTCTATTGATAAATAACAAGGTTGTTTTCATGTGGCCTATGAAAAATGATGCAATAAATATCCTTATCCATTTATCTTTACATAGTGATGATTTTACTTCTATAGAAGAGTTTCCTAAAAATGGAATGCTACACTAAAGGATATATTGATATATCTTAATAGACATCATGCAATTACTTTTGAAAAGTTATGGAAATTTTAATTCTCACCAAGGGCTTTGGCAAAGTGGGCCGGCTAAGTCCCATTGAGAAAATATCTGAGTAAATACTCAAGGTAGTGAGGCAGTTAGCCATGTAGCTTCCTGGAAAAGACTATTCTAAAAGAGGGAACAGACAGTGCAAGGGCTGTGAGACTGAAGTATGTCTGATGTGTTCATGTATGAGGAACAAGAAGAAGTTCAATGGAGCTGATGCAGAAAGGGGAAAGGGAGCACAGGAAGAGAGACTGAAGTGCGCCATGGTGGGCAGAGTGCTTAGACTGTACAGGCCTTTGCTTTTACCGTGAGTGTGATGGGAGCCCTTGCAGGGGGTTGTGCAAAGGCTCTGACTTGCTTTAAAAGGATCACTAAGCCTGCTTCACTGCAAAAAGGCTGCAGGGAGTTTAGGAAATGAGTTAATTTATGAAAAATATTTTGTGGTTGGCCCATCACTGACATTTAATACTAGCCACTATTATTATATTATTAATCAGGAGACTCATTAGGATGCTGTTGTAAACACAGGAAAGCAGGCAGGTGAGGCTAGGTGCGAGCAGTGGAGGTGGTGAGAAATGGTCAAGTTCGGCGTGTATTTTGAAGGCAAAGCCAAGGAGAATTACTGAGGATTGGATGTGGGATATCGGAGACAAGAGGAGGTAGGGTTGACTCTGAAAATTTTAACTAGAGCAACCTATAGGCTGAAGTTTACACTCACTGAGATGGGGGAGACGTAGGTGGAGCAGATGTGGGAAGGGAAGAAGGTCAGAACTCATAGCTGGCCATGGTAGTTCATACTACTAAAGACCTAACTGCAAATGTTGAGCAGGCAGTTGGAAATAAAAATTTGTAGTTCAAAAGAGAGGTATAGGAAATAATCATGAATTTAAATATCATCTAGGTGATATTTAAAGACATTGGGATGGATAAAAGAGTTAGGGCAGACCGAGGACTGAGTGGTTATGGAGAATAGGGGAGGCCAGCAGGGAGACTACTCAGGAAGGGCAGCTATGTTTGGGAGAGATTATTGTTGGCTGACCCCTTTCCTATCATATAGAACCATTAATATTAATGGTTAATGGCTAAATTTTAACCATCAAGAGCAGGAGGAGAGTGAGCAGGAGGAATTAAGTGCCTCAAATACAGTTGATGGGTCAGGTAAGAGAATGACAGAACTAACTGTGGAAGGCTGGATAATGCATGTTGCCTCCAACCCCAACCAAAGATGTCCACACTCTAATCCCCGCAATGTGCGAATATATTCACTTACACGGCAAAAGGGCCTTCGGAGATGTGATTATGTTTGGGGAAGCTGTCGGTTAGCAAAGAAATAGTGAGTGAAACTTGAAGAGCAGTGTGGGCTGTGAGGAAGTGATTTTTTTTTTTTCCTCAGAGTATGAAGGCATGGTTAAATATTATAGGAAATGGGTTAGCCAACAATAATCTCTCCCAAACAGAGGCAGCTAGGAAAGAAAGAAAGAACATTCGTCTCTCCTACATGTACTATTCACCTTAGACCTCCGAGCTCAAGTTCTTACAGAATGATCCAGCAGCTGTGTGGAAAACAAGTACCTCCTCAAAATCCGAGCTGTCTCTCATTGATGACATGAAGTTGCAGTATCTTTATCATTGTATTAATTCTACCCCAAGGTCCTAGAGAAGTGTGTATCTGTTTTACAAATCTCAGACAAACAAAAGAGAGGCAACACATCAAAGAGAATTTGTATTGTCTTCTTTCCATACAAGGGTATGCTGGAAATGTGAAAAATAAGAACATAGACACCACAGACATGCTTCCTGAGTTCAAATCCTAGCTCAGCCACTTCCAACTTTAAGACAGTACCTTAATCTCTCTCTTTTTTTTTTTATTGGAGAGGTTTTTGCTATAGGGTGCGTGTGCTCGCCAGACAGACAGAGAGAGACATAGAGACAGAAAGTGAGAAATCACCCCCCAGGGGGGATGGCCACGCTGCAATCCCTTCTCCTCCATTCTCCTCTCAGGATCTTGGGCACACACGCACACGCGCCCGGCGTAAGTTTAAGCCACTGGGTCCGGGATGGGAACCGCGGTCGACTACGTGGGAGTCCAGCGACATAGCCATTACGCCAACTGCTGGTCCCATACCTTAATCTCTCAGTTGCAGTTTCCTCATAAGTAAAATAGGCATTTTAATGGTACTTCTCAAGGCTCTTTGAAGAGGACATGAGTTCAGTCATAAAAAAGTGTTTTCTGGTTGGCATATCGTAGACACTTAATATTAGACATTATTATTACCATTGTTTATAATTAAAGGAAGAAGATAAAATGACACAAATGTTCTATTTTTCTGAGTGAAAGCATTTTTTTTTTTTTTTTTTTGAGAGGTTTTTCACTATAGGGCGCGTGCGCTTGCCAGACAGACAGAGAGAGACAGAGAGATAGAAAGCGAGAAATCACCCCCCAGAGGGGATGGCCACACTGCAATCTCTTCTCCTCCATTCTCCTCTCAGGATCTTGGGCACGCACGCACACGCGCCCGGTGTGAGTTTAAGGCACCGGGACCAGGACGCGAACTGCGGTCGACTACGTGGGAGTCCAGCGACATAGCCATTACGCTAACTGCTGGTTCCCTGCGTGAAAGCATTTTCTTTGCACTCTCCAAATTTCTTGTTTTCTTTCATCAAAAATGGAATTTCAGGGATTTTCTGTTTCATAATGAAGCCTGCCTTTGGGGTAAAATGAGTTGTTATTACAGCATGCTGGCTTTATTTTTAAGAGCAGACTTTCAAAATTCTGTTCTCTATTGCCCTGCATGTGTTTGCTCTATCCTCATGGGAATTCTCTCTCTGTATTTCCCTTTTTAATCTCTCTTTTGCTCGTTCTTCCCGTTTTGTTCATTTCAACCTAGTTTTTTGTAGAGGAGGAAAAATATCTTTATCTGACTAAGTTCATGGCTGAGGCCCCTGTAACAGAAGCTAGATTGTTAAAAGAAAAACAGAGGAATTCGTTTGATATAAATTTTATCTGACACCACAGGCTTCAGAAGGAAATGAAGACCAGAAGGAAATGAAGACCAGAAATGCATAAACCTAGGTATTTTTATGCTAGGTTTAATGAAGAAATGGGATAGTTCTAGGGAAGTATGTTTGGATTAGAAAAGAAAGAAAGAAAGAAGTGTGATCTGGTGGTTATCAACTGGGGGGTCTTTACAAGGCCTATGTATTCACTCTTTTCCGTGTCCCTGTATTTTCAGAGACAAGGTCACAGGTATAGGCAGAACATTCTTGAAGGAGTGTCTTTCAGACTTGCTTCAAAAAGGTGGGTGATCTGTGGGACCAGCAGTTAGCATAATGGTTATGTCGCTGGACTCCCACGTAGTCGACCGCGGTTCGTGTCCCGAACCCGGTGGCTTAAAACTCATGCCAGGCGCGTGTGCGTGCATGCCCAAGATCCCCAGAAGAGAATGGAGGAAAAGGGATTGTGGTGTGGCCATCCCCCTGGGGGGTGATTTCTCGCTTTCTGTCTCTCTGTCTCTCTCTGTCTGTCTGGCGAGCGTACGCACCCTATAGCAAAAACCTCTCTAAAAAAAAAAAAAGGGTGATCTGTGAGAGTGACCTTTCCTGCTTTGGTTGTTTTCTTTTTCTTTTCTTTTCTTTTTTTTTTGGAGAGGTTTTTGCTACAGGGTGCGTGCGCTTGCCAGACAGAGAGAGAGAGAGAGAGAGAGAGACAGAAAGCAAGAAATCACCCCGAACGGGGATGGCCATGCCGCAATCCCTTCTCCTCCGTTCTCCTCTCGGGATCTTGGGCATGTACGCACATGCGTCCGGTGTGAGTTTAAGCCACTGGGTCCGGGACTCGAATCACGGTCGACTATGTGGGAGTCCAGCGACATAGCCATTACACTAACTGCTGGCCCCCCTGCTTTGGTGGTAAAACCCCGTCAGGAACACCAGAATGCCTATGATCAGGACTGGAACAGCCCAGTCTGTCCCGCTCCAGACTAATATAGCCCGACAGCTGGAGGGAACCTGATAGGGAGAAACAGGCCAATCAAAAACAGCACCGTGGGGAACCAGCAGTTAGCGTAATAGCTATGTCGCTGGACTCCCACGTAGTCGACCACGGTTCGCGTTCCGGACCCAGTGGCTTAAAACTCATGCCGGGCGCGTGTGCATGCGTGCCCAAAATCCCGAGAGGAGAATGGAGGAGAAGGGATTGCTGCGTGACCATCCCCCCTGGGGGGTGATTTCTCGCTTTCTGTCTCTATGTCTCTCTCTGCCTGTCTGGCGAGCGCACGTGCCCTATAGTGAAAACCTCTCAAAAAAAGAAAAAGTTAAAAAAAAAAAAAAAAAAAAAAAAAAAAAAAACAGCACCGTGGCAAGCACAGCGGCCTTGTAAGGGATCCTTGGCCGGCTTTTCTTCAACTGAAGGTGGACATAGCCATTATCTCTGCTGGAGAGCCCCGAGTATTTCTCTTGACTGCTGGGGATTCCAGTACCCAGGTTGGTACGAGATGGCATCAAAACACGCTGACGCTGCAGTCAGAGCCACGCCAGGCCGCCCCTGGGCAGAGCTGGACCGCAGCTGGCAGCGGAAAGGCGGAGGCCGTATGGCGCAATCCACCAACCGCCACTGTGCCTGCTCCCCTAGGGTCCTGTGCACCGCCAGAGCATTTTAAAACCACTTCCTTTCTCCTCCTCCCCACCTTGTCTGAACTCTGGGCTGCAAAGATTGTCTTTGTCCCCCTGTTAGCAGGTAGCAGCCCAACTAGAAGTTTGGGAAGCCAGGTGTACTCACAGAAGAGAAGACCATAGTAATTTTTGTGTCACCTAATCCTATGATTTTCAAACCTGGTTGAGCATTAGAATGTACCCTCTTGGGATCTGCATTACAAAGACACAATTCTGAACTATAAGAACACTATATTTACACAAGAGAAACAAAAGCTTATGTCCATACCTTAGGGGTTAGGGTTAACAACAGCTGTGGTTTTTAAAGCCCCACACTTGAAGCCAAATATCATCAGTAGGTGAACTGATAAATTGTGTATATCCTCACCTTGAAAAACTACTGAACAATGAAAATACTACGCGCAGCAACAATGAGTGAATGTCAAAACAATCAAGCTCTGTTAAAGAATCCAGACTTAGAAGACGATATATTGTATAATTTCATAAATAAAAACTAGGAAAAACAAAGTAATCTCCAAGAAAGGAGGTTAGTGCTTGTCTTATTGGGTAGGTGCAGGTGCAAGAGAGTGGGTGGGACGGATTACAGGGACACAAGGAGACTTTCGGAGGTGATGGATATGTTCATGTCTTGACGATGGTGACGGTTTTTGGACCTATTCATACGCTAAAATGTATCACCTTGTACACTTTGAATATGTACAATTTATTGTATTTCAATGATATCTTAATAAAGCTGAAGTAATAATAATAAGACTCAATAGTGTGTCCCAGGTCTAGATTCCAATTCAGTAGACCTAGAAGGGGGCGTAGAATTGTACACCTTGAATAACCGCCGTTAAATGACAGAAACTCTGCTTCTGTGCGACCCCAAAGCAGTTACCCCGGAGTCTCCACAATCTGAGATTCCTTGTTCTGTGTTCTGGATGGTGCTCAACGGTTGGAAGCAAAATCTATGCTTTCGTTTTGCCGGAGTTGGCAGGGCTCGTTTTTTCGGGTTCTCTAGGTTCGGTGGACCTAGTCCTTTCCAGTTTTTCTCTTTAAGCAGCAAATGCCCTGCGCTAGCGGTTCTGCAGATTCCAGCCACACCATCACCTCTCCAGCCATAGTCCTGTCCGAAAGCTTCCGGGATCCTTACTACAGGGTGGGGGCGCAGGTGTGGCCCCGCCCACGGCCCCGCCCCCGGCCCCGCCCCCTAGGTCTTTTCCCCGCCTTCGTTCCCGTCGCTCTGGCCTTTCCCTTTCACCGCCATCTACCGCGGAAACGTAGGGCGGAGCTTCACCGTCGCCCCGCCCCTTGGGCAAGCCAACAGCCCCGTGGGCGTTCCCGGAAGAGGACGGTCTTGCAGTGGCGGAGCTGATTGGCTGATCCTGGCTCAGCGCCCCGGCCGCGCATTCTGGAGTTGGGGTGGAATCTCGTTGGAGTATGGCTGGGGGTCTCCGCCAGCTGCACGGCCTGCTGCTCCCGCCCAAGGACCTGGTGGAGGAAGACTACGACTGTGTAGATGCGGAGGAGGATGACGACACAGCGTTTGTAGACGCCGAGGAGCTCTGCAGTGGGGCCGTAAGGGCTGGCAGCCTCCCCGGGCGCCTCCGTGGTAGGAGCCCTTGCCCGGGAGGGGATGGGGTTGCCCAGAGCCGGGCGCGGGTCGCCGCTAACGGGCCTGCCTTTGGGCTGGCAGTGCTGCTCCTTCACCCGGCAGGGGTGAAACAGTGACTTCATAGTATGCATAAAGCTTGCGCTCTGCGTAACTCGTTTTGTTTGATGTTTCCTGTTCTTTGAAGTAGTTTTACCGTTGAGTAGAGTGGACGTCGACCTAGATGCCCATACAGAATCAGAACTTTTGTGTCTTACCTCTCCTACCTGCAGTCCAGTACGTTTTCTACAACTCCTTCGAGGAACAAAACAAAACTGAAGGAACACTTCTGCGCACTGCTTAGTTAGCCTTGTGTTAATAATCTTGGAATTCGTGTTAACTTGGTTTCCTGTGGTATAAACTCTACCTGTTACGTGTACACCGTGACTGATATTTCCAAGTATTTTACCATGTGGACCAGCTCAGGAGAACTTTCTGTGATGGTGGCAGTCCCTCATGTCAGCAGCCACTGCCTACAAGGGGCTCTTTAGATGTGAAGTGCAGCTAATGCAGCCGAGTAGCTGAATTTTAGGTTTACTTTTAATTTAAACAGCCACATGGAGGTGGACAGCGCAGGTTTAGACAGAAATGTTTCAAGCATTTGTGGGAGGCTTAATCTTTCATTCCCAAGTATTATCGACTGGCTATCTTAATGTTACAGGCAGGGTGGTTGGTGCTGGAGTATTCCTGAGAGATGAAATGAGGACGGCGCTGTCTTTACTGGAGCTTATCCTCTAGTGAATTTAACAGACATTCTTTAATCACCGAAGTAATTGTAATAGTGCCTAGAAGGATTCCTACATAGTACTTTGTGAGGCTTTCCTAAGTGACAGCTAAAGTGAGGTCTATAGGTAGGAGGATAATATTATTTTATTTTAAAAAATTCTGCTGAGGGTTGTACTCACAGGAAAGAGGGAGACTGAGAAAGCACCTGCCATGGGGAGGGGGGTGGTCACACCAGGGAGAACATTTAAGGCAGATGAACAGCCTGTGCAAAGGCCCTGTGGTGGACAGACCATGGTAGCTTTTTCCTTACTAGATAGTCTTTGTTTATTTTTAATACTATTTATTGTATGATTCATTTACATCTAGTCATTGTACATATTTATAACATACAATATGGTTTTCAAAGCTTGCATGTCAGTCAAATCAAAGATACTACCATATAGGTCATCCTCAACAGGTGACGTTCCATGCTTGTGTCTGTTCGGTGTTTTTGTCCTGAGCCCCTGCCACGTACTGCCTGCTCGTCACCACCTTCCTATACAGTCTCTGGCATCTATCGTTGTCCTCGCTACTGTTATATCTTCAAACATCCTATTCCTCTCCTTTAAAAATTACATTTAATCACTGTACATCTTTACAGCTTGCAAAATGGCTTTTCCTAGCATGAGTATAGCAGTGTTTATAGAAACTGCATGAAGGCCAGTCTTGGCTGAGGTCAGAGTGGAAGAAAGAGGACTGGCTTTAGAAGAGGAACAGCGGACATTTACTGGAGCTGGGCTAACCTTTTGGAATACAAACTCAATTGAAATGTCCTGTGTTGAGAGCTTACAGTATAGCAGAGGGAGACGCATAAACAGGCAAGCAGAAGAAAGTGTTACAGGCACTCTAACAGACATCCAGTGAGCTCTGGAAGAATGAAAGGGATTGGTGGGTTTGACAAAACATTGGCGTCCAAGGTTTCTATTAAATTTCCTAGGTTAACTTTTTTTTTTTTTTTTATAGTGTTAATTTCTGATGAAAACACTCAAGAGCAATGTGAGGTGTTTGGACGTTTTCCAATAGTGGCTCCTTGGTGGCGCGTGAAGGTGCAAGTGAAGCCTCTGGGACAAAGGAGCTATCAAGTTCAAGGATTTCCTTCTTACTTTTTACAGTCTGACATGTCACCACCAAATCAAAAACACACCTGCCTCCTCTTTCTTAAAGAGTGTCGCATCCCCAGTCATGATATCAATGAATTTTTAGCATGGTTTACCCATGTATCAAGCTATAAAGACCTAAGCTTTGAAAATCTTAGGGAAACATTAAGGACTTTTTATAAGGAGAAAAGAAAGAAAGATCAAAAGCAGTCTTCACAGAATGAGCAGGAAGAGTCCTCAGGTGATGAGTTGAGTCTTCCTCTGGAAAACACAAGTAAGTGATTTTATCATCGAGTTTTAGTGTAAATGAGATACTTGATGACTGGAGTGTTTAAAATATTACTACTATGGTGACCAGCAGTAGCAATAATGGTGTCGTTGGACTTCCGTGTAGTTGACTGCTATTTGAGTCCCAGACCTGGTGGTTTAAAACTCATGCCGGGCATGTGTGTGTGCTTGATCCAAAGAGGACAGTGGAGAAGGGACTGTGGTATGGTAATCCCTGCTGGGGGGTGATTTTTCGCTTTCTGATTCTGTCTCTCCGGCAAGAGCACACACTTTCTAGCAAAAATCTCTCTCTCTCTTTTTAAAAAATAATTATTTATTTAATTTTATTTATTCATTCATTTTTATTTTAATTTGACCAGAGCAAGACAGACATACAGAGAGAAGGAAAGTGAGAAAGCAAGCTACCAGGTCCGGGACTTGAAATGTGTTCGGCCATGTGGGAGTGTCCAGTGCTTTAACCACCACGCCACCTGCTGGCCCCCAAATCTCTCTCCTTATTGAAAAAAAATTACCATTTTCATATCTTGGCATAGTATGTTGGTTAAAAATTAGTTTGATGAAAATGTGTTTATGTAACTTTTAGAGTATGTCATTGGCATTTCAGGTTCTTCATCTGTAACAGGTTGTGTGAGATGACCTTTCAGGTCATTTAGTTCCTGTTAAGTTCTAAACTTGTGATTTGGTCTACCTCTCTAAATTTTGTTTTCACAGGGATTACCTGAGTCTTTAAGAAAAGGATATTAATTATTCTAGTTAAGAAGACAGAGGGCAAAGGCAAGGATATATGTAATTTATTTTGAAAAGATTTAAAACATTATTGTTTTTGAGAGAGAGCTTTGCTATAGGGTGTGTATGCTCATTGGAGCGACAGAGAGAAGGAAAGTGAGACATCACCCCCTGAAGGGGTGGCCATGCTGTATTCCCTTTTGGGATTTTGGGCACGCACACACGCGTGCCTGGTGTGCGTTTCGAGCTGCTAATCTGGACTTAAACCATGGTCAAGCATTTGGGAGTCCAGTGCCTTAATCACTACACCACCTGCTGGCCCTGAAACATAGTTTTAGTATGATTTGGTATGAGAGCATTCATATATATGGGATACTTCATTTTTAGCTATATCAAATTTGAAATCAATAGTACATCATTGATTTACTTCAGTGACAAAGAATCATGAGTACAATTATATGTGAACAATATTTTTTATGCGTAGCTTTAAGTTTATCTTCTGACTCAAAACTTTTTTTTTTGGTGAGATTTTTTTTCTATACAGCACGTGTGCTCACTGGAGAGACAGAGAGACAGAAAGAGAGTAATCACTGCCTGGGGAGATAGCCACGCTGCAGTCCCTTCCCCTCCACTCTTCTCTTGGAATCTTGAACACACATGGACATGCGCCTGGTGTGAGTTTTAACCCGCCAGGTCCAGGACTCAAACCACTGTTGACTACGTGGGAGTCCAGTGACGAAACCATTACACCATATGCTGGTCCCTCAAAACTTTTTAAAATATGTATGTGTGTGTATATATATATATATATATATATATATATATATATTAAAGAGGTTTTTGCTATAGGGCGCGTGCACTCGCCAGACAGAGAGAGAGAGAGAGAGAGACAGAAAGCGAGAAATCACCCCCCAGAGGGATGGCCACGCCGCAATCCCTTCTCCTCCATTCTCCTCTTGGCATCTTGGGAACGCACGCACACGCTCCCGGCGTGAGTTTTAAGCCACCGGAACCGCGGTCAACTACGTAGGAGTCCAGAGACATAGCCATGACGCTAACTGCTGGTCCCCGATATATATATATATTTTTAATTAGCAGACGCTGCATGCTGAGCTCAGCAGGGAGTGACAGAAAAAACAAAGAAGGAGGGAGAAAGTACCCCTCAATGGGGTGTGGTCATGCCGCAGTCCCTTCTCCATCTCTCCACCTTGTTGGGACCCTAGGCATGCTTGCATATGCCGCTGGCATGCTCCTTAAGCCGCTAGGGGGTAGGACTAACTATGATTGGCCACGTGGGATCCGGCTCCCCCAACAACCAGACCATGGAGCCAGCCCAAGTCAAAGTTTTTATACTGGTCATATTACTTGCATAAAGGAAAAAGCTGTGGAGTAGTTTTCTATGCATTTAGCATAAATTTTGGTGTTAAACATCATAAAAAATTATACCAAAACAATTGTCAAAATATGATCACTTTTCCTAGCTGCCTAAAATAAATTGATTCATTTCTCTTTGATTTGGATTTTTTGAACTAGTTGTGCTAAATGAGAAAGTTTTTTTAAATCAGTTGTTCTCTAGGGTTACTCACGTGTTTTAATTTGTTCTTTTTTGATATCTTATAGTTCCATTTATAAATGTAATGACAGCTTTGAAGTTTCCAAAAATTATGGAATTCCTCCCGGTTCTTCTGCCGCGACACTTTAAATGGCTTATCAGCTCAGGTTCTTACAAGTTGTTGGAAGAGATAGAAGAGATTTTAGGTACGCATCCATGGAAACTTGGATTTAGTAAAGTAAGTAGGCCTTTGTTCAGCATTTAGTAATCTTGTATGAGGACGGTTTCTAAAATTTGGCAGTTTTTGCATTTCTTTCAAAGGAAAAAGTTCTGTTTGGACCCCATCGTTGATTTATTTTTCTTCAAATGTTACAACTAAACATAAACTTCACATACTACAGCTCTTATGCAACTATAGTCCGTAACTTTACATAAAAAAACAAAATAACAAAATTGTTAATATTTAATTTTCAATATTAATTTAAGTATATCATTTAATGACACATGTTCTCTCGTTACTAAATTGTCATTGGCAACTTGAATGTAGGTCTCCTCGAAGACAATAGTCCTTAGGTGTTTGGCATGGCCATTCTGCCAAGCAGCTCTGTGTCTCACTTTCCACTTTGAACTACTGTGAACTTTCATTGTTCATCTGATACTTCACAATATCCATTAATTTTTTAAGAAAATTTGGCAGAGAGTCTGTGTGCTAACCAGGGAGAGACACAGTAAGAAGGAGGGGAAGATAGCACTCCCTCAGCGGGCTGTTGTCACACGGCTGTCCTTTTCTCCATTTCTCCACCCTGTCAAGATTTTAGGCATGCTCTCATATATGCTTGGCATGTTTGTCAAATCTCTGGGTCCAGGACTCCAACTGTACAGTTGGCTATGTTAATTTTCTTAACTATTAGGCCACAGAACAACCTTCAATTGCTTGTTTTTTTTTCCTTTTGAGAGATTTTTAGTATAGTTACTTGCATTTGCTAGAAAGACAGAGAGACAAAGAGACAGAAAGCAAAAATACCACAATCCCTTCTACTCCATTCTCCTCCTGGGATCTTGGGCGTGCGCGCACACACACACACACACGCACTTGGTGTGAGTTTCAGGCTTCCTGGTCTGGCACTTGAACCCTGATCAGTCATGTGGGAGTCCATCAATGCAACCATTATGCCATTTATTGGTCCTGACTTGTAATTGATTTTTATACTGTAACATAATTTCAAGTTATTGTAACATTTTTATGTTATTGTATCATTTGGGTGTTATTTTTATTTTGATACAGTAACATCATTTACAAATCTATTTCTGTTCTTATTATTAGAGACCAAGAGTAGTCAAGTGGTACTCTGAGACTGTAGTATTGTTTGAAACAAAATGTGATATTTAAATCTTTTTTTTTTGTTTATTTTTTTAAGATTTTTGCCATAGGGTACATACACTTGCCAGAGAGGAGACAGAGACAGACAACGAGAGGGAAAATGAGAAGCATCCCTCACTCTTAAGCAGGGATGGCCACACTGCAATCCCTTCTCCTTTATTCTCCTGAGATTTTGGGCACACACTCACATGCTCTCAGCATAATTTTCAGGTTGCCAGGCCCAGGACTAGAACCATGGTTGACTGTGTGGGAGTCTAGTGCTTTAAACACTATGCCACCTGCTGGCCTCAATCTTGATAGTACTTGGTTATAACATGGTTTTCCAAATGCAAATACAGTAAAAGAAATTCTGGAATAATTTTTGGATCCTAAAGAATGTTGACAGACTCTTCAGAAAAATAATGTAATAATGAATTTGTTTCTCATATAAAATGTCTGTAAATTCAGTATACTTTGATAGATGACATTTTGGAACATCAGATTATTTTATATTATTTATATTATTTTATATATATATATATATATATATATATATATATATATAGCTATTTAGTGGAGAAGGGAGACAGAGCAATGAGATGAAAGAAATAGGTAATGATAGTTTACCTTTTTGTAAACTAAAAAACCTGTAAAATCTAACATTCTTGCGAAACATATATAGAAAAGAACGCCCTATAGAAAAGAACTTTAGAGTACTAAGAATTATGTATATTCACATTTCAGGAATAGTTATATGAAATATTACTGAAAATATACATGGTGTTAGTAAATGCAATTCAGAGAACATTTATTGAGACCTTCTCAATGTAGGATGAGATATGATCAGCCTTGTCCTCATGGAGCTCGCCGTCTTCCTGGTAAAGAGCAGACCTTGCATTCTTCTTTGTGGTCAGTGGAGTTTGAGGGTATGTCTCTAAGGATCTTAGGGTCAGTGTTTTTCTCTCCCTCCTCTATCCCTCTGTTTCTACCTCCTCTTAAAAAAAATTAAAGCATTATCTCTCGGCTGCTTCATTTCCCACCTCTTGGATTAAGTGGGAACCTGTGTGTAAGAAGCTGTCTCAGATTCTCTCCCCGTTGGGGGATTAAATGATGACTGCTTCCTTCCTTAGTAAGAGAATAGAGGTTTGCCTTTTTAGCATTCAATGGAGAGATTATAGACTTGGGATGCCCAGTGAGGATAAGGCCGGACTTGTCCGTTGGGACTCAGGTTTTTCAGTAAAGGTCCGTCTCCTTTTACCTGCATCCACTCCATGGCAGTATGTGGAAGTTTTTCTTTTTTTTTTTTGGAAGTTTTTTCCTTCTGTATAGTCACTGTTTTCAGAGAAGAATCATTTGTGAGGAGTTTAAATCTGATCGCAGCACTGTGGGACTCTACCATTCAGCATGTACACCACCGTCCAGATATTGCAAGTAGGCCTCCTTATCTACAGGGGTCCTGAAACTGTGGGTGTCGTTAGACTCTATGCATACCTACCTATGATAAAGTTTAATTAATGAATTAGAAACTTAAAAGAGATTAACGGCAATAACTAGTAATGCAGTAGTGGATACTATTTAATAATGCACTTTAATATTTAAATATGCTAATAAATAATGTACTATTTAATAGTATATGCTAGTAATAATGGATATGCCAGACAGAGGAATGCTTCATATCCCAGTGTAAAATTTCATCATGCTACCCATAATGGCACATGATTTAAAATGTATATGAATTATTTATTTTGGCATTTTTCTATTTAATGTTTTCAGACTGTGATTCACTATGAAACTGCAGTCATCTGAAACCATGGGAAGGAGAAGCAGGGATACGGGTGGATTACTGTATTAGCTGGCTGGGGCTGTTGTAACAAATACCACTCACTGGTGACTTACAGGCCAGCTATCTGTTGTCTCAGTTGTGGAGGCTCCCAGTCTGAGATCAGGGTGTTGGCAGGCCTGATTTCTTGCAAGGCTTCTCTCCCCGGCTTGTAGATGGTTTGTCCTCTCCCTGTGTCATCTCATGGTCTTCTGTGGCTGCCTGTGTCCTAATCTCATCTTTTTATAAGGATACCCATCAGACTGGGTTAGGGGTCCTAATGACCTCATGAGTGACGGTGATGATCTTATTAGGCCTTAATTCCATCTTTAAAGGCCCTGTATTCAACCAGCCCATGGCGTGGTAAAGACACCTGGATCCCAAATGGTCAACTGATTGTGCAGTTCTAGTCTTGAACCTGGTGGCTTGGAAAACATGCTGGGTGCATATGTGCGAGTGCCCAAAATCCCAAAAGGAGACATGAAGGAGGGATTGCAGCATGATCATGCATGCCCCGTGGAGAGTTCTTCTTCACTTTCCTTTGCTATCCATCTTTCTTTCTCTCTGTCTCTACTGGTGAGCGCACATGCTATCTAGTGAATTTAAACAAAACAAAACAAAAACAGCAAACACAAAACAAAATCTTTCATTCAGATGTAGATGCACTCTGTGTAACTGGGTTAGGACTTTGACTTACGGAGTTTATGGACACATGATTCAGCCCAGAAAAGATACAAAGGGCTAAAGAGGAATGTCTCCAAGGAGGGTGAGATGAAACTGGTAGATGACCTGCTCAGTGGATCTTGGTTAAGGGAGTGCTATGCCTCTGCTGTAGAGTTTGGGTAGAACTGGTAATAGACATAGCAGACTAAACAAGCCAGGAATAGGAGGCAGACATTAGCTTTGCAATACATACAGAGGTCAACACAAAGTTAATGTGATCTCAGCTGCTTGGGGGGCTTAGTAGGAGGAATGCAACATGGCAGAACCCTGTCAAAAAAATTTCACACACACACAACACACAAACACATACACACACACACACACACACAGAGAGAGACAGAGAGAGAGAGAAATCATTAAGGAATAATACAAATAGCATTTAGAAGTGTCAAAATAAATTCAGGAAGAGATAGTTAAGTGTTGGGAGGGCATTGCCCTTGGACAACACGGGAAAAGGTAAGTGAGGGGATGTCTATTTCTTATGATAAGCCTTACAGTGTTAATTTGGCTTTTAAAACTGTGTGTTGCTTTGATACAATGCAGTTTTAATTTAAAAAGTTACCTAGACCTCTGATCACAGTGCCATTGATTTAAAAAAGTTCAATGATGTTCTATAGTTTTTTTCTTCAAATTTCATTGAAATGCATGTTTCCTAAGATTGAATAACTTAATAACAAATACATTTTTACTGTACATTATAGTAATATAAATATTTATACTTTTTATAAAGATAACCTACAGAGAATTGAAGCTTTTGCGATGTGAGGCAAGTTGGAAAGCGTTCTGTCAGTGCGAGTCTCTTCTCCAGTTGATGACTGATTTGGAGAAGAATGCGTTAATTATATATTCTACACTGAAGCAGATATGTAGAGAGTACGGGCACACGTGTGTTAAAGAAGCGGAGTTAACCTCGACCTTGTCAGAGCAGATGTCATTTCATGATGCTTGGCAGTCTCTGAAGTTTCTGAAAGATATCGGCGTGGTGATGTATGAGAAGGCCTGTGTCTTCCCTTTCGACCTTTATCAGGCTGAAAGAGGTATCGCCTCTGCCATATGTGACCTGATCAGGAAACCTCCATGGCGGTTGCACGTCGATGTCAAACAGGTGCTTGCATCTGTTCACACCGGAAACCCTAAGAGTTCCATGAGTGATGAAGCCGCGAATGGTAGTACACCCGATGAAACGCCATCAGGAAGTTCTGTGGATGTTGTGGACTCTCAGGACCGTGGTGACATTTGCCAAAATCATGACGATGACACGAATGCAGACAGAAGTGAAGCTCAGCTGGACCAGGATCAGGTGACCGCTCTGGACATGATTTGCTCCAATGCTGTGACAGTCATAAGTGGGAAAGGGGGCTGTGGGAAGACTACCATCGTTAGCCATCTTTTTAAACACATACAGCAGTTGGAAGAAAAGGAAGTAAAAAAAGCCTGTGAAGATTTCGAACAAGACCAGAATGTCTCAGAAGAATGGATGACCTTTTCTCAGCAGAATCAGTTGGAGACAGATAAGGCTGTAGAAGTGTTGCTCACGGCACCTACAGGGAAGGCAGCTGGCTTACTGAGACAGAAAACTGGTCTTCACGCTTACACACTATGTCAGGTAAAACCTCTGACGTTTTCTGTGCAGGCAGAACATACCTTAAAGACGAATTTATTTCCTATATACAACCATCCGTTGGTATGTGTATTGAATGTCTCCTGGGTTCCTGCCTTACTGTAGCTAATCATTTAGATCAGTGTTATTCCAAATAGCCAGTCTGTAAATTGTTACCCATTTACTTTGAGAAAGAAGCTAGTTCCAGAAAGTATAGTCATCCCTCAGATACCTGAATTTGGTTTTAAGGACTCCTGAGGATACCGAAATCTGGATACTCAAGTCCTTTATATAAAACAGAATAGTATTGCCTGTAACCTATACCCATCCTCCTGTAGACTTTCACACAGCTCTAGTTTACTTTTAATACCTAATACTATATAAATGCTTTCTAAATACTTGTTATCTTATATTGTTTAGGGAATAATGACAAGAAAAAAAATCTACTCATGTCCAGTACAGCTATAGCTCATTTATTTTTTGGTTTTGCAAATGTTTTCAATCCACAGTTGGTTGACTGTTTCCTTCATAGAGAAAGTCTTATTATGAAAAAAAAAAATCAACTGAACTAAAGTGTATGGATAATGATGTGGATCCTTTAGATCACTGTACCGTATTGATTTCTCATGGGATCTGGTACAGATGTATTTCACAGACCATATTTAGAGTAACACTGGAAGTGGGAGGAAAAAACGTTTATACGTTATAAAATGAAAGTAAGGACTTTGATCATCTGGAATAGTTCTCCATGTAGAACTGTGCTTAGCAATAGTAATGACATAAAAAATTCAAATCTATCAATGTGGCTAAAAATAATATTGACTGTAATTAAGAGTCATAGAGAGGTCTTCTAGCCCGAACTGCCATTTTAGAAGTAAAGAAAATTGGTGACTGGAAGATTCCCGAGGAAGGTAATAATTGATGTGAAGGCATTTTATGTGGGGGAAAGCCTTTCTAAAAGCATTGAGGAGAATGGTCATAGTGAGTATATTGACATGATTTTATTGACTGGAATGAAGTCTATGTATTGTAGAAAAATGGAACTTAAACTTGGATTAGACTAGTACTTTGAGGTGTAAAGTTAGTAAAGAATTTTGAAATGATCTCATTACATCTTTGATAAGTTGGTAAAGAAGGAAAGTGAGATCATAAAAGAACCAGAAGTTTGAAGGTGTTTAACAGCTTACCCAAGGCCTCATGTACTTAGTTGCAAAACTAGGACCTGAATTGAGTCCTCCAGCTTGTTGTTCTTTCCATACTGCCATAATTTCCTTATTTATTATAGATCTTACACACCTAACAACGAAACTTGAACTTGGTTTACCAGGGAGCCATTTAAGTTCCTAAGCAGGAGAGTGAGACAAAGAAAACAGTTTTAAGAAAGATTCTGTGGAATCATAGAACCACAAGGACCCTCAAAAATTATTTGGCCTAGTACCTTTATTTTTACCACATGAATGCCTGGAGACCAAGACAAGTTCGTGTAGCTTATTGGTAGAAGATTCTTCTGTAGTGTTTTTTTTTTTTTTTTTTTTTTTTCCTTTTTCCCATTATGTTTCATGTCTAATTAGTCTGAAGGATTGAATTAGAAGGGGAAGAGTCCAGAGAAAGATCATTGCTGAGTTTCATCTTGTGTGTTAACTCTGATCTATTGGTAGTATCTTAATATGTGGTCAGGATGTTGAGAGGACATTTCTGAAGCCATGTCCAGGCTTAGGAGAGTGTGGGACTGCAAGAGTACTGATGTGGCCTTCGTGCCACTTACTTACGATCTTGGGACTGGGGCTGCCAGATTTAGTGGATAAAAATAATTTTTAGTATATGAGCCAAATCTTTCATGGGCAGATTTATACTAAAAAGCCACTTAGTGTGTGTCTAAAGCTCAAATGTAACGGGGTCTCCGTATTTATTAGGCAATCTCATCTTGGGCTAGTGTGTGGGGGAACCGGGCTACAAAGCTATTGGAGGGATTGAGGTGCTCGTAGAGGGAGTCTGTATTGAGATGGCAGAAGTAGAAACACAGTGAAAAGTGTCAGTCTCTTCCTTTCTAAAATAATTAAAGAAAGAAAACAATGAGAGGGAACTCCAAATGCTCCGTTGTGAGATAAGTCCACGGAGACAGGAGGTATCGTTAAAGAGAATCAATGCATTTGGGTGACAAGGAGAAATGAAAACTTTAAATAATAGACATATCAAAACTCATTTTAGCAGAAAAATTAAATAAAGCTATGACAGGATACTTTAAAAATTGGTATGGACATTTATGTCTATACTTACGACATAGAAACATTTCTGGAATGATATATGTTAAAATGTTTAACATTCTCTGAGTGCAGTTTTACAACTAGTATTGTTCCTCATTTATGTTTGAAATATAATAAATGGTACTACCACTGTAAAAAATAATTTTGTGAGTTGTTTGGTGGTGGTGGTGATGATAGTGGCTTTCAAAACATTGTGGAGTTAAGAAAGTTTAAAGTACTTGAAAGAAAAAGTAGTATTTTTATAATTTTGTTGAGAAGACAGCCCATTATTTCCAGAATGGAGTAAGGTGGTTGGAAGAAAAGGAAAGTTGAAGTCATTGGAATCTCAAATGTCAAGAGAAGGTTTTTTGGGAAATAGAAAAGAACAGAGAACATTCTTTGGTGAACAGTGGTGACAGAAGTGCTGAGGTTTTTTTTTTTTTTTTGGGCGGGGGGAGAGGTTTTTTTGCTATAGGGCATATGTGCTCGCCAGACAGACAGAGAGAGACAGAGAGACAGAAAGCGAGAAATCACCCCCCAAGGGGGATGGCCACACCACAACCCCTTCTCCTCCATTCCTCTTGGGATCTTGGGCACGCATGCACATGCGCCTGGCGTGAGTTTAAGCCACTGGGTCTGGGACTCGAACCGCAGTCGACTACGTGGGAGTCCAGCAACATAGCCATTACGCTAACTGCTGGTCCCATGCTGAGGTTTTTTTCAGTGAAATAGTGCTCTGTGTGAAGCTTATTAAGTTAAACTCTGTGTGAAACTTATTAAATTAAATTAATTTTTAGGTTTATTTGGTTTATCTTTTCTGAATATTCATCCCTAGAACTTTTGTGTTTTTTAATTCCTTTATTCCTTTTGCTGTGTTTCTCCACTCTCCTGTAATTTAAAAGTTTTGTCTTAAAAGAACTTGCTGTTACTTTTGTGTGTGTATAAAGTGTATAAACTGACTTTAGAAATACCATACTTTGATTTTAGGTCAATTATAGCTTCTATTTGTGGAACAAAATGGAAACCAAAGGCAGGCCGTGGAAGTTTTCTTCAGTTAGAGTTCTGGTTGTGGATGAAGGGAGTTTGGTGTCTGTAGGAATCTTCAAGTCGGTTTTAAATTTATTGTGTGGGCACTCCAAACTTTCTAAGCTCATTATCCTTGGTAAGTTAAAATATTATTGGAATTCTTACATTTAGCTCCAAGCATCATGGTTAGTAGGTTATTTACACCAGTTCATTGAACCATTTCTAATGGTGGCAAGCCAGTTGTCAGAGCCTGAACCAAAGCTGCACTGGCTTATTCTGACCACTCTCCTCATCCGCTTTGGTGTTTGTTTGTTTTGTTTATTGATTGATTGATTGATTGATTTTTCCCCTTTTGGCTAGGATACTGGCTAGTTAGGATGTAAATAAAGTAGAGTTATAAAGTGTTAGTGCTAATCACCTAAATCATGGCTATTAAAATGGTAAAAATCTGAGTAAGTTAGGATGTATGTAATTTAGAAATAGTAAAAAAGTCTGAATTATAGAATATCTAAAAGTAATTTTATTATTCTAAGCTGGTAATTCAAATTAGAACTCGTCAACCTCTTAGGTCAGTAATCGCCAACCATCCCAGCACTTAGGGACTGACCTGTAGGAGACAATCGTTCCACAGGTGGAGTGGGGGTTGGTCCCAGGATGACCTAAGCACACCACATCCATTGTGCATCCCACTTCCACCACTCCACCTTACAGTATGTCCTGGAACCATCACGTAACAATGGGGTTTGTCCTCCCATGAGAATCCACTACTACTGCTGATCCAGCAGGAGTGGATCCCAGGCAGCAATGTGAGTGATGGGGAGCGGCTGCAAATACAAACCAAGCCTCCCTGGTTCATGTGCTGCCCACCCCCCTGGTGCGTGGAAGTGGGGTGGCTGGGGTGGGGGTGGGGGGAGGCATGAACTGGTACCCCTTTCTTGAGTCCTTCCAATTCTAATAAGGTTCACTTAAATTGTATTAGGTTGTGGTGATCTGCAGACTATAATGATTTAATGGAGAACAAATAAAAATGCAGTTTGAGAATTAAATTGTATGTAAATACTATTTTCTTGAGATTTGAGAATATTTTATAAGCACTTGATTCTATTAATGGCTTAAGTATTCTCTCCATTTCCACTCAGTACACAGTTTTTTCTTATCTCTAGGATTTATTTTCCATTTGTTTCAAGACAGAAATAATTTTTAACAGAGCAGAATATTATCACTAGGTTACTGGAATTTATTATCAAATGCATTTGTTTATATTTATATATTTTATATTTTTAAGGCCATAGATTGTTCCATGTTCTATAAACAGTATCAAATGACTAAATACTAGCGCTATATATATATATATATATATATATATATAGCTAGTTTAATATGTTGCCTGAAATATATGCCTCTCCATAGTTTGTAAAAAGTGCAGTTTAGATTTTTGTTACCTTAATGTGTTATCACCATTTTTTATATCTTATATGTTTAATTTGATTTTTTTATTGTTGTTAACTATTTTTAAACACGTCATAATCTTTAAATTATTTTATTTATTTATTTATTTTTCAATTTTGTTCTGTGGTGTGTTTGCTCACTGGAGAGAGAAAGAGACAGAGAGAGGAAAAGTGAGAAAACACCTCTGGGGAGATGGCCATGCCACAGTCCCTTCTCCTCCATTCTCCTCTTGGGATTTTGGACATACACACACACATGCCTGGAGTGTTTTTCAAGCTGCTGGATCCAAACTTGAATCATACGGTAGGCCATGTGGGATCCAGCTGCCTTAACCTTCATGCCACCTGCTTGCCCTCTTTAAATAATTTTAGACAAAGATATATTTTTTTTCTTCTGAGTAATTCTTTATAATTGCAGCATGTTTCAGTGGGGAGAAATAAAGAAAATTTCTAAAGTTTAGAATCACAGGGAACCAGCAGTTAGCGTAATGGCTATGTTGCTGGACTCCCACATAGTCGACCGCGGTTCGCGTCCCGGACCCGGTGGCTTAAAACTCACGCCGGGCGCGTGTGCATGCGTGCCCAAGATCCCAAGAGGAGAATGGAGGAGAAGGGATTGAGGCGTGACCATCCCCCCTGGGGGGTGATTTCTCGCTTTCTGTCTCTATGTCTCTCTCTCTCTGTCTGGCGAGCGCACGTGCCCTATAGCAAAAAACCTCTCCAAAAAAAAAAAAAAAGAAAAAAGAAAAAGAAAAAGAATCGCAGTTACCTAAAAACCAATTGTAATTTTGTTGTCGTTGTTCTTTTTTAGGTGATATTAGACAGTTACCCAGTATTGAACCCGGAAACTTGCTAAAAGATCTTTTTGAAACTCTTAAAGCAAGAAAATATGCTATTGAGCTAAAGACAAATCATAGAGCAGAATCCCAGCTAATTGTGGATAATGCTACAAGGTATAATTTAAATAAAATTTTGTATTCTCTCTGTTTATTAGAAATAAAAGGTAAAAACAATTAGGTTCTTAATTGGAATGCTTTAGTACAACATTTTAAGCAACACTTTTCTATTTTTCAAACATACACCTTTGCCTCACAACTAGAAAAACAGAGCTTATGTATTTCAGTACTGGTCTGGCATAATTTATTACTGGTATTTAAGAATGTATGTGTTTTTCTCATTTAAAAAGTATATGCAGGCTGAGCATCTCTATCTGGAAAATCCAAAATCCTAAATGCTCATGGTCTAAAACTCTCTAAGCACTGAGGTGGTGACACAAGTGCAGGGCTTCACACCTGACCTCATGTAATGGTCATAGTCAAAATAATGTAATAGATGTATAAAATTACTTGCAGGCTAGGTGTATAAGGTGTATATGAAACATGAAACAGTCTGCCCAAGTTAAGGGTATAGGCAAATATTACAAAATCCAATAAAATCCAGAATACTAAGCATTTCTGGTCCTAAGCATTTCCGATAAGGGATAATTAGCCTGTATATGAATTAAAGTTCCCTTAAACTTAGACATTGAAATAATGGTAAGGGGAACAGAACCTCAGAAATTAGTTCATTTGTAATTAAGGGAGAACAAGGAGGAAAATCCTTACTATTGTGGGATAGGCCCAAAGCAAAAAAAATGAAATGCATTTCACTCTAAGGTGAATCTCGTAGGCACCCATGGCATATTATTCCCCATGAAATGGAGGGAATTCCTTAGACTTTGCATCAATGTCTGGAATAGTCTTCTGCAGGCTCAGGTGTTTGATTTATTCATAATCCATTGTTCAGAAAAACAATTATTACTATTTTGTGACATTTATTTTGCTACTAAAATGTATACCTTTAATTAGACCCTGCAATACTAAGACACATTTATTCATTAGGCCAAATTTTACATTTGTTTTTGACTCTTTTTTTTTTTTAACAAAATGTTTTTTGTCCTTGAATAGCTCCTTGTTTAGATGTCAGCGGGACCTAGAACGTTCTAACCCCACTTTCTCTACCTTGGGCAGGATAGTGGAAGAAGAGGAGGACTTGACAGGAATAGGGTAGATGATGTGCATTCACGTTGCAACATTACAGAAATTAATGGCATCGAATGTGTAATCTCTTCCTTTAATCCTCCTTCTACCTAAAAGCCACCTTATTTTTGGTAATGATTAGTTATGTTAAAGTGCAAAGAACTTGGAAGGATCTGAAGTATGTTAGACTTCTTAGAACTCCAGTCTCAGGAATGTTTCAGTAGCTCTTTCAGTATTACTTGGCCTGAGACTGTGCTTCCTTCATGAGGTGAGCTGTGCGCCTTTCATCATTTTGTCATAGTCCTCGTCGGCAAATGCTTACTGAATATGGAAGATTCCTGTGGGATAACTCAGAAGCTCCCCAAGATACCAGCATGCCGCATGACGGGTCAGAAGCTAACTACGAAATTTGTCAAGATTCTTTGGAACCCAGAAACTAACTATGGGTTATTTCCAACAAGGACAGCCTCATTTCTTCTCCTTTTCTTCCTTTCAACTCTTGTTTGGGAAAGTTTGAAAGTCACACTAGGGTCTCACCAGTACAGATAACCAAGCAGAAACTCTGTTAGGACAATGTATCCAGTCTCTGTTTTTCTGATATGATTTGCTAGTCTTGGAAAATACAAGAATGCAAGAAGGATGAGGAGGCCCTCGATGCAAATAGATGTTGACCGTCAGTTCTCAGTTGAGAAAATGGGAGCATGTACAGTACAGAAGAAAGAAGAGTGTGAAAAGTACATATGGAAAAGGCCCCAGTGAGTCCAAATTATGTAATTAAAGTAAAAAGAAGTGCAGAGACAAATGACCCAGATTTGTCTTCCTGTTCCTGCTTTCTGCCTCTGTGACCTTGGGCTCTATAACTGACTGAGCCTCACACTGCTTACCAGTCAGATGGGGAATAAAACTACTTTATGTGGTTCTTTCATGGTCTACAGATGAGGCGGTCAAGTTTTCAGAATGGTGTTCAGTAAATCCTCCGATCCTTTTTTCTGATGCTTTTAGTTTGCTAAATTTGCCATAGTTTTATAGTCATCGAATCTTATTTTAAATCTCATTTACTGTTAATAATGCATATCTGCTTGGTGCCTTTTCTCTCTCTTTATTATTTATTAAGAAATATTAATTAGCTTTGATCATATATGGAGACCCATTTGTGAATGATACTACTATTGGTGTACATATTTTTTTTTTATCTAAGAATCTCAAGACGCCAGTTTCCAGAATTTGATGCAGAACTAAGTATCTCTGATAATCCTACATTCCCCATCTCAATTCAAGATAAGAAATTTATTTTTGTCAGACTCCCTGAAGAGGATACCAGTTCTCAGTTATCTAAAAATTATCATCACTCTTGTAAGTGTAAATGTCTGTGACATGTAGAATTAATTATTTAAGTTTTATCATACAGCTATGAAATGACTAGTTATGCTTATATTTGATGATGAAGATAAATATTGCTAGTAAAAATGAAGCACAGAAATAAATATACTAACTTAATGAATTATCAAAAGCAGATTACCCTGGAATTTTGTAATGAAGTAGGCTTTTGATACATAGTAAGGATTCAGTAAATATTTGTTGAGTTAATAAATGGATTTAGTTTGATTTTTGTTTAAAATAAGGCAAAGTCTCCGTAATCCAAGTTTATTCAGGAGAAAGCAAATCTTAATTAATGAAGTTTTTCTTTCAGAGCAATTTGAAAAGCAAATACTTTTGTTTCTGGGAAAAGGTTATAGCTTTCAAACTTTCGTCAAGTTCCTAATAGTTCTATTTTACGAAATGGACAAGCATGGCTTCTCATTATGGACATTAGGAAGACCGTGTGACAGAATTGAGAAAGAGCATGGGATAGGGAATTTCCTTTAGGTGTAAGACTTACATCCCATCATTTAAGCATTTGT
The DNA here is from genome assembly GCA_026018925.1 of Tupaia tana. Lineage (NCBI taxonomy): Eukaryota > Metazoa > Chordata > Mammalia > Scandentia > Tupaiidae > Tupaia > Tupaia tana. The sequence continues at coordinate 170,986,756 of JAKSZU010000006.1, forward strand.
AACATGGATGTCACAGTGACATTGTCTGTAGAGCTGTTGAGAAGGGTGAGGGCATCTATTAGTTATGAAACGCTATAGAAATGCTAGTTTTTTGATAAATAACCAATATTATTAAATCAGGCATTGCAAATGAATTTATTCAAATAGATAAAACCTTTTTTGATATTTATTTGCTTTATGCACTCATTTAGCAGATTTAGAGAAATAATATAATGGTTTATTCAAAATCAAACTAGTAAAGATTGAAGATTATTATTGAGGATGTCTTGTAGTCGCCACAGTTCTCAGAGGTGTATCCTCCCACCTCACTACTCTTACTCTGTATGAGAAATTGAAAGGCATTCCACTGGATCTGTAAGCCTCTCACCTTTTGTGTATATCAGCAGTCTTATTTCACCTAGGTTAATGATCATTTATGTTACAACTTTCTTTTTTAATAGCTAGAGGGCATGTGTACCTGCCAGGAGAGAGAGAGAGAAAGAGGGAGGGGGAGAAAGTACCCTTCCATGGGCGTGGTCATACTGCAATCCCTTCTCGATTTCTTCATCCCGTCGGGCTTTGGGGCACGCATGCATATGAGCTCCAGGAGTGATTTTTAAGGCTGCTGGGGCCAGGGTTCAAATGGGTTGGCCATGTTGAATCTAGCTTCTTTAACTCCTAGGCTATGGCACTGACCCATAGTATTCTATTAAAAATAAACAAATAAATGGGATTACATAATACATCACATTTTAGGATTTTTTTTTTTTTTTGAGAGGTTTTTGCTATAGGGCGCATGCGCTCACCAGACAGACAGAGACAGACAGAGAAACAGAAAGCAAGAAATCACCCCCCATGGGGGATGGCCACGCTGCAATCCCTTCTCCTCCATTCTCCTCTCGGGATCTTGGGTATGCACGCACAGGCGCCCGGCATGAGTTTAAGCCGCCGGGTCCAGGACTTGAACCGTGGTCGACTATATGGGAGTCTAGCGACATAGCTATTACGCTAACTGCTGGTCCCTTAGGATTTTTTTTTTTTAATTTGCATTTCTCTTTTATAACATACACCCAACAAGGTCCTGACACAGGAGTCAAAAATAAATTCTTGGACTTCATGACCATAAAAACAAGATAAATCATACACAGTTCCTCATGAAGAAACTAATTTGGTAATATTACCCCAAAAATAAAGGACATGTTCAATTAATCATATCCTTATTTCAGAAAAGAGGCATTATGCATTCAGGTCTTAAGTTTATTTACAAACATATTCAGTATACTATGATTTTAAGAGTTTGATCCATTTTCCAGAGATTTTGACTGCACCTCTTAAAATGTTCTTTATATCTATTAAATGGATGAATTAAAACATCCTTATTTCTTAAGTAGTTGGTGTCTTACTATTAAAGAAAGGTGCAGCAAATCCAGATCCAAAGTACAAAGTCATCATAACAAGTAACCGCCACTTGTTTTCCATTGAAAATGGCAGATTCTTCCCCGGGCCCTCCTCATAGTGGCGCCTGTGGACCACGGAGGTCGTGAACCTCCGGATGCTCTGTCCCAGCATGGCGCTGCTGGAAGCCCTGCGAGAGTGCAGAGTCCGACAACGGGAGAAATGGCCGCACCGCCCAAGCCCTTCCTTTCTCATGACCTTGTTCAGGATTTTTTTTAATAATAGAAATAATTTCTATTTACTAAAAATAAGTCAAGCGATGCATACATTTTTGAAGTAGTAAGCTTACTTTCTTTTCTTTCCCCCAAGAAAACCCCATAAAGGCCACATACATAGTACCAGCTTAGTATTTATTTTTAATGTAACCATATTACATTCATATACACATATGTATTATTTACATTTTACATATATTATGAACTGTATATTGTTTTATGATTTTTTTTATTAACTGTATTGTGCATAATTAATACCTAGTGTTTATTCTCACAACAGCTTAGTTAATAGAGGGTACTGTAACAGATGAAGAAAATGAGATTTGGACACTAAGTATCTCTCTTTACCACTCCACTTGGATCTGTCTAAGGCAGTGTTAGTTTTATTTCTCATACCCGTGTATGTACGTTAAGAAAAGAGATTAGCCCATTTCAGATTGGCTGCGGAACTTAGCTGATGCTGTTGATCTATCTTAATTAAAAACGTTTGCTGGAAAATTATTTTTTTCTTTAAGGAAACTGAATAAATATTCCCTCAAGAACCATACAATACTTTTTAAAATTAATAAGTAAGTTTTGAATAAATTATACCCATCATTGCAAATTACAAAGACCCAAGAAAGCATTCAGAGCTGTATAAAATTTCAGGGATGCTAAAATGTGAGTAAAATATATGTACCAGAATCAAATTCAGTGTACATGTTGATCTCCAAGATAGGGAGAGAGTGAAAAAGCATGGTATATAACTGTGTGGCTTTAGAATTTTAGAAGAAAGCAGTATGGTAGGGATCTTTGGCAATTCCTGCCCTGGCAGGCCAAGGGTTGGCAGAGGGTAAACTGAGTCTTGGCTGTTTTTCTGTCTTTTTCTTCAATTTGCTGGAAGCCATGTGCACTCGTGGCAGTGGCGAGAGAGAGAGAGAGGGAGGGAGAGAGGACATGACCATTCTCCAAGGGGAATGGTCACGTCACAATCCCTTCCCTGTTTCTTCCTCCTAGTAGGTTTTGGGGCACACATGCACACATGTCCAGTGTGTTTTTCAAGCTGCTGGGTCTAGAACTTGAACTGCAGCCCTGTGGGATCCAGCCATGTTAACCCCCACTCCACTGACTGGCCCTGACTCTCGACCATTTTGTAGGATAAACCTTCTTTCATCTGGAAAATGAAGGCCCTAAATTAGCAAGCAGCTAAGTTAGTCTTCTCAGATAAGGGCATCACAAGGCCTAGGCTTTTTCTTTCCCTTATGATTTCTCTACTAATAGGGAGACAAAAAAGCCTGGGATGTATTTACCCGCATTTTTATATCTTTCTCTCATGAGAGATTTTTGTTGCTCTATACTATTGCCAAGGGAAGCCTCTTCTCAGTGTTCCAGTGTGAAAGTACAACTTACAGGTAGATGGGACCTGTCAGTCATCTGAGCTCTGAAGGAGGGAGGCAGGACATCCTGCCTCATTTGGGAAATCGCTTTTACTTCCATAAGCCTAGTGTTGACTTTCTTTTTTTTTTTGAAGAGGTTTTCGCTATAGGGCGCGTGCGCTCGCCAGACAGACAGAGAGAGACATAGAGACAGAAAGCAAGAGATCACCCCCCCAGGGGGGATGGCCACGCCGCAATCCCTTCTCCTCCATTCTCCTCTCGGGATCTTGGGCACGCACGCACATGCGCCCGGCGTGAGTTTTAAGCCACCGGGTCTGGGACGCGAACCGCGGTTGACTACGTGGGAGTCCAGCGACATAGCCCTTACGCTAACTGCTGGTTCCCGACTTTCATAATATAGATGTAATCAGAGGTGAAGTTACTTAACATCCGGTAGGCCATGAGCACCACTGGCAGGATGCCACTGCTGCCAGGCTGTCCTTTTAGTAGCTGAACCACGGAGAGGGAAGGGGATGGCTGGGGGAGATGGGTGTTGGAGTTAGAGGAGTAACTATTTTTTTTAAGCTAATTCAGAAGTAACTCAACATTTTATATGTACCAGCTAAATACCAGCTCTAAATATGACAATATTTGCCTCATGTGGGTGTTGTGACTATTGAGATAATTATATATAAAGTATATAAATTCTCAAAGTCTTACATTATTACCAGTAGTGCCACCAAGACTGAAAAACAAAGTTTTGTACTTTTGCTCATTTCTCAAGTTCACTTTTCATAAGCTGTCAGGATATTACCTATTAGGCACTGTCCTGACCAGGGGCTGACCTGTCCTGGAGAGTGGGTGTCTGTAACCGTCTTAACATCTCCTTTCCTATTGCTCTGGCTGGTGTAGGGCATGAGAGCGATGTTCCTGAAGCAAACTTGCCTTGTATTTGGTGACATGTTTTCCCAAGCTCCTTAGCAGGAATTCCAACTTGGTTTCTCTATAGAAAATGTTATAATTTGCTGATTTTCTGTTATTTATTTATTTATTTTTTTGCCCTTTCGAACTATCAGATTTATATTCAGCAGTTAGAACTTTGCTACAAGAAGATGATTTCAAGAGTGCAGAAACATCACAATTTATTGCATTTAGAAGGTAAAGCATTTACCATATTTTAATGTGCTCAATGTAGCTTTTAAATGTTATAACTTATTAATGTAGCTTCCATTTGGATGGGATGCTCTCATATTTCATCACTTCTAATTCTCTTTCTTATTTTGGGATAATTCTTTGTTAGATGTGGTAGAGGGTACTTTCTAAATAGGGTACTTTCTATCAAATAGTTTATTTAGAAACTCACAGGAAATCTGAATGGAACAAAAGTTTATATTAAGAGGAAAATGATAAAGTACTCTTTCCTGAAGCAAGTTGTAGAAATATTTTAGAGAGCCTGGCATATCATAGTTATTGATAACGTAAAGAAGCTCCAAACAGATATTAAGGTGTCCTTTGCATTTTCATGTGTTTCAGGCAAGACTGTGATCTAATCAACGACTGCTGTTGCAAGCACTACACAGGCCACCTCAGCAAGTGAGTGTCTTAAAGAACTGAAACCTTGGAGGACAGTCCTTGATTCACTGTTGTGTTTGCCTTGACCGTTGTCAGCTCTAGCCACATATTTAACCTCCTTTCCACCATTCCTAATGTTTCAATTTCTCTTCAATGAAATGTAATGTATTTTTTAGGGATTGACTTTTTGGTAGTCAGTGTATTAAGAAAAAAATAAATAAGAGGGCCAGCTGGTGCCATGGTGGTTAAGGCAGCTGGATCCCACAAGGCCAAGGGCATGGTTCAAGTCCTACACCTGGAGTCTTGAGAAACATACTGGGTGCATGTGTGCATGTGACCAAAACCCTGAAAAGAGAATGGAGAATGGATTATGGTGTGGCTATCCCCCCTGGGGGTCATTTCTCACTTTCTCTGTCTCTCCTCAGCGAGCACATATGCCCTAGATAAAAAAAAATAATAATAAAAAAAAGAAAAATTTTTTTTGTGAGTTTCAGGTTCATCTCCCAGCTCCTATAGGCTAAGTGTGGGAAGTTCAGGCAAATTTTTGAAATTATAATGTGTGTAGTACTTCTGAGAACCTTAGCAACAAGATGCCTACTGGGAGCACCTTAGTGAATGTCCATCAAATAAATATGGTTATAGAAAAGTCACTGTTGATACCTAGGGAAAATGAATTCCTATCTCTTTCATTTTTCCAGTACCTGTTGTTTATTAGTGGAGAAATACCAGAGATGTCTGAGATATAGGAGGAGCTCCTGTTTGCTGAGGAGAGATGATCTTAAAACTGTAGTGGGGGGTCTAACGAAGGGTGTAGAGGCATGGGCTGGGCTGTGCAATGGGTCTGGCAACTGAAGTCTTGGGTTGTTTCCCTTTCCACATACGTCCAAGAGGGGAGGGTACTTACATTATTTCCCTGATAGAGCTGTAATAAGAATGAAATGAAGTAATATTCCTAAAGCACTTACCCAGTAACTGGCATATCACCACCATTACTCAATTGGCTACTATTATTCTGACATAGTGTCTTAATTAGTATAATAGAAATATGTGTAAGTTCTTTAAGACAGGAAATGGAGTGGTGATAGGAGAGATTTAGAGAGAGGATGAATTTTCAAGGTAGAATCAATAGGATATTTGATAACTTTTAGAATATAGGGGGAATGAGAGACATAAGAATTTATGCCTACTTTCTTACCTGAAAAAATCTGGCTGGGAAATGTCATTGAATCTGAGGTGACACAAGAGAGTGGATTGCAAACCATTAGATGACCATTTTGAGAACCTGATTTCTGGTTGACCTTTGATGAAAGAAAACCTCGTTATGAGAGTGAGAAAATTATTCTGATAATTGGATGAGGTCTGAGTGGGAGTTAGTGTTTAAACAAAATGAGATTGCTGTTTTTTCCCCCCCAAATTTTGATGACCTTTTCATTGTCTAACCCAGAGACCATCAGAATAGACTTGTGTTTGGCATTGGTGATAAAATCTGCTGTACAAAGAATGCATACCTCTCAGATTTACTCCCTGAAAATACCTCCAACAGTCAGCGTGATAACGACCTAAAGGCCAGTGGTGAAGACATTTGTGCTACTCCTCATGATTTTGCTAAAAATAAGCATAATTTTGAAAGTGGTATTCGACTGTGCAATGGAGACATTTTTTTTATTACAAAAGTAAGTGATAACAAAGTTATACCTGTTAACAAATTAGGGGTTTATGTATTTTTAAGTTGTCCCAGGGTTGATTTAAAATCTAATCATGCTAAAGTTGACATTCTGGTTCCATAATTTTTTGTTAAGGATTTCTGCATCATGTTCATGAGGGATATTGGCTTATAGTATTTTAGTAATGTCTTCTCTGGTTTTGGCTTCATTAAAGAGTTGAGAAGTATTCTTTTCTGTAAGACTTTGTGAAGAAACGTTTTTTAAACAAGTTGGATTTTTTTTTTTTTTAAAAACAAGTTGGAAGTGCTTGAGAAACAAAAAAAAACAAGAAATAAGTGAGACACTTATTTTACAAAGGAGTATTTCATTTGTTGCTGCTCAGATATAGAAACTATAAAAGTAGTTGCCTGGTGGCCCAGCCTCAGTGCATATGCTAAGACCCAGTGCTCTGTAAGTTGGGACTACACGAGAGGCCTGGGTTCAATTCCTGGTCCAAAGTAAAGGCTGGGTGTGGTGATGCATCCTGTAATCCTTGGCGATTCAGGAGGCTGAGCTGGAGTTGTTTTTGCTTTCGTTTTTTGCTCTGCCAGAGAGCATGTGTACTCACCAGAGAGAGACAGAGAAAGAGAGGGGGAAAGTGAGAAAGGATCCTCTTCACATATTGGGAATGGTCATGCCACAATAATTTCTTCTCCATTTCTAATTCCTTTTGGGATTTTTGGCATGCACAAACACCTGCCAGCCAGGTTTGTTTCTCAAGCTGGTGGGCCCAGGACTTGAACTGTAGAGCATTTTAATCCACCACTTTAATCACCATGCCACTGGCTGCTCCCCCCAACCTTTTCTTTAAATAGTTGTATTTGTTTTTTATTGTGTACATAACTTATAATCTTCAAAAGCTGTTTATAAAGGTGAGCTCTTGTGAAGAATTTATGCAGACTTCTGTAGGCAATACATGAAGTGTGTAAACCTTAGAATTAAAAAGACAACAAATAGACTAAGTTGTTTTTAGAGAGTCAAATGCAAGATAAATTTAAGGACTGAAAACTTGTACTTGTGTTTTGGAAAATTTATGTGGATAGATTCAGTGTGAGCAAGTATAGATTTCAAGCCTTTTGAAATTCTTCATTGCAATGAATATACTTATTTTACTTATGAGTATGTTTTATGTTCAACCCAAAGATAGAATATCTGCATTTGGTGCATATTTGAAGACAAACAAAATATTTCTTTGTTTTGATGACAGGACATTACCGATGTAACTTTTGCAAAGAGAAGATGTTTGACCATTAATAATATGGCTGGCTTAGAGGTCACTGTGGATTTCAGGAAACTAATGCAGTATGGTCGCATAAAACATGCATGGGCAAGAACTATTCACACGTTTCAGGTAAGAGTGGGCTTTTCTAAAGCGTTTTTCTATAGCTTCCCACATCATTAAGTACCTTGCATTATTTTCAAATTTTTGTTGCTTTTATTTTAATTTTTAACTTTTAAAGTTTATTTATTTATTCTAATTTGACCAGAGAGGGACAGAATGAGACACAGAGAGAGAGAGACAGCGAGAAAGCAAGCTGCCAGGACCTGGACTCGAACTGTGATCAGCCATGTGGGAGTCCAGTGCCTTCAACCACCACCACCACGCTACATACCGGCCCCTTATTTTTTAGTTAGGAAACTGCTTCAAAGAAACTACTCCTTTTGCCCCCTTTGCTTCGGAGCTTTTTATTTTCTGGAACTAAGACATCATCCAAATGTGTCTCTTGTCTTACAAATTTTTTTTTTTTTTTGAGAGGTTTTTGCTATAGGGCACATGTGCGCGCCTGAAAAACAGAGAGAGACAGAGAGACAGAGAACAAGAAATCACCCCCTCCGGGGGGGATGGCCACAATCCCTTCTCCTCCATTCTCCTCTCAGGATCTTGGGCACGCATGCACACGTGACTGGTGTGAATTTAAGCCACCGGGAACGGGACTTGAACCGTGGTCAGCTGCATGGGAGTCCAGCAACATAGCCATTACGCTAACTGCTGGTCCCCTTGTCTTACAATTGTAATAGTATGATCATCATGGGTCCTTTTGTCCCTTCATTTTAGTATTAAAACATGTCACATTAAAATGTTATTTATATGGTATCTTCAAAAAGCCCATGGAAAATATGTATTATAAAAAAAGATTATGCATGGATTTCATAATTCTTTTTTGCTATGAAATAAATTCATGCTGTAATTCCATTTATCTTGGTTGCTGAATTCCTTGGCACCTCCTTGAATTTCGTACCTGGGGTACGTGTCCCACCTTTCTCTAGTTGAGGCCTGTGTCCTACCTTTCTCAGAAGTGATTTCTGTCCTGAACTTGGTGTGTTATCTTCCCTATTCGTATGGAAATAGCATGTATATAATTGTTTTCTGTGTTACCAAGGTTTGCATAAATAGCATCATTGTGTTTCTTTGCTTTTGTAACTAACTTGCTTTTCTTATTGGCTTAACTTTATTGCAATACAGTTTACATATGCACTTTAATTATAAAGTTGGATGAATTTTGACAAATGTATTATTCTCTTCCTCTGCCTTTGGAGGCAGCCACTTAAAAAAACATCTTAAACTGATTTGGAAATAATATTAGATTTACAGAAGTTGGAAAGATAGTACAGAGAGCTACCACATATCCTTTACCCAGCTTTCCTTAATGTTCACATTTATATGACCACAGTGTGTTTGTCAAAGCTAAGAAATGACCATTTCTGTAATACTGTTAACTGAACAGATTCACCAGTTTTCCCACTAATGTCCCTTTTCCATTCCAGGATCTAATCTAGGACATCCTATTGAATTTAGTGCAACTTATTTTTAGACTTTTTTTTTAGAGGTTTTTGCTATAGGGCGCATGCGTTCGCCAGAAAGACAGAGAGATAGAAAGTAAGAAATCACCGCCCAGGGGGGATGGCCACGCTGCAATCCTTTCTCCTTCATTCTCCTCTCGGGATCTTGGGCATGCATGCACATGGCGCCTGGTGTAAGTTTAAGCCACCAGGTCTGGGACTGGAACCCCAGTCGACTACATGGGAGTCCAGCGACATACCATTTCGCTAACTGCTGGTCCCACTTTTAGGCTTTTTTTTTTCTTTTTTTGGAGAGGTTTTTGCTATAGGGCATGTGCGCTCGCCAGAAGACAGAGACAGACAGAGAGACAGAAAGCGAGAAATCACCCCCCAGGGGGGGATGGCCACGCCGTAATCCCTTCTCCTCCATTCTCCTCCCGGGATCTTGGGCACGCACGCACATGCGCCCAGCGTGAGTTTAAGCCACCGGGTCCGGGACGCGAACCGCGGTCGACTACGTGGGAGTCCAGCGACATAGCCATTGCGCTAACTGCTGGTCCCACTTTTAGACTTTTTTAAAAATGCCTTTGAATTTTCTTAAGCTACAGTCTCTCTATTATTTCTGTCATTCTCTTGAGCTTCTCTCTTTGTTATTAGTATGCTGCTTTAGCAGTTCTGCGTTTTAATACAGAACAATTTAGGTCAACATACATCTTTTACTAGTAGGCAGACATTAATTAGTATGTTTTTGTTTGTTTTCCTAAGTGGATGGGTTTTATTAATTAACTTACCAATCTTATTTCTGAAATACATTTGAAATGGCTTACAAAAACTGCCTACAATAAAGCATGGTGTTTTGTTTTTTTTTTTTGGAGAGGTTTTCACTATAGGGCGCGTGTGCTCGCCAGACAGAGAGAGACATAGAGACAGAAAGTGAGAAATGACCCCCCAGGGGGGATGGTCACGCCGCAATCCCTTCTCCTCCATTCTCCTCTTGGGATCTTGGGCACTCACGCACACGCGCCCGGCGTGAGTTTTAAGCCACCGGATCCGGGACGCGAACCGTGGTCGACTACGTGGGAGTCCAGCAACATAGCCATTACACTAACTGCTGTTTCCTGTATTTTTTTTTTAATAAAAGATAAATAAGTGATGTTAATTGGAAGATAAAGGTAAGGACGGTTGGGAAAAAAATTAAACACTAAAATGATTCCTTCCGGGGGTGTGTTGGAATATGGATATGTATGCTGTCAGGTTCACTTGTTAACCTGACTTCAGATTTGGCCTATGTTCCCTTCAGGCCCAAAGTTCCCAAGGTAAAGAGAGAAGCACTGATTGATTGTGTCCATTGGAACAAACAGGTTTTAGAAGTGAAAACATTTTTGGCTCAGAGATCCTGGAGAAAGTTCTCTCATAGATCATCCCAGAGGAATTTGTCCCGTGGATCTTAGGATGATGTTGCCAAGTCTGGAAATTCATATCCTTCAACTTTGGCAGATTTTCTTAAATCATTTCTCTACAATTTTAATAGTATGGTCATCATGGGTCTTGTTCTGTTTTTTTTTTTTTTTTTCTTTTAGACTTTCTATTTTGTGGCCATTAGACCTTCAGAACTTGTCGCCTAAAATTTCTTATCAACCTGCAGTGTTTTTCATCTTATTATCACTTTATTTCTTGAGAGAGTTCCCCAGGTGTATAGTCTAGCTTTTCTGTTGCATTTCTGGGCAAGTGAAGAAATCTTTATTTTTGTGAATTGAGGTTTGATATCTTTCATTGAATCTAGTTCTTACTTCCTGTTTGAAATAGCACCTCGTACCTCCAAGGACGTTTGTGGTTGTTACATTAGCACACTTGGCTTCTTTCAAGTTTGTTTTGGTTCAACAAACTTTTATTGATTTAGACTCTGTTCTTAGTGCTTGGTTTAGATTAGTTCACAAAATAGACCAGAATCCTGCCGTTAGGAAGCTGACATTTGATGGAGGATTGAGACAGATATGATCATAAAAACAACAGCAATGCCTTATGTTAGGTGGTAAGAGCTATGAGAAAGGGGATGCATGGACCTGTGATTTTAACTAGGTCAGTGTAATCTCATGGAGGTGGTGGCATTTGACCACAGCCTTGAAGGAGGTAAAGCAGTTAAGCAGGTGAGTATGTGGGAGAAGAGCATCCTAGGTGGAGGGATTAGTCAAGGCCATCACTGTTCTAAGGTAGGAGCCTGTCTGGCGTATTTGAGAAGCAGGAATAGCACGGGGGCCAGTGTAGGAGAGTGACAGGAGATGAGGTCAAAGCAGTAATAAGGGATACGAGTATTAGGAAAATAGTGTCCAGGTCACCTCCTAGGACATCGAAGGCCCCCACAATCCTATATGGTAGCCACTGGCCACATGTAACTTCTGAGCACTTGAAATGTGGCTAGGGGGAAAAGAAAAAGAAATGTGGCTAGGGAAAGTGAAGAACTAAATCTTACTTAAAAATCTGATGCTGGGTTCATTTATCAAAAACTTTTGAGTGTATTTGGGAAAATGTGTATGTGAATCTCCTTTTAAAAACAATTTCTTTCTTTCATGGGTAGGAAAGAAGGTGAGATGAAAGAGGGGTGGGGAGAGAGGACCAAGGGGGCACCCTTGACAGGGTTCCGTCATGCCATGATCCTCGCACCCTCACACCCTCAAGCCCTCCAGCCAGCTGGGATCGTGGGTGTGTGTGCACACCCAGAGTGCTCAGATCGACCAGGATCCGCATGACCGCAGCACTGCAGAGCGGTTCCCTAGCACCTGCCCCACCGAGACTAGGCGAATCGCCTTTTTCAACTATACATTTTATGAACTCTGAATATATATTGGTTAAGTATTTCTGGTGAAAGTTTAGTGTCCAAATTGAACTGTGCTAGGTATATAAACTACAAGGTTCAAAGACTGGAGTTTGAATAAAGAAATGTAGACTATCTTATTCATCTTTTTAGAGAGAGAGATTTTTGCTCTAGAGCACGTGCACTTGCTGGAGAGACAGAGAGACAGAAAGCCAGAAAGCCCCCAGAAGGGATGGCCACACCGCAGTTCCTTCCCCTCTATTCTTCTCTCAGGATCTTGGGCATACATGCACAGGCACCTGGCATGAGTTTCAAGCCACTAGGTCTGGGACTTGATCTGTGGTCAATTATGTGGGAGTCCAGTAACGCCCTCATTACTCCATCTGCTGGTTCATATATTAGTCATTTTTTAATACTAAAAGGATAGTATTTTGGTTATGTTGGCTGAATGAAAAATATTTTTGAAATTTATTCCACCTGTTTCTTCTTTTAAATGACTACTAGAATGTTTTAAGTTACATAGATGACTTGTATTTCTATGGACAGTGCCATTTGAGACCATTATAAAGACTTGGGCTTTTATTCTGAGTAAAATGGGGAGCCATCAAGGGTTTATGGGTATTCATACAAGTGTTTGACTTGTAGAACAGTTCTAGAAAATAGAAGTATACATAGTTAAAAATAAATAAGTAAAACTTGCTACCTTAAGAAGTTTGACATTCTAATAATTCTAGGGAAATGTAAAGAAATGGACAAATTATTTATGACTGAGGGAACATGAAGTGTCTATATTCCACTTTCTGAAGTAAACTTAGCCACCATCTTGGGGTGCAGGGTACCAGGGTCAATAGACTTGGCTGATGGCAGCATGAAATATTTTTTTAAGTATTATTTTTATTTTATTTTTTTCCATGGGGGGGGGTAAAGAGAGAGAGAGAGACAGGCATCCCCAACAGAGTCTTCACTCTGCCGTTTACCCTCGGCCAGCCCACATCATAGGCCTGGGTCCGCACTGGTGTGTACACTGGTCTGTGTGTGTGCAGGCAAGCCTGGGAACCTCCCGTGAGGGTTCACAGGACACTGTGTTACTGCCGTGCTGTCACAGTCTGTCATTGCCATTTTCGTCATCATTCATTTGGGGACTCACTGGAGAAAGAACAATGAGCAATAAAGACTTCTTCCTTCACTGAGCTTCCTGGCTGGTGGAAAATCTGTGCTAGAGGAGATAGGGAGTGTTAGAAAGTAATAGGTCGAACAGTCGATCCAGAAATAGGCCAGCGGGAGGCCTTGCCTGAGGAGCACTGACGGGGCCACAGCCAAGTTTCTTGCGCTGGATGGAGCATGGTTCACAGAGGACAGAGAGGAAGACAGGGGTGGGAGTGGGCTAAGGCTGGCGTTTGAAGGGCCTTACAAGCTGTATGTAGGGGTGAGGCCTATTTTGAGAGCCTAGGAGCCATTAGAGGGTTTTAAGTAAAGGCTGATGTGACTGGGTTTGCATTTTACAAATATGGTGGCTGAGGATGATGGATTAGAACCAATGTTTCATACAGGGAGACTATGGGATAATTGTTTTTTTTTATTATGATTACTATTATTTTCCCTAGTGTTTCTCCATTGATGATTGAGAACTAGATTGCCCAAGTTTAGGTAAATGGGTCCATGTTCAGAAATACCCAGTATGAAGCCCACGGGGAGAAGTTGTACTGTATATCTGTCTGTACAATGTTCTTAGCATTTGTATCGTCAAGTATCATTTAAGTCCATTCCTGAGACCCAGCCAAGTTGGAAAGAAGTATTTATCAAACTTCTACGGTCTGATGGGTTGTGTCAAACTCTACCTAGGGAGATAGAAGAGCGTGCCGTGAAAGTTGCTTATAGCGGATCTGTATTATTGACGTTCCCCCTCCAGTTGTCTTCCTGCAGTTCTCTGGGCAGGAGGAATGTGGGAGCGCTGGGAGAGATAATGGTTCAAACCACTTTTCGTCCGTGTTGGCATCAGATGTGCTGACTTCCAAATACAGAGACTAAGAATAGCTTCAAAACTTGAAATTGTTTTCTCACAGTTACGTGGTGACATTAGGTATTTTTCTTGCCTATACAGTTCTTGGTTTGGTTTATCTTGACAAAAATGAAGAATAGTTCAATAATAGGAAAACACGCGTGAGTAGTAGGAAACAAACGATCCCATAGGGCTTCCATTTGGAGACAGATTCATTAAAATCTTGGTAGAACTTTTTCCTCTTTTGCAACTTGTTTTGTGTTACAGATTTATATCCATTTGTAATGTGCTTTTTTGAATCAGTAGTTTTTTTTATAACATTGTTGCAACTATCTATATATATCCATTTAAAAATTTTTGTTATATTTGAAGGCATCTTTGATGTTTGCAAAAATAGCATGCCAAGTGTGTGTATGTTATGTGTGTGTATGTATGCATGTGCACATGTGTGTACATGTTTATCCTCCTGTTGTTGGCTATTGGAGGTGTCCATTTTTTTCCCATTATAAATGACAGTGGTGTCTCCCTTTGGCAGCATAGATATTAAAATAATATATAATAGTGGGATAGCACATTGTACCGAAAGCCCATACAGTCATCTTAAAGTCCCTTATTAGGAAAGATTTAACACTGTAGTCTTTATAGTTTGTTTCTGAATTTCTGGAAGCCACTTGTGGACCAGTAACACTAGAACTTAGTAGCACATTTACCAAATGAGAGTTCCTGGGTAATAAATTAATTGGGGCTCGTTAGATAGGCTTCAGTAATCTCCCCTTGTCTGTGGTTTTGCGTTCCATGGTTTCAGTTTCCTGCGATTAACTGCAATCTTAAAATTGGTGAGTATAGTACAATAAGGTGTTTTGAGACATTGAAGTTGAGAACGATCACATTCACATAGCTTTTATTACAGGATATCGTTCCAATTTTTCTATTTTATTGGTTTTGTTGTTGATCTCGTATTGTGCCTAATTTATAAACTAAACTTTATCATAAGTATGAATGTATGGGAGAAAACAGAGCTATCCATGGTATTTAGGAATCCTCTGGGAGTCTTGTGAGGTACTCGCTGTGGAGGAGGGGAGGCTGCTGACCATGAGCATCTGGCCACCTAGTATTATAGCTGCTTGACACCCCCCCCCGCCCAGGACTTGTCTCCTTCCCTCCTTCGTACACTGCCTAAGCTCACTCTGCAACCTTAAGTCCTCATACTGTATTATTGCCTCTCAGGGGTCGGAGGAACAAACTGTCGTCTATGTGGTAGGCAAGGCAGGCCGCCAGCACTGGCAGCATGTCTACACAGCAGTGACCAGAGGCCGCAGCAAAGTGTACGTCATTGCGGAAGAGTCCCAGCTCCGGAGTGCAATTCTTAAAAACAGTGTTCCCAGAAACACTCGTTTAAAACATTTCTTGCAAAATAAGCTGTCCATTAGCTGTGCATCTGCAGCAGACTTTCCATCCCCATCGATGAGCTCCGGGGACAGCGGGAGACCCAGCACACAGCCGCCCACCGAAGTCTTCCCTACAGTCCCTTACGACACGGTGATAAAGGACATCACCGCGTGTGAGGTCTCTTGGGCCGAAGATGGGATGCTTCCCTTTGCTGAAAGGTACCAGGTATCTTCATCCGATGAAGTGGACACAGATGACGATTTGTCCAAATTGCGAGGGTCCAAAAGAACCTGTGACGTGAATAATGATGAGAGCCCAAGCAAAGTCCGAATGGTAGGAGTGATGTTTGCGTGACCTCAAGTTTTATTTCGATACAGCTACCTTCGGTGTGCTTACAGATGCCTGTGTACTTCCGTTAGTGTTGCATGGTGCTGTGGGACTTAAAAACAGCTGCTTGCGGGTCTCTGTCAGACTTGCACTGTCGTCTGACCAGGGGCTCTTGTGTACTCTCAGTCTGCTTGAGGGTCGCAATCCATGGGAGGCGACGCCTCGGAGAGACCTCGCTGTCATCCTACACATTTCCCCAGCGTCTTCCTTGTCCACATCCCCTCCCACATCTCCCACCCTCACTCTGCAGATCCTCCTAATCCCATTTCTATTCCCACAAAGCTTGACGTGGCTTGTTCCAGTCATCTTCTCGATAACTTCAGGGACCTCGCCTTAGGTCTCATTCTCCTGGACATTTTCCCTTATGTTTAAGTTTTAATTGCTACTGCTGTTTCAGTGTTTCCCTCCCTTGTTGTCAGTGTTGCCTCAACGCATGGGTCCTCTACTTCACTCTTTCCTTTCTCCATTTCCCCACTCCTTCTCTTCCTTCCACTGGAGACGTTTCCCCAAGGCTCACTCTGTTCTCTGAGAACCGAGCCTGCTCTCACAATCGCAGCTGTCTGCTTTGCACCAGCGATTGCTTCACCAAGCTTCCCACTGTGTGCTGCGTTCCAGTCACTGAGAACCTGAGGGTAAGTGGGCGACAGTCCTCCCGCTCCTGCACTGATTGCCCGTGTGGACACAGGCAGCTCTGCAAGGAACTCGGCGATTCACTGTGCGCTCGGACACTGAAGAGGAGTTAACGAACCAACTCCCTAATCTGTGCCTTTGTTCTTGAACAGCAACTTTATGGAATCACAGCCCAACGTCTTACTCTCTTTTTCAATTACCCCGAATCAATCGTCGTCCCCCTAGTTACATGGCTGAAGATGTTGGCGTTATCTTAGGGTCACCTTATTTGCACTCTGCCCCTGGGGAGTCGCTGGCTTTATTACTGAATGCGTCTCTCAGGGATCTCTCCCACTCTGTCTAGGCTGTCTTTTTTGGGGTCCTTATCTTCTTGGATGATTGATGATCTGCCTGCCTCTGCCTCTCCCGTTGCCATTTTCCTAATACACACTCCGCATTGTTACCCAATTATGCTCTTCCCCTTGGTGTTCAGCTCACTTATTTGTTCAGAAGCTCTCATGGTCCCCTGGAACCTGCAACATAATTCTAGACTGTTTAGCTTGGCATTTGACCTTTTTCATTTGATTCTAGCTCCTTAACGTTATTTCGTTTCCTACTGTTACTTCTCTGCTTTAGTCAAGGCGGTGTTGTTATCCACTAGAATGAGTTAAACTCGTTCTCATCCCTTCTTTTTGGCTTTTGCTGTGTGACTTGGCTCGAATGCCTCTTTTTCTCTGCCTTTCCTCATTCAACATTTGAAAAAAAATTCAGCCAAAATTTGAAAAAAAAAAGAAACAACAACAAAAACAAAATTGCCATTCTCTGATCTAAATGTTGGAGGGAGGAAAGTAAACAAGTTCCTGGTTCCATGGACATTACGTTCTACTGATGCTGTTGTCCGTGAACACAACAGAATATAAAAATTTTAGATTAAGAAAAAAAAACTATGAAAAAAAGAAAAGAAAACAAGACCTGGGAGGGTGGGATGAACAGGAGGTACTGCTCGGCCATGGTGGCCAGGCGAGGCCTTGCTGAGGAGACAGCACATGAGCTGAGCTCTGAGTGTTGTAAGGAAGAGCTTCCCAAGTAGATGATGTCAAAGATGCAGAGCCTGAAATGGGAATGATCTTATTCACAGGGGAAGGAAGAAGGCCAGTGTGGCTAGCGAATGAGGAAGAGAATGCAAGTAATGATGTTGGAGAGATAGGCAGGGCCGTATCTAATTCGGATGTGGAGGGAGGAGACTGGAATTTTACCCTCCTTGCTGAGGGACTCTGTGGACACTGATATATGATGTTGTCCAACACATGCTTTAAAATGACTCCTTTGTCTCCTGTGAAGAGGGAACTATGGAAAGTGAGGTGGAACCAAGGAGGCCAGTTAGGAGTTGGCCTGGGGAGAGCCTAGTTCCAGAGCAGGGGATGGAGACATGATTCGATTCTTGATCATGTTGGAGACGGAATCTGTATAACTTGCTGAGATAGATGTGAAGGGGTGAAAAAAAAAAATCAGTAATCCCGGATGATTCCTGTGTTTCTGGCTAAAGAAAGTTGGAGAACTGTAGTAGTATTTCCTGAGATGGGAAAGACATGAGAACTCCTTTAGGGAGATGGAGAGTTGTCCTGTCATGCTGTCTCTAAGTGGCCAAGAAGACATATATGTGGCCTGGGTAGGTCAGTGATTGGTAAAGGAGCTCGGAGCCTCGGGTTGATGTTGGGTGGGAAATGTCCACGTGGGAGTCATTAGCATATAGCGGCATTAAAAGGATTAGCAGTGCATTACTGCTGTACCATATCCCTGGTCTTTAAAATTCTTTATTTTTGAACAAGGGATTTAAATTTTGTACCGAGATGCCAGATTATGTACTGGGCCCTGTCCGCACCTTTACATGTTAGATACATGTACTCATTTTGCATGTAGTCCCTTCTACATGCCAGATCCCAAGCTGGGTGTTAGAGAGACCAGTGAGCAAAAGCAGGCATGATCCTGCAAGGAGCTAGCTGACAGTGGGTTGCTCTGGTTGCTCCAGTCTTCCAAGAGTTGGAAAAAACGTATCCTTTTTTAGAAGCAGTTGGAGGAAATAGAAGAATGTAGGGCAAACTAACTATATATTTAGAAAATTAACTTTGTTTTTGTTTTTATTCTAACAGGTGGAGGAAGCATCTCCACAAATGTCTTCCAGACTTCAGAATTTGAGACTAAATAATTTAGTCCCCCGGGAACTTTTCAGTCCCATAAATAATCAAGAAACGTAATTTTATTTCAGATTGTTTATCTGTTGTTTTCAATTCGAGATAAAATGAACATCGTATACTAAGTATCAAGATAAAAGAAGATGCCTATCACTGGAATTTTATTTTAAAGTGTTTGTGTTAGCAGATGTTTTAAGTCCATTTGATCAGAGAAAACCTTAATGATTTCAACATCTGTCCTTGTGAGAAGGTAGCACTGGACATAAATGAAGAAAAAAAGATGTAACTTTTAAAAACTGTTTACTTGAAAAGCGTCTTACTTTTATGATCATGCCTTATAACTCTTGATGATCATTGGGGTTATCTTTGCCAGTGGGTTGAAGCAATGGTGAAGAAAAATAAATTGCACCTCTTGGTTTTTGGATACACTTTCTAGGATATCATCATCTTCTGCAAATGGTCATTGTTCAAGGCTGCCGCTCCTTCCCGGGCCCAGCACACCTGGCCCTATTTCATGGAAATGCCTTCTGAATTGGGAACACATCGTCCTGAACATAATCCACTCTGAAAAATCTTTTTTCTCTGTGTTACTTTGTGTTTAAATTTTTATTTATTGTTAAATGGTAAAAGAAAAATGTATGATGAAAAACATATCCTGCTATCTCTCAAGTTTTAAAAAAAGGTTCATTGAGAGATAATTCTCAAACAGTTCAGGCATTTAAAATGTGCAGTTCAGTGGCTCTTAGTCACAGAATTGTGCAACCGTCATCGTAATCAATTTTAGAACATTTTTCTTATCCAGAAAAGAAATCCCAGAAGCCTCAGCTGTATTCCCTGATCCTCTGAGTCCTAGGTAACTGCTAATCTACTTTGTTGAGTTGTGTATTCTGGAGGTTTCCTATAAATGAAATCATGTGCTATGTGGTCGTTACTGACTCCTTTGATTATCATAATGTTTTCAGACACCAGGTTGTATCGGTAATGTATCTGTGCTTCATCTCGTCATTGTCAAAGAACATTCCATCGTAGTGATAGAGCACATTGACTTTATCTGTTCATCAGTTGATGGTTGGTGGTTTCCACTTTTTGGCTACTATGATCCATACTGCTGTGACCATGTACAGGTCTATTGTGTGACCTTGCTTTCATTTATTTTGGGTGTGTAACTAGGAGTGGAATTACTGGGTGATATAGTAACTGTGTTTAACCTTTTGAAGAATTGCCAGACTACTTTCAAAAGCAGCCGCATCATTTTTATTTTCACCAGCAGTGTATGAGGGATCCTGTTTCTCTCCACACTCTTCAGCATGTGTTATTATCTCACGCCTTGATTACAGCCATCCTACCAAGTGTGAAGTGGTGTTTCACTGTGGCTTTGCTTTCTGTTTTCCTTAGGGCTAATAATACTGAACATCTTTCATGTGCTTTTTGGCCATTTATATGTCTTCTTTGGAGAAAATGTGAGTTGTTTATATATTCAAGTCCATTATCAGAAACATGATTTGCAATTTTTCTCCCATCCTATGGATTTTTATATTCTTGGTGGTGTCCTTTGAAGGAAGAGCTTTTACTTCTGATGATGCTTGTGATGTTGGTGAATGATGTTGCTTGTGATTTTGGTGTTCCATAGAAGAAACCATTGCCCATCCCAAAACACGAGAACTTACTGCTATTTTTCTTTGAAGCAGCTGAATAGTTTTAGCTCTCACATTTTGATAATGGATTCATTTTGAGTTAATTTTGATGTGTGATGTGAAGTAGCAGTCACATTTCATTCTTCCTGTTTTTAATTTTTTTCTCCCTTACACTTGCTACAGGGTGCGTGCACTTGCCAGCAAAAGACAGAGAGGGAGAGAGAGGGAAAGTGAGGAAGCACTCCTTGGGGGGATGGCCACACCACAGTCCCTTCTTTATTTTCTTCTTGGAATTTGGGGCATGCATACACATGCACCTAGGATGTTTTTCAAGGCACAGGAACTGAACTGTACAGTTGGCCGTGTGGGATCCAGCCACCTTCACCACCACCCCACCAGCTGACCTCACACTTAATTCTTTTGCATGTGGATAACCAATTGTTCCAGCTCCATTACTTGAAGGGATGTCAAAGGTACCCATTGAATTGATACCCTCATCAAAAACTCAGGCATCGTGGTTAAGGTGGCTGGATCCCACATGGCTGGCTATTTGGTTCAAGTCCTAGACTTGGTAGCTTGAAAAACTTACTTGGCACATGTGTGTGCATGCCGAAAATTCTGAACAGAACAATGTAAGAGAAAGGAATGCGGAGTGACCATCCCCCATGGGGGATTGCTTTCTCTGTCTGTCTCTCTGTCTTTCTCTGGTGGGTGCACATGCCCTCTAGCAAATTTAAAAAAAACATATATTGACTCTAAATGTGAGCATTTATTTGTAGATTTTTATTTCTATTACATGATCTATTTATCTCTTCTTATGCCAACAACACACTGTCTTCATTACTGTAGTTTTGTGGTAAGTGGAAGTCAAGAAGTGTAAGTTGTTCAACCTTGTTCTTTTTTTTTCAGGATTGTTTTGGCTATTCTGGGTTCCTTGCATCTCCATTTAAATTTTAAGATCCACTTGTCAGTTTCTACAACAACAACAACAGCTGGAATTTTAATGGCAATTTTGTTAAATCTGTAGATCTGGAGAGGACTACCATTTTAACAATATTGTCTTATTCATGAAAATGCAATGTCTTCCCATTTATTTCGATCTCTTTAAATTTCTTTTTAGTATTCAGAGTATAAGATCAGTTCCTCTTTTATTAAATATACAGTGCTTTTTTATTAAGTTTATTTCAAAGTATTTTGCTTTTTGATCCTGTTTTAGATAGGACTTTTAAAATTTTTGGTTTGTTCATTGTTACTATATGAAAATAACTGATTTTTCAAAATTAATCTTGTGTCAGGCCAGCAGGTTGCATAGTGGTTAACACCAATTGTTGACCATGGTTTGAGTTTCAGACCTGGTGACTTGAAGCTCACACTGGGCTTGTGTGCATGTGTGCCCCAAATCCCAAGAGGAAAATGAAGGAGAAGGGATTGCAGCATGGCCATCCCCCTGGGGGGGGGGGGGGGTGATTTCTCACTTTCTGTCTATCTCTCTTGTCTCTCTTGAGTGAGCATATGCACCCTTGTAGCAAAAATCTTTAAAAAAAAAAAAATTGATCTTGTGTCTTAAAACGTTCTTGAACTTATTTATCATTTCTAATAGGTTTTTAGTGAATTTTTAAGGATTTTCTATATATGCAATCCCATTATCTGCAAATAAGAATGGTTTTACATTTTCTTTTTCTATCTGGATGCTTTTATTTCATTATTTTATTTTCTTAAAGCCCTGGCTAGTACCCCTAGTACACTGTTAAATACAAGTGATCCAAGAGTGAATATCATTTCCTTGTACCTCATATTAGAAGAAGGCAATAAATTATTCACTGTTAACTATGATATTAATATGGGTTTTTCCTTGAAGCCCTTTATCTATTGGGTTGTTGGAAAAGTCATGTTGCATTTTTGTGTTAAAAAACAAACAAACAAACAAAAAACAGCAAAAAGGGGCCGGCAGGTGAAATAGTGGTTAAGGTGCTGGACTCCTATGTGGTGGGCCATGGTTCAAGTCCTGGACCTGGCATATTGAAACTCACTCTAGGCGTGTGTGCATGTATGCCTAAAATCTCAAGAGGAGAATGGAAGAGAAAGGATTATGGCATGGCCATCCCCTCTGGGGAGGTGATTTCTTGCTTTCTGCCTCAGTCTCTCCAGCAAGCACATGGATAGCAAAAATCTCTTGCTCTCAAAAAAAAAAAAAAAAAAAAAAAAAAAAAAGAAGAATAGAAAAACAGAAACTATTATATCATGACTTTCCTGACGACCCAATAGATGAGGAAGTTCCCTTTTGTTCCTAGGTTTTTATTATAAGGGGATATTGAATTTTGCCAAATGCTTTTTCTATTAAGATGATTGTGTAATTTTGTCCTTTATTGCACAGATAATGGTATACTGCAGTAGTTTTTGGATGTTAAGTCAACTTTGCATTCCTGGAATAAATGTCACTTTGTTATAGTATACATTATATGCTGCTGGATTTTACATGCTGCTAGTATGCTGGCCTTTTGTTGAGAATTTTTGTATCTCTATTCATAAGACATCGTCTGTAGTTTCCTTTTATTGTCTGTGGTTTTGGTATCAGTCTTTGGTATCATGTCTTTTGTTTTTTGATATTTTTTATAAAGCATTATTTAATTTTTATATATTCATTCATTCATTTTAATTTGACCAGAGAGAAACACACAGAGAGAGAGAGGAAGTGAGAAAGCAAGCCACCAGGTCCAGGACTCAACCGTGGTTAGCCATGTGAGAGTGTCCAGCACCCTAAACACCATGCCACCTGTTGTCCCCCTGTCTTTTGGTTTTGATGCAACATAGAATGAGTTGAGAAGTGTTCCTTCTATTTTCTAAGAGCGTGATAAATTAATACTAGTTCTTATTTGGATCATATGGAGAAAAGTTCTTTACAGGAGCCATTTCCTGGAACACAAGTCTGGTAGGTGCAGGGTAGGGGAGCAGGGACTACCAACCTCACTGGAATAAGAAGTACTAACCACGGCAGTATGCCAGCGTATAGGGCTCAGGTAAAGTTTCACATTGTCAAGAAGAACTTGAAAACAGTGTTTTTTTCCATTAAAGTATAACGAACTAATATCATGTCATTGAATTTCCCAAAGCACTAGTTCTTATATTGTTAATGTATTATTGGGCAAAATACAAACTTACCAGTTCAGAATTCTATGAGATTTCATTAAAAGAGGACACTTGTAGGAGCCCATGGCTTGGGTTTAAAGCAAAGAGTGTTTAATCACAGCATGTTAAAGTTGCAAAGGTCATCTCATCCAGCTTTCTACCCTGCTAGAAGCCCATCAGTCACCAGTAGAATGCACTGTTCCCCGTGCCAAAGGACCTGACTGAACAGCCACAACCACTGAGCAACACTGGCGTTGGAAGTGGCTTCCTTCAACTGAGTGGCATTCTGCCTCACTGGGACCTCCATCTGCAGCTCCTGATTCTAACCCAGGGGCACAGAAGCAGGCTTTGTCTCTTCTGTCCCATTGGCTGTTTATCCCCAGTCCCCTCTACCAGTCTCCCAGGGAAAGAGCACCAAACCTTATCAGTTCATAGTCTGCCACTGCCCTTTCTAGAGGAATCGAGTGCTCAAATCTTGTGGGCTGACCGCAGCATAGAAGAACTCTCCCTTTGGTCTGGTCACTGTACTTGAAAAGTGCTACTGAAATCATTAGGGTATTTTTGTTTTGTTTTGAACCATTTTCTGTTTTTTCATTTTTGTTGTGTTGACTCCTGAGCTGCAGCTTCTCACCTGCCTTTATTCATATAAACAGTCCTCACCGTATGGCGTTTCAGTGGCTTCAGCATTGCTCTTGAGGCAGAAATAAACTCATTATACACTATATAACTACAGTGCAATTAAAATGTGAACACGTGGTTGGATTTTATGGTAACAGATCTTCGTTTGGGAATCTCGCGACTTCTGTGTGCTAGAAACCACCCTGTTTTTCAGAATGTAACTCAGCACACTGAATGCAACTCTATCAAAATGAATGTGAATTTACAAGGCTGCCATGTAATCGGGGAAAATGAAAATAGCCTAAATGGTTCTATGTTTAAGATAGCACAGTTTGTCGGTTTTAACATTTTATGTAAATGTGTACATGTTAACATTTACGTAGAATACAGGTAATGTTATCTGAGGGCACATGTCACATTCCTTAAAATCTGTCTCTGTCACCTGAAGTAAATGTACCTTTGGTCTTGGAGGTGTTCTTGTGTGTAACACTTTCACGTGTATTTCACCCCAAGCCCTCAGTAAGGTCCTGTGGTATAGCCATGATTCAGGGTAAGTTTCATATCACCAGCAGGTACTGGAACTGGGATTCGAACCTGGAGCCAATTTTAAACTATTTTTAAGAGTTTTTTTGCAGAGACAATGAGAGGAAAAGTGAGATATTACCCTTCTAGGGAGGGATGGCCATACTGCAATCCCTTCTCCTCTGTTCTCCACCCAGGATCTTGGACATGCATGCACATGCACCTGGCATGATTTTGAAGCCACCAGGTATGGTACTTGAATCATGGTTGGCCATGTGGCAGTCCAGTGACACAACTGCTACCCCATCTGCTGGCCCCCTGGATCTGACTTTAAAACCTATGCTCTGCCCGCTCTCCAGAGCATGGTACTTTTCAAGTCTGTGGCAAATCCATCTCCCTTTAGCAAATTATGTAAAAGTAAAAACATTATGTAGGACTTACAGGCTGAAACATATTCCAAGCACCAAAAATAAATGTTATTATTTTTTTGGCTTTTTAAAATCACTGTTTATTCCATTTGGTAGAGGGTTTTTTTTTTTTTTTTTCATACAAATATTTGCAACAATTTTGATTCCCCAAAACCATACATAGACGATAAATACCATGCTATTAAAGTATTAAATTTGTACAAAAATACTTTACAGTTTAATACTTGTTTGTTACAAATAAAAATACATATTTAAGTGACTCATGATCTTTTTTTTTTTTCTTTTTCTTAACATGATTCTACTTTATACTTTCTTGCCCTGGCAGTTCTGAAATGTGATTGAAATAATATTTTCTTTGCACAAAAAGAAAGGTGAACTTTTTCCTTAAACAAAGGACACAGTGTTCAAATGCTCTGCCTAAGTGGTGGTTTGAATTATTGACCAAAATGAAAATGTTTGGAAAATAATTGTTTCAGTATGGATAGTCTACCATCAATATACAGATCTATATTTTTATATTCACCAAATAACAGTTATTAGTGTAGCTATTCAAAATATCTGAACAAATGAAAACAGTTGCTGACAAACATTAAAAGCAACTGTCACAATTTATTGCTTTGAGGGATGATGATAATTGGCAATGCGTTTTTGTGAGAAATGTATTTACAATTTGATAAGTGGCATGGCTCAGAACGAAAGCTAGTCCAGTGTCGTTTTAAAGTACACGTGTGCTGTACACCCCTCAAAATTACCAGTTTTCAAAACATGTCAAGCAGTATGAGTTTGATTTGCCTATCGTTAAGATGAGCCTCATGTTAATAGACTCTTCATTCTCTCTTAAGTTCTTAGTCTTGAATTTTTTAAAAATAAGATCATACAACTAATTCTCAGTGTTAACTACACACTCTAATTCATTATCAGAGATTTTTAGCTACTAAAAATGTGTCCTTAAAAAAAAAAACAGGTCACAAGACATATCCTGTTTGATCATTTGTTGCATAGGGAATAGCATACATCTTAGTTAAAATCATTCCTATACTTGGGCAAAACATTTACCACCACCTATTATGTTCTACGTGCATCATTGCCGAAACATTTTAAGTTAATTTTATACCTGGACCCCTCCCATTACGGCAGTCCCAGCAGTTTACCCAATTCGAGTTTCCCTAGTAGAGCCAGCTTCACATGGAAAGCCTTGTTGGTCAAGTTTTACATGAATGACTTTATCGTAAGAAACTGATTCCAAAGTGAATGAAGGAAATTAGCATAGAGAATATTTTCAAACAGACATTTCTCTTCTTAAAAAGTGATAAGATGAACTTGTAAAAAATTTCCTCTGTTGTTAAGTGTGGGGAGGGGCAGCCTACCTATTTTTTTCTCTTTTTGTCTACCATTGGGCCTGGCAGGAACTTGCCAGTTGCCTGCAGTATACCGTAGTGGTCACCAGGAAAGAAACCTCTTCAGCTTGAACAAGGAAGTGAACATGAGCCATGAGAGAGATTGAAAAGACCCCTGTGCTTGCAGTTAATGCCACGTGATTCTCTGTGCTTCAAGTGTCACAGAAATCTTAAAGGGATTGATAGCACCATGTGGATATCGTCTTGTCCTGCTTTATAAAAAGCATTGCTATAATGTGTTAGTGGGCTCTCGCATCTCCAAGTTACCACCGTGGCTAGGCTGTTGGAAGAAAGCACTGTTCTGCTCGCTCCAGTCTCCTGGTAGAGTCTGCTGTTCTGTAGACTTCTGGGAGGCCAGCGGGTTCCTACTGATAACCAGGTCCAGCTTATTGCCAGATTCTGCGATGAGGGGTACGACAAGGCAGCAGTCAAAGTCTCTCGTTCGGACATGATTCACCTGCAGGGTAAGAAGAGCCGTTTGGCTGTGTTTTGTAACCGTCATTCCCGAAACCACAGAGAGCAGGTGGAACAGGTTGTTTAGCATCTAGAAGGTGCTGGGACAGGCGCCCTCTGCAGACAGGCCTAGCCCTGCTCTGACTACCCTGTAACGGGCCTGCTGGCCCACTTAATCTCTACCATGACGGTGTCAGGTCCTGGAGAGCAGGGAGCAGCTGTCCCGACGCCCACCAGATGGCCTTACCGGGGTGCTCCGCGGTGCTCCGTTGCTGACTGTTATCCCCAGTTTACAGATGAAGGAAGTGAGGTACACAGAGGTCAGGAGCTTGGCCTTAGATGGGCAGGTGGTAAAGGTCAAACTAGGGGGGACCAGCAGGTGGCATGGTGGTTAAGGTGCTGGACACTCCCACATGGTCGACCAGGGTTCAAGTCCTGAATCTGGTGGCTTGCTTTCTCACTTCCTCTCTCTCTCACTCTCACCCTCTGTCTCTCTCTGATCAAACTAAAAAATAAATGAATGAATAAATAAAATAATAAAAAAAAAAGTCAAACTAGGATGTAATCCTAGGCAGTCTGGCTGATTCCAAAGCCTGTCTTTTTGTTTTAAACAAAGATTTTTTTTCTGTTTTGTTTTGTTTGTTTTGAGATGTTTTTGCTATAGGGTGCGTGCTCGCTCTAGTGCATGCGAGAGAGATACAGAAAGCAAGAAATCACTCCCGGGGGGATGGCCACGCCGCAATCCCTTCTCCTCCATTCTCTTCTCGGGATCTTGGGCACGCACGCACATGCACTCGACGTGAGTTTAAGCCACTGGGTCTGGGACTCAAACCACAGTGAACTACATGGGAGTCCAGTGACATAGCTATTACACCATCTGCTGGTTCCTAAATAGAAATTTTTGCTATAGGGCATGTGCACTTATGGGAGAGACAGAGCAAAAGTGAGAATTCACCCTCCCACCCTCCCCCCACCTTAGGGGGATGGCCACAACACAATCCCTTCTCCAATCTTCTCTTGGGATTTTGGGCATACATGCATGTGTTTCTGATATGAGTTTCAAGCCTCTGGGTCCAGGACTTGAACCTCGAGCCATGTGGGAGTCCAGTGCCTTAATCACTATGCTACCTGCTAGCCATGCAAAGCCTGTGCTCCTAACTATGCTGAATTACCTTTTCTTAGAAGTAAGCCCATACTCATCCTCAGTTTATTTATATATATATATATGTGTGTGTGTGTGTATATATATACATATACATATATATATATATATATATATATATATATATATATATATATATGCTCATCTCCTATTTCTCCTTTACCAACAAAAGTTTGTATTTTTTTCTTTGCCAGAAGGCACGTGCCTATGTGCGTGAGATAAAAATAGAGAAGAACACCCCCTAGTGGGGCCTGGTTGCATTGCAGTCTTTTCCCCTCTAGTTCTCTATCCTGTCGGGATCTTGAGTTCCCATGCACATATGTCTAGTGTGTTTTTTCCAGGGCCGGGGCTAGAATCCTAGTTAATGGTGTGGGATCTGGCTTCCTCTGCACAGCATTTAATTGCTCTGCTATGGGGCCAGCTCAACAAAAGTTTTTACAGTCATCCACATGCTGCTCCCACTTTTTGACTGCCATTCTTTCCTCAATCTTCTCAGGTCAGGACCTGGCACTTATATTGGACTACTGGCAAGTGACCCCATTGTCACGTCCTCCTTGGCCTTCAGCATTTGCTGCTTTCAACACCTGGTCATTCTTAAATCTCTCCTTTCTGGGTTCTTATGAGCCCACCTTGTTTTGACTCTCTTTAAAACTGCCTTTATTTCTCCCTGTCCCCAAAATGTTGTCAACATTCATTGACAAGTTGCTAGAGTTCTATCCTTGGTTCTCTCTCTTACTGGTAAGCCCACCCTGGGCAACTTTATCCAAACCCATAGCCACAGTACCCTAAATCTTTAGCTCTGACTCTAACATCTCTCCTAAGCACTAGATCCAAACTACCGACTGCCTTCCAGACTACCAGGATGAGCTGAAGATATTAAAGACTCCATAAGGGGGCCAGAAGATGGAGTAATGGTTATGTCACTGGACTCCCACGTAGTCAACTGCAGTTTGAGTCCCTCCAGCAGCTTAAAACTCACACTGGGTGTGTGCACGTGTGTGCCCAAAATCCTGAGAGGAGAATGGAGGAGAAGGGATTATAGTGTGGCCATCCCCCCGGGGAGTGATTTCTCCCTGTCTCTCTGTCTCTCTGACAAGCGTGCATGCCCTATAGCAAAAATCTCTCTTTAAAAAAGAAAGACTCCGTAGGTCTGAAATACATGTCTTACCTGTACCCACCTCATCTCTTTGCGATCTTCCTCTTTCCCACCTCATCCCCATCCACTCAGCGATAATGTGAGTTACCATAATGTCATTATTCTGCTTAAGAAACTAAGATGCCTCCAGCATAAAGTCAAAGAGCTTTATCACAGCTCTCAAGGCCCCTCACACTCTCAATCCAGTCTACGTTCATAGCTCCGGCGTCCATGCGAGTAGATAGAAGCCCCAAGGAATAGCTTAGGAAGACACTCCTCGAGGGTAAGCAACTATTCATTTATTCATTCGGCAAATATTAGTGTTTGTGAAAAGTAAAGTGTCCGCAAGCACCAAGAACAAGACTAATTGTTTTACTGCCTGAGGTACAAATAACCACCACTCTCTAACTGGTCAGTGAGGATGTGCTTCAGTGAACACACCTGGGAAAGCTAAGTTCAGTGGTAGCGTCGTCGTGCCCTGAGGGTCAGCCGTTTGGTGATAATGTCATCCCAGCTGAATGCACTTCTTTTTTTTTTTTTTTTTGGAGAGATTTTTGTTATAGGGTGCATGCGCTCGCCAGAGACAGAGAGAGACAGAGAGATAGAAAGCAAGAAATCACCCCCCAGGGGGGATGGCCACGCTGCAATCCCTTCTTCTCCATTCTCCTCTCTGGATCTTGGGCACGCACGCACACGTGCCCGGCGTGAGTTTAAGCTGCTGGGTCCAGGACTCGAACCACGGTCGACTACATGAGAGTCCAGCGACATAGCCATTACGCTAACTGCTGGTCCCGATGCACTTCTAACACTGAGGTCAGCCCATTTCTTTCCCGCAAAACACTCTTCCTAAAAACTGTCCATAGTACCAGGAATTTGCATTGCTGAATGAAGCTACAGCTGACCACAACAGTACTGCTATATAAAATAAGCGAGGTTCACTTTCTCTCTCGCTTGCTCTCTGGCAAGCACATGTGCCCTATAGCTTAATGAATGAATGAATTGGCTAAAAAGAAAAAAAAAAATAAGAGCCTGTTGGCTCTGAACCTTGTAAGATTCCCTTTTTCTAAAACTCTTCCAGTCCTGTCCCTCACCTGCCTAACTTCTTAACCTTTTGGTCTTATGTAGATCAGAGGTTTTCCACTTTGGCTGAAAAATCGAATCACTTGGAGAGTTTATTCCAATGCCCAGAATGATTACATCTATATATCTAGGAGTGAGACACAACATCAGTGTATTTGATTTTTAAATGTTTGCTATTGTTTAGTGTGCACTTGCCAGAGAGTCCTGCCCATGCAGTCAGCCGTGTAAGGTCTAGCACCTTAACCTCCACGGCACCTGCTGGCCCCAGAGCCAACATACTTTTATTCTATACAGTACTGACCACTTTTTACTTGACAGGCATTGTTTCTGGAACTGGAAATAGAGTGCTGAGTGAAATCCCTGCCTTCGTGGAGTGACATTCTAGTGAAGTCAGTAAACAAATAACTAGAATGATGTCAGGCTGAACTGTGAATAATGCAAGCTTCATAAGGGAATGGAGAGTGACAGAGGACCATTTTAGATAGAGTGATGGGACAGTGGCATTTGAGCAGAGACCTGAGAGAAGGGAGGGAGCCAAGGACCACTGCAAGGTCAGGAAGTAGCAGGTGCAAAGTCCCAGCAGGCAAATGTGCTTGGTACATCAAGGAACAGCAGTGAGATGTGGGGGGCAAATTAGGCATGTGCTTCTGTGACTGAGAGCCAGGAGGCGGCAGGATATGCCATTCCTGAAACACGTCTAGTTGAGGCTAAATGAGAGAGGCAAGCGAGACAGTGGCAGCGGAAGAAGCCCAGTCACAAGGGCCTCGTAGGTCACAGTGGAAAAGAGTAGTGGGAAGGACCAGACTGCAGGGGCTGGGAGTCAGAGAACTCCACAGTGTTTACGTGATTCTTGGATTATCGTGGGAGATGGCCTGTGGCTGGGTGGGGTCTGAGGAGTAAGTATTAGATGATGAAAGACGACTTTGAGCTCAGTGCCAAAAAACTGACCAAAAAAAAAAAAAAAAAAAAAGAACCCCAGAGAACTTTACGAGCTGTGATAGGATGTAACCATCGGAAGATCCAAAACACCTTTATTCAGCTGCTCACTGCTACTGATCCCATTGTCTTCATGAGAAGGTTTGAAAGTTAAAAGAACAAAGGAACGCAAATATGCAGGAAGATATGAAGGAAGTTCCCAGGTATGAGTTAGTGGCACGGCATTAAAATTCCACCTGGCGGCTTACCTGTAAGAGCCTGTCATAGGGCTTTAAGCCACCAAGATCTCCTGGCCCAGCTGGGCGGATATTTTTGACATAGACTCCTTTCTCCAGCAAGCCATCTGCTACACTGAACCCAAAGTCCTCCATGTCAGAGTCCTTGTACAAGGTCACCTGCAAAGGGAGAAAATGGGAAAATTTAGCTTGTGCTTCTGAAGCTTTCTTTCTTTCTTTTTTTTTTTTTTTTTTTTTTTTTTTTTGGAGAGGTTTTCTCTATAGGGCGCGTGCGCTCGCCAGACAGACAGAGAGAGACAGAGAGATAGAAAGCAAGAAATCATCCCCCGGGAGGATGTCCACACCGCAATCCCTTCTCCTCCATTCTCCTCTCGGGATCTTGGGCACGCACGCACATGCGCCCGGCGTGAGTTTTAAGCTACCAGGTCCAGGATGCGAACCGCGGTCGACTACATGAGAGTCCAGTGACATAGCCATGACGCTAACTGCTGGTTCCCTGCTTCTGAAGCTTTCTGATGAGCCGTTTTTTCAAACTAATTTCAGTATCATAATGGTTTTGTAATATGAGCTAAGGCAGCTCCCCCACCCAATCCTGCATCTCTTTTCCCACTCTGCGAACACTCCGCAATTTGTAAAGTTCCATCCAGAACGGAGAAGGAGGGGAAAGGACAACTGGATAGCCTTGGTATCTCTGCCCATGCTCGCTGTCATCCAGGGGTGTGGGAGGGAGAATTTCTCCAGCACAGGCTGACTTCCGCTGTTTTTCTGGATGCTCTGGAGCAACCAGAGGCAGTCCTTGACAATTACGGAGATGACAAGGAATAACCCGAAGGCCTTTCCTTCCTCCCCGCCCCTGCCTGGTACTGGGCTAAGTACAGTGCTCAGTATACCCTCTTCCTTTGAGCAAGTCGAAGAAGTCCATCATTTGAGTTGCTGTGGCACCCCAATCGGTACCATCCACAAAACACTGAAAAGACTGGGAAGGGTTCTGTATCAAATGCATGGCTGGAGGACGTGGCTTGGCAAACTCCCTGGGTACATGAGTACTTGTCTAGGGTTTGGTTCAGCAGCGCATGGCGTCCACGCTTCACCAGGGTCCTCAGCTGGTTCTCTTTGTACCTAAAGTCAGCTACTCACCCCTTCACCTGACCACCTGCAAGAGTGATTCTGAAGCTAAAAGAAGAAATCATTTGTGCAGTCATTAAAGGTTTACTGAGTCCCTACCATATTCTAAGCATGGTTCTAGGTGCTTCAAGCAGCAGTAAACAAGACAAAGATGAACCTGCCTTCAAAGGGCAAGCACATGAGTGTGTAACGGTCACCGAACACTCCTGGTGCTGGCACCGTGCCTGGGGTGTCCTCGGCACTTTAAGCTTGTATAACTCTTTACAGTGGCCACTGTTTTTATTAAGGTTTTCTAGATGCTCTCCACAAAACAAACATGCCCGCTACAAGCAATGATTTGGAATTTAATATTATTTTTAAAAAATTCTCTCTCTTGGAATCTGAAGATGACAAAGTTGTTACATAATTGGACTCCCACATGGCTGACGGCGGTTTGAATCCCTGACCCAGTGGCTTTAAACTCACGCTGTGTGCATGTGCGTGTGTGCCCAAGATCTCGGGAGGAGAATGGAGGAGAAAGGATTGCAGCATGGCCATTGCCCCTGGGAGTGATTTCTCACTTTCCTTCTACTGTCTGTCTCTCTCTCTCGCTCTCTCTCCAGTAAGCGCACATGCCTTAAGACAAAAACCTCCTAAAAGAAAATAATTATCTCATTCTTTCTCTCTTATTTTACACATCTAATGAGTAAATAAAATGCAGTCTTATAAAACAGTAAAAAAATTCAGAGCTACACGGGGCAGAACATGAAGATTAAAACTTTCACAGCACCTTCTTAAAAAAAAATCAGTTATTTTACTTCAGAGAGGAATACATACTGAAGGACATTCAAAAATAGTTTGTGGATTTTTATTTTACTGGACAGAGTTAAAATAAAATGTCACCTGGGTCAGTACTGGTTGTTACTGTATTAAAAGTAGGAAATGCGACCCCACAGAGGTGCAGTAAGCCGCCCAGGGCCTCAGTGGTAATGAGTGGAGGCCGTGTCTGTCTGACTCCAGACACCGAGTGCATAACCCCTATACTGCTGCTCAAAACGCTTCGCTTCACTGATTCAGGGATGCCGGTTTTTCTTTCTGCATTTGAAATCTCTGAAATAGCACTGTGGTTTACAGTGGATGGCATGTTAGAGTTTGTGAACTATGGCATGCTGCCATTCCACCACTACCTGCATCCTCCCCACAAGTACACCAGAAGGAAGGGGTCAGGATCTTATTGCAACTTTGCTTTAAAAGATAAGAAATGCCCCTTGGTGCCTCCTCACTCTAAGTGTCTTCCCTAACAGGAGCATCTCTCAGGGAGCTGTCAAAGTTCAGATGGCGGGAACCAGCAGTTAGCATAATGGCTATGTCGCTGGACTCCCACGTAGTCGATCGCGGTTCACGTCCCAGACCCGGTGGCTCGAAACTCACGCCGGGCGTGTGTGCGTGCGTGCCCAAGATCCCGAGAGGAGAATGGAGGAGAAGGGATTGCGGCGTGACCATCCCCCCTGGGGGGTGATTTCTCGCTTTCTGTCTCTATGTCTCTGTCTGTCTGGCGAGCGCACGCGCCCTATAGCAAAAATCTCTCTCTCAAAAAAAAAAAAAAAAGTTCAGATGGCGTAGTGGTTAAGATGTGGGACTCCCACATGGTTGATCTTTGAGTTCCAGACATGGCAGTTTGAAAATCATGCCAGGCACATGTGCATGTGTGCCCAAGATCCCAGGAGAAGAATGGAGGAAAAGGGATTGTAATGTGGCCACCCCCCGACAGGGGGTGATTTCTCACTTTCGTTCTCACTGTCTCTCCAGTGAGCATATGCACTCTATAGCAAAATAAATAAACACATTAAATAATTCCATCTCAGGCCCCACCCTAAACTGACTGAGAATCTGCAGATAGATATATTGTTTGTTGGGGCGACACTCTTCTTAGGTTCAGACCATCACTGTGTGCTTGAGAATGTATGTAAATGTGTGTACATGTGTGGTGGGCCAGCCAGTGGCATCATGGATAAGATGGCTGGGTCCCATAGGGCCGACTGTGCAGTTTGAGTCCCAGATCCAGCAACTTGAAAAACACTGAGTGTGCGTGCACACACGCCCCAGATCCTGAGAGGAGGGAGAAATGGAGGAGAAGGGATTGCACTGTGGCCATTGTCCACGACGGAGAAGTGGGGTGATTTCTCACTTTCTTTCTCTTTCTCCTCTTTGTCTGGAGAATGCAGACATCCTCTGGCAACATTTAAAAAAAAAAGTGTATGGAGTGGAGCAGAGAAAATAACAGGGCATAGGTGAAAAAAACAGATACAACAGTGACCAAAACACAACCTTTGTGAGTTTTTAGTTCAGTGAACATAGCTAATTTAATGGTCATAACAATCTTTCGACATGGTCAAGAATCTTTTTTTTTTAAGTGAAGTAGCATATATAAAATTTTTAATCTGAAGAAGTACCTGATTTCTGTGTTAGAATCACATTTGTGGCACTCAGTCATACCAGAACAGAGTATTAATCTAATCTCTGCATTACTAAATAAGCATCTCATATATATACAGGTATGTGTGCCTGTGTGTGTGTGTGTAGCTTAGTAAAATTGGCCTTCATTTGATGTGCACACTGGTGATGTACTGGGAGAAGTACATAAGCTTCAAAACACATGATTGAGAGAGGAGCACAAAGCAGAATGCATTAGGGGAACACGTCTTGTTGGTGACCTGGGCTCTGGTATGTGGCAGATGCCACCCTCCCTTCTTCCACCCCCAAGCTCCTTGAGAGCAGTAGGGATCTTTTTTTTTTTTTTTTTTTTTTTTGGTTCACTGATATGTTCCAAATCCCAACAGTGCCTACCACGTAGTAGGGGTTAATATTTGTTGACTAGGAAGAGCTCTTCTGACACACCAAGTTTAGAAACCAGCCATTACATGGTGGGCCTTTATGAGCCACTGAAGAGAACATGAATGTGAACTAAGAGGGATTCATTCCAAGGTTGAAGCATCCCTCCATCCCTCATCCAAGGCCCTGCTGGGATGAGCCAGGCCATCCTGAGACAGAAACCTGGACAGGATGAGTCTTTAATGGCGCCATCATGTGGCCATTAGAAGTGAGAGCACCTCTGATACTTGAGCCAGGCCTGTCCATCCTTGGACGAGAGGAAACCCAGACTCTTGGGTAGTAAAGGAACTAAATCGTGGGTCCTCCAACCACAGATGCTAGACTTCTTGCTAATAAGCCTGTGGGACTTGAGTGAGTAGTTTTAAAAGCAAACAGGATGCCACACCTCTCCCAAGTCTGTGGAGTAAATCATAGAGAGAGGGAAATGAAAAAAGCTCAGAGAGGGACAGAAACTTTATCCAAGTTGAACAAAGAACAAGTGACAGAGGATCATTTCAAACAGGTTTCATACTGCAATGCTTAGACCTATCTTTACCTAGCATGTACTTGCTTAATAAATACACATTACAGGGAGGAATATTTATGCTCTTCCATAATTATGTTTTCACCTGAGACCGTAACATAGGTGCTTCCTGCCTCTCTCCAAGAAAGAGTTAGTTATTGAAGGAAGACAGACTTTTTTTTGGAGAAGTTTTTGCTATGGGGCATGTGCGCTCACCAGAAAGAGAGACAGAGACAGAGAAACAGAAAGTGAGAAGACACCCCCAGGGGGGATGGCCACGCTGCAATCCCTTCTCCATTCTCCTCTCAGGATCTTGGGCACGCATGCACATGCGCCTGGCATGAGTTTAAGCCACTGGGTCTGGGACTTGAACCACGATTGACTACCTGGGAGTCCAGTGATGTAGCCATTACTCCAACTGCTGGTCCCAAAAAGACTTTTTTTTTTTTTTTGTAATAGAAAACTCTCAATGACAACACTCCAGATCCACGAATTCTATATCCATAGATTCAACCAACTAGAGGTTGAAAATGTTCATTGTTGCTGACCTGCACTATGTAGTCAGGCCTAGATGGTTGCGTCTCTATTAAAGGTGGATTGACTTTTTTTTTTTTCCTGTCATTTCCCTAAATACAGTGTAATGATTATTCACACAGCAGATATATTGTATGAGGTATTACCAGTAACCTAGAGATAGATGATTTAAAGCATAGGGAGGATGTATGTACATCATATTTGAATACTATGCCTTTTTATTTAAGGGACCTGAGCATCCATAGACTGTAGTATCCTTGGAGGTCCTGGAATCAATCTTCCAAAAGTACTGAGGGACAACTGTATGTTTGAGAGTAGAGACACTTGAACAATGAATCGCCATGTATTTATCACTCAGATCTAACCACCATCAAGAGCTGGCCACATACACTGCCTCTAACTTCTTTTTATCTACTTTGGGCAAGTATTTAAAGCAAATGCTCCCCTTCCTGTCATTTGACTCTTAGATATTTCAACATGCATCTCTAAAAAGAAAATGACCATTTTCTTACATAACCTTGATGTCATTAATTCACTGGCCAAAGGGACTCTTATATCCTTCAATACCTAGTCCATAATTTTCCCACTCATCTCAAAAAAAGTTTTTAGTAGGTTCACTCAAGTCAGAATCCCAACAAGGGTCACCCATGTCTTCTGTGTTATCTCCTAAATCTCCACTTACGGAGAGTACATGCCCACCCTACTTCCCTTGTGCTGTTGATTTCTTGCCAAAACTGTGTCACTTGTCCTGTAGCATGTTTTTCCATTTCCCACCCTCTCTAAATGGAAGCTAGTACTGGGAACTTGACTTGAACCGGGTCAGCTTTGAGGAGGGGCGAGATGGTCATGAATAGATTGGGGGTGGTAGAGTGTTTCCTGTGACATCACATCACTCGGGGTCTGGTGGGTCCACTCGGGATGGGTCCAGGTGGGTGACAGCCTGATTCATGCATTGTGAAGCTCCTTGTCACCCTCCTACAGTTTTATCCATTGATGATCATTGGCAGCACTGATAATTCCATTAAAGGTTGCAAAGTGATCATCTTGTCCTCATCCTGTAATATCATCTAGTCGCTATCTACTAGCTAGAATTGTTTTGGTAAAGGAGAATTTTCCTTTCTTCAATTAGTGCTATTTGGTTACCCTGAAATGCAGTCTATATAAGAGACGCAAAATGAAGGCTAATTCATTCTTCTCAATTTCCAGGCATGGAATTAATGTGCTAAATACTTCCAGTGGTGTCCCAGTGAACAATTTTTCTGAGGGGAGGAAGGGAACTTCTGTAAAGAATCAATACAATCTTGATTTTTTAAAATGTAGTATATATATGTTTCAATCAGCTACATCATTATACTCTATGTAAATATTTTTATCTTTGACCGGGGGAGTCCTTCATGTTGCCTCTAGTGCTCTTCTTCTTTTTTTTTCTTTGAGAGGTTTTTTGCTATAGGGTGCGTGCGTTCGCCAGAAAGACGAGACGGACAGAGACAGAAAGCGAGAAATCACCCCCCAGGTGGGTGGCCCCACCACAATCCCTTCTCCTCTATTCTCCTCTTGGGATCTTGGGCACGCACACACATGCACCTGGTGTGAGTTTAAGGCACTGGGTCTGGGACTCAAACTGCGGTCGACTACATGGGATTCCAGCAACATAGCCATTACGCCAAATGCTGGTCCCCTCACTCTTCTTCCTTTTTTAATAAAAATGTATTTTTGTTTTATATGCCAGAGGGCTTGTGCACATGCATGGGACCAAGAAAGAGAGGGAAAAAAAAAGATAGAGAAAGATAAAGCACCCTTCAACAGGGCTTGGTCACACTGCAATCCTTTTTCCTCCAATTCTCCATGCTGTTAGGATCCTGGGAACACAAGCGTGTGCCTGGCATGCAAACTTCCAGGGCTAGAACATAAACTCTGGTCGGCCATGTGGGATTCAGCTTCCCGTGTGCAGCACTTAACCACAGAGCTACAGGGCTGGCCATCTAGTGTCCTTTTGATAGCTTCTTTGCTTTCTGGCACAAGGTGTCACAGACTTGCTGTGAATATTTTCTGTGCCAACCTGAAATTAGCCATTCCTTTAAGGAGCCTCAGTTGGAGGAAATAGTGCTGGCTTACATTCAAGTCCCTTCCTTTCTATCCCCATGCTCCTTTCTCAAAGGGAGAAAGAGGAAAATAGAAGGAAAAGGTAAAGATAAAGATGAAGCAGAAGAGAAACAGAGTAGCTGATAGGATGGTAGGAGAGTAGCTGGAAGACTAAGAT
Source organism: Tupaia tana (assembly GCA_026018925.1). Lineage (NCBI taxonomy): Eukaryota > Metazoa > Chordata > Mammalia > Scandentia > Tupaiidae > Tupaia > Tupaia tana. The sequence goes on from JAKSZU010000006.1 coordinate 171,025,223, forward strand.
GTTCGGGGCCCTGTTTACTAGTGGATAAAACTGTTAGAGAACGAAAGAAGTCCCATGCTTCTAGAAAGGATCTATGGACTCTGAGTGAATGAGTGAATGCTTGCTCAGGGAATATGACCTTTCTGACTGCAAACAACAGGAGGCCATCAGATGAGTGTGTGATGTGATAAATGTATTTTCCAAATTCCAAGGTGTTCTTTCCAGCCTCTGGTGTCATTTAGTCATACCCACCTAATCAATACCAACATCAACCTATTCAGGAAATCTCTTTATTTTTCCAGTTCTTTAAAAAAACAACTCTCTTTTAAAAATAACTTTCCTTGTTCCTTTGCCCTAATAAATAAGGGGGATGAGAGAAGCTTAGCAGGTGCACAGCTGGTATGGCTCTCCCTCTCCACCTTGACTCAGATCTTTGTCTCGAGTAACTATTCTGTGCATGCTTCAGGTGACCCTCTGCTGGTCAGAAGAGTCACATAAATTCTCTGTTGTGGTCTCTGCTTAAGTGCCCTGCTTGCCTTATCTGTGGGATCTTCTGTCCTTTTGTCCTTTTCTGTCTTTGTTCCTGGCCATGTTCTCTCAAAGTGACACGCAGCACACCTAGGCGGGAACTATCACCACCATTCTTAGAGGCGGGTCTACTCTCCTAGCATCTCAGTTTCACTTTCCATCATGCCAACAGCTCATTGAGTCACTGGATTGGGGTTAAGAATGCATTTTTGTGGTGCAGCTGGATGTGACGGTCCCAAAGTCCAAGCTTGCAATGGGTGTTAGGAATCCCTCTTTGGTCTTAGATCAGAGGCATGTTTCCCAACGCAGTAAACCAGAATTCTTGCATTTTGGGGGGCATGGGGTGTGGGTCTGGAATAATAGTGAAGTTCTTCATTGCTTGGTTGGCATATGATTCTGGGATGTCTGTCTCACAGGTCAGAACTCACAAAGGTAAAAGGCTGAGTGGCACCTTAAACTGCCAACACCAATCAGTGGTAATACATTAACCACAGCCTTAGGGAGGGAGGCTGACCAGAGCAGGTTAGCAGATGAACTCATGAACTGTCAAGTTACAGTTATTGGCCGAGAGTGTTGACTCTCCTGAGCCTCAGACTTTATGTATCTCTATGGAAAATTCTTCAGGACAAGAAACTAATAAGTAGTTTAACTTGGAAAGCAGTCTGTTTCCCTGGAAAGGTATTTTTAAGGCTAAAAGATGCTAATTTTAATAGCTAGCTCTCTGGTATTTTCAGAAATAGCATGATAATAGCAAGTTAACAAAAATGAAATTATTTAAAAACCACATAGAAGATAAGATTCCAGGGGCCAGCAAGGTGGCATGGCAGTTAAGGTGCTGAACTCCCACATGGCCAAATGTGGTTCAAGTCCCAGACCTGTTGGCTTGCTTTCTCACTTTCTCTCTCTCTCTCTTTCTCTTTGTCTCTCTGATGAGCACATGTGCCCTATAGCACATTAAAAATACTAACCAGCAGTTAGCGTAATGGCTATGTTGCTGGAACGTAGTCGACCGCGGTTCGCGTCTCGGACCCGGTGGCTTACAACTCACGCCGGGCGCGTGTGCGTGCGTGCCCAAGATCCCGAGAGGAGAATGGAGGAGAAGGGATTGCGGTGTGACCATTGGGGGGTGATTTCTCGCTTTCTGTCTCTATGTCTCTCTCTCTGTCTGGCGAAATAGCGAAAAACCTCTCCAAAAAAAAAAAAAAAAAAAAAAAAAAAATACTAATAAATAAAATTAAATAAAAACTTCTTTCAAAAAATAAAAAAGAAGATGAGATTCCCGAAGGCAATTATTCACAAAAATGGGGAGTATAGCTGGATGCTCTCAAAGGAACAACAGTAAATGGTGCCATAGAGCCCTGTTGGTCTGGAAACAGGTATTGGCCACTTTGGATTTATTTCCTGTGCCAAAATAATTTTAAGGATCTGAGATTTAAGTTACACTTTTCCCTCACAGATGAAACCTTTATCCAGGTTCTTTGCTTTTGAGCTCAAAAACTCTGTGTAGCAAAATCATCCCCTGTGTACTAATGAGGACGCTAAGCCATGAAGCAGCTGAGGGACCGACTTGCCCAGTTAGAATGCATAAGCTCTAGGATTCAATACTAGAATATCTGACCTCATTTGGGTTCCTTCCACCAAATGATGCTTTTCCCCTAGACATATAATCTCCTAGCTGGTCAAACAGCCTTTATTCATTTCCAACTTCCCAGCAAGCTAGAGATAAATAATTGATCATATCTGCAATGTTTCTTCTCCTCAGAGCCCGTCTGTGGCTCTCCATGAACATCTGCACAAACTCCTGCTCACTGTTCCGAAAACTCACCGCCCTGTCAGGTGTCCTCACATTCAACCCTAGCCCAACTGATGCGGAGTTTTTCTCATTGGGTCTCTATTCTGTGCTGACCACAAGATGTCTCTGGAGAAGCTGGGCTATGAACATAACTGCAAGATTTTTCAGTTCTAAAAGAGCCAACGAGCCTCTAGGAACACAACACTCCAGGCGAAGGCTATAGTTCTACAAAGCTCAGTTCAATTTTAACTATTCGTCAGCATGTGCTGCAATTGCTTCTAACCCTCCCGGGAACAGAAGCTTTAGCAGAAGGCAGAGGGCAGTCACCACGATTCAAGTTCAGCCTTGTTGTATATTTCTAAGCAAGACTACTTACATGTCTGAACAATGTCCTAGAGGCAAGGATCAGAAACCCACTGCTTGTGTTTTTCATTTTCGACACATGTGAAAAGCTTTTGCTGCAGCTTTCCCTACTTGGATTTTAAGGGTAGTTCATCTACTCTCTTGAGTGAGTCACAGCCATCCAGAAGCAGTTCTCAAGCCCTCAACAGCCTGCTTGTAGCTCAACTCCTCTCCTAGTGGCCTTACAGACCAAATCTACACCTATGTGTTAGAGCTGGTACCAGTTTTCCTGCAAGTCACCAGGCATTTGGGTTTATTTTCGGCAGACACCACTCGGGTAGCTCTGTTTCTTCACACCTGACAATTCAAGTAATGTTGGTTTTGAGGACAATTCAATACTACCCGTGGGACTAGAAGAAAGAAAAAAGTACATAGTCTTCCCAACTGCAATCTTCTAGCCCAAGAGGAAATAATTTCAGCTTATGCCACTAAAAACTCATGGATTTTGAGACAAATTGGGTCAGAAAGGCAGCTGCTGCCCTTCTGTCTGGGGAGTCTCCTTGGCAGAGGAGAGAAAGAGACAGCTGCTTCAAACATTGCCTCCTCCTGTTCTCTGGCAACAGCGTGGCACCAAGGGCTAGGAAAACCAGGGCTCAGCAATGAAAGAATCAGTAGCTGGGATTTTGGCTGTAAATGTGAGCAAGCCAGGGGGCGACTTGGCACTTAGAGAACTGAGCCCGGATCAAAGCAGCACCGCAGTCTAAGATCTGTGACGGACTTAAGTGATGCTTTCCTGATTCATCCTAGAGCATCTTCACACATCTATCATTTCACATGAGAACAAAGAGAAAAGAGCTAGACTCTTGCTGCTGACTCACAGTGCCTGCCCTCTACTCAGCGTGGGCCTTCCGTAAGAGCTCCGGGCCAACTAGGACCTGGCCCTTCTTCAGCTCTTAACTCTTTCAAACTTCCTCTGCCTCTTACTGACCTTCATTCCCCTTAGATTCTCCCCTTCCTACAAGGGCCCCCTTCAGCTCTGGGCGGGAGGCACGCCCTCCACCCACCACTGCCTGTGGGCCTTGGGGGCCAGGCTCACTGTCATTCAGGAAGACCAGTTATGCCTGACCAATATCCCAGTGCACGGAGCACTACAGTTTTGGTTTTATTTGCTTATTCCAGGGATTGCTGGCATCTGGCATTACGAAGAGCCTTGGACCAAGAAAGAGCTCTGTACCCCATCTGAGAGAAACAGACAAGCCCTGCATGGACCGTTACCAATATTACTCCTGTCTAGCCCCGCTAGACAACTAACATGGCAGACAATGGTGGAAGAAGGGGTCAAGATGGCTATTCTTCAAGCACCTGGGCTTAGAGAAATAGAGTGACCTTCCTTGGATTAGAGAAATAGAGCGACCTTGAGAGACTGACGCCATTTGTCAGTGAATGTCCAACAGATAATATACAATTTTACCACCTATAAGTAAGCATATTTAAATGCAAAAGAGTTGCATAAGGACATCAGGGAGTGATAAATAGTCCCTAGGCCACAGTCAGACTGAAGGGAAGCAGTTAATATTTCTGTAGACAGGTGGTGGTAAATCTAGGACAGAAGTGATAAGACCAGTGATTGAAAACTGAGAAAGAAGCACTAGCAAGCCTGCCTGAGGGTCAGCGGAGTCTTAGGACGCAATGCAATGTTTTCAATTCACTGTTTGTTCTGCTTAGAGCTCTGACTGCAAAAGTGGATGGCAACTTGTAGAAAAGTGATAAGATGCAAATTGAGTTGGTTGGTAGATTTGCAAATGATTTCCACCCCTTAGGAAAGATAACCTCAAAGGTTTTGCTTTCATTCCTCTACCAGTCACTGAGTAGCTTTGATCCTAACTTAGACATCTCATGCCAACATTCTTCGCCCCCCTCCACCGAGCTACTGATACACAGATACACAATTTCTTTATCCCATTTAAAACAAGCTTTGTCATCTGCTGTCTTTCCTCCTTAATAAGTGAAACAAACATTTTTGACATGAGTCACTCATTTGTACATGAATTATCACGTCGTAAGCTTTAAAAAGTGTGTTTTAACAGAATTGCAAACAAGGGAGGCTAGTGGAAATGATACTTTGTGAGGATGGGCAGGGTTGGATGCCATTACTCACTTAAAACATGCTACCCACACTTCAACCCTTGTCCCCCAATTCCGTGTTCCCTGACGTGTGCTGATGGTTTCACAAGGACAGAATGTATGTAGAAGCTAGTAACCAGCCACAGGTAGAAGACGGGTTCTCAATCTAATGTATAGCTCCATCTCTGGCACCTCTAAGGCAAATAGCTATGTGGATTTCATGTAAGTCTGGGGTGCTGAGGAGATCTCATTTTCTCAGTTTCTGGCACTATAAGGCTAAGGCAAGACTCTGAATGGTGGTGACTTAACAAGAAAAAATGCTATGTTTTGAAGTCTCTTTCCTGATAATAGGTGACTCTACCCTGTCTTTGCTAAGTGAGAAAACGAGCTTACGGAAGTGACGTGGCTCGACACAACCCAAACAGGCCCGGCAGGCCACGAAACTAGGGCTTGCTCTAGTCTGTCGCCCCTTCCCTGAAGAAAGAGAAGCTCGATCTAGCAATGAGTGACAGACAAAAGCCAGAATTCCACCTATTTCCTGTGTGTTCTAGTGATTTCTATGTAGACTGTTCTACACTAGCTGTTTGGAGAAGGTCTGGACCTCGCATAAGGACTGACTGATCTTTGAGTGCCCACTCCAAATATTTAGTGAGGGAAGAGGCAGGTGCAAGATTTGTATTTTCATTTTATAGTTTTTCCTAAGGCTAAGCCTATTTCCGAGTTGGGAGAAACATTGCAAAAGAAGTTGGCATTAAACACCAAAAATGGCATTCAAAGGAGTAAAACAGCTTTGGTATGAAGAAGAGCAAAACTCCCCTCTCAAAAAACCTAGATACATTGAAAATACCAAGTAAACTTGGCTGGAAGAAAAGCTGATGGTAGCAAAGGCAGGAGTCAAAAACAAAGAGGGCGTGTATGAGCGACTCGAATGGTTGAGGGCTCTGCTGCCAGTGGCTATAAATAAAAGTAAGTGCTGGGAAATTAGTTTAAAAATCTTTCTATAGAAAAGGTAAATAAAAATAGCTGCATACAGTTAAGAAGTAATTTCACTGACAAACACAAATGACAAAAGGAAATGGCAAAAAAAAATTTTTTAAAGTCCAAATGCTCTGAATGTGGGGAACTTTTCCAGTCCACAAAAAAGTTTTTCATTTGGTTGGTTGTTTCTGCCTTCAGGTGTACAAAGAAGCGAAACTAGAATTCACCTCAGAAATAGATGAAGTGGACACAAAAGAGACTTAAGCTTCAGAAGGGAAAGAGGTTATCAGGGAACTATAGCTAAGATCACAGGCTTCTTATCTGCAAAGAGAAGGAATCTGTGATAAGCTGTGGTGCCAGCCAGAACTCATTTTTAAGATAAAATGTGGAAGCTCCAGGGCTTACGATGTAGCCTTATTTCCTCTTTAACCTGCCACCCAGCTGCTGCCTATAATTTCGCCAAAACAGAATAATCACCTCCAGCAAGAAAAGAACCTAAGGGCTTCATCCTGTCTTTAATCCGCAAAACAACCCACTGAAGGGGTTGCTAAAATGTTAATTCTTGCCCTGCACTTTACAAACATGCTGACAAGGGTTAGGGGACTGAATACCAGTCCTTCTGCTGATGGCTAAATTGTGCACTCTGGCTTGGGTTATCTTCAGTTTGGGGAAGGGTGTCCTAATTTCTAATTCCCTAGCCCCCCTCTCCATGACCCTAACTCAAGAGTGCCTTTTCCTAATTGTTGCAAAGGTTTTGTGCAGGCTAGTAGCAACTCAGTGGGAAGATAACTCAATTCCACCAAGTCACTGTAGTTTTTCATACCGGGTAATCTTCCAGTGTTCCAAAGACACCCACAGGGAGGATGACAATTACACCTTTGCTCTGAGATACGTAGCTTTTCTTTTTTTTTCTTTTTAGAGGTTTTTGCTATAGGGCACGTGCGCTCACCAGACAGACAGAGAGACAGAAAGCGAGAAATCACCCCCCAGGGGGGGTGGTCACTCCGCAATCTCTTCTCCTCCATTCTCCTCTCGGGATCTTGGGCACGCACGCACACGCACCCGGCGTGAGTTTTAAGCCACCGGGTCCGGGACACGAACTGCGGTCGACTACGTGGGAGTCCAGCGACATAGCCATTATGCTAACTGCTGGTTCCCGATATGTAGCTTTTCTAATGACCCTTTCTCCTCTCAAGCACTTCTAAACTGATGTGTGCTAAGCAATGAACACTTTGGGTGGCCTATCAGTAACTGAATTCACTTAAAAAGAAAAGAAACCACCACGTGAGCAGGGGCCATGCCAAGAACTCCACAGTACTGAGCCACCGACTCCTTGCTGTACTTGCACTTACCCCGAGCGTTTTAGGGTCTTATAATGTCCATGATACCACTTACTTTCCAGAGCTGTGTTTTGTTGGGAATTATTTCGGAAGAAAAGTGAAGCTACATGGGAAATGCACTTACCACCAGCATTTAGGGGAAACGACTCAAGTGAGGGGAGAGAAAAGCATCCCATTTACTAGATAAGTTGGCTCATCTACATCAGCGACCTTGTGGCTTTTTGATGCACACACTGCCACACAAAAGTTCCAGCTAGCCAACCCACTGCCACTCAGTATGCTGGTAAGGGGTTGATGCTTCCCCTCCCCCTTTCTTTCTCTCTTTCTCTCTCTTTCTTTCTTTCTCTCTCTCTCTCTCTCTCTCTCTCTCTCTCTCTCTCTCTTTCTGTCTTTCTTTTTAAACAATATCTGTTTTTTAAGCAGCATCACTTTTTCAAAACCTCAGTTATAATAAATTGTACATTCAATTTATCGTCGTTATAATAACTTGTACATTCAATTTATCGTCATTATCATTGCTAAATGTTTTCAGGGCAGAAGGGATAGGAAGATGGGTCTTTTGTATTCCTGGGCTATCAATAATCTTTTCAGGAGACTGTTTCACTCCGGAAGGAAAAATGCGTCTACTTTATACTTGCTATTTCCCTAGCCTATACATGGGGACAATACATACCTGCTGAAAAGAGCTATTGTGAGGCCTAAAAATACACAGTACACAGCATATAATTGGCAATCAGTACTTAGGCTGTGATGTAACTCCCAGCAGGGCAGTGGTGGGAGAAATGGCCCAGAGCGGGGTGTCTGGGACACAGGGACAGCTCTCTCATGAATAGATTGGTGCTGGGCCTTGGGAGGGAGGGGCTTCTCAGAGATTAGTTCCTATGAGAGGGACCGGTATAAAACTCATGGGCCACCTGAAATCTCTTTTCTTTGCTTGTACCTGCTTTTCTTCCTGCTTCTCTGGGCCATGTCACGATGTAGCACCAAAGGCTGCTCTTCTGGGAGAGATAAGTAACTACCACCTCGTTAAGAGATTATTAACTACAGAGAACGTTTTAGTTCTCAAAAAGAGTGAGGTGAGTGTGTTACTATTTTAGACATCTCTATATATTAACAAAACAAAAATCACTAGCTGTAGAAAAGAAAGTCCGAGATACCTCCCTATGCTGCTCTGTGGCCCAGGGCCATTTCGTAATGTCCACATGAACTGTGCCAGCAGCTCTGGAACTGAGCCGTGCATGCCGTAGTGAGCTCTCTCCCATGAAGTCAAGAGAGACAGTGATAGTCACAGAGGTAGCCCAATGAGAACTCACCCTGTCCTGGCCCATGACATCTAACCTCTCTCCAAGAGAACTTCACATCTCCTGAATAACATAGCCATCTCCTACAATTCAGTCTTCCCACACTGAACTTAGGTCCTCTCTTCGTGAAGCTCTGAGAATATGATGTTTAGAAAATCCTTCCACCCTTCCCATGAGGTTGGAATAATAGACTAATTCATCAACGCTCCATGTGACACTGAAGTCTCAAAGTTTTTAGAAAGTTTTGGCCATGAATACATGTTCATAAACATATTTCTTCAAAACCAGTGCCCCTGTTTTCCAGGATAACCTTCCAGGGATCACGTTCTGAGGATAAAGTCTCAGCTCCGGCATCTTTCCTTGGCTGAGCTCAGGGGGGAACACCATCGCCACTTCATTGGGCATTTACACTATGCAGAATGCCTGCAAGTCTGACCCCAGAGAAAGAAGAGAAAGTTTACTGACCTTGTGCAGCTCCACAGGAGTTGGGGACATAATCTCCTTTATTTCCTGTTTCATTTTTCTCAGGGTTACAGACTTCCTACCCACATCCGAGGGCAGGGTGTTGCTCCGGGTGGTCTGGCTATAGTGCGGCCTTGAGCTGCTCCGTTCCTGAAAGCTGGCCTGTCGCCCCAGTTGACTGCGGGGTGTTGGGGCCTCATGATTCAAACTCATCGTGCTCCCCGACATGATTGTTGCCTGTGGCATTGATAATTTTCAGAAACAGTTAAGGCATGGACTAAGGAAAAGTTTGGTTGCTCAACATTAAGCACATTTCTCCCCTTGCTCAGTCAAAATACAGTCTCTTCAGGGCATAACCAAAGGCAGGAGAATGGACATACTAATTGAACTATGAAAGTCGAGAAAACGCTTTGCAAGTGACATTTATAATGCACATCTCAAATCCAATTTAAGTACTTAAGCCATTGAGTTTATTTAATCAAATACCACCCCTGGCAGTTTTGAGGCAAATTGAAAAGCTCTAACGTTTGCTTACTGCAAACTACATTTTAAGCATTAACTTTCCACTGAGTGGGCTCAGACAGATGGAATTCATGAGGCCACCTTCAGTGTATCTTAAGAAACGAACCTCTCAATGGGGACCAGGCTACCTTTATTTGTAATGCTGCCTCCAGCTCCAGTTGGATGGAATGAAATGATTGATGCTAACGCAAGGGGCTCCCCTCAGCTTCCTACCTAGCACCTTATGTTGTCCATCCTTTGAGAAGTGGCCTGCTCCGGAAGCTTGTAGGTGGCCAGGTCTCCATGTGATTTCCTACACATTAGTGTTTCTTGGAAATGGTCTATGTGTAGATTCTCAGGTTAAAAAACAATCATCTACATGTTATTGGACTCAGCCCTTTGCTCAAAAGCAGTGAGACTTGGATTGGATTTTTTCAGTGAATGGGATAGTTTGTTCAGTTTCAAATATGATTCCTGTGTAATATGCGAACAATGGCAAGATTAGATCCTAAAGATGATTGAGTCTCAGAACTGGGCCGAGAAAGGATTTGAAACCAGTATCATGTTGAGGATATTCATTTCTCATGACTAGAAGATGCTAAAATTCTGAAAATATGCCTGTAACCAGTTCCGTACCTGTAGATATGGCTGTTTTGTAAAGATAAACTATTATCAGTAAATCTGCCTGAAATCAGGGAAACATAAAAAAAAAATATATGCTGCATGATCTAGTTATTTATGTTCACACCAATGCTAAAGGTAACAGAAGTTTGATTTATTGAATCCTTTCAATGTATTCACTTATTAAGCTCACAGCACTCTGTGAGGTAGGCACTAATTTATGAATGAGGAGACTAAGGCACAAAGAAGCTGACCTACCCAAAGTCATGAAAGTAGTGAAAGAGCTGAGGGCACTACCACTGACCAGGAGGGAATAGTGCAAAGTGATAGAGTTTACAGCTGTCTTTGAAGGTTTCATAATTCCGAAATTTACCTGGTATTCAGGTATACCTGAACTACTAACAAGATCTTTGAGGGGCCAGCAGGTGGCATGGTGATTAAGGGCACTGGATTCCCACATGGCCGACCGTGGTTCGAGTCCCAGACCTGGCGGCTTGCTTTCTCACTCCCCGTCATCCCCACTCCCTCTCTCACTCTGTCCTCTCTGGTCAAATTAAAACAAACAAATTAGTTAATTAATTAAATTAAGTAACACTTTTTAAAAGAAATCTTTGAAGAACAACCCGGTATTGGCATGCATGTATATGTATGTATGTATATATATATATATATATATATATATATATATATATATTTAACAACTCTGTTGAAAAAGCAATAAAGCAAACATCAGTAGTAGCCCAACTGGATTGGTTCTCTCACTGGTAATTTTTTTTCTTTATTCATGAGAGACATATGAGCATACTTCACAGGTTCTGGTCTTGCTGCAATCTCTTTCCTCTAGTCACTAGCCAGCCGGGTCTTGAGTGTTCTCGTGTGTACCTGGCATGTTGACTGGGCAGGGAATTTGAACTGTGGTTGATATGGGATTTGGCTTCCCTTGAACAGTGCAGTGCATTACCACTGCTCTATGGAGCTGGCCCTCTCATTGATAATTATGAAAACAAATTCTAACTACAAAAAAGACCTTGATGATCATTGAGCAGTACTAAGTTGCACCTGTGTTTTGTGTAGACTATCATTCATTACTTAAGTTCTCCCTCTAGTATAGATGATATAATTATTCCTCCACATTTCATTTAAGGAAAGGGATGCCTGGATAAGTTAAGCAACTTGTCCAAGGAATTGGAACCCTAATAATAGGATTCCAGAACCCTTGTTCTTGACTACCTGACTGTACTTTTAAGTCATGTATTAGGCTGGCCTATATAAAAACTCATTCTTAGTAGGTAAAAAGACCCCTAGTACTTAACTAAGTGTGGGTTATCCTTACGAAGGTTTATTTCAGATACAAACTTTTTATGGAAACCCTTCCATCACTAGCTCTATTGGTGTCATGAGACAGCCTTTATTTTGTGGCACTTACTCATATATATCATTTTTAAGTTTAACCTACTACACTTGATATCACTCAGTGACAGTGTTCTTACTGTTGCGACCAGTCATCTATTATTTCACCTGCTAAGACTAGTTAACTTCTTTGATATTATCCATGTTTTTAAAATTCATCTTTCAGAGGACTAATAGGACATATGTAGGCAGTGAAACACTTAATCCCTACATGTGGGAGACAAGAGTTTTGCTTTGATGAATTTTAGCTGCCATAAAAGAAGTTACAAATTGATTTAGAAAAGGTCATAATAAAAAATGAGAAATAATAATTCTTTAGTTCATGTTTTTAAAATGTGGTTTGATTGCTTTGTTTAAAGTAAACTTGGAGTGAATTAGTAATGTCTAAGAAGGATATGCAAATTAAAATACAAATCCCAACATTAAAATAAAAAGTTAAAAGTGAATTATTTGAAATTATCTAAGATTTGGTTTGGCTTCAGGAGTGTGTTGTTTGTTTTCATTTACTATAGTTCATAATTAGACATTCTTTTCAAGGAAACTTAGAGTTCTCTGACATTCAGTTAAACCTTTTCCTTGTATTGTATTAAAAAAAAAGGTTGGGACCAGCAGTTAGCGTAATGGCTATGTCGCTGGACTCCCACGTAGTCGACCGCGGTTCGAGTCCCGGACCTGGCGGCTTAAACTCACGCCGGGCGCATGTGCGTGCGTGCCCAAGATCCCGAGAGGAGAATGGAGGAGAAGGGATTGCGGCGTGGCCATCCCCCCTGGGGGGTGATTTCCTGCTTTCTATCTCTCTGTCTCTCTCTGTCTGTCTGGTGAGCGCACGCGCCCTATAGCAAAAACCTCTCCAAAAAAAGAAAAAGAAAAAAAAAAAAAAAGGTTAAAGCAGTATTCATTTAATGAAGAAAGGAAAAAATAATAGTAGTTAATTTTTACTCAACATTTTATTGAATATTTGCTAACTGTAATGTTCTTTGTTAAGTACCATATAAACATTTCTCATTAAAATCCCCATATTTTATAGAAGAAATACCTGGCAGAAGAGTTTAAAAACGTGCCTAAAATCTTAGTTCAAATTTTCTCTTTTTGTTAAAGTAATACATTTTTCAGTGCTAATGTTGAACCTAAATTATTCTTATCAATAGCGAAAATGATGAATAACTTAATTTTTGTTTTTATTTCAATTACAATAATTTTTTTCATCTGCGCTAATCTCCTGCATTGTTAATGTTCTAGTGTGCTTTAACTTTTTCTTTTTGTAGAGGTTTTTTCCTATAGGGTGCGTGCACTTGCCAGAAAGAGACAGAGAGACAGAGAGACAGAAAGCGAGAAATCACCCCCCCAGGGGGCATGGCCACGCTGCAATCCCTTCTCCTCCATTCTCCTCTGGGGATCTTGGGCACGCATGCACACACGCCCAGCGTGAGTTTAAGCCACCAGGTCCAGGACTTGAACTGCGGTCGACTACATGGGAGTCCAGCGACATAGCTGTTACACTAACTGCTGGTCCCTTAGTGTGCTTTAACTTTAATACAGGATGTAAATGTCACATGTAGGAAGCTAGCTCCAGTAACTTTTTTTGCATAATAATGTTGCCAATCAAAGGACTGGAGTTCATTTAAACTACTGATAGTAGGTGAATATTCTTTGTGATAAGACTGTAAATATAACTCTATGAATTTGCCAATCATTTTTCCAAGTTGAAGATTTTCATTTCTTTTTGGCTTAAAGACTCAGCCAGATTCTTTCTGCATTTCTGATTTCAAGGGTCACTTCTGCCCGGAGCTATATTAGAGCAAATTCATAGGTGATCATGACATAACTTACACGCCGATGGGTGTTACCAATATTTGCATGTGATAACTCAGTTATTGGGTAGAAAAGCAACCACATTGTATTATTTTTTATAGCATCTTTTTTTTTCTTGCTATAGGGCATGTGTACTCTCTGGAGAGAGACAGAGATAGGGAGAAAGAGAAATCATCCTCAGGAAGAGGGCCACACCACAATGCCTTCTTCATTCAACTCTTGGGATTTGGGGCACACACATATACACACCCAACATGTTTTTCAAGCCACTGGGTCAGAGAGTTGAGCAGTGTAGGTGAACATGTGGGATCTAGTCATCCTAATATCCATGCCACTTGCTCATCTTACATCCTCTTTTTATGTAATGCAAAAGAAGCTATATGATGAATAACTTTTTCAAAAGAGAAGTATCAAAATGCAAAATGAAAATGGTGCATGAACCAAAACATGTTTCCAAAAGCAGAGGTAGGTTCAAGAATTGTGAATTGTGCTTATTATTCAGTTTAGTTCCTGTCACTCATCATTCTACACACAGGAGGTGGTAAAAGCTTAAATAAGCCAGCTGGTGCTTAAGTAGTCTGGTCTTTCTGAAAGTTGTATGAAAAGGAATCAATTGCTAACATCTTAATTCATCTAAATTTTATAGGCTCATCCATGTCCACGTCCTTTAACTGTGCTCTGAAGCTGAAATTCATGCCAGGTAATATTATGATGTTTACAAGTTCAAACTAATATTGTCCTTCATAATTGTCTTTGCAGATTCACAAAGATTGGAATCACATAAAATATCCACACATGCAACTGAGAAGCAAAATAATATAAAGATGAGTAATCATTTTTAGAATTGCAAGAGTTTCACCCAGTTATGCCATTCGCATTCCTTATGGTGACTTGGGGGGGACCTCATATGACATCAAAATAAAAATGAGACTTTTGCCATTTTTGTTTCTTTTTTACAGCTCAGAAAATTTAAAAGAACATAAAAGGAAACTGTCCAGGACTTCCCAGACTAAAGTGTGAATACTGTCAGCAAATTCATGACTTTGATTAAAGAACTCACCAGGAGTTCAGTTATTATACTCCATCTCAGACCTCCTCAAATTTATACCAAGTTAATATGGAATCAAAATTTGCAATGCAAAGCAAAATACTATGTAATATTTTGGCCGCTTATCAGATTGACTGGCCTTTTTCACCAGCTGCATTGTCATCTACTTTAAGGGCAAAAGAAAATGAAATAAAATTTCCTCTTATGTTCCTCTTAAAGATCAAATTAATTCCTATACCAGGTACAAATGAAAACATGCCAAAAAAAACCTTTCTAAAGCAACTAAGAGAATGAGATGCGCCACTGCTGGGAGACTTAGCTCACTCCTTAGCGATTTGGTGGGACACGAGTACAGTCAGGGTTAGCAGGGAGCAATGGCAGAAGCCACAAGTCAGTAAGCTTGGGGGGTGGAAATGGGGAAATAAATACTTTCAACTGCATTGTATAAAATCAAACTGCTGTCCAGAAGGCAAGGGGGCAGGGGAGGCAGCTTCACAAGCAAAAATATAAACATAAAGAGTAGCTACCAAGAGAGTCATGTTTCTCAAAGACACACGCCTGTCAGCTTTCTCCTGTGAAAAGGGGTTAAAGCTTTTAAATGAACTGGTGTGAAAAATGCAAACTCAAAAGGACCAAAAAAAAAGAAAAAGAAATGAATGTAGAAACAATGAATGTAAGTGGCAGGACCAAGGCTACCTCAAGTTCTCTCAGAATTCCTGATTGTCCACAGGTTTCTAAGTCTTCCAGTGCTTGGGACCAGAAGTTCTCCTCTTGCTCCGCCTCGGCACTGTCGGAAGCCCCTGCAAAACTGTCATCAAGAAGCACAGTCTGGGTTGAGAACTTGCCAAACACATATACTTTTTCTGTATCCAGAAACTCTTTTTTTGTCTAACATAAAAAACAGAAAGAGACTCATTTTGGATCTGATTTTCTTCCAACCATGGCCTCCACGCAGCCGCCAGTGGGAGGAGCTTCGGGAAACAAAAGCAGAATTCAGGCTGGTCGGTGCTCTCTCTTACTGACTGCCTTTCAGATTATTCCTGGCTACTGAGGGAACTGCATTCACATGGCCCTACTGGAATGGAATGGGACCTGAGGCTGTATTTCCTCTGCTATATCTATGGGGAAGGATAAATCAAATTCTTCTCTGAGAGAGAAAAAAATGTGATTTTCCCCCTTATAACAGTCATTATAAATAAGTGCTGTTGCTTCTTACACATTTCCTTAAAATAGATTGATAGGAACAAAATAAGATCAAATACAAAATAGACTGCTAAAATAGACTCCTTTGCTAAAAATATGAAACCCTTGCTGTATCATCTTTTAAAAAATCTAACAATATAAAACACTTTAAAAGAAAGGAGAGGCAGCTAATTGTCAAGAGTGAGGAAATCTGCAGAAGGAGATTCTCCCAAGTGCTACTCATCTTTTCATTAGGGGAAACCTAGCTCTCACTCCGCTGTGTGGTGGGGCCCAGGGTATCACTAGTCAAACACATTTTAGAATCCTGCTTTGACCAGCATGGATGAGTATGGTGGCTTCAAGAAGCCAACGCTGACAGTACGTGCCACTGGAAGTAGAGAAGTTCAGATCTTAGCCAAATGAGCACAGAGTTGTCTTGGACGGACAGCACTGGATGGAAACCTTACCCACTGGCTGTAGACCGGTCCCAGTCTTCATTGCTCAGCCCCACATCTGGATATGTCTGGCTGCGAGGCTTAGTGACTGGAGACAAGCTGCCTCTCTGTTTTGGACTCCTCCAGTCATAGGTGTTGAAATTGTATCCTGAGGCCTGAAAACCAGTGCCTATAATGTAAATAAGGTGTTAGGGTTAGGTCTGAGGATCACTTAACCCACTGAGAAGTGACATTGTTTGCCAATAGAGGGATTGAATAACAATAGCAGCAACAATAACCACAGTGAACATATATATAGGTTAAGCATCTCTAATCTGAAACTCCGAAATCTGAAATGCTCCAAAACCTAAAACTTTTAAGTACTTACATGACGCTACAGGTGGAAGCTTTCACATTAGACCTCATGGGACCAGTTGCTATAAAAATACTACAATACAAAAATATTGTATAAAATTACCTCTGGGTCCCATTCCCAAGATATCTCATATATATGCAAATATTCCAAATGTGAAAAAAATCCGAAAATCTGAAACACTTCTGGTTCTAAGCATTTCAGATAAGGGATATTCAACCTGAAGACAGTGGGTACTTCTTATGCACCCAGGACTTCACTAAGTGCTTTACTTATTTACTTAAAATTTTTGGCAGAGGGTACATGCATTCACCAGATAGAGACAGAGAAATGGAGAAAGAGAGAAAATGAAAAAGCACTCCCAACAGGGCGTGGTCATGCCACAACCTCTTCTCCTCCTCTATTTCTCCTTTCTGGATTTTGGACATGCACTCAGATGTGCCCAGTGTGTTTCCCAAGCTATGGAGTGCAAGACTCAAACTTCATGGTCTGCCATGTGGAAAACAGCTGCCTTAACCACCATGCCATGGGCTGGCCCCTAAGTACTTTATTTATATCACCTTATTTATTCATCACCTTCTTTGAAGGTAAGTACTATTTTTATTATTATTGCATTTTACAGATTAGGATGCTAAAGGCTTAGAACAGTGGCTTCAAGTATCTAAGGCAACTTGCACACTTTGCTGGAAGCTCAACTCATAGTTTTAGGGAAATCAACTTCCAGATCCTCAAATTCCCTATGTATTTCTTCCCCAAACTGACTTATTTGAGAAAGTGGTCTGCCAGTTTTTCCTTCTCACCTCCCCTTTTGTAATTTTTCTTCTGCCATTTAATAAGTAAAAGACTATTTTCCACCCATTTTAAACCTCTTTCTCTCATCCACCTATCTCTCACTCTTAAAGTTAGAAAAACACTTGCACATCCATGTTTATTGCAGCATTATTCACAATTGCAAAGACATGGAAACAATTTAAGTCTCCAAGAACTGATGACTGGGTTGAAAAACTGTGGCCCATACATACTATGGAATATTGAACAGCTATAAGAAGGAATGAGATCCTATCATTTGAGTCAAATTGGATGAATTTAGAAGACTCAACGTTAAGCAAAGTGAGTCAGACTTTGAAAGATAGACTGTATATCCCTGCTCAATATGTACTGATGCCATGGAAAAATGGAAATATCTGAGAGTAGAGAGGATAAGGGGAGATACTACAGACTGTAAAGGAGGGGAGTGGATGGTAGAGAGTGGGGAGAGAAAAAGGAAAGCAACATCTAACAGAAAAGAATGTAAAGTTCCCTGTTTAAAAAAATCCTGTAATTTTTGTTTTATTAAAAAAAATTAGAATCAAGAGGTATAGTGAATGTCAGTGTTAGGAGGCTGGTGCACTACTATGTTTATTTCAAATGCAAAATGAAAATGCCTTCTTCTGATAGAGTTAAGTCTCATTAGCTTAATAGATGAGACAGTGAGGGATGACTTTGGTAATCAGGTTATATAATGGACACGTTCTATGAATCTGAGCAAAATCTAGGGTTGCAAGATTGTGACAGAAATATATCTAAAGCTATTTACAACAAACTGAAAATTATAGTATTTGCAAGTCTCTAAATTTGGGGAGAGAAAAATTTAGAGGACAACTTTAAATGTGTGATGAGACATGCAGTTTTTCAAAAAAATTTTTGGTGGTTTAAGTGGGAGAACAGGGGATTGGTTTTAGGTCTGACTCCATAGCCAGTGCTGCAATCAGCACATCCAGCTTCCTCCACCACTTTAGGCTGTGACAAGTGTGCATGCGCACTTAGACATGTGCACCAGGTCACAATATGATATATGTTTCTTACTATGTTGAAAGCATGTAGCCAACAGGGCTGAAGCCTCATTTTCAAGTACAATTAAATGGCTCGATCACTGAAGATGATTCTGTCTCCCAGACACCCCTGCTTCGTTTTCCCCATTCACTTTCCCTCCTCTTGTCATCGGACCCTATAAAGCTATCCTTGCTACTAATTAGAGCTCAGGGAAGGCAGATGCCCAAAGGATGATGCTCTCTGATTAAAAGGATTTGCTCTCAGGAACCCAGGGCAATGCCTCCTTCCACATGATGGAAATACTCTCTGAACCTTCTGTTTTAGGGTGCCAAGAAGCAGCAGCCCTTGGGGCAGAGGAAATATTTACAGTTCACTATCTCATCTCTCTCTTTTTCTCTAGTAACTCTAGAAGCATGGCTAGCCAATTGGGAAGATGTCTTGTGTGACAAATGTGCAGTTTTCTGTCAAAGTGTTGGATTAAAGAAACACTAACGAATTTTCCCTGCAAGGGGAGTGACTGGATTATATTGGGTTTCAGTCTGGCTCCCTCTGAGGGGCTATCCGTTTTCTCCTGAGACAAACATACCAACCCCAAACACATGAAGTCTCACTGCTTGTGATACAAAATCAGGAGAAGCCAGTCCCTCACTATCCTTAACTGGCTTTAAGCTTTCTAAGAGCCAAAGGCTAATCGTGGAGCCCAGCTGGGATGTCCTTCTCTGATTAGCATTAGCCCATATGACCGTTGTGTTCCCTGGAGGAAACTCCATATTTTAGAATGGGTGGATTAGCTTTCTGATTTCCTTCTCAACTGTTACTTGTACATTTTTGGAGACTGAGGTTTGGGTGGATTGGCAGCACCATAACCAGGAAAATGCCAATCCTGAAAGACGTGTACATCCATAGCAAGGAGGCCTTGTCTGAACAGACACTATGAGATGATTACTGTCTTACAACAAAGCAGAGAATGAAGGGCATACCGTAAAGAAAACCTCTTTGGATGAGGCATAGTCAGGAGACCTGGGTCTGCTTCCAGCTCTTCCAGAAGCCACACTATGCTGACCCAGAGGCTGAAGGATTAAAAGACCTAAGTTTAAATTTCAGCTCTGCCCCTTCTTCACTTGGTATCCCTGGCCAATTAACCTCAGTGTAAAATGGGGATAATGATGTATACCTTGCTAGGCTGAGAAGAGAAGGAGAATAAATAAATATACATATGAAAATGCCTACAATATAATGATACTTTAATGAACATTGGTGTCCTTCGTTGTTGTTTACTAAGCCATTTGAACTTTCAAGATCTCAGTTTCCTGGGATCGGCAGGTGGCGTGGTGGTTAGGGGGACTGGACTCCCACATGGTCAACCACGGTTTGAGTACTAGGCCTGGTGGCTTGCTTTCTTACTCTCGCTCTCTCTTTCTCTCTCTGTCCCTCTCTGATCAAATTAAAAAATAAGTAAATAAATAAAGTTTAAAAATATTTCAGTTTCCTTATTTATAAAATGCAAGACTAGGAAATGAAGTAAGCCCACTATCATTACTATTATTTTAGTTTTTGCTATAGGAAGCATATATTTGCTGGAGAGAGGATGAGAGAGAGAAAAAGAGAGAGGGAAACTAAGAAATCGCCCCCTAGGGAGGATGACCATGTCACAATCCCTTTTCTCCTCCATTTTCTTCTTGGAATTTTGGGCACACACAGACATGTCCAGCATATTTTCCAAGCCCCCAGGTCTGGGTCTTGAACCATGTACTTGGCCACATGGGATCCAACTGCCTTTACACCACACTACCTGACTGGACCAGGCCTCCGCATTATGAGTCCAGTAAACATTTGAGTGTCTCTAAAGTGTCATATTACATGAAGAACTAAAATGCAAAGATAAATAAAACTAAATTCCTGTCCTCAAAACGAACAGTGTATATTAGAGAAGAGAAACAGGTCTGGAAAGAGTTCTACTAGTAAGTGAAACTGCTATCCTTTCAGTCTGCATATACTGATGCAGAAGAATGGAGACCTGTTTTGGGTGTGGAGTATGGAACAAGCAAAGTGCCAAAGGGACGATGCCACATAAGCTTGGACTTAGAGAAGAAGTTGGCACTTACTAGGTAGAAGTGTTGGAAGATACACTGTTGACGCAGCAGAAGAGACAACCTGGTAAAGTTGCAGTCACAGTAAACACTGCATTATTCCCCAGGAGAAAAAAGTATTCCAGGAGTATTCTGGTCCTTCTTTCCACTAGTATTTATTCCTCCCCAAAGAAGGAATGTGATGTCCCTGACTGGTGAGTTTTGGAGAAGAACGCTGGGCGTGTGCACTCAGCCCCCTGTTGGCTTTCTCTGGGCTCATTCTCTCCATGGCTGTTATACAATGGTAAGCAGGCATGGGTCCCTGCTCTTGGGGCACACTCAGCTTGCTGGACACAAAGAAGCCAATGCTGGACACATAGCTGACTGCAGCAGACTAAGGTGCCCATTAGAACATCCATTCTCTCCTTTCCCTTAGCATCAGGACAGCAGTTTCAGGGTGGGCTTACTAAAGCATTATTTCCTAGGCTCCCTCAAAGCTAAGTGTAACTCTGTGAAATGTTCTGGCCAATGGCATGGCTAAGGGACTTTTGAGAAAACTCCTTACAATCCTCATTGCTCCTCCTGGAATGCAAATGAAATAGCTAGAGCCCCAGGAACTTGGACCATGAGGTGACCTCAAAGATGGAAGTCAAGTGCTAAGCATAATAGAGCAGGAATATTTAGGATCATGGGTCCATGATGACACGGTGGAGTTAGAATAGCAGCTGTGAAATGCCTACTTCTTTACAATTAAAATCACTGTATTGTTAGGTTTCTAGTTCTATTTAGCTGAACCAAATGTAACTCATTGGTAATCAGCAGGGTTATGGTGATTCTGCAGATCAGGTATCTCTCTCATTTAAGTCCCAAAATCAAGAAAAATAATATTTCTGATCTAATTGCAGGACCAATCCAGATTTTCTAGCAAAAACATAAAAAATAAAATAAATGCTGATATTTTAATCCAAAGGTGAGTACAATTTCCATTTCTCAAAGGATTAGAGTTCATAGAGGAAGGACGAGATTAACATATTAAAAAAGCAAGTACTATTAAGGTACCAATTACTAAAACTTGCTTAGAAAACAGTGAGAAGTTTAGGGTGTGTTTGGAGTAAAGCTTTTTCTAAAGAAATGTCAGAAGATGAAACTGGTAAAGTAGTGGGGGATTAGATTACAAAAAAACCTGTATTTTATTATTATTTTTGGGGGAGATTTTTGCTATATAGGTACATGAGCTCACTGGAGATACAGAAAGCGAGAAATTACCCCCCACCCCAGGGTGCATGGCCACACCACAATCCCTTCTCCATTGACCTAGGATCTTGGGCACAGATGCACACACTCCTGGTGTGTTTGAAGCTGTTGGGTCCAGGACTTGAACCACAGTCTACAATGTGGGAGTCCAGCAGCATAACCATTACATCATCTGCTAGCCCCTGAATTCTATATATTAAACTAAGGACCTTAAACTTTATCTTATAACAATAAAGAACCATCAGAAGAGAGGTTTTATAGTTGTTAGTGTTAAAGGAGTAGGATGATTAGGTTTTTTTTTTTCCCTGAACATCATTGATAGACATATAGGATAAGGCATGTAGGGGGGGACCAGCAGTTGGCGTAATGGCTATGTCGCTAGACTTCCATGTAGTCGACTATGGTAGTCGACCTGGACCGGGTGGCTTAAACTCAGGCCGGGCGAGTGTGCGTGCGTTCCCAAGATTTGGAGTGGAGAATGGAGGAGAAGGGATTGCGGTGTGGTCATTTCCCCATGGGGGGTGATTTCTCACTTTCTGTCTCTCTCTCTCTCTCTCTCTCTGTCTCTCTGGTGAGTGCATGCACCCTATAGCAAAAACCTCTCCAAAAAAAAAAAAAAAAGAAAAAGAAATGTAGGATAGATGCTCAAAGTCAAGAGGTAGTAAGGAAGTCATTACAGTGTTTCAGCTTGATGGAGGTTTTGTGATAAAGGCAATGGCAGTGGGGAGACATCAGAGACGGTCAGCCAGAAGCAGGAAGATGCCTGGGTCCCAGCAACACTGTGGAGACGCCTGCTTCCTCCAGGCTCAGTGGTACAGTGAAAGAAAAATAAATCCCTCCCTTGTTTCAATGTCATCATTTGGATTTTCTGTTATATATAGCTAATCTCAATCCCTAACTAACGTAGTGGATGATGATGATGCTAATGTGATTTAAAACGCAGAAAATCTGAGGAAAATTAGTTTTGGGGTAGAAGACAAGCCAATTGCCATAATGGAGGAGAAACTGCCAGGCCTTGAGGAATATTCCTTTACACCAAGGATCAAACTATGGAAAAAAATAGAATAAAAGCAGCAGCCCAGGTGTATGAAAAATCAACTTCCGGAAACATAATTAAACTTTGTTTTAATCGAATAATGGTGTAAGCACGTGAAATTAAAATACACATATAGGAAATGATTTTTCTAATTTTTATTTTTTAAACATTCTCTTTAGATGTATTTATTTTTTTTATGAGAGAGAAAGAGAGAGAGAAACAGGTACTCACGACAGGGTCTTCACAACACACCCATCCCTCTCTCAGCTGGCCCCAGATCACCAGCACACACATGCTTAGTATGTGTGGGAGACCCTAACACATGAACCTGGACCTTTACCATGTGGATCCAGTTGCATTACCGCTGTAACACCACCAGGCCCCAGAAACTACATTTTAAATTAAAAATTTATAAAAAAAACAAATTTAAAAATTAAATAAAATTTAACAACATAATCTGGGTAATTACTCCTTTGACTTAGAACTGGAAACCTCTCTGTTTTTCTTTTTTCCTTCTTTCTTTTACATCTGGATATCAGTATCTGGTCTTAGACTTTGTACTATAATGTGAGACATACAATTCAGTCCACATTCCTTTAGCTGGGAGTAATGTTTGGTTTTACTTATTAGCATAATGGAGAACAGGCCTTCATAAATGTAGGTACTTATGGAAGTGGGTAGACTCTTGGTCTGGGGTCTTTATTTCTATGGTAACTAAACCTTAGATATTTGAAAAATGCTGGTATTTCCAACTTTGTAATTTGTTTGAAATATATTAATATACATTAATATCTTCTTTGAATTCACACTCAGTATTAATTTAGAAAAGCAAATTAAACATTACTGATTCATATTTATAAAGTTTGAAGTCAGAGAATGTTGGAATTCTATTTTAACTCTACAGTTTTGGGGCTGTGGCTCTTGCTGCTATTTTCATTTCTGAAAACCAATTTTAGTATAGGGAAATGAGCCATATAATTATTAGCCAAATTTATTTTCCAACAACCTAATATTGTTAAGAATAAGAACATCAAATTATACATGTGTGTAGCTATTTGCCATTTTCCTTGCCAAGAAATATTGAAAGCGTTTAGATAAGACTATGGTTTTAAAATAGCATAACAGAATTTGGTCTTCTTTCACAAATTCCCTCAACACCAAAAATGATGACAAATAACAGAATGAAAATTCCATCTTCAACAGAACTAGAATATTTCCATAATCCCAAACCACAATGCACCAGAAAAGTTGTCGAATTCAGTGAGCTGTCGAATTCAGAGAATGGGGATGAGTGAGTCAGTGGGGTAGTGGTGGTGGTAATTGGGGTAAGAAGCTAAAAACTCATGTATCTTTCCCTTTCTTGTATGTGTTGTGAAACAGCAGAAATACTATGGCTAGAAATTTCAGAAAGGGCCGACACAGATAAAGTACACAAGAGACAAACAAAGTTGTTTGGAACACTCACATGAATTGCATGAGCTGGTGACACTGGACCCCATTTGGCGCCAGGGTAGAGTCGGGGGGGGGGGGGATGGGAGGCTAAGATGACACATAGGAATGTGCCTCAGACTGTAAAAAGAAATCTGTCCTGAGGCAGGGTGGCAGAGAGGACTTCTGTATTGCTAGCAGCCACAGTGCTGCTCTGTTGGTTGGAGAAGAAAACACAAGAATGATACTGGAACTGTTAAGTTGCTAGCCTAAGACACAACCTTGACTCTTCTTTCTCAGACCCTCTAGCAAACTTCCAGTTCTGGAAGAACTCATCTCATTCAATGATGAGCAATAGCTTATAAGGAACCAGTAGAAGATGTATATAAACTTAATATTACACCAACCAAACAAAGAAGAAAAAAAGAAACAATAGCCAATGAAAGAGATGCATGAGAAAAAGCCTGCCATGGAACAAATGATAAATATGCCCAAATGGATCATCACACAATTTCTAAAATACATAGTGAAGTCATTATCTCTACAAAACAAGCGATCAAAGCAGAAATATAAGAACTCACGGGAAAGTGGGCAAGGCAAGATGATAGAGGGTGAAACATGAGCTTGTAGAGATCAGAAAAAAAATGAAAAGGGAAAAAAAAACCCCAAAACCAGCAATGGAGCAGACATTGTTGAGTTCTTTGGTCTGTGCTACTCTCTGTATGCATAATGTTTTAGCTGTAGCTTCTTTAAAATAAAGTTGGCTTCTCCCTGTACATGTTGGTGTCTTTCATCAGTTATTATCATTCTCGTGAAACCCACAAGGAAGCATAAGAATAAATAAACTGTACATCCAAGTCAGAAAAGAATTTTTTTTTTGGGGGGGGGAGAGATTTTTGCTGTAGGGTAAGTGTGCTTGTTGGAGAGACAGAGAGAGACAGAGAGACAGAAATTGAGAAATCACACCCCAGGGGGAGATTGCCATGTTGCAATCCCTTCTCCTCCATGCTCCTCTCAGGATTCTGGGCACACATGCACATGTGCCTGGCATGATTTTTAAGTTGTCAGGTCCAGGGCTTGAACCATGGTCAACTACGTGGGAAAGAAACAAAATTTAAGAGGAACTGAAAGAGCTAATTAAATTAAAAACAAAATTTTATTTTAAAAAAAAAAAACACCAAAAAAATACCCAAAACCCAGACTAGAACTAATAAATAGATGCAAAAGTTATTTCTTGTTAAAAAAAAGTCACTACTCATCTAATTATGGGGAAAAGAATAAAAACACCAATATAGCACATAAGGAACAATATTGGGGATATAACTTTAGAAAGTGCTAAACTAAAAATAAAATAGATTAATTACAGGAAGACATCTGAAAACCTGGGTGAAATGGGTATTTTTTTCCTCTGAGAGAATACAAATGATCAAAATGACCTCAAAAGACAGAAAATATCTAGATTGTGATGGAAGAAAACAGAAATATATATACTTGAGTTGAAAGTTAAGAATCACAGATACCACAAGTGCTACATCGTCCACGAGAATGGCAGAGTCCAAGTCCCACCACTGTGTCAGTCTCCTCTTGTATCGACTTTTGCTAAATCCAAGAAAGGCAAATTATAGGGTTTTCTCAGAGTAGGAGGAGGAATAAATAAGACACAGGACCCAATCTCTGTGACATAATTGGTAGCAAGCTAGACTGCAGTGATGAGAGACATATGGCCAACTGTGGGTTTGGGTCCCTGGGTTGGCTTGAAAGCAAGCTGGGTGTATAAGCCTGCCTAAGAGACTGCGCTGCTGGAGGGCTGGGGAAAGGGAAGCTGGAGGGTAGGGAAAATGGAATCGTGCCACAAAAAGACCCTCTTGGAGGTCTCTCTCTCTCTCTCTCTCTCTTGCACCAGTACACACAGGCACGCATATGCTATCATGAATAAAACAAATAAACTTGGAAAAAGAAAGCTACGAGGAGGCCAAAAGCTAAAGCTGATACAGAGGCAAACTAGAATAACTTGGCATCCTAGAGCTGCCCAATAGAATTGAGAGTCAGCCCATGGTGGGACTTCTTTATATCTTCTTTAAAGAATTATTTATTACATTTCATGTATTATTATTATTTTAAACTTTGCTACAGGGCACGTGCACTCACCAGAGAGAGACAAAGGGAAAGTGAGAAAGCAAGCCACCAGATCTGGGACTCAAATCACTGTTGGTCATGTTGGTTTCCAGTGCCTTTACCACCGTGCTACCTGCTGGCTCCAGTCAGACTCCTTTAAACATATTCCTTCTTTCCTCATCAACTTTGATCACTCCATGCTACTTCATTGCTACTTAATTAACACTGTTGGAACTCTGTTTACTTGGAAACTGGCCATTCAGCTGGGCCATTAAGCTTGTCTATGAGAACAGGGATTATGATACTTTTGTCTAAGAGTATATACAGATTGTCTCCTGGCCTTATTTTGTGCTAGCCATTACATATTTATTAAATCAATGAGAAGGGCGAACTTGATGTTTTAGAAAAGAAGCTGAGAACAATAAGGAATATGGCTACAAAGTCATTGATTCTTGGTCCGAAGAGAAAGATGAGCATCAACATCCTTCAGAAAGGCAACTATTATCAACCTAAGGAAGTAGTGAGATTGTGCAAGTCTTCCTGGGATAAGATAGAGGGCCTTCTGAGAGGCTTGGAGGGACAGGTTGGAGAGAGAAGCTATACCTCAGAACATGATATTTAATAAGAAAAATAGAAGTATGGTTCTGTGTCTTACTTTTAAAAAGCCAAACTTGCAAACACAGTCTGGAGAGACTGGTTTAACCCAATTATTACAATTTTAAAAAATACACACAAGACTTGAGATCTTGGTAAGTAGTTAGCTCTAAATGAGTGACAGAAATAATGTGACCACTAAATTCTTTTCTTTTAAAGAATTATTTATTTAATTTTTCATTGTTATTTTTAAAATTTGACCAGAGAGAGACAGAGAGAGAAAGGGAAAGTGAGAACGCAAGCTGCCAGGTCCAGGATTTGAACTGTGGTCGACCATGTAGAAATCCAGCGCCTTAACCACCACAACACCTGCCGGTCCTGAGCACTAAATTCTTATGTCGATGTAGGTTGTGTTGATAGGTTCCTACTGTCTTCAGTGATGAAGGTTTGCTTGGCTCTGGGCTGTCAGAGCATGGTATGATTTTCCTCTAGGAGTACTCCACTTTCGTAGGTATAGAGTTAAATTTTAACATATTCAGGAGAGAGGCTCACAGGATGACAAAGATACTCAAAATAAATTATGTGAGGAACACTTAAGAAACTGGGGTTATTTTGCTTGGAGAAGGAAAGACTCAAAAGAGATATGATAGCCATCTCTGAGGACCTGAAGGGCTGTCAAGTGGAAGAGGCTTCCGTCTAGTTCTGAATTCCCTTGAGGGCAGAACCGAGACTAATAGGCAGATGCAACAGACATACAGAGAGCAGCTCAGTAGAAGAACTTTTGTGTTGTCAGTCTGTGTAGATAGGAGGGCTGCCTCAGCAGTAAGAGAATGACCTATCACCTTGTGTTCAGGTCATGCAGTGTGTATGCATGCAGCAAGGTGGCCACGGCACTTAGTCAGTCTAACTGACTTCCAGTGCCTCTCCAAACACTGAAACTCTGTGATCAACATTGGTCCCTGACGTCCATGTTCATTATGAGAATCAATTGAGATTAGTTACCTGAAAGTGCCTTGCAAACTCTGCAGCGCTCTATTAATAAAAGGTATCATTACTAGTTTTTCATTACCTTGGAGGATTTCAATTCTGTCCTGATTGCCATTATCTCTACTTACCACTTAGCTCCCTTCAACGTCATAAAGATTTCTCATTTATAAATACCAAATTTAATATTATGACTACTATTCAAATATTTCAGGTGCTTCATAAATAATAAGTGACTCATCTTTTACTAATGAGGGGCAGGCCCTGTATTTAGCATGTTACTCATGGTCTTGCTTTTCTGGTGTAATGGGATAGAGTAGCTAAGTTCTTATATATCAATTTATGGGGGAGAACTGATTACTAGCATGCTCACAGAAAAATCTCTATGTAGTGAAAATGTCTCCACATTAATAAATAAACAACATATAAACAAAGAATAAGTTAACACATTAGCAAATAAACCTGAGTCTACTCTGGTAGCATTTGACTTGTGTCCTTATTCAACATCCTCTTGATGGGCCACAAGAGGCAATGAGGCTATTTGTTACATGGTGGCAAACCCAACTTGTCACCAGGTATTATGACTTGGAAAAATGAATTGCCAGATAAATGAAAGTCCCAGTTCTATTTGAGGAATTCACGATATTTTTCCCACTAAAATCTAATGTCATCTCTAATAAGTAACAACTTGACAACTTTGAAATATCATTAGCTTTCATTTTTCCGACTCATCAGAGGACTTAACAGAGAGTGACACACCAAAGGCAGGCTGAGAGAAAACGAGGACGACCAGGAAGACAAGAAACTGGACAGTCTTTCCTACAAGTACAGGTAACCGAGTTACAAAGCAATCCTTACACCAAAACCTGCTTTCTAAATTGCTTATGCATTTTTTCCCTTTGACTGACTTAAACCCAGAACAGATGAGGGACTTGGAAGCTGCAATTTATCCAAGACATTAGAGAGGTAAGGCTCAGTCAGATGAGGAGAAATACTAAGAAGTTTTGACACACTTCTTTTGATGCTATCCATCATTGGGAAACTTTTTAAAATATATATAATCATTTAGCTTATACTCTGCATTCAGTTTGACACTTTTTTGTGTGCTCATCTTCTGTTAGTGAGATTTAACTTTTAATGTATGTTGTATTTCTTCACATGAAGATGCCACCTGTGAAGAAAAATATACAACAGACGCTTCTTGACTTACAATGGGATTATAGCCTTATAAACCTATCGTGACTTGAAAGTATCCTAAGTGACAGATGCCTTTAATACACCTTATCTCTTGGTGCAGCCACAGTGGTGCAGGTGGTAGGCTGTTGCTGTGTGATTCTAGAGGCATATGGGAAGGCCGTGGGTTTGGTTCTTGGGTCAGCCTGAACATGCTGGGTGTGCCTATGGTTGTGACACGGATCCTGGCTTGCTGGACTACTGTGGGAGCGAGAAGTGATTGTGGCATAACAGGATTTTGTTGGGGGGGGGGGCGGATCTCTGTCTTTCACTCTATAAATACACTTAACAAACAAACAAAAAATACCTAACCTACCAAGCAACGTAGCTTTGTCTAGCCTACCTTAAATTTGCTCAGAACATTTACCTTAGCCTACATTGAGCAACATCACCTAACACAAAGCCTACTTTATAATAAAAGGGGCTTTATTATTTAACATTTGAAGTATAGTCTCAGCGGAATGTTTATCCCTTTCATACCATATAAATGAGTACCACTTCTAGCTTTCCCCTGGGCAATGATATAAGATACCTGTATCTGTTGTGAATTACCTTTAGTTTAAAATAAAATTAGAAAAATTGTTTCAATTAGTTCCTTAAAATGGACTTCTGTGCTTTTTAAATTCTAAAAAAAACTGAATCATTCAGTAACCCTTCAAAAAAATTCCGTGGAAATGAACACTATCCAACAACAAATGTACTAATGTGCACATGGATATTTGTATGGTATGAATATCATACCACATAAAGTAATAAACTGGTAAATTGAGCCATCATAAGCCTGGGTCTGTCCGTACATACTCGTATATATTATGATTGTAACTCTCTAATCATGAGAGTTCAGGGAAATCTCTACAAGTTTCTATTTAAAGTCAGGAGTTGGCATGAATAAATGAAGTCACAAATCCTTGGCTAATGTCTTATGCACATCTTCAGAACTCTTCAATTCATCTTTGTATAAAGCTTGGTAAAAAGTAAGACACTGGGACCTGTCTTCAGTGAACCACTTTATTGCATGGTTTGCCTTACATCAATCTAAGCTTGAGAGACAAGCTCTGGAATGAACACTTGGCCACCAGTAAATCTAATGGGGGCCTGCTGGTGTTTGATCAATGATCATGACTTATCAGTACTCCGAATACGGAAATGCAAGGCCAGCTTAGTGAAAGTATTTGATGCGCTGGACACACTAGCATGGGCGCCGACAAGTTACATGAATAAAGATGTTCTCCTCATGCAGCAGAGGGCAGACCTTGGGGAAACACAGGCTCTAACAACAGCAAGTCCTCTTCACTGAGGCAAGGACTTACCTTGACTGCCATAGTTGGCATCTATCCCAGAGCCGTCCCATGAGTCCACAGCACTGTCCACGCTGGGTACCGCAGAGGGGTACATGTCGGAGAGCTTGCCTGGCTTCTGAGCTGGAGAGGAGTCCTCCTCTACATCCCCCAGGTCACTCAGGTGGCTGGGGATGGGGAACTTCTTAGGGCTTGAGGCTGACTGGGCTTTAAAGCAGGAAAGGAATATAAGGATCAGGACAAACTTAAGCAA
The DNA here is from genome assembly GCA_026018925.1 of Tupaia tana. Classification (NCBI taxonomy): domain Eukaryota; kingdom Metazoa; phylum Chordata; class Mammalia; order Scandentia; family Tupaiidae; genus Tupaia; species Tupaia tana. The sequence goes on from JAKSZU010000006.1 coordinate 171,055,526, forward strand.
AGACACTGGCTGGAGAGAGATTTTTCAATACACACGTAGACACGAGCACACTCTTTTAGGGAAGGAAATGCACTGGAAATCCTTAATTGTAGCTTTCTACCCACTCACCATCTGTCTGTTTCTTAATTTTCAAGGTGACAGTCTCTCCTGCCATCTGTAACAAATGAATGGCTTCACTCAGAGGCTTCCCTTTCAGGCTGCTGCTGTTGATGGCCAGAATTCGGTCTCCTATGTGGATTGCACCAGTTCTGAAACACCAAACGGTAGTAGAAAAGGTAGAAATAATCCCTGCATGCTACTTCATATAGATCCCCTGACATACTTTATACGTTCATAATAATAAAGACCTGGCAGAGGTCTCTAAAAGTCACTTGTTCTAGTTTTCTCTTGGGCAATGATATAAGATCATTGCATCTGCTGCGAATTACCTTTTAGTTTCAAATAAAATTAGAAAAATTGTTTTAATTAGTTTTTTAAAATGAACTTTCTGCTTTTAACTTCTAAAAAAGCTGAGTCATTCAGTAACCCTTTAAAAATTTCATTGTAATGAATTATATTCAACAACAAAGGTACCAATGTGCACATGAATTTTTTTTTAGTCTATAAATTGAAATGTTTAACACAGTCAGTATCCAGCACCCCAGAATTGAGGTTCAGAGAAATGTTGACATACACCAGCCCCTAGTGAGGCAAGGTCCCCCCACCCCATGACAATTCCAAGGATTGAAAAGGCTGAATACAGAAATCAGTTAGTGTGTTTGAATCAAACTCTGCCAGCTCCCCACTGTGTGACCTGGATACCTTATTTTATCCTTCCTGTGTGTCAGCGTCCTGATCCCTACAATGGGGATGACCATCTCATAGGGAAGCCCTGAGGATTACATATTAAAACGTATGCAAAGGGCCTGCCTAACATACTGCTTGAAATGCAGGAAAATAAAATAAATTAGCTAAATAAACTAATAAATCTTTGATTTTCTTTCCCTTTTCTTCCCATCCTCACCCTGAACTAGCAGATTGAAATTTGTAATTCTGATGCTCACCACATCTCTCTCTGTTTGGGGGCACGGGATGTGGAAGCAGCAGACTCCCAGCAGGGAAGCTCAGGAATGATGGAAAATTCAGATCTGCACACCTGGTAAGCTTCAGTGTCTGAATCCCCCGTGCTAGCCTCCTATTGTACTGGCTCACTTTGAACACAGTGGGTGAAGGACTTAACCTCCCTCACAGGGACTGAAGTGCTCTGTGACAGAGTGCTCTGACCACAGCTTGCTGCAGGCAGTGGCAGCTGTGCTGGACAGCAGCAACTGGGGCAACAGAGGTGACACAGGGACTTCCTGTGTCATGGGGCTGCTGAACAAGTCCACCGTCACGCCCTCTCCTTGTTTTTTCATATAGTCTATCAAAGATCTAGTAATGTGTTGTAAGCCATAGACACTCTACCAGGAGGTTGGTAATTAGTGTTTTCTTTGTTAGTGCTCTAGGATAGAAGGATGGCCTGAAGAGACGGTATCATACGAGTCTTCACAGAATCAGAATATTGAATTCCAAAAGATGAACCCTTTCTGAACTGCTTCAGTTCTCTCATCTGACAGAGATCTTGAAGTCCCCAAATTCTGCAATTTTACATCTCTGTCTTGTAAACTATTGTCTGAGTGTCTGCATAAACGGTACATTTGTGCATGGCTGGGCTAGGTGACTGGAGGATAGATCTGATCCTAGGATTTAGAATGTGCCCCACAGCATGTCTCTGAAACAAATGCAAATGCGGTTTCCTGGAAGGTGGAGATGGGTGGAGGTGTGAGCATCATTGCCAAAGGGACAAATACATTCCACATTAGAAGATATTATTAAAGTGGGTCAAACACAAGATTTGTTTCTGGAAATCTTTCAAGACGAAGCCTTTGTCATACTGTCGTAAAACACAGCACCTAAGTGCAGCACCTGTCAGGCAACAGAGGCTCAGTGAATGTTTGTTCAATTGAACTGGACAAGACTTTTAACCTCCACGAACTTTAGTCTCTTCCTCCATATAAATCTACCTATACACGATTCTGGTCAGCCTATACATTTCTAGAAAGTAACATCAGGCTGCAAAATCTTTTACTGCCTGTAATATGCCCCTCAGAGTCAAGTCAGAGCCCTGAGAAAGACTTTTCAAGCTCCAGAATCAATTCTTCTTGCAAATTTGAGAGTCAACAGATCACCAAGTAGGAGAGGGGAGCATGTTTCTCTGTGGCTGTGAGGATTAAAGCTCATCTCAGACACAGGTAATTGTGACAGGTCCTTCAATTTTACCTTTCGGCTAATCCCCCTTTCGTGAGGCTTGAAATGATTATAGGATCAAACGGCTCTTCAGTTCCTGAAATTGTGATGCCAAGGGGTCCCCCATAGCGCTTAAGCTCCACAGTGTAAATAATTGCTCCAGAACTCTCTTGCTCATCTGCAATAAATGCCAGAGTCATAATTGTTTTTTCTTTTTTTTTTCTTTTTGAAAAAGCAAAATAGTAAGAGACATATATTCATACAAAGGTAGGAAATGAAAACATCATCAAAGCATCATATCTCAGAGTATGATTATTTTGGGAAACGGCACTTCCTTAAAAGAATCTCACATTCTTTTTTTTTTTTTAAACAAATAAACAAACAACAAAAAAAAAACACTTATTAATTGGTTGTGATTTTCAAGCCACTGGGTCTGGGACTCGAACCACAGTCAGCCATGTGGGAATCTAGCACCTTCACCATCACACTACTTGCTGGCCCCAGGATCTCATATTCTAATACAGGAATGCTGTTGCTGTCTGTTCCAGGGAAGGGGGACTTTGCCTCCTGAGTTATCTTTTAAATGTATAAGCGATCCACCTAATTGGCCTGTGAGGCCTCTAGACTATCTCTGCGCAGCATGGTGCTTGCCTATCCTGCTGTCAGTATAAGATAATGACCTGTGGAACTGGCACACAGCTGAGTCGGTAATATAAGAGGAGAGAGTCACTCGGTAATGAAGAGATCAGACCATGCAATTTCAATTTTCAGGCATTACACACAAGCTAACTTTTTTTAAAGAATTATTTATTTAATTTATTATTATTATTATTTTATTTTATCATAGAGGTTTTTGCCTTAGGGCATGTGTACTCAATGGGGAGAGAGAAAGACAGCGACAATGAGAGGGAAAGTAAGAAATTGCCTCCCAGGGGAGATGACCACACCACAGTCCCTTCTGTTACATACTCCTCCTGGGATCTTGGCCACATATGCACATGCACCTGGCATGAGTTTCAAGCCACCAGGTTCGGAGTTTGAACTGTGGTTGACCATGTGGGAGTCCAGTGATGTAACCACTACGCCATCTGCTGGCTCATATCATTATTTTTTAAATTTGCTATAGGGCACTTACACTCACCAGAAAAAGACAGAGAGAGAGCAAAAGAGAGAGAGAGAGAGAGAAAGTGAAAAAGCAAGTTACTAGGTCCAGTACTCAAACTGCAGTCTGCCATGTGGAAGAATAGCACTCTAACCACCATGTAACCTGCTGGCCCCACAAGTTAATTTTTAATATAGAAAAGTTGATTTTGCTAAAGGTTTGAACAAATAATAACATACGCATAATTGAGTGAGCTTTCAAGAGTTTAGCTCAAAGACAACAGCAGAAAATCTATAACCCCTTATACATCATTCTGTTGACTGTGTTTTACAGTGTGAGTCCTACTGATGGGTTCATGGAAATCTAAGCACAGGTTTGAATGATGATCTCTCCTCTGCTCTTGAGAGTAAGAGCCCTTGGAAGCCACGTTCCAATAGCATACACCAGGCTGCCACACTGTCATGACCGAATTTTTGCTATTTAACATGGGTACGAGGAAGACATTTGTGAATGTGGTCTGCCTAAAGCATTGGCCAGACAAATGTTATGGGCCACCTGCAACACAGTGGTTGTTGTCACCATGTCAGCATTGTAAATAGGAAGCCTCCAAGTGTTTTATTTGCTTATGACATGCTTAAAGTGTTTGAGCATGCCTTGTTTTATTCCTTGGGCCTGGGAGCTGTGAATGGTTAAGGAACGATTTCATTTCTGTACCTAAGGATACAATGAAATGGTCCAGTAACTACTTTAACAAAACAGTCAGCTTTTACAGTCAGACCGTATCACAGTGAAGCATTAACACACTGCATTTCTGCAATGAACAGCTGTCCGCTTATGATATGAAACCCTAAAATAAGGAGGACAAGAGAAGTTTGAGTTAACAATTCAATTATCTGCATGTGCAGTGAAGATCAGGGAGAATATTAAATGAAAGGTCTGCAGAGTACTGTGGGAAGAGGAGTGTCTTCTCTTGCTAGCATTTACTGTGGTTCTGCCCATAGATTGGGAGAGTTCTAGAAGGAAGCCATCACCTCTACTTCCTGAGGAGTCTCCTCCTAATAAGCTCCGTACATGGAGAATTAAAGACCACCTACTACATATTGCAATGCCTTAAAGCAGTATCTTCAATTATTAGACTCAAGTTTATATTAGCAGCTGAAAATCCTCCTTATCAAGACTAAAACAGCTGTTTGATGGTTCACAAAGTTCTTTCAGGTTGCTGCGTGAGTTGAGGTCAATAGGCTAAGTGCTACTGAGAGATGTGTCAAGATACAGAGGAATCAAATAAATTTTCCTATGGTGTGATATTTTGTCAACCTTCAGAGCTGGCTTTGCCTTAAGTGAAGAGTATTCTTGGATAGATAATATGAATTTTGTAACCTGGACCACCAGCTACAGGATCATTGGGAAAGTCATGATGCTTTTTTTTTTTTTTTTTTTGAGAGATTTTCGCTATAAGGTGCGTGCACTCGCCAGACAGAGAGAGAGAGAGAGAGAGACATAGAGACAGAAAGTGAGAAATCATCCCCCAGGGGGGATGGTCACACTGCAATCCCTTCTCCTCCATTCTCCTCTCGGGATCTTGGGCATGCACACACATGCGCCCAGCGTGAGTTTTAAGCCACCAGGTCTGGGACGCGAACCGCAGTCAACTACGTGGGAGTCCAGCGACATAGCCTTACGCTAACTGCTGGTTCCCAGTCATGATGCATTTTTGCATAGAAAAATATGTCACAATCCTCGACAACCTAATACATCCTGGGTTAAGTTCCAGATGAACTGTTTGATTAGTAAACCCTGGCATAGTTTAGTGTTAGCTGTGCTGGGCTCCTTCCTGGCCATTCAGTGTGAGTATGTACACCATTGGAAAGATCTTGACTCTCTTTTTTTTTTTTTTTTTTTTGGAGAGGTTTTTGCTATAGAGCACGTGCGCTCGCCAGAAAGACAGAGAGAGACAGAGAGATAGAAAGCGAGAAATCACCCCCCAGGGGGGATGGTCACGCCGCAATCCCTTCTCCTCCATTCTCCTCTTGGGATCTTGGGCACGCACGCACACGCGCCCGGCGTGAGTTTAAGCCACCGGGTCCGGAACTCTAACCGCGGTCAACTACGTGGGAGTCCAGCAACATAGCCATTACGCTAACTGCTGGTCCCAAAAGATCTTGACTCTTTAAGGACAAGCCTGTACAAGCTTGCCAAGGGTCACCAAGAATTCTGGATTTGGGCATCTATTAACAGCTTACATAGGGTTTCCCCCACCTTTATTATAAGTCTCACATTCCCAGTTCTGTTTGACAATGGGGGCAAGTTCTTTCCTGTGGGGTTTATGCCCTTCTCCTAGTGAATACAGAATGGTAGCTGGGGGGTGTTAGATGGTGGTGTCCCCTCGGCCCAGGGTGAGGATGTGGGCCCAGACACATGCCCGCTTGTGTCCAGTACTGCTTTGCCTGGTGAGGGGAAGGACTGAGTCCTGTCCTCCAACACAGCTTCTGTGGCTGACTGTAATACCATACACGGTTTCTTATCATTAAATGCTGCTATATCCTGAAAAAAATAATTATTGGTAATATTGATAAAATGTGATGATATTTAATAATCTGTTTTAAAAGAGTATCTATTAGGGATACATTAATAATACTTATACAATTACATGATAAGATGCCTGGAATTTCTTCAGAATAATTCAGTGCGTGGGTTGGAGAAATCAGACCAGGAGTATAAATGAAGCAAGATTGCTTGCTAATTGTTGACACTGGGGGCTACATGATAGTTCAATACACAACTTTCCTCTATTTTTATTCATATTTGAAATTTTGCAAAATATTCTAAAAGAGAAAATAGTATTAATACCCTTAAAAAACCCTACGGGGATGTCTTTAGTAAACAGTTATTTAGCTAGTCTAACAATGGTGGTGGCAGCTGTCCCTCCAGGGTCTTATTTAGAACATGTGCCCATCAGCCCCTAGGGCAAAGTACTCAGGGCATCCCACTGCCACTCGCTCTTGAGGAAGCCCCCATCTTGCTCTGACTGGCTTTTCATAGCAACAGTTTCCTCTTTAATGACTTTCCTATTGTAGGATCCAGTCTTTTCCCTCCTCCCCACCCCATCTATTTTTATCAGTACCGTCAACACATTAATCCTGAGGTATTACTATGTTAGTTAAAACTTTTCACGGGTTCCCCTTTACACGAGTTCATCCAGAGCTTCCATCTCTTCAGAGGGTCACACCATCTTCCCCTATCTCAATCCAGTCTCCTTACTGAACCGCTGCAGGTTCTCGAAAAGCACTTTTCTAGAAAATATCTTTCCTCCTTGCACACATACTTCCTGTGCACAAATGTCTTCCTTCCATTTGTTCTCCTGGAGAATTTCTACTCTTCAAAACTTGGCTCCTATGTCTAATCTTTTAAGGAGCGTTCCTGGCTCCTTAAAGAGGAGCTAGAGTCCTTTCCTATGAGATCCCACAACTCCCGTGCTTTCTTCTGGTGTTTCTTAATTTTCCATTTTCATTCATTCTTGTACCCAACCAAAAAGAAAAAATTAAATTAAAATTGAATTCCCCCTAATAAGAGAAGTTAAACACTAAGGAACAAGGATTAGTCATATCGGGTTGAGCTTGGGAGACCACAGGTCATGCAGGTACTTTGTACTATCTGAGATTTCCTTGCTCCTCAAGAACCAATTTTTGCCATCTAGAGTGCATATTCTAGCACAAAGCTTTTGCTCTGTGCTGTAATTATCTCTCTATTTGTCTCTGTCATTAGATAAAATGCCCTTTAAATAGAATATTTATCTTCCTATCCACACAGTCTAGAACTATGACTGGCATCAAGGAGAATCCGATAAATATTTGAGTGAATGAGCAAAAGAATGAATACATGTTAGCATATAATCACCGGTTCCCAGGAGAGATACCTAGAGAGCTTTGCAAGTCAATCTCCGGCTTCACCAAGATCTACTTTCCTTCTCCAAAACAGGTGATGCAAAGCCAACCTGGCTCAGTCAAAGTGTGTGACTAATACTTAGGCTGCCACTTTGGGGATCAGCAAACCTAGAACTTCCTCTCTCCACTGTTCCAAGAGAGCTGAGTCAACTCCAGGCTGAACTTCCAATTCCATCTGCCTTCTCAGGCTTTGGCCCAACTGGCATCTGTAAGACCCTGCAGCTTAGGAGGAGGGTAATAACTGCCATTTAGCAAAGGATGCTCAGACCATTTTGGAAGTGGAAGCATGCCAAGATACGCTCTCCTTGAGGCTGCTCCAGCTCAGAAAGCTTAGAAAGGAAGACTAGAGTGTTTAACCAGAACAGAAACTTTCTAAGAAGGAAATATGCAGAATCACTAGTAAGTTTCAAAGTGAGCCTAAGCAGATGTTAATGATATTATAAGCAGCATTTATATCACAACAGAAGGTTTACAACTATTAGTGAAAGACATGAAAGGGGGCCAGCCTACTTGTTTGCTCTGCTCAGCCCTAGTTAAGAAAATTAATGGCACCATGGAACAGATGCAAAATTACTGCATTACTTATCTGCACCGTTATTTGCAGGCTTCTTGAGTGCCGCTGTTTAACGAAATGAACACTCTCTGGCTTGACTCCATAATGGCAGCTGCTTCTATGGCCAAATAGGAGGCTTGGATTTGGGAGGGAGCCTTTGGAAGGCAGACGTGTACAGGTCAATCAAAGTTCACTTCAACTAAAGTGATGGAATTAATTTTAGAGTATGGCTAAATTTCTTGGTTTTTGGACAGGGCCTGAGCAAATAAACCATTTAGAGCCATACTCCCTACAGTTTTCTGACTATTGTGTGTTCAGTTTACCTGATCATGTTAAAATAATGCGGTAAGAGAGACCTAAAGAGTTGTAATATGTTTAGAATTCAATTAGGCAAGTGATCATTTATGTCTGAGAGCTAGGGCCCTTTCTCAAACTGTAAATTCTAAGACCAGCAGCTCCAGCATCATCTGAGAACTTGTTAGAAATACAAATTCCAGGCCCCACGCTAGATCTGCAGGAATCAGAAGCTTTGGGGGAGGGGCCTGACGATCACTGTGTTGGCAAGCTCTCCGGCAGATCTAATGCACACTCAAGTTTGAGAGCCATCACTTTGAGAGTTTAAACATGAAATAAAGCAAGAGTACTTATTTTTCTTATCAAAGGTTTGGTTTTCTTTACTTTGCTTCTTCTATGAGAGAGAGATAGGAAGCTCCAGTAGAGGGTATAGTATGCTCACGCACATCGGTGTGTACAGGAAGTTCTCTGGATACAAACCTGGACCTTCCCACGTGGGTGCAGCAGCAGTGAGCATGATGCCACCACTGCTGGCCCATCACAGGTTCTCTGTGCAGCCTGCTTCTTGCCAACACACCCTCTAGCACTGTTCCCAACACAGCCAGGATCATAATTGGCTGCTTTTGATGGAGGTATATCTCTGCTATTCAAATTTAGATTTTAGGAGGGAAGCTGCTAAAAATTACCCCATTTGGCTTAGCACTCATGAACTAAAAAGAAAATATGAAACCGCAAATCTTTGAAGGACAGATTTAACTGGTAAGAAGACTGTATTTGCATAAGACTCTTCCTGGAAATGTATAAAGGTAATTTACTTCAGATGGGACCAGATGAGGCCTAGGAATACTTCTGTCTACAGATTAGAGCCTGTGAGGGTAAAACATGGAATCTGTGGTCTCTAAAGACATGCAATATATGAGAAATAAGGTACTCTACATTAAGAAATCATTAACAGCTGTATCACTGATTGACACAAGGCAGTAATACAAAGCAGGTGCTTCAGAACTATATGGGACAAATTTGAGCGCTTCCACCTCTTCCCCAAGAAGTCTCTACTACTTTGCTTCAGGGTTCTTTGTCAGGACCTAGCCATATTTCTAAACTCTCTTCATTTACATTGGACCCAGATGCAATCAAAGCAAAACAACAGATTTTATTTCAGAAGGCTTATTTGCATCTTTGTGGACCTGGGCTTTGGATAGCAGCCATTGTCCTGGAGCCTTAGACTCATCTGAGAACCATTTGGCTCTGTTCGAGATATGTTTCTATAATAATGAAAGATCCTAAATGCAAAAGCTTCTGAAGGCAGAAAGGGGACTGAATCTTGAGAAGGGAAAATGTCTACAACCTCAAGTGTTTCAAAAGATTTGATCATCATAAAATTAAGCTAAAATTAATTTTTAAATGTCCTAATAATGGCTGTTGACAAGCAGCATTCACTGAAGCTTACTCTTCCTGGAAAGCATTATTGGTGAATACTTCAATGTATTATCTCCTTTTCCTTAAAATGGTCATGTAAAGTAGGTATGAAATGGACATTTATAGATGAGAAACTGATGACTGAGAGATTAATTTGCCCATTTCCTAACTTGTCAGTTATGAAGCCAGTCCAGTGTTCTTGATCATTTCATTCTATTGCTCTCTAAGCTTGGACTAGAAACAGAGTTAATTCAGACTCTCTTGAATGCCTCATTCAACCCCTTATCAAAATGATCACAGCTAGTGATCACTAACCAAATGCGGTGGCTTCACTCCCTGGATTTTAGTCCTTTAATGGCTTCCCATTGACTTTTGGGGTAAACTTTTCTCTCCTCTCCTCTCCTCTCCTCTCCTCTCCTCTCCTCTCCTCTCCTCTCCTTTCTTTTTTCTTTGCTGTTCCTTCCCTCTTTCTTTCTTTCTCTCTTTCTCTCTTTCTCTCTTCTCTCTCTCTCTCTCTCTCTCTCTCTCTCTCTCTCTCTCTCTTTTTCTTTCTTTCTTTCTTTCTTTCTTTCTTTCTTTCTTTCTCTTTCTTTTGAGATTTTTGCTATAGGGCATGTGTGCTCACCAGAGGGACACAGAGAGAAAGTGAGGAATCACCTCCCTTAGGGGGATGGCCACACTGCAATCTCTTCCCCTCCATTCTCCTCTAGGGATTTTTGGTACTCATGTACACACACCTGGCATGAATTTCAAGCACTGGGTCTGGCACTTGAACCATGGTTGCTCACGTGGGAGTCCAGCACCTTAACCACTACGCCACCTGCTGGCCCCTAAACTTCACATTTCTTAACATGGTTTTCATAATGCTTTTGCTCCAGTAGAACTTTCTAGCTCACCTTACACACACTTCATGCTTCAGCCACATCTGCCTCCCAGGAGGTGCCATTCTGTCTCTAACTTGCTCTGCCACCCAAACTCTTCTAAGACCAACTGTTTTAGAATCATTTCCTTGCACTTTACAGGCACAAATGGATGCCTCCACATTCTCTTGGCAGTCTGTGCATACTCACAGAACATTCATCCTGTTGCTAAATATTCATTTTCTTCTGGGTCTTCTGTTTGGTGGTAACGGAGTTAAGGGCAGGGATTGTATCATCCTTCTCTAGGAACTGGTAGCACTTAGCATAGTAGTGGTATCTCATGGGCACTAAGTAAATGCTGATGGCATGACTAAAAAAGCAGAGACTTGAACAACATTTGGGAATAGTTTGATATTTTCTTGGGTAAGGTACACGGCAGAGCAGGGAGACTAGTGCAGCTGGAAGAAATGCTTACAGTTTGAACTGACGTCTGTTAAACCCAACTGCAGTACTGGCTAGCTTAGGAAACCAAGTTAGATATGACTGATGAGAGGACCATTGCTGAAAGATGGAGAGGAGCAAACAGTTAAAGAAAGAACCAGAAAACTCCTGGAGTATAGTAAGTACAATATTAATATAAGCAGTATTTCCAGGAGTAGAGAATATATACTGAATATTACATTTCAAAAATACTGAGACAAAGGATGGCATCTAGTCCATATTTGTTCAAGTCACCAGCATAATTTTCAGATTAAGCACAGCATCGAACTTTTAAAATTGGTGACTGTTGTAAGGATCAATGCTTATTTTCCACTCAATTGTATCTTGATCAAGAATCAGAGAAAGGGATTCAGGAGGTAATTATAACAAAAATAGTTTACACTTGCTGGATATTGACCATGCCAGTAAATGTCTCTTCCAACTAGTTCCAACTGTTCCCTTGAGGTGGGCATTATGATGTGCACATTACTGAAAATGGAACTGGATGTCATACACATTTACTTACTTGCCTAAACTTACATAGCTCAAATGTGGTAGAGCTGGACTTTGAACTCAGGTCTAATTTTAAAGGGTATACTTTTTGTGACCACATGATCTTCCTTGAACTAGGTTTTACAGTTAACATTTTGGGTTTTACCCCCTTGTTTTGCTTTGAATAGAAAAGACTTCAGCTACTCAAATTATATTTATAATCTCATGAGGGAAGATACTAGGATGACATAAATTCTCCCAAATCAATCATCAGATAATTATCTAAAGTTATCTGTTATAAAAACACATCTGAATGAGTATATATGAGGTCATTGGGAAAGTCAGGATGTATTTTTCTAGGCACAAATGTGTCATGATTTTCTTGATGACCCAATATTTTACAATCTGGCTTGGGTAAATATGTCTCTCACATCAATATATATTGTCTTATTTTGGGTGTATATATATTTTTCAGTGGAAGGACTTAGGATTTTTAAAACAGAACTTTGAAAACTCTTGAAAATTCCTTAATAAGCATGATAATTACTGTATTACACGTGGAGATTGTAGGAGAAAGGTGTGAAGGGGAAAAAATAATCCAAAGCAAATCAACAACTGAAAAAAAAAAGATCCAGCTCTTCAAGCGCTCAGTTGTTTCTGACACTCCTGCCAACGTGTCTGCACAGCTTGGCTTTGAAATAGGACACGTTGCCAACCGTGCACACCATACATATTCATTTCTGGCTTGGCTTTTCCACTCTGCAAGGAAGGTAGCTTCGATCTGCTGAGCCCGGCAGATCATGTGGCAGCTTCTCCATAAGACTTTGCCTTTTTGCTGGGACAGAACCCAAACTGATGCTGGAGGCTCTAACCCTCTTTTGAAATAAATCCCCCAAAGCACATGGAATTGAAGCAAGCTTGTAGGCAAAGAATGCAAATGTAACCACAGGAAATCAGTCGCTTTGGAAATAATGAATATAAACCTGTGCATATTTTTTAAGCACCAGTTACAAAATATATATGGATATAGTCATCATGATCAGCTGAACTGACTGACATAACTACTGATTTTTTTCCCACTTTGAATAGAAATTATAAACACATGGCCTGACATGACCATGTGAACTCTTAATTTAGAGGATTTGATTATGGGAGATTCCAGAACGTTGACACAATTCATTAATTCACTACTGCTTAGAATGAAATTAAATACAGAAAAAGTTCTTCTAGCCAAGCTCCACCCAACCAATGTACTGGGTTAATTGCGGCTCTCCATACTCCACCATAAAATGTATGGACCAATGCTCCCGACCAACAGGTTTCTCTCTAGTCCCTTGTGCATTTCTGTTCCTGCTGCTGCTGGAATTGTAAACTTAAAAATTCAGAGTCATTTATGCTTATTTCCAAGTTTGTTCACGCCAGTCGTGTTTGTTATTATAACCATGTACTTTAATTAATTTTACATAACCTGTGGAATAAATGTGGTTGTTCTATGAAAATAAAACATATGCTTTGGAAAGATTTAGTAAGGGATCACTAGGCAACAAAAAATTACTTTTAATTGCATAGAGAACAAACTCTAAAACATTGAGGGAAAATATTAGGGAAAAAAAAAAACCCTGGAAATGATAAACTTATATGGGTATGATTTAGGCAAACAGACTTGTAACTATACCCGTAGGATCATATTCACAGGGAAGGCCTGGACTTCACCCATAAAATTAGCAAAATTTTAACTGAAATGATTATGCAATGGATAGATATCATTTTCCTCACATTAGTTGACTCTAGATTAATGGACTCTTTCCAATTAGTTCTAGGTTCTTCTCCTAATCAGATAAATGGGCTTCTATTGCAGGGCTACAGGAATGTGCTTCCTACACTACAGCAGCAGCGCCACCTACTGCTGACCAGAAGTGCAGACTCACAGACCCCACGTGGGATCTGTGTTTTAACAAGCTCCAGGTGACTCTGAGACCTGACCTGTGAGGCCCACTGCTCCATCCATTCACACTACTATAGACCCCCAAAATGGATGCTTCCCTTTCAGAAAACAACATGGTATAAGACTCATTAGGAACCATAAGAATTTCCTTTTTATTCTGACCTAAAACTCTCCTAGAAATATATTCCAATGAAATAATTTAAGAGAAGAAAAAAGTAAAGGTATCTATTCATTAGGAATCTATGATAACACTAACGAGACAACTGGAAGCCATCTAACTAAGAAGAGAAAAATGTTAAGCAAATTACAGATAATAAATAAAACTGATTATACACACACACACACACACACACACACATATATTAAGGGTTTATAAATGGTATATGTTTATAATATAAAGTTAACTAAAAATATACAAAATTCACTACAGTTCTAACTACATAATATAAATATCAACAGAGACTAGACAATGACTCGTTCCATTGCATTACTGTGATATTGGGTGGTGATTTAGTTTTCTTCTTTAAAGATTTGACGACACAAAGGAGATTGAAGTTATTTTGGTCCAAGCCAAGGAATGACAAGGACTGGCACAACTACCAGAAACTAGAAAAAGCAAGGAGGAATTCTGACCTAGAGCCTTTAGAGAGAGTGTGGTCCTGCTGACATTGATTTCGAACTTCTAACTTCCAAATCTCTGAGAGAATACATTTTTATTGTTGTAAAAACATTATTTTAATACAATTATAGTAATGTTTCTGTAATGAAGATATTTTAATTATATCATTTAAAAGAACAATTGGAGCTGGCAGGTGGCATAATGGTTAGGGTGCTGGACTCCCATATGGCTGACTGCGGTTTGAGTCCTGGACCCAGCAGCTTGCTTTTTCACCCCCCCTCCCCCCGCTGCCCTCCGTGTCTCTCTGGTCATATTAAAAATAATAATAAAAATAAAATAATATAATTCTTAAAAAGAACTATTATTTAAAATTCATACTATATTCTCAATGTGCAATTTAAAGACCCTTTAAACCATGTAAAACACTCCTGCAATGCTAACAGCCAGCTGTTGGGTGTAAAACATTAAGATCTCCTATGTGTTATGTCAGGTGGGCAAACAGAAAAATAAGTCTTAACTAGAGATGCCATCCATACCTGAGTTATCTTCATCTTTGCGTATTTTGAGCTTCACCAGGTCTTCGCATTGCTGCAGGATCTGAACTGCATCTTCCATGGAGCAGTTATCCAGTCTGATGTTATCTATTGCAAGTAATTTATCCCCAAGTTCCAGGGTTCCAGTTCTGTTCATAAATGCACAATAACACATGACTGATAATGAGCACTTACATAGGCCATTTCAAGAGGCATTAGCATAATGTACATTATGGTCTTCTTTAGTGGAAAAGAGGTTATTCCACTATTTTTAAATTGCACTTTATTGACAACCCTCACCGCGTTTCCAGTCTTGGATATGACGGCCATGACATTTAATTGAAAAATATTACTAACGTTTTTCTATACTTTCTTCAGTTAAACCAGAGTACCTATCTAAAACTCCACTTGTGAAGCCTAAAGTTCCCAGGAAGGGAGAGGAACAGGATAGGCCCTGCAGAGACCTGTGTGCCTACAGCTTCCTCCACACTGTTGCACCCCTTTTAGTCCTTGGCAGTCCAGATTACTAGGAGAAGCTGCGGGAGTGAAGGAAGTCAAGGTGGGATGGAATTAGAAGAGGCCTGAGACTTGGAGTCTGCCATTTTCATCTGCACCTGAAATCTCACTGTGGTTGGAGGAGGGAGAGAAGGTATTGAAGAATCTGATGCTAGCTCTTGGAAATCTAGTACTGGCTGAGAGCCAGGGCAGATATGTTCAAAGTTTTTAAGGTGCATAATGTAATAAAAATGAGAAGAACCTCGTATGCACATGTGTTTTATGTGCACATATATCCTCACACATTTGTAAGAACTGTCCTCTCTGCATTGTGTCTATGATAGATGCTGCTAATTGCTTCCTAGCATCCATCCTCTTCCTTCTTTTGGGCACTCTCCCCCAAATGCATGCCCCACCACAGCTCCCACCTGTGACTAGAAAATATTAATGCCTGGTGAGGTTCCCTAACCCCATGCAGGATATCTCTCAAAACCGGGGCTACTTTCAGCTTTTTAGCTGGAAAATGAAGGACAAAAGATGATTAGTGAAAGACAGCCTACGCTGGATTCATGAAAGATCCTAGGAAACATTTCCAGCTGATTGTTGTCTTCACTAGATGCAGAAATAAGTTGATATGAAGGGGGATATCTGTGTAGTCATTGATACTAGGGATGTCAAATGTGATCAGTTAATAGTGGCAGCCTGGACCATATTGATCTATGAGCAAATACACCTTGGGTGTGGAAGGGGTTATTTCTGCTTAAATTCAGAGATGCCTTGGAAGGAACCAGAAAATCTGTTTTACTTACCTGTGTGCCACGCTCCCTTTCTTGATATCTGAAATGACTAGAGGGTCCCCTGGTTTTCTACTGGATGGTGCTGTAATAATGCAGATAGAATAATCATATCTTTATAGCCTTCATTTACCCACTACTACATATTTCTTGTTTTATACTAACTTAATGCGAATAGAGATGATAGGCTAACAAAGATGATCAGCAAATAAACTAGAAATATGACTATTATATGTATAAAACGTGTTTATGTTAAGGTATTTGTAAACCTAAAAGCTAGGGACCAATTTTTAAAAATCCATATTCCACTGAAATGGCTTGTGAAACCAAATAACAGCAGAGGCCACAGGGTACATCACACCCACCTCTGTCATCTTTGCAACAGAGGACAATGGCACCACGAGCACTTGGACAAACCCACACAGCTTTGCAGAGAAGTCTGAACCTTCTTTCAGTCTGTAGACATGTATGGTGCTCATCCTCACACTTATTAGTGTCTTTTCTTTCTTCTTCAACCACATCCATACCTAGACTTGAAATGTCCATTAAGCTGGATGCCCACTGGGGGATGAAGTTGAACCTAGCATAATGGTTGTGTCACGAGACTCCCACATAGTCGACTGTTGTTCGAGTTCCTGACCAGGCAGCTTAAAACTCATGCCGGGTGTATGAGCGTGCATGCCCAAAATCCCAAGAGGAGAATGAAGGAGAAAGGATTATGGCATGGCCATACCCCTGAGGGTGATTTCTCATTTTCTGTCTCTCTGTTTATCCAGTGAGCATGAGCACATATGCCCTATAGCAAAAATCTCTCTACAAAAACAAACAAACAACACCTAAAAACTAAAGAAAAGTTATTTAAAATCTATAACTGGAGAAAGCAATTGGAGAGCTGCCCATCAGATTTAAATCTGTTTTAATCAGTGATTCTCAAGAGAAGACCAGAAGGGTAGGTACCTCAATAGGGTAGTATTAATTCAATTAAGGGCTTCCCTGAGTGGCACTGGCATGTAGTTCTTTCTTTCACCCCTCCCACCACTCCTTTTCAGGGAAGAGATAGCATAGGGAATGGATACGGGCTACACTACTCAACCACACTGGGTGGGACAGTGGATAAAAATCATTGATTTAAAATTCATTCATTTTTTTTTCCCCAGAAGGAACTCTTTTGCTAGATGATATATAAATCTTTAAATTCTGCTTACAAATTTATACCTAGAAAGTACCAAAATATTCTGGAAAATGACTATTTTTTATTGTGAGTAGTAAATATTGTGTTACTAGTTAACTAAATTTTTATACATACTGATATGTTAAACATGTATGTGTAACTTTTATTGCACTTACAGATACAACTTTTATTCTGCACAGTGAATTCTGAGTTTCATAAACCTTCTTAGGAATATTTACATTTGATGAAAAAGAAAAATAATTAGAAATGAGTCTACTTAGAATTACATTGGAAATGAATTATAGTCCATTTAAGTACAAAGAAATCATCCTGATTTAATTAATTTAGGAGTTTGCTACTTAAAATTAAGCATATCAATACACACACATACACACACACACACACATGCACAAAAAAAAAATAAAATCCAAAACACAATTTGCCTCCAAGACATGTTTTGCCAACCTGAAGCTTGGGGTGATTTCCTTTTAGAGACCTTTAAAAGGCCCCCAAAGTAAGATTTTATTATAAGCAGTCTGATCTCCCCATAATAATCATAGAACCATATCATACTCTATAATCCCTTATGAATTTTAGGAAAATGTTTATGCACAAGAACAGATGGCTTTATATCTCAGCACAACATTTAAAGGAAAGGCAAAAACATATACCAATACCTTACCTACTTTCTAAATTAGTCCATATAAATGTTAATAGGACTTCGTTTAATCATTATTCTTTGCTTCTAGCAAAGAATGCAAAACATTCTATTCACTAGAATTCATTCATAATTTAAACCTTCATTCCATGATTTAATGTAATTCCTCTAGCATTTTTAGTCATGTCATATTTCAAAACTTCAAATCATTCTGAGCATAGGGCACCAAAATAATAATAAAAAATCTTATTACCAGAAAGTGTAACTTATCTAGCATCTGCCAATGTATTATACAATGTTTTGCCAAGGTGTAGTAATTGCCACAAAGCACTCAGTGTCTCTTTTGGCTTTTTGAAAAATCCATACTCCACTGAAATGGCTTGAGAAACCAAGTAACAGCAGAGGCCACATGATACATCACACCCAGCTCTGTCATCTTTGCAACAGAGGACAATGGCACCACGAGCACTTGGACAAACCCACACAGCTTTGCAGAGAAGTCTGAATCTTCTTTCAATCTGTAGACATGTATGGGGGTCATTCTCCCATCTACTAGCGTCTGTTCTTTCTTTTTCAACCACATCCATACCTAGACCTGAAACGTCCATCAGACTGGATGCTCACTAGGGGATGAAGTTGAACTCAGAAGTGGATCCAAATCTGTGTGAGCTGTTGCCTCTGTCACTGCCATTCAGTGTGGCAACGCATGCTCTAGGGGGCTCAGTTATGGTTTGCACACCTGGTGCCATGTTGTAATTCTCCACTACCTGAGAAGAAGTCACCAAGTAAGCATGCTTTGCTCAGTTTGGAGTGTTTTTTTTTTTTTTTTTTTTTTTTTTCTTTGAGAGGTTTTTGCTATAGGGTGCGTGTGCTTGCCTGGAAGACAAAGACAGAGAGAGACAGAAAGCGAGAAATCACCTCCCGGGGTGGGGGTGGGGGTGGCCATGCCACAATCCCTTCTCCTCCATCCTCCTCTTAGGATCTTGGGCATGCATGCACACACGCCCGGCGTGAGTTTAAGCCACTGGGTCGGGATTTGAACCACAGTCAACTACATGGGAGTACAGCGACATAGCCATTATGCCAACTGCTGGTGCCAGCTTGGAGTGTTTTAACAAACACTAAATTAGCTGGCAAACTTTAAAAAACTAGTTACTTCACATAGATGCATGACTTCCTGGGGAAATGGGGAGGGCGCGATATGGTGCAGTGATCAAGAGCAAGGACTTGGCAGTCAGAGTGGTGTTCTCAGATCTCGTTAGGACACGCCTGTTTTTTTGTTTTGTTTTGTTTTGAGAGGTTTTTGCTATAGGGCACGTGCACTCACCAGACAGACAGAGAGAGACAGAGAGACAGAAAGCAAGAAGTCACCCCCCAGGGGGGATGGCCACACCGCAATCCCTTCTCCTCCACTCTCCTCTCGGGATCTTGGGCACGCATGCACACGCGCCGGGCGTGAGTTTTAAGCCACCGGGTCTGGGATGGGAACCGGGGTCGACTACGTGGGAGTCCAGTGACATAGCCATTACGCTAACTGCTGGTCCCAGGACACGTCTGTTTTCATGCATGGGTTATAGACCCATCAGTTAAAAACATCCATCAAGTCTAGGACACTTTATAAAATTACTTCTTTAGTACTCTTCTCTCTGTCTTTTTTTTTTCCTGTAATGTCTATTATTTGGACATTGTGCCATTTGGACCCATCCTGTATAATTTTCTTATCCATTTTATTAATAGATTAGTCATTTTATTTGTCTCTTTATTCTAATTCCTGAAAATTTTTGTACTTTATTTTCCAGTATTTTTATAGAATTAAAAAAAAATCTGCTATATACTTTATTTTCAAGAGTTCTTTACTCCCTGCTGGATATATTTCATAATAGCATTCATTCCTTGCACCCTCATGGATGCAATATGTTACGTTGCTGATGATGTTAATGATAGATTTTTTTGCTTTTGTTGTTTAGTTTTTTTTCTTCTGCATGTGCTGTTTCTCTGATTTTTCTTATTTTTAAAGTTTATTTGATTATTTCTCTCATGAGAGAGACAGAGATAGAGAGAGACAGAAAGACAGACACCCCAAAAGGGTCTTCATGTTGTGACCCACCCCAGTCTCACAGGACCAGATCATAGGCTCACACCTGACCTGCTCAGGGAGGACCTTGGAGGTGAACTCAGGACCTTTTTCATGTGGGTCCACTTGTAACACCACCGCATCGCCACCTGCCCCATGTTCTTTGTTTTTGGTGATAACCTGGCATATTAGATTTTTTTCAAGTATCTTCTCCCCTACTTTGCTGTTTCTTTAAGTTAAAGTGTGTGGCCCTAAAAAACTATTTGAAATCTTGGAGCACCCAAGTGGGGTTTGTTGATTATGGTCTTTACTGTATATTGGGTCGTCAGGAAAGTCATGATGCATTTTTACATGGAAAAACATAGAAAAATATGTCATGACTTTCCCAATGACCTAATAGGTCAGGTCAGCCTGTTTCCTTTGGTCAGATGGCCCTGACGTTTTTTCCCTCTTGGAGGATACTAAGCCGGCTACTGGCTCCTTTGAGCTTTCTGGAAATAGAAGACTGACGATCTCAAACCTTCATCTGATCTCTGTATGGGTACTTTGTGTTGTCACCTCGTCTTCAGAGAATAAAACTCTAGGCTTCTGCTGGGGTAGGGAGGGGTAATTGTGCTGAGTATGGAAGGCATCTAAGGAACTAATTTTTTTTTTTTTTTTAGGTTGACAGAAGGTGTATGTGGTCATCAGAGAAAGAGAAACAAAGAGAGGGAGAAAGCACCCCTCACTGGGGTGAGGTTACACCACAATCACTTTCCTTCATTTCTCCATCCTGTCAGATTTTGGGTCATGCACATACATGCACATACATGCATAGTTTTCAAGCTGTCAGGGCTGGGATTTGAACAGCTATTGGCCATGTGGAACCTGGTTTTCTTAACCAGCAGACCATAGAGCTGTTCTTCATTCATTCTTAATAGACTTCAAATCAATCCCTGTCTTTGCTTTACCATCATTTTTACTGGATTGTCGGAAAAATCAATATTTTCTCTATGTTTTCTATGCAAAAATGCATCATGACTTTTCGGACAACCCAGTACTTCCATTAGTTCCGGATTCCATCAAGCCTGAGTCTCTTGGGAGTACAGGATGTAAATCAGGTGCACTGTCAGCTTTCCTTCTTGTTTCTTAGTTAATTCACCTTTCTTCTTCTTTGTCAGACTTGATTGTTGTTGTCTATCTTTCTTATCTTTTCTCTCCATGGGTTTTGGAAACTCTTGAAAATCTCATAGTATCATATAAATTAGGATAGAGTGGGGAGAGGGGAGTAAAAGCATGTTTTTAAGCTACCATCTTAAAAATCCTTTTCTTAAAGCCTGTTCCCTTCTTCCATGAGGTACAGGTGCCTGTGTGAGAGACAGACAGAGACAACACCCCCAACAGAGTGCTGATGCTGTGATCAGCCCCCGATCACAGGCACATGTTTGCCCGGCATGCTCAGAAAGGTCCCAGAGCGGGGCCATGAGGAATCTTCCCACATGGATCTGCTCAGCCTAGGGTCCCAGTCCATGGCCATGCCATCATCCAGCCCACAAGGTGCCATCTTTTGACTCTAGAAAATGTAAAATTCCTGGTTATTCCTCACTATCAGAGAATATAAATTCTTACAGAGAATACAAATTCTTTTCTTCTCAAAGAGTTGTTTGTTCAAATAACTTTTTCTATATTTGAAGAAAGGTGAACTCTTGAATCTTTCAGCTTAATTATAATAAATGGGAGTTGACAAAGTATTTCAGGACCATTCTGTAATATCTAGCTATTCATGGCACTTGCTGGGATAGTCGAGGTACTTTGCTCCAAGAGTCTGGTGAAGTGTATAAACTATATTGGAGAAACACATATACTTAATCATTCAGTTTTACTTTAATTGCAACCATATACATAATACATTGCAAGTAAAACAAGTTATTTGATTTGAAATGGAGTAGTGAGTAGAATTTTTATTGCAAAGTTGGCAAAAAAAAAAAAAAAAAAAAAAAAAAAAAAAAAAAACCATGAGCCATTTTCTTCCAAATAAGCTTAAGACTTGAGGGGGGCGGGGATGACAGAGTTGTGCTTGTCATAAAGGCTGCTTTATGTTTAAAAAAAAAAAAATAAAGCAAGCTTTTGTTCCTGCAGACAATTCAGTCACAAATGTTCCTGCAGACAATTCAGTCACAACTAAAAAGGAGAGCCAACAAATTAACTGCACTCACAAAATGCTGCCTCTTGCTTTTCTAGAATAGGCTCTGGAAAGGTTCATCAATCAGATGGTGACAGCGATGAGTGGTGGAGTGACAAGAAAGCCAGAGCTAAGTCAGACAGGACGGCTGTGGATCTCTGCTTCACCTGTGCTTAGCTCCGGGTCTCTGGGCAGTTTACCTAACTGAGCCACACCTTCCTCTCTGTCAAATGGGGATAGATGTCACAGGGCACTTTGGGGATTAAATCAGAAAACATGTAAAATAGCATAGAGCCACGCTTGGTGCAAAGTAGATACAAACCCCTGGAATAAACCACAAGAGAAAGAAACACCAATATCAAAAAGACTTTGCTGACAAATGTGCATGACAGAGGCAGCCAGGAGTTGTTGACCTGAAGGACAGGTGAGTGCACGGGAAGGAAAGGGGGCTCTGGTTTCTGACTGGCTGAGGTTTAGAGATGTAGGAATCCAGCTGCTAGTTCCAACCTGCTTCATCCTGGTAGGTTGTTCCACTTTACTTGCTATCGTAAATCACTCCAAATTATAGCAATAACATCAATAAAAGTGATGCCTGATGCTAATGTGCTGTGAATGTCTCACTGGGAACTTAAGAAAATTAGTCAGAAACTGCTCACCCCATCCAAGTCAGAGGGGCTCATCTCTCAGTCAATTAGGTATGAAGAGTGAGCTGAAAGGTGTGGAGGGTATGCTCCAGATATGGAGGGTTGTTTCTTAGAATCAGAGTTTTCACAAGGTGAAGAAGACAGGAAGCGAACTTCATACAGATTGTGAAAAAAATAAATAAATAAAGGCAGTAAACCCTTACAATGCCTTGGTTTCAGTAACGGTAATTGTGTTTGCTGGGATCATTGGGTTTCCTACTTAAGTGCATAATTATAGCTGGCACTAGATTTGGTGACCCAGACCTGTGTTCAAAGTATTTCACAAGGGGCCAGCAGGAGGCAATAGGTATGCCATGTTCTAGGTAAGGAAACTGGGTGCAGAGAGGTCTAGGGAAATGAAGGAGTGGGCTGTCTTAGCTCTCAGGCCCTGTCTTGATCATTTCTAAGTCTTCAGACTACATGATAGCCTTTGCACGAACATCGGTATTACTGGGTCACGTAAAGGCTTATTTCCTGGAGTACACAGTGCTTAGTTGACATTGTTTGTAAGGACTTCTTATTCATTCGCTTGACAAATAAAGGAATTACATCGGCCCCCCCCTATGTGCGCCAGAAACTGCTCTAGGCCTCAGGAATTTACTATCTTGTAACAACAAAAATGGATTTGAGCCTCTTTTTTGTTTTTTTTTAGCAAATTCTTTATTCTCAACTGGCAGAATATGAGTATTTTCCACAAGGAGACACACACTCAGCATGGTGATGATTCGTTGTATAAATGGAGCTGTAGCTCTGGAAGGGCTGACAAGCATGTCTGATAAGCTTATGTGTCATTTCACCATCCAGGAATAGCATTACACTTTTAGTGTTCATGGATAGCATTTTCTTATGACTGACAAAATTCAAGACTTTCATGTGGGGCTTGAGTTGCCATTACTGGTATCAATTGCCATTACTGGTATTAAAACCAGTTTTAGGGGCCAGGTGGTAGCACAGTGGAAATGCAACTAGACCCACATGGGAAAGGTCCTGGGTTCTTGTCTCGGGACCTTCCCTGAGCAGGACAGGGATGCAGACATGCTCCCAGGATCCAGGCTGGTTGTGACTAAGGGTGGATCACAAAGACTCTGTTGGGATTGCCTACGTCTCTTTCTACCTGGAGGAGTAAATAAACAAGCTTGAAAAATGTTTTGCTTAGTACATACCAACCACCACCATAATGCATACTTTTAAATGATTTTTCCTTTCAGATGAAAAAAAATATTTTGTAGCTACATGTACATGACTAAATCTCAAACAATTGGAACATATAAATATTATTATTTTAAAAAGAAATGTATTACAGAATTTTTCAGATAGCTACTATCCTGAATAAATTATATTTTTATTTATAGCTCAATTTTAAAGAATAAATCTACTGTGTAAGGCAACTAAAAAAAGACTATTCTCCTAATTAAAATTTCAGAGTAAAATAATTATAGCAGCAGTCATAGAAGCTTTGAAGGAGTAGATGTCTTCAGAATACCCAGTGGCAGGAAACATCTCTAAGGAAAGGGCATGCATTCTTAAAATGTAGCCTAGGACTTAGGGGATAGGGGACACGCAGATGTATTTATTGAGTGAAGGCAGAAGAATGAAAGAATGAAAGGATCTCTGTGTATTGCTAGCAGGTTACTAACTATACAACTCTGAGGCACTACTTTTGTAGCCTGTTCTGATGGAATAGATGAATGGATGAAATAAATGGGATGAACGAGAACAGCCTTAAAAATACCTGGGGGTTGCAGAAGCTACCTTGAGCCCTAGATATTTTTGGAAGAGTAAGTTCTAGTAAGTCCCTTGATCACAATAGTCAGAGCTATTAACAGAACAATGGCATACCATCTTTGTTTCGTGATGAACAAGCTGAGAAGCTAAGTGGCCCAATCAAAGGCATTCATGACTTTAGTCCCTCCTAGAACAGGGCAAGAGTCTCTAAAATCCTATTTTCTTTTTTTTTTTCCCTAGTAGGCAACTTTCGTGTTTGGGAAGAATAGACTCTCTCTGATACATTTGGCTTCTCGTTCTTCACATTTATTCTGAACTGTAGCACCTCTCCTTTTAGTGTTGTAATAGATACATGTGGTTTATTTATCATAAATAAAATTTCTCTTTTCAGTATTAAGATTATACTGCTAAGGCTAAATTAGACAGTCCCATTACACACCCTCCAACTGAGAACTCTTTTTGTTTTTACCTTCCCCACTGACATACACTATCTGATGGAAAGTAGAGGGGCACTGTCATGCAGCCTCATCACTCTTTCTTGAAGGAGTGACTCTTGGTCACAGTCATTGTCTCTACGTTGCTTTTGGTCTTCATGCATTTGTCATTATTTTCTTGGGGAATTTATCAGTGAACTGATTCTATGCATACTAAGAGCACAAAAAGTCTCACTTTCCATTCTATAAAAGTCCACTAGGGCTGAATTTTCAAAGCCATCTTACAAAAGCAGTTATAAAATTAGAGCCTGAGGAAAGGAGGGAATTAAACACATTTATATGGTCTAGTTTTCTCTTAGGCTTGGTTACCTACCATCTGGTACAATGAAGGAATTATAGAATTTACTAGAGACGTTGTTTTAGTCTTATAAAATGGACTCTAGATGCATAGTGGGTAAGCTGGTAGAGATTCTTAAAGATAAATAGATGTGGGGACCAGCACTTGGCATAATGGCTATGTTGCTGGACTCCCATGTAGTCGACTGTGATTCGAGTCCTGGACCCGGTGGCTTAAACTCACATTGGGTGCATGTGCGTGCATGCCCAAGATCCCGAGAGGAGAATGGAGGAGACGGGATTGTGGCGTGGCCATCCCCCGTGAGGGGTAATTTCTCACTTTCTGTCTCTCTGTCATGCACTGTGTAGCAAAAACCTCTTAAAAAAAAAAAAAAAACATAAATAGATGTATTTCTTTTTTCCTTTCTTCTTCTTCTTTTTTTCTTTCTTTTTATTAATGAAAAAAGTATAGAAAATAGAGGGAAGGGGAGCGAGAGAGAGCTTTTTTTTTAATATTTAGAGAGAGAGAGTTTTTTTGCTATAGGGCATGTCCCCTGGGGAGATGGCCATGTTGCAATCCCTCACCTTGATTCTTCTCTCGGGATTTTGGGTGCCCACATGCACCCATTGTGAATTTCAAGGTGCTGGATCTGGAACTCGAACTGCAGCCATGTGAGAGTACACGACAAACCATTTTGCCATCTGCTGGTCGCGATAGAGGTGTTTTTGACATAGTCTTTCCATGTTGTGATCCTTCTTCTCATTCTCTTGATTAGGTAGGATCACAAGGTGTGCATCCCCACATCTGACTTGTTTAGGCTGGGTAGGAACAAACTCAGGGCCTCCCACGACTTCACTTACTATACAGTGCTGCCCTCCCGCACCACTGTGGCTGGGCTTAAATGCAATTTTTGTTATATAAGATGACTGTAAAAACTTAATCCACAATATACTAAAATGTTAAAAAAAATACCTTTATGCATGTCTGTGCTTATCTAATTACTTAGGGGAGGTATGAGACACATATTTACTGAGTGCTTATTACTTTCTGATTACTTATGGGGGAGGTATGAGACACATATTTACTGAGTGCTTATTACTTTCTGAGCATGATACAAAGTATATTAATGTTTTATTTTTATTTGATATTCATCTAAGAAACATTATTTAAACTGATTTTATTTAAATTTTTTAAGAATTATTTTATTTTAACTTTATTTACTTATTTTAATTTGACTAGAGAGAGACAGAGAGAGAGCAGGAAAGTGACAAAGCAAGCCACCAGGTCCAGGACTTGAACTGTGGTCAGCCAGTGCCCTTAACTACCACTCCACCTACCAGCCCCTATTAAAATGTTAAAAGTAATTATTTTATTGAACTTATATTTATTTATTTATTTATTTCAATTTGACCAGAGAGAGAGAGAGAGAATGAGAAAACAAACCGCCAGGTCTAGGACTCAAACTGCAGTTGGCCATGTGGAGCTTCAGAACCCCCCAACCACCATGCCACCTGTCGGCCCCTATTTTATTTAATATTAAAACAATCCTATATTTCGTAGATGTCCTAATTTCCATTTTACAGGAAAATGTAAGATCGGAGTGAATTTAAGTAACTTGTCCTGTTCACATGGTTGGTAGCTGCTAGAGTTGGGACCAGCTCCACATTTCTGTATTATGACATAGAAACTTGGCAAAGATGGAACACACTTGTCACACCTATAAACCTTTTAACAACACAATTTTCTAATGTCTTTATAAGTTCTATAATTTGAAAAAAATACCTTCTACTTACAACTTATGGTTATTCCAAGTTCCACATTGTGCTTCTTCGGGAGCTTGACATGAAAAGTCCCACTACTTGGGATCACGGACTCTGTAATTTAAAACAAAACCAAAAAATGCATATGTTTATAGAAGACCAAGGAGACTGGAGTCAATGAAAACGCAACAGGAGTAGTGGCATCAAAATCCACTATAGTGAAAGCCGTAGGAACTGAAGCAACCCAAGTGCCTATAAATCCTGGTAAACGAAGCTCCTGGTGATAAATATTTGTCCCATTCATTATTTTGCATAACTTACAGCAATGCATGAGTTCAGTATTTCTCAAGTGTGACTTGGGCACCATTAACATAAAATTTATCTAGAATGCAGGTTAAAAATACAGATTCCTGGGACCAGCAAATGGAGTAGTAATTATGTCGCTGGACTCCCATGTGGTCAACTGGGGTTCAAATCCCAGACCAGGAGGCTTGAAAATCACTCCAGGAGTGTGTGTGTGTGTGTGTGTGTGTGTGTGTGTGTGTGTGTGCCCAAGATCCCGGGAGGAGAATGGAGAAAAAGGGATTGTCATGTGGCAATCCCCCCGGGCAATGGTTTCTCACTTTCACTCTCACTGTCTCTGCCTCCCCCTCATCCCGCAAGCACACCTTAAAGCAAAAACTTTTTAAAAATCCCAGATTCCTGAATCATTCCAGATCTGTGAAATCAGACCTGCTAAAGATGGAACCTAAAAATCTGTATTTTGATCAAGTTCTCCAGGTGATTTAAAAGCCCCAGGTCTGGTCATACTAGTTTTTTTTTTTCCCCACCCAATTGTATTTTTCAACAGAGTTTTACTGTTCAGCAATTCTTGTTATTATTTTTTAATTTCCTATTTGAAGGTATTTAGAGGAATAGATTTTTAGGAGAGATATCAGTTTGGTGTGATAGTTGTTGACACGGGGTAGGGGTAGAGAGGTAACTTAATTCTCAATGTAGACAATAATAAACATACATGAAGAGGTAGATATGGGGGGTGATATTCAATATTTTTCACAACCAGAATGGTACTGGCCTCAACCAGTCAGACTGGATGCAGAGCACAGCTGGAACCCAGAAACTCAGAAACTGTCGGGTCCCTGTGCCAAAGATGACCTTTAGTTTTTACACCACTGGAGCTTCCTGAGGCCCCCAGGAGGATCAGAGGGCCCTGAGACAGGGTATGGCGAGCTCCAGTACTGCCCACCAAATAGAAGTAAGCTAATACCATCGTGACAGAGGGAACCCGTGTGCACTGGGGTGAATCTCAAGCCTGGAGAACAAAGTTGACTTGACCAGTCAGTACCTGACTAATATTTGAGAATGGGAAATGGCTGTATATTCTTTATACTCTTCTTAAAATTCCCTTCGCAGCCTGGGAGGCCTTCAATTAGAGATAAGGTTAAAATGGAATTATCCACTGAAGAGATAACATTGATTCAATACTAACTTGCTAACTACTATTATCTGTTCTTGAAGGTTTGGGGAAGAGGCTCCAAGAACCACAGGAAACATTAGCATAAGGAGAAAACTGAGAGGAAACCACTTTTACTACTTGCTTAGTGGGACTCAAGGCTAGCTCCCCACGCGGTACACAAAGCATTCACGGCAGTGACTGTGATGTGGGTAAAGCTATTTGGCCCTTAGATTGCTTGTCCAATTCGTTAGTCACGTATTCAACACATTTTGAATCTCTCCAAGGCAGGGGTGAAAGCTAGAATTAGACTCATGAAGTCCTAGTGAGAGTTACAATACTCCCTTCCTTGTGCTGCCTTCAATTGCTCTTCTTGGCCTTTTGTCCTTTCTCATGAGAAGTTTGGCAGTAAAACTTTTACAAGACCAGAATTAGATCTTCCAACTCAGTAGGTTTGCCACAGAGTGTTAAACTGGAGAGCACAATAAAAATTTGATTTCCCTTGGCCCTCCAGGCTTCTAGAAAGAATCCCAAAAAATGGACCTCTCAACATCTCCCCTCAGTCTCAGTGGCACTGCTGGGTCTTAACCTGCCTGGCCGTCTCTGCCCGCTCTGTTTTTCACTCACTTCAGAGGGGAATGAGTCCATTGGCTGCCTTTCCCACTCTTCATAACTCATCCTACGACCAGGCTAGTGTCATGGGCTGAATGAATTCCTTTGGCTTCACTGTTGTCTTCAACTAACACTCTGATGTGCCAGGAAGTGAACCCGCACCCATTTATTTATCTATTCCTTACAATGTGTAAACTTCCCATTTCTCAGCATGACTTGAGACAGATAAAATCAACTATTTCCACAGATAGATTGCAATAAGACCAGCCAGTTTTAACATATTGGGGTCAAAAAAGATGAATGAATTAGGTAAAAACCACTTAGGTGTGCTTTGCTTCCTGACTGGAGGCATTGCAAGTGTCATAAATTTTTACTCCAAAAATATTTTTTCAATCTGTGCAATATTTCACCCAATCTGTCTCTTTTCCGAGTACTGACCACTCTAACAACAGAAGGCTAATTACCATTTTTTGTTCACTCACAAAGTGACCATTTAAGAATTCACAATTAGTATGCAGACTGGAACAAGAAAGTTTTGGGGAATTGCCAGGTTTTATTCTTATGCACACATAGCCAGTCTGCAGAGAAGGAAGAAAGAAACAAATATGCATGAGGAAAGAGCATGAGGTCTGGGAGACAAGTGTGTGCTTGACCTTCACAGTCCCTGATGTCTGGTTCTAGCCCTTCCTGGCTGCCAAACACAGGCTGTGCTTCTTCTAGTAAATATTTCTCTGGCTAAACTAGTGGGAGTGCATTTCTGTTGCTTATCATAGAAAGATCTCTGATGGACATGTTGATTCTACCCAGGAAACAGGAGCTAGCAGAAAGCTGCCACACACGTGGTCCCAGGATGGCAGAAGTAAATGATTTAATCATGTGATTAAAGCAACAAATGGTTCATGAGTAAACGCATACAAAGCTTCACTGTTTATGGAACTCAGTTCATGTGTGTGCGACTGTGGTAGTGCTTTCTTTTTAAGGAGAAACTTCTCTGAGAGGAAAAGGGAGCATACTGTATATCTGCATACACATACTGTGAATGTACATAACATTTGTTAGATGCTAAGCTTACACAAGTGAGGTCTTCGGGCTGCACGGGCTGGGAAACACTCATGGAGAGCAGTTACTATAGCAACATTTGGCTTTTATACATTTTTCAGGCAAGGAACCTTGACCAAGATTAACATTGTTAATGACACAAGAGGAGATATCAACATTTCCTGGAAAACTGTAATGGATCACTTTTGACTACAGAAGACTTGAAATACGCTTAATGATGAACAAACATCAACTAATGAATCTCTCTGATCAAGCTGTGACTTCATTTTCATCTTGAAATGCCAACATGATTTATTCTCTATTTGTTATTTTTTTCCCTATATAATTATTTGGCTGTTAAAGCAAAGACATTTAATTTGAGGTCTCATAAAGAAATACTAGTAAAGAGGAAGAGATTCAATATTTGGGAAAACAACAGGTTTGGAGTAAGTAAATAGAATCTCAGAACAAATGATGTTTATTTTGTTAGACCCCCATGTGGTTATTTTGTGCTTCCCTGGTCTTGCTTTATCTTTGTTAATACTGTAATTAAAAACACATTCGGGTAAACAAAATTTTCGTTCTTTCCAACTGGTCTGCTTTCTGCCTGAAGCATTTATTATTGGCACAGTGTGATAACTACCATATCATAATTCATCAACTTGGACACCCTTGTGAAGAACGTAAATGTTTAACTCCCACCCATGCAGGGAAAGGCACTAGGGGCTTTAGTGATGATGGCAAACACCATTTGATAGGCTTTTCACTGAGACATCTTTCCTGAACAAGTTGTGTTTTTTTTCCAACAAGATAACATAACAGTTAAAGTAAAAATTTCAATTAGTCATGATATTAATTACAGATCTGAATTTAAAATGCAATATTAAACAAGATGGAATATAAATAGTGTATATGTTATTATAGCTTTATAAAATCATAAAATTATATATATATATTTTCGTAAAGGTTTTGGTAGAGGCATGTAAAAAATACAAAGTTATTTAGAGTGACCGCAACTGATCACACAAGGAGACACCAGACCTCAACTGGGTCAATCAGGTTCTTTCTCCTGGGAATCAGAAATTAGAACTGGCTGAGTACTCTAGTAAAGATGGGACAATTATGTACAAGATAAAAGAACACTCAACTACAGAAACAAATGGAGAAATGCAGAATTAAGCAGCACTGAGAGATCAGGAGTCTCAGAGAAACAGTGGGTATGATCTTAGTTCCTGATGTAAACTGAAGTTCCTTATCCTAGACCCTTAGAAAGCCAACTGTACCTCATTCATTCATTCATTCATTCATCGAGAACTGACAGAGCCTCTTGTATTGCAAACTCTATTTTGGGTGCTAGGGATATATTCATAAACAAAAAGCACAAGGACCCCGACTTCAGAGATTTTTCTACTGGAGAAAACTGACAATAAACAAATAGATACACAACATCAGAGCATGAGAAGGGCACAAAAGAACCATCAATTTGAGCAAGAGGACAGACAGAGATAGTTAGGGAAGACTTCTTTGGGCAAGTGAAATATGAACAAAGACTTGAATAAAGTGAGTAAACCACACAAACATGTCAGGAAAGAACTGTCCAGGCAAAGGAAAAGCTATTGCAAAGATTCTTTGATAGGATTGTGTTTTCAGCATGCCAAGTGCAGCTAGGTCATTCTTCCTTCCTTATTCAAAGTCCTGCCATTCTTTTGAGATTTTACTATGCGGATGATCCTTCCTCGGTCACCTGGTATTGCCAATTCCCATTTCCCATGGTTGAATGATCTCTGCCTCTTCTCTCCTTGACGTTAGCCACTCCCTAACTTGAGCCTTGCTTGTCCATCTCTGAAATTCTTTTAATGATAAGACATGCATGTATATGAGAGAGAGAGAGAGAGAGAGAGAGAGACAGAGAGAGAGAATGCTGCGATTCCCTTTCCACGGCTTTCCAGCTCCTTAGGATCCTGGGTGCCTGTGTGCACACCTGGCATGTATTCAAGTTGAATCAGGGTTATGGACCTGTGGTGCTTAGCCATGTGGCTTCAGCCTTGCAGGGCACTTGCGCTACTAGCATGCTATAGGGACTTGGCCTTCTCTGAAATTCTAAATTCTAATGTCACTTTGACCTTAGTTTCCTACCTGTTGGCTCTCTCACCTTCTTCCTCTCACTATTCTCATTTTTTTTTTTAAAAAGTCCCAGTTCAAGTCCTCCATTTCTTTTCCATTTATCAGGCTAATTTTATATTGATGTGAATCCTTCTCCAACTTACATCCTTCCACAGGCAGTGTAGTACAGTGGTGAAGAGTGACCTTTGGGACCACACTGCCTGGGTTACCATTCTATCCCTACTATTAATTATGTGTACCTCAATCTAAAGAGGTAAATGTAACCTCTGCCACTGCTACTGAAAGGATCAAATGATCTAATTTCGTAAGTACTGTTATGATGATGGTTTTGTTATTATCATATTCATTCTCATGCTCTCCCAGCACATTTTGAGTCTCTTTGACTCAAGGATGTAGAACCATCTCAGGAAATCTGTATCTCTGGCACAACCTATTTTCTCTATTCTTAAACCTTTGCAGTTGAGGCCTCTTGACAAAAACAAAAACCTGCTTTGCCACCCTAGATGGCACTGCTCTAACCTTAAAGCTTCCAGACTGTCTGGTCTACCACCCACCCTGAAAACCCCTTCACATGCTTCAGGTTGGTTTTCTCACTCCTAGCCCCCAGTTAGCTATTCCTAGCCCCATTTACTAATCCTTCATCATTCTTTTCAACTCCCCACACTACTATTACCCCTACTTAACAATTCTTACATGAACAACTCAAACAGAACTAAGAATGTATTTATATTCTCACATCTGTTTCTTCAAATTCACAGGAAGAGGTCTTCTCTCCTCTGTCCTAAACTATTATCTATTTATGTTTCAGTTGCCTCTTCCTTTCTTATTCTTTTAGACATTTGATTCTATCATGATCTTGTCTCTTTCTCATTCATTTAAGTCCTCAAACATGCTCATATTTCTCCAATCTTAACAAAACATGCAGGTGTAATGCGCCGTGCAAGAGAAGCTGGATCTCATATGGTGACTGTGGCTTGAATCTCTGTGCAGTCAGACTGACACATGCCGGGCGCATGTGAGAGTGTCCAAGATCCAACAGGCTGGAGGACTACAGAAAAGGGATTGCCTTTTGACCAGACCTTGTGGGTGTTCCTCATCTCTCACTATCTCACTGTCTCAGTCTCTCTCTTGTGTGTGCATACTTTACCCTGAATGAAGAAAAATACTATTTTTTAAAAAGCCACAAAACAAAGCAAAATATTTCCTTTCTGAACTCTGAATCCCCTTTTTATCGTTTGTCCTACCTCTTATCTCTACAGCCAAATTTGTTGATCTTGCTAAAAGTCTTCTGGGACAAAACTGACCCTGAACTGGGACAGAACTACTGAACAGAGAATATAAGGCAATATAGAAGAAGGAGAAGACAGGGCCAGCAGGTGGTGTGGTGGTTAAGGTGCTGGACTCGCACAAGGCTGACTGAAGTTCCAGTCTTGGACCTGGCGGCTTGCTTTCTCGCTTACCCATTCTCTCTCTCTTTCTCTCTCTCTCTCTCTCTCTCTCTCTCTCTCTCTCTCTCTCTCTCTCTGTCTATGGTCAAATTAAAAAATAAATAAAAATAAGAAATAAAATTAAATAAATTTTTATTTTTAAAAAAAGGAGAAGGTCAGATTGTAAGAGCAGCAAGGAGTACATAACCAAATGTAACAGAAGTTCTAAAAAGAGGAGCCCACAGTAATCTACAGTCTCTTTCATCCACTCAACGCATTTTTCCTGCCAAATCCTCTCAAACCCGATTCCTAGGCAGACAACAAGCATAGTTTGCCTGTACCTCTGACCCTTTACTCAACTTAACTGTCTGCAATCTGACTTTTGACCCCGACAACCCTGAAACTACTCTGGCAACATCTTTCTTCCTAATGGCCAAATCCAAAGGACATTTCCTGCCTAATGTCATTTGAATTTCCCATATCATCTTTAAGCTATTGATCATGACTTCTGCCTTGAAACTCTTTGACTTCCAAAATGCTACCTTCTTTTGGTTCACCTCTCATTTCTCATTACTGCTAACATCTTTACTTACTAATCCTCAGGCAGAGTCCTCTCTTTGCTCGTTCTTCAACATCTTATCCTCTCTAAATCTTACTAATCCTCAGGCAGAGTCTCTCTCTTTACACAGGTCTCTTTCTGTCCTATATCACATCTTTCTCCAATGATCTCCTT